>QXTE01000058.1:8788122-9388122 GCA_003942145.1 Platysternon megacephalum
ACAGCCCCTTCGGGCGGGGGGAGGGGGAAGAAGGCAGAGGACTCCTCCTTCCAGGCACCGCCCCCCGCAGCTCCCATTGGCCGGGAACAGGGAACCGCGGCCAATGGGAGCTTTGTGGGAGGTACCTGGAGGAGTGGCAAGAGCAGCACATGGCTGCAACCCGGAGCCCCTCCCCCTCCCCCAGGGGCTGCAGGAACAGGGTTCCAGCTGCTTCCTGGAAGGGAGCAGCGCCGGGGGACAGGGCAGGCAAGGAGCCTGCCCTGGCCCCGGTGCGCGCTGCTGCCACCCCGGAGCCGCTCTAGGTAAGCGGTGCCGGGCTGGAGCTCGCTCCCTGAACCCCTCCTGCACCCCAACTCCTTGCCTGAGCCCCCTGCCGCACCCCGCACCCGTCCCGCACCCCAACCCCTTTCCTGAGCCCCCTGCTGCACCCCACACCCCTCCCGCACCCGAACCCCCTGCCCCGAGCCCCCTGCCACATCCCGCACCCCAACCCCCTGCCCCGAGCCCCCTGCTGCACCCTGCACCCCGACCCCCTGCCGCACCCCTCACCCTCTTGCACCCCACACACCAACTCCCTGTCCTGAGCCCCCGTTGCACCCTGCACACCTCCTGCACCCCCTGGGGGCAGCGTTGGGTGGGGACTTCGGGAAGGGGTTTGAATGGGGCGGGGAAGGGGTGGGAAGAGGTGGGGAAGGGGTGGGGCCTAATGGAAGGGGTGGGGTGGGGGCGGGGCCAGAGGCAGCGAGGGGCGTGTCAGTGATGCGGCCCTCGGGTCAATGCACTGGTCCTCATGTGGCCCTCGTGGTCATTTGAGTTTGAGACCCCTGATCTAAGGGCTGGTCTACACTGAAAACTTACATCGCTGTAGCTATGTCTCGCAGGAGTGTAAAAGAATCCATATCCCTGAGAGACATAGCTATGCCGACCTAACCCCCAGTGTAGACATCACTAGGTCGACAGTGCTACTGCCTCTTGGGGAGGTGGATTAACTGTGGCAAGAGGAGACCCCTCCTGTTGCTGTAGTAAGGCCTGGTCTACACTAGAAAATTAGGTTGGTTTCAGTCAGGGTGTGAAAAATCCACACCCGAGCAGCATGGTTAAGATGACCTAAGTCCCTGTGTAGACAGCACTAGGTTGACCTAACTACCACCTCTTGGGGAGGTGGATTACCTACATTGATGGGAGGATCCCTCCCTCGGCATATGTATTGTCTATACTGAAGCACGATAGTGGTACATTTTAAGTGTAGACATAGCCTAATGCGTGGTCTATGCTAGAAAATTAGGCTGGTTTACCTGCATCAGTCAGGGGTGTGAAAAATCCACACCCCTGAGGAGCGCTGTTAAGCTAACCTAAGTCTGCATGTAGACAATATTCTTCTATCGACCTAGCTACCACCTTTTGAGGAGGTGGATTACCTGTGCCAAACAGGAGAACCCCTCTCATTGGTGCTGAAGCATTTTAAGCATGGATAAGCCCTCAGTATAAGACAAAAAAACCCAAAACCCAGATGGATACAAACAGATGGGGCAGTATAAGGAATCAAGACAATGTTGGTCAGCATGATACGCAGCTTAATTGCTATCAACTTTTTTGTAGGCATTGCAGCAAAGCAGAGTTTTAAGGAGGGTTTTGAAGGAAGATAATGAGATACCTTTTCAGATGTTTACAAGGAGCTCATCCCAACCCTGAGGAGCAGCATGGGAGAATGCACAAAGATGCTTGTTAGAAAATTTAGCAAGTGGGCGATGGAGGCTGGTATCATGATACAGATAGGTGGGAGTCAATCTCTCAATAGTGAATGAGAGATAACAAAAAAGGATTCCTGAAGTCAAAGCCCTAAACATAAACACTAAAACAAAAGGGTCCTTGGAGCCCACCTGTCTGTCTCTTACAGTTTTCAGATCCTATCAGCTCTCTCTCTCTGCTGTTGTTTGTGATGTACTCAGTGGACCAGGTGCTTGCTGCCTATATGGCTCATTGTCCTTCCCAGTGAAACTCTTAGGCCAGGGGTTCTCAAACTGGGGGTCGGGACCCCTCAAGGGATCACAAGGTTATTATATGGGGGGTCGTGAGCTGTCAGCCTCCACCCCAAGCCCCGCATTGCATCCAGCATTTATAATGGTGTTAAATATATTTAAAAGTATTTTTAATTTATAAGGGGGGTGGGTCGCACTCGGAGGCTTGCTATGTGAAAGGGGTCACCAGTACAAAAGTTTGAGAACCACTGTCTTAGGCATTGGTGCTGGATGGTTTTCAGTATCAGGTGGCTGTACCCTCCTACCATTCTAGCAGCATTTGCAGGGCCAATTGGCTATATAGGAGAGGGATTATAATGACCTGCTTTGCAGACATAGTGAACTCCATTGCACTATGCTAAAAAGTTAGCCCTCCTTTGAGGTAATGAACTGAGCCAGGCTCAGTTTTCCAGATGCACATGTTGTAGCATCTATATTTTCTTCCTGCCTAAGTTAACTAATAACGACACACCACAAAATCTATTCACGCAGTCGTCTAATTTTGTCTGATCATGACTGTGCAGGTTAACAGGGCTGGAACTGTTCAATAATGTCTTTTAACTCAGTTACAATGCTCTTAATAAAAAAACAAAATAAACAAACACATGCAAAGTTGTACAATTATGTTTTTTAAAAATTAGGGATATGAAAAAATTAGCTCAGTTCCATTGAAGTCATAACAGGGGAGCCAAATTCTCTTCCCCTCCACCACAGGACATGATTAATTCCCATTGTCTCTATTACTCTTTATCTCTAATTATAATTTCTTCAACTTCATCAACAATCTTTCCAGTGCCCATCTAATCGGTTAAAACACACAAAATAATGCAAAAGGGCTCCCTATTAATATAACCCTCCCAAAACCTGTTTCCTCCTCAGTAGCCTGAGAAAGGAGAGAAAAAGAATAGGCTTTGCAGCTTGTCCAGAAGGCTAGCAAATCGAGGCATTGGTAGGAGTGGAGCAAGTTTCAAAACAGAGACTGCCCCGTGAGCAGCTGCCTATCACTTATACAAAGATGGCTCTAATTGAGCACCTCTGAGCTGGTGTACTCTGCTCTCCCCAGGTGACTAGACATTGTGATGTAACTTGTTCTATGCACAAAAAGCTGCATTAAGGTCATTAGTCAAATAATTAATTTTGAGTAATCTATTCATATCCATCCATGCTGGTGTCCTGACAAATTTTCAGTGCTTCCAAAAACTCAAGAGTACCAGTTCTTAGGGTCAAGGCATTGAGGACATCTCAGGCCCAGATCCTCACTGGGAATTAAGCACCTAGATGCCTTTGAGGATCTAGGCCTTAGTGACCTTAAAGCCACAATAAGATCAAATCCAAACCTCTCACCGTTCTGAGGCATTCTCCCAACATGTGAATGAGGCATTTTTTAAGACAGATTTAGAACTCAGTCTTTCCTGTCTTCCTTCTCTGGGAAAATGGCACTTTTCCTTTTCCCCTACAACCTGAACCGAACAATACAAAAATCAAGCTCATGGGAGGAAACATGGGGGCAGCATGGAGAGTTATCTCAAAATGCTTGACTTCCTGAGCCTGATTTTCATCTACACTAAAGCGAGTATATGTGAGTATATTGCACTTTAAGGCCCCTTCACACTGCCTGAACAGTGCCTTAAATATAAATATCTCTGAGCCCATATTTTCCTTAAAACATGGCTCAAATGCAGAGTTCATCTTAAACATTCTCCTATCTAGATGAGGCTGTACAGCATCATGTGTTTGTTTTAAATTATCTAGAGCTTCCCCCATCCCCACTCCTGACATTCAGAAACTGGTTCAGTAGAGTCAAGAAAAAAATTGAATGAAAGGAGCATTACCATCTTAATTTAAGGGTTTAAAGCCTTTTTTCTCACAATAACAAAGTGTCCTATGATTGAACTGACATTATGAATCAACAGTTTGGGCCATGAACTGCAGAACCCTAGAATGCTATGGTGATAGAGAAAGAGAGAACAAGAACTGTAATCCAGTTAGAAGAATATGAATGAATGCTCTTTCCAGTAGAAAATCTCATTGTGAATTTGATTGAAGTAATGGTATCACAGAAATGGGAATGACTCCAAACTCAACAATAGTGTATTTAGTCCTACAATATAATGATCCTGGATCACAAAAACAAGTAGAGACCATTCAGTGTTCATTCTGCTGTTGGGAAGATGAAAGAAATGTGGAACATCAGCATACAAAGATTAAGCTATCTGAAAGTATTGTGGTCTTTTAAATACACTCATGCTAACTGTATAAAAATCCCCTAGGATGCCTATAATATTCCTACTGTGCTTTGTGTATCTAGTATCTGTAGTACTGGTCAAGTTTACCACTGGTGTATCCCTAGCATGCAGGCTGAAGTTTCAAATTACTGATGAGGTCTTTTGCTTCTTTAAACATGGTATTAAGAGTACCTTTGAGTTCTGAACAATATCATCCCGTTTTAGATCTGTCCATTCATCATAATATTGTGCCAGAGTTTGTTAGGTAAACATGACTGACAGACTCCCATCTTTATCCTTTGCATGGCTGGAGGTCAGCATTTGTGGAAGGTAATGCTTTTTTAATTAGCTGGTAGGGGATTGAATTTCCTTTGTGTGAACTGCTTGTTGTTTTCCCGTGAGTCAGTATCTGAAGAGGCTATGTCTTTGCATTCACTATTCAGTGTCACCCAGACAAATGAAGAACAGTCATAAAAGATTCATACTGAAGATGTTTATGAAAATATCCAGAAAACAAAATACTTCACCAGGTGACTGCGAGACTTTACAGACAAGAAATACCAGTTATAAAAGAAGAATGGTTACCAAAGTCAGTTCAAAGGAAATGCTCTATACTTTACTGTGCACCATTAGCAGCAGATAATAAACAACAGGTATAATTTTAAGGTGTAGTCTTAAGAACCCTGTGAGGCAGTGGTTTTGCAAGCTAAAATCAAAACAATCACTCCAAAAATATCTTGGTTTGACCCACAGATAACAACAATACATCAGACATTGTCCTGACTAAAATAATGCTAGGATTCCATAACATACACTTGACTTGAGATCTTTAATTATCCAGAATTCCCATTGTATAAATAGTTCATAGCATTTGCTTTAAAGGCCTCTAACATAGTTTGAGATATATACCCTATACAGGGGTTCTCAAGCTTTTTCTTTCTGAGGCCCCCCAAACATGCTATACAAACTCCACAGCCCACCTGTGCCACAATAACTGGTTTTCTGCATCTAAAAGGGGTAAGGGGTAGCAAGAAGGGCAGCTGCCCAGGGCCCCGTGCCACAGGGGGCACCATGAAGCTAAGTTGCTCAGTCTTCTGCTTCAGCCCCAGGTGACGGGGCTCAGGGCCCCAGGCTTCACCCCCATGAAGTGGGACTTCGGTTTTCTATCCTGGACCCCAGCGAGTCTAACACTGGCCCTGCTTGGCGGACCCCCTGAAACCTGCTTGTGGCCCTCTATGGGGTCCCAGGCCCCTGGTTGAGAACTACTGCCCTACGGTATATTAAAATTCAGAGGGAAACACAATCTAGTATATACAGGGCCTGATACTGATAACACTTATACTGGATTTACAAGGAAGCAGAGTTACAGCAGAATTTGCATGGATTCGCAGCTTTTGAACCACAGAGCATGTGTAGACTGTTTGAGGGACAGAATAAGATGAAAATTTTGAGTGGGAGTAGGTAAGGGGGAAGAGACACTCCAAACCCTAGAGGCTACCATAGAAATCCTCAGCCAGTTGCTGGTCTAAGGAGTAATGGCTAGACCATTAATGGCAGATGAGACCAGAGTGCAGACATTTCCCAAAACAAGGCTCATGGAGGAAACTGAATGCACATTCAATATAAATGTGTAGGGGTGCATTTTCAGAAGAAGTTTCATCTGCAAAATTTCATCATAACTGAGTATTGCACCTCCACCCAAAGTGCAAATCAGGTAGAGAGATTCAATACTTAAATGATCTCCACAATTTATTTTCCAAGTGCAAACATGAGGGCATATATTATGTGGGTACAATATATGCCCCCCCAAAAAGGAGACTGGACCTCAGTCTAGATGATATAACACCCCATAGTATATGCGTGTGTGTATGTGCACCCTCGTGAATATAGTTTTTGTTTTCTCTTTAATTATCTGTTTCCATCGATATTTTTACTTGAACTAGGGAAACTGCTTTGTTTCTACTTAAAGTAATATTTGCTAGAGTGAATTTTCAATTATAGAAGGGGATAGACTTACATTAAACATCCCTCTTCTTTCCCACATACAATGGAAATGATTCTACAGACAAGACTGGAAACTCTCTAACTTAGATTTGACTCCGGGTGGTCTTAACTAACAAGAGCCAGGGTGCAGAAAACTAAACAAACAAGCAAGCAACCATTCATTTATAAGATAGTCAGAGTCAAATGAAGTTGAAAATAGCTTTGTTTAAATCAAACCCATGAGCTTCTCTGAAAAATTTGGAGATGAGTCTGAGTTTGTTTTACCCTCAGCATTATGCTTTGTCTTTCTCTATGAATTTAGCATTTCTAGGCATAAATAATGTAATGTACTATACATCATGTACGAAACATGGAACAGCTTTCAAGAAATTTGCATTTTTATCCCTACAAGGTTGTGTGCACTCCCTCTCACTCACACACACTTACTAAAATCTACATGTAAATGATTTACTAGTAAGTCATTCTGCTGTAACATGTGTGTCTATGAAAGGAAGAAATACATGTATGTAAATACCTGTGTTTGTGAGTGGGTGAAGAGTTCTGTTGAGGATCCCTCATGTGTAGTACATTGTTTTCAAAAGGAGAATTAGCCATTCATGAAACAGTGGGAAAAATTGACAATTGTTGTGTAACCAGATGCTTGATGTTATAGCAACTTTTAGATTAATAAACAATGTGAAATCTAGATGGTTTTAAAATTCATTGTACTGTTTGCATGTTTGTTTTTACCTAATGGCTCTGCTCCTATATAGCTGGAGGGCAAGTATGTTGTGTTATTGTGTAGTGCTATCTAGACCATCAGTGATTCTCCTTCCAGCATCTGTTTGCATTGCCACTGTATGAGGTCTTTGCAATATAAAATAAATATTTTTCTCTTCAAGGTGAGCAGAGACTCTGACATTTCAGACTGCATGCAGGTCAAAGAAAAGGATTTTTTCTGGGATTTTTATCCTTGCTTTCACCGCTGTGATTCTAGTTTCACAGGGAGAAAAAGAAAAGTTGTTTTTAGCTTTCTATCACATTTAATTGGCCTGTGGAAAATACAGGGGGCTCACTTAAGATTTATAAACACATACTCCATTATGTTCCTCATTACTTGGAAGAATACCTGTATAAGTGGTAGCTGTCAGATACAATAAGCACCCCCTCCCTTTCTCCTTATATAATAATCCCAGCATTCAAAAGACTAATCACTACACATTGATCTACAAAGCATCTTATTTCCTCATCAAATTTCCTCGCTGGGCTTAGCCCATGCTTGTCAACTTCCCAGGTCCCCTTTTCAATAACTGGTTTATTCTTAGCATCTTGCCAAGAAGCATTCCTAGGAGTAAACCATGGAAGAATGAAGTTCTAATTTCTTTATCTCGCTCTGGGAGAGGTTTCTGCTCATGCTCATGGGAAAGGTCACAGGTAATTTTGGCTGTTGGTTCACTTTGGAGGAGCAGCCTCATACAGCACATAGAGGTCCTTTGTCTAAGAATTCAGATGACCACCAAAGATGACAGAAAGAAACTAACTGGCAGCATAAGCAAGCAGATTCTTTTAACCCAGAGTAATTTGCCCTCATTCAGTTTCAGTTTGAAGTCAAATGTATAAAGTCTCCTATTTTCTGGGTTATTTTTCTCAACGTCTACCGGTTTAAATTCAAAACCCATTAAAGTCAATGGGAGTTTTTCTATTGAATTCAATGGCCTTTAAGGATCAGGCCCTATGATTTTTTTAAAAAAAGTAGTAAGTTTAGTTCTCATGAAAGATGCTAGTGTGATAATACTGAAGTCCTCTCCTCAGCCACAGAAACAAGACCTTTTTTGTTGGCACTAATTGCAACACTTGTTGGCAGTGTCAAAATAGAGTTCAAAGATGAAGACTGACCTGCCCTCTAATCCTTACATGTGGAGCAAGAACTCTGCTGAAATCATGGAAAGGGAACTGGGGTAAACACCCAGCATCCCCAACCTGAACCACACACGATATAAAAAGTGAGGCAATAGGTAATCGCACTGACAAATGCCCAAGCTGTATTTTCGCAAGATAAATACGGACTGCAGTTTCCAGTGCAGCCAGTCAAGCACTATTTCACTAGCACTACATGCCTTTATACATTTAAAAATAAATATACTGAGTTGCATAAGATAAGGAGTGGAAAGAATCAGTTATTCTCCACTCATAGGGATGACTAAATACATTATTTGGGAGATTCTTGTCAGCTCTACCTTGTGAAGATAAAGAAATGTATTGCATTCCACAATATTATCTATAGGTGTCTGGTGTTTTATTTATTTACATTTTAATATTCACATACATATAGTTTGTGTCTATAAACATATAACACCAAACAGAAATCAATTATTAGATTGCTATACTTTAACGCCAGAAAGGTCCATTAAGATTTTCTAGTGCGTGACCCATTGCTTAATCCAGATCTTAGATTTCACTCAGTAATCCTTCACTGACCCTAATAACTTGTGGTTGAATTAGAGCATCTCTCTTAGAAAGATATCCAATTTTTATGTCAAGTGATGGAGGATGGAATCCAGGCCCTCTTAAAGTCAATGGCAAAACTTCCATTGACTTCAATGGGGCCAGGATTTCACCCAGAGAATTTATTGCATCCCTTGGCTAAACTGGTCTACTGCTAATTACCCATTGTTAAAAATATACATCTTTTTTCCAGTTGGAACTTTGCTGCCTTCAGATTCCAGCCACTCCATCTTGTTGTGCCTTTGTCTTCTAGATCAAAGAGGTCCCAGTACCATGATGTCTTCCTTCCCAATTACCTCAAAAGGTTCTAATCCTGTGCTAAAGCTACAATCCATATTTCTCAAGTGAGTTTTAAATTTGGCAAATGAGTTATCCCATCTCTACACGAAATCACTAGATTTTACTCAGACATTACAAAATACTAGCGAAAAGTATTGTGCTTCTTTAATTCTTTTGTCTTCCCATCTTTTAACTTACCCTACTGGCTTCTCCTTTTGGCTTTTGCCTTTGGCTGGCCCCACATAAGGAGGTTGTTTACTACATCAAAACTGAATGGCTGGCTTTTCCCAGCTGTAGCAAAATGTGCTGCTCTCTGTGGGTCTCATCCAAAATCCGTTGAAGGCAATGGGAGTCTTTCCATTGACTCCAATGGGCCTTTGGATTAGAACCTATCTTATTTGCATTAACCAAGCATACCTCCACTGCTACCAGTGGTCTGACTACACACTGACAGTGCCAGGCTAGTACAGCCAGTGGTTAGAAAGTCCCTGTGGTGTAAATTTATTCACAGTGGGTGGACTACCCCGTGTTTTTCAATGCATGTGTGGGTGATACCGCTGAAACATTTGGAAACTGATCTATTTAAAGGGAGAAGATGATGCATGCTTTACTTCAGGTAGAATCGGGAAAAAGAGCAATGCAGAGACAGAACATCTACTGCACAGCTAAAGATCATTCTCACTGTTCTCTTGCTCTTATCTCCTTCTCAGGTTACTGTATTTTCTGTCTCTTCTCATTCCATTGGAGCAGTGCTGAAGACGGGTGAGATAATACTTGGCACAAATCCAGGCAATCATTTCTGAGTAATTAGTTTAGGTACCGCACACCCAACCTGTACTTTTTCAAGTAGGTATCAAGTGGGTCAAGTTACCTGACTACCTGCCTGTATTTAGATGCTGTGCTGCATGTTCAGCCTAAGCTCATCTCCAGCTATGGACAGAGAACCTAACTGAATGTATAGGCTGCTTTTGGGAGATCTGTTTTTTGCTAAAACTAGCTGTCTCTTTACCCCTAATGCTAGGTGGGGTATAAATTTGTTCTTCCCCTTCTCAATGTCATCCTATGCTAGGATCAAAATCTACAATTATAGTCACTGACATTCTGAGGCTACCAGTATTTCCTTTCATTTCTTTGTGTACTTGGGGAAAAAACAACATGTAATAGGAGAATGAATCGTTTTTTAAAATGAGAAACCATGAGCACAAGTTATTCTGTAATATATATTTCAAGTGGCCAATCAGATTTTAAAAGACACTGATGGTAATTAGGGACCTAGTTCCCATTGACTTACAATGGAAATTATATGCCTAACTGTTATTTGTGCTTGGGAAAATCTCCCAGTCTTGAAGGGAAATCCTTGAATGACAACTGCTATTCAAGTGCAAAGCATAGTTATTACTATGATACGCCATTGACGAGCAAAGGCCTTGACATGGCAACATTGCAACTGATGTGCCCTCTCCCAGCACTTGGTAACTCCCTTTTACTACTGCCCTGGGGTCACTCTTTCCCTTTCATCCCTCTGGCCCATTGTCATTATGAAGTAAATTCCTCTACTGACCCCACAAGCATCAGCACTGCAGGCTGCCCCACACTTCCCTGCTAAAGTACCTTGTCCTTGACCTGCAGGGACCACCTTTAAGGGAGAGAGTTGCAGGTCAGCCACCATGTTGATTCTGTCCTTGGCCCCTCGGCTGTGCCTGTGAACAAGGCTGCTACCAGAAATTGGCCTCAGACCACTAACTGTTTCACAAAGACCAAGGAATAGCTGTCAGATATGAAAGACTTTCAGTCAATATTTATCTGGATCAGATTCAGATTGGGAAACTCGAGGGAATGGCTTCAGTTTCCATTACAAATTCCCCTGAGCCATCCAGTCTCCCATGGTAAAACTTAGGAGACATGCTTAAGAGGCTGTGTTGCTCTTGTTGTTTTGTTTTTATTTCCCATTTTTAGAAGCTAGTCTGTAAAGGCTGTTTGGCTCCAGATGTCCATTGACTTTCAGGTGAATGTGAGCAGACATTCCAAGGTTAGTTCAACTCAAGCATAAATGTTGGAGTCACTGTTTGTAGTGCTAGAAATTACAGAAAGTACCAGTTACTTGTTCCTATTTCACCTGGCTGATTAGCATTGCAATCAGTGCACCAAGGAATTTGAAAAACATCAGTTACTCGGATCAGAGAGCAGCATAACCCCAAGCTGTGGGTAAGTTTCAAACAGTTGAAATGCAATTATCTTAAAAAAAAATGTTTCAAGGCAAAAAAAAGTCTAATATGTTTGTAATTAGAGCATGATTCATATTTGGAATATGAGATATAAATCAAAACACAAGAGTAAACTATGTTAACACCATGCTAATCAATAGGAATGTTTATGATTTCAACACTTCATGGTTACTTTTGAATTATTACAAATAGGGCCAGATTCTGAGCTAGCATAAATTGATGTAGTTCCTTTGAAGTCAATGAAGCTATGAGGATTTAAAACAGTCGAAGATCTGGTCCATAATCTTTTCTTGACAAGGCTCTGATTCATCGTCACTGTGTTACTCCAATTTTATACTTTTGTAACTAGATCAATGTAGTTAGCGAACTGTAAAACTGGACTAGTGCAGTGGTGAATCAAGGCCATATTAAGCGCTGTAGATGTTATAATTCAACTGCAAATCAGATGTAATGTGAAAGTATAGTATTACTGGAAAGATGTCAGGCCTTTATTTCTTGTTAAGGGAACCTCAAAATTCAGTTTAGATGGTCCCACTGATTCTGCTTTTATCTTTTGCTCATAAGCACCACTGTGCCTTTTGGCTAGGTCCCAGCAGCTCTGTATCACTACAGTAAATATTATTTTGTTGACTGTACTCTCGCTGTACTGAACAATCATCAGATTCCTGCCCAAAAACACTTAAAGGCATAAGTGAAAATAATACAGCATGGTGATCATAGTTAGATATTTACCTCATTTGACAGCACCTCTTTACTCATTTAACTTGACAGTACCCTTTTTATTAAATATGGGCATGAGCCCAAACTCCAGATCTGGAGGAGGTGCAAAAAGATCTTAAGTTTAAACTGAAACCTAAGACTTAAACTTTAAGTTTAAATTGATATCTGATGATTTGTGTGTTTCTTTTAGTACTGCCAACCCCAACAGTTCAATAATCATGAGTCAAGTCTTCTAAAAAAATCATAAGATTGGCTTAAAAATCATGAGGTTTTTTACAACTAGTACATTTTGGTTTCTTTTTATTTCTCTTCTATTTTGAGCCCAACTGGACCCTGCATCACATTTTTAAACCTCTTCTCCACAACCATGTAGTCTAGAAATTTACTTTTCCTTCCTAATGATGTCTGAGATTCTCATGCAATCGCTTGACTTCAGGAATTGGGATTTTAACAAAATCAACACATATTGCAAGACTCATGTTAAATTTGCAAGGGTTGAACCACTGTAAATCTTTCCCAAGGTTCACAGACTGTTGACAGAGGCCTTGGCATTAACTTTTTTGAAGTCCTGGGCAAATTCTGCTCTGACATACCACTTGTGCTATGGGGTCGCAAGAGATGAAAGTCGAGCCAGCACTGGGCCCATGGTATCATATGATTATCTGCATCATTTTCAATTTCAAGTGAATCGCAATTTTTTCATTTTTATCAGACAACATTTAGTTTGGACAAACATCTAAGGAACAAAGTGGAACACCTGTACCCTGGCAAAATGAGTCAGAAAAAAAAGTTCCTGCCCTGCTGGGCTGGACTTTAGCCAACATAATCCTTTCACAGACAGAGTCCTTGTTATGTCAGAAAGCAGCCACCTTGACTTACCATCAGGAAGCAGACTTACTCTTCCCCCGCCCCCCAACAACTGCTGCAGCCAACTGCTGCAGAAGATAGGCAGCTGGAAGCTATGCTGGCTGCCAGTGTAATCAGAGAGAGAAGAGCAAAGAGGTGAGCCCAGGCCTGTGTTCTGCTGAGAGTTACAGAAGGGAACTATATATGTCTCAAGTGGACTTAGAGGTGCAAACTGTGCCTGTTAAAGGGAAACCAGGCTGAAGCCCTGTTGAAAATTTTGTCCTAAATAGAACTACTGCAAAATTGGTCAAACTTATTTGGAAGAAAAATGGTGTTTTTAATTAAATTTTCATGGGAAGTTTTTGGTATTTTTTTAGCTTTTGAAATACCAGAAAAAATATTTTTAAAAGAAAAAAAATCATTTTTAACCCCACCCCGAAAATATATTTTAGCGACTAGCTCTAGTAACAATTTAATCTCCACAATAGCTGTTTAAAAAAGCTTCACTCTACCACCTAATACAAATAGAAAAAGCAGCCCAATGTTATCATTACCTGAGATATAATCATTGAACAGCATGAACTAAATGATAAATGAACTCCATGCATTTAGTTAATTTTCAGAAACTGTAAATGCCACAAACAAGATATGTGTTTCAAGCAAAACGGAAATGAATTTTGATGGATGTTTTTAATTGCAGAATGGTAAAAGGGTAATTAAAGTAGTGGCTCAGGTGGCAAACGATGGTGTTGTACCTGAAATGGAACAAAAAATGATTGTTAGGAGGAGACTGCACAACTTAATGACAAAAATGGAAAAGCCCACTCATTGGGGGAGGGAAAGCTCAGTGGTTTGAGCATTGGCTTGCTAAACCCAGGGTTATGAGTTCAATCCTTGAGGGGGCCATTTATGAATCTGGGGCAAAAATCTGTCTGGGGATTGGTCCTGCTTTGAGCAGGGGGTTGGACTAGATGACCTCCTGAGGTCCCTTCCAACCCTGAGATTCTATGATATACACAGAAATGAATCACAAAGTAATCTGATCAGTAAGACAAGGTAATACACATCAAGCTAGATTTATAAATTAGCCTAGATTGTAGCCTAACCAAAGAGAATTAGCTGTGGACAATCCAAATCTCAACAGCGACATTTAGAATTTTATAATTTGTTGAGCACCAACAATAGACTCAGACAATTGAGAACACAGTACTTGCCAAGGATTTTATAACTTAAAATAATAACCAATAGTCATTAATTCAGACACCTAAGGCCTGCTCCAAAGCCCATTAAAGTCAGTGGGAATTTTTCCACTGAATTTAACGGATTTGGATCATACTCCTAATGACCACGCAAGAAATGGCAAGGATGACCATAAATGTTAATCTTGCAGTCTTCCCACAGAAATGAATGGAAAAGAATTTCAGAGATTCCACAGAGATAAAAATAATATGTTGCCCTGGCAATGAGAGATGAGGAATCTCCCACAAAGGTGGTGGAGAAGAAGCCACGTACTTCCAAGGCTAGGAGGATCGTGGCCACCACTCCCAAGAGGATATGAAGGATGGTGGTGGTCGGTGACTTCCTTCTATGTGGAACAGAGGCATCCATCTGCCAGCCTGATGTAACATCCAAAGAGGTGTGCTGCCTGGCAGGGGCACATAGCAGAGACATTGTTGAAGGATTGCCATGGATCATCTGGCCCTCTGACTACTACCTCACGCTGCTCATCCACGTGAGCATTAATGCGAGGTATGATACTGAGCAGGTCACAAATGACTACAGGGCGCTGGGAATAAGGGTGAAGGAATTGGGTGCACAGGTGGTGTTCTCATCGATGCACAGACAGAGACAGATACATCTTGGAGATGAATGCCTGGCTGCGCGGATGGTGTCACCAGGAAAGATTCAGCTTCCTCGAGCATGGGATGCTGTTCTGAGAAGGAGGGTTGCTGAGCAGAGATGGGGGTCCACCTATCAATGAAGGGGAAGAGTATCTTCGGATACAGACTGACTAACCTAGTGAGGAAGGCTTTAAATTAGGTATACTTTAGACTACCTAACCAGGAAAAAGACATGGATGAGGCTTTTTTTTTTTTTTTTAAATCTAACCATCATCCAAAGCACAGGACTTGGTGATGATGGGGGACTTCAACTACCCAAACATCTGTTGAGAAATACATCAGGACGCAAAGTATTCAACAAGTTCTTGGAATGCATTGAAGACACCTTTTTATTACAGAATGTGGGTAAAGAGACTAGGGGAAAGGCTGTTCTAGCTTTGATTCTGACAAATAGGAAGAACCGGTTAAAAATTTGAAGGTGGAAGGCAGCTTGGGTGAAAGTGATCATGAAATGACAGAGTTCATGATTCTAAGAAACAGTAAGGAGCAAAACAGTGAAATAAAGACAACAGACTTCAACGAGACAGACTTTAGCAAAGTCAGAGAATTGGTAGATAAGATCCTGTTGGAAGCAAGTCTAAGGGGAAAAAAAGAGTTCAGGAGATTTGGCAGGTTTTTAAAGACACATTATTAATGGCAGAAGATCAAACTATCCCAATGAATAGGAAAGATAGGAAGTCTGGTAAGAGTCCATGCTGGCTTAACCAGGAGATCTTCAACAATCTGAAACTCAACAAAAAGAGTAATACAAAAAGTGGAAACTAGGTCAAATTATGAAGGATGTATATAGTAAGAAAAACAAGCATGTGGTGACAACATTGGAAAGGCCAAGGCACAAAATGAGATTAAATTAGCTAAGGACATAAAGGATAACAAAAAAAACCATTTTACAAATATAGTAGAAGCAAGAGGAAAACCAAGGACAAGGCAGGTCCATTACTAAATGAGGAGGGAAAGACAACAGCAGAAAATGCAGCAATTGCCAAAGTGTTAAATGTCTTTTTTTAATTCAGTTTTCATCAAAAAAAAAGTTAGCTGTGATCAGACAACGGATGTAGTGAACATTAGTGTAAATGCTGCGGTAGGAGCTGCTGCTAAAATAGGTAAAGAACAAGTTAAGAATTACTTAGATAAGTTAGATGTCTTCAAGAAAGTAGGGTCTGATGAAGTACATCCTAGAATACTTAAGGAGCTGGCTGAAGAGATGTGAGCCATTGGCAATTATCTTTGAGAACTTCGGGATAGGAGAGATCTCAGAGGACTGGAAAAAGGACAAATACAGTATCTATCTTTAAAAAGGGGGAATAAGGACAACCCATGGAATTATAGACCAGTCAGCTTAGCCTGGAAAAATAATGGAGCAAATAATCAATCTATTTGTAAGCATATGGAAGATAATAAGGTGATAAGGTGATAAGTAGCCGTCAACATGGATTTGTCGATAAACAAATCATGTCAACCCAACCTAATATCCTTCTTTGACAGGGGTAACAAGCCTTGTGGATGGGAGGGGAAGCAGTTAAAGTGATGTTTCTTGACTTTAGTAAAGCTTTGGATACTATCTTATATGACCCTCTCATAAGAAAACAAAGGAAATATAGTCGAGACGAATCTATAAAGTGGGTGCACAACTGGTTGGAAAACCATACTCAGAGTAGTTATCAATGGTTCACAGTCAAGCTAGAACGGCATATCAAGTGGGGTCCCACAGGGATCTGTCCTGGGTCTGGTTCTGGTTCTATTCAATATCTTCAAAATTATTTGTATAATGGTATAGAGAGTACACTTATAAAGTTTGTGGATGATACCAAGTTGCGAGGGGTCACAAGCACTTTGGAGGACAAGATTAGAATTCAAATGATCTTGATAAACTGGAGAAATGGTCTGAAATAAATAGGATGAAAATCAGTAAGGACAAATGCAAAGTACTATACTTAGGAAGAAACAGTCAGTTTCACAAATACAAAATGGGAAATAGCTGCTTAGGAAAGAATACTGCAGAAAGGGATCTGGGAGTCATAGTGTACCACAAACTAAATATGAGTCAACAATATAATACTGTTCCAAAAAAAATAAAAAGCAAACAACATAATATTCTGGGATGTATTAGCAGGAGTGTTGTAAGCAAGACACAAGAAGTAATTCTTCCACTCAGCACTGATAAGCCCTCAACTGGAGTACTATGTCCAGTTCTGGGCATCACACTTTGGGAAAGATGTGGACAAATTGTAGAAAGTCCAGAGGAGAGCAACAAAAATTATTAAAGATCTAGGAAACATGGCCTATGAGGAAAGATTGAAAAAATTGTGTTTGTGTTAAATACAGGCCCACTGATGGGGGGGGGAGGCAAAGGGGGTAATTTCCCAGGCGATTGGCGACAGGTGAACCCCCAGCTCGGGGAGGCTAGCCCCTGGCCCGGACCACCCCTTCTGCCCGAGGCCCCGCCTCTCCCGCCAAAGTTCCCCCCCAGTGCAGCAGCCATCCCCCCTTCCTCCCCCCCCAAACACCCCAGGCTGTCCAAGTGCCGCCAGTCCCAGAGTGTTGGGCGGGTGAGCAGGCGGCGCCCCCCTCCCCCCCAGACCCGGAATGCCAGGCGGGTGAGTGGGCATCACGGTCTCCCCCGCCAGCCCTGGAACTCCAGGAGGATGAGCAGGCGGCACGGCCCCCGCTATCCTCAGAATGCCAGATGGGTGAGTGGGCGGCATGGGCCCCCCAGCCCTGGAATGCTGGCAACCCCCATTAGCCCCCCCGCCTGGGGCCCCAGCCATGGGAGGAAGAGACTCCCTCAGCACAACCCAGGAAACAGGAAGGGGCCTGGGTGTGGAGCGTGGGCAGGGCCACACAAGGCTGTTTGGGGAGGCATAGCCACCCCCGCCTTCAATACCTGCCGCCCATGGCCCCGGGCCCTTTTAAATCGCTCGGGTGGGCTGCAGGGCTCCTAGGCACGCGCAGGGTGGAACTGGCAGTGGCGAAAGCAGCCAGGTGGGCATGTGGAAGCCCTAGCCAAGCTGGAAGAGCACGCCCAGCAGCGCAGCCGGTAGCAGCTCGCTGGGCACCAGCCAGTGCAGGTGCAGCACTGTCCAAAAACCTCAGCCATCCCTTGCTGGGGGCTCATTGACTGGTCTGCCCTGAGCCCCAGAATTGCTGTTGGCAGGCCTGGCTAAATAGAACTAAAAAAAATTGACTATTTCAGCAAATAGGTTTGTAGAACTGTTCTCTCTAGTTGCACGCTGCCTGTGTTGACAGACTCTGAGTATTGCTCTGTTTGAGTTAAAAAGATGGAAGTTTTACCTTGACTTCAATGGGGTTGGATTTCACCCATAGATTTTAAGGCTAGAAGGGACCATTAGGGTTATCTAGAGTCTGACCTCTTGCATAACACAGGCCATAGAATTTTACCTATCAAGTCCAACTTGCATTTCCCCATCTACACATCAAACCTGGTAAAGTTCAAATTTGTAAGAAAAACTCAAACTAAGTGTTTTGAGGTTTCACAACACATGAGTTATATTGAACTTCTGTTCAGTACACAACCAGTAATTAGCAAAATGTCACACGTGTTCATCAATTGGAAAATTTCAGAAGCCTAGATTTTTAAAATCCCATTGGGTTTATGGGAGAGAACATAGGTAGAGGATCCTCTTGCAATTTTATCTTATGCTACCCGTTGAAAATTTTACAGAAAATTTTGACTCTGTATCAAGACTGAGGTTTTCTAAGAACTTGAAGTTAAGAGTTAGGTGCCCAACTTTGGGTACCTTTAGACTCCTTTGACAAATCTCAGCCCAAATATATAAAAGTCCTTATTTTTTCTTCCTTTCATAACAGTCTGCGACAATAACGTGCCGTGGATATGGAAATTTGTAGCCACCTTTTGGCTATCTTCTGCCATTTCCCCATAAGACTGTGAAAATGTTTAAAATATGTTGAAAGTGCTAACATAGTTTATGAGTAACATAGAGGTATTTTACCTGCTTATGGTATCAGGAAAATGAGTTTTTTCAGGCTGAGGTTCCAGCCTTTAAAAGAAGACTTCAGTACGTATGAAGCACATACTGCCATATATTAACCAGTTAATCAAGAAATAATATCTTCTTGGACTATGAACTGATACATTAATTATGTAAATCTTTGATTATTAGTTATCGGTATCTGTTAACATTCAAATAGGGCTTGATTGTAACTTTGCCATAAGCCCTGTGTATGGAAGTTGTGAAGCCTCAAGGGCTGCACAGGAAAAAAATTGTGACTCTGAAATACATAATTCCCTCCTCTGCCCCAGCATAGCCTGTGCAAGGGGCGTAAAGGGGTTTCTTGCTCCCCCTTATGCCACTACATGAAGTTCAGCCCATATATGAAAAAAATCATTTAATTTTTGTCTATGTGCATGTAATACAAAGCATCTGTTGGGTTCTGTTCTGTTTTAAACAGTTCAGAACTCATATAGTCAACCTAGAAAGAGAAAGAAACAGGAATGTTTTGGAATGATCTCAGCTATCACTATGGCAACCACATAGTTCTTACTTCTACAGCTTCCTGTTCCTGCTGTCCTGAGTATTTTGTCTAATACCTTCTTCTCAAACAAGTCATCTTCTTTCATCAGCCCAATATAAATATCACTCCTCTCTTCCTTGCTAGGTCAGGGAGAAGTAGGGTTACTTTTTGAAATGCAAACCCGCCCCAGCATTCCCCGCCCTCCACAAGGCAAGCCCACCGCAACACCAAGCCCCCACCACAAGGCAACTCTGTAACACTCTCCTGCAACAGCCACTTATAGTATCTAGAGAGATAACACATATAGAAAAGATTGATAACATTGTTCATCTCTTCACTCTTGCATGAGGCAAACCCTCTCTCACACACAGACACAGTGCACGTGTGTGTTGGCGGGCAGACAGCCGCTGTCTTTTCAACAGTTTTGATCTGTTGTCACTTAAACTGCAGCAGTGGGAACACTGCAGCATCTTTAGCTGGACACAGAAATTTTTAACATTACATATCCCAGTGTATTGTGATAATAATGCAAATCTTTAGACCCATGTTAAAAAAAATGGTAGATTAAATTACTTTTCTGGCAACTGGCAAAACCATAAAAATCCCAGCCAGGCTGGTCAAATACCGGCCAGGTTGGAACCTTATGGAGAAGTATTTGGTGCGGCAAGAATGGTCAAGTAGCCAGCTGCAGCAGGGTCAGTCTCTTAGCAACACACTGGCCTCAGCTGATCCTGCCAGGGGCTGCCTGATTGATTACACTTCCTGACTGATGGAGGAATGGAGCTAGCAACAACTTGACCCAGCAGCAGCTAGAGCACACCAGCTGCTCAACGCAGTCTATGCCTGCAGCTGTGATTGGTTCTGCTTCCTGCTCCTGCCCAGCCTGCTCTTGTGACTGCTTCAGTTCCTGCCCTTCTCCATCCTTGGCACCCCTGGCTCTGACTCCAGACTCTGCTTCCCAACCACATCCCTGGCTCACTCATTCGCTCTGGCATTCAGCTGCTGATCCCTGGTTCTGATGCTCTGCTCTTGATTACACTCCCATGTGTCCCCCGGTCCTGATTCTTGCCTCTATTCAGTTCTGCTCTAACTAGGGTGACCAGATGTCCCGATTTTATAGGGACAGTCCCAATTTTTGGGTCTTTTTCTTATATAGGCTCCTATTACCCCCCACGCCCTGTCCCAATTTTTCACACTTGGTGTCTGGTCACCCTGGCTCTAACCTCCAGGCCTGGCCAACCCCATGGCTCTGACCATTATGCCCAACTGCCTGGATCCCAGTCATAATCCTGCCAAGATCTCACCAGCGTCATTTACTTTTATCTTGATGAGTGCAAATTTGCAGAACATCATTACTAAATATACAGTTGATAATTCTGGATAGTTACTATCACCCATTAGCAAAACTCAGGCACAGCACCCAGGAAACTTGGGACCTAATCCTGCAAACACCTATGCACATGAGAAACTTTACACAACTAAGTAATCTCACTGAGTTCAATGGCAATACTCATGTGCGTAAAGTTGCCTACTTGCACAAGTGTTTGCAGTATCATAACCTTCGCGTGTACTGTTCATAGCAATATGACATGAACAATTCCAAGCCTTTTCACCACTTGCATTTTTTAACATAATTCTAAGCATACAAAAGTTTTCATTATTCCAATCGTTACCCTGTTTTCACATACATACATTAGCTAGGTCATGGTATTTTGCTCTGGGCTTCTTTTTTTAATTAGTTTTGCTGACCAGGGACCCACTGTTGTTGAAACAGATGTTGCAGCCCAATAATAGCTCTCAGCTGCCAAAAGCAAAATATGGAACTCAGCCCTGGCCATGCAGAACAAATGACTGTAATGAGGGGCAAACATAATCTAAACAATAGGGAAACTTGACATCAATGTGTGTTTATCAGCTTTATCATATGCTGCATCTTTTCTTAACTGCACTTTCCTGTTTAATCTAAAAATATACAGAATACAATAAATTAGTGACTCTCCCTTATAATATATATATAATAGTTAACTATAATATAACAGTATAATAATAGATCTATGATTACCATTTATCTACTTATTGGCAGTTCTAAACTAAGTGTTATTTAACTGAATCTCTGTGTGTGTTCTGCTCAAAGTAGGACCAAAAGCTTTTACCATTCTCTTCTGAAGGACTTTGTCAGGGGGTCTGTGGGCTACTCACCCAGGCAGGGGTAGAGCCAGTTCAGGCAGGTGCAGGTGGATTCTGTTGAAGAGCCAGCTGGTGAGAGCTGGCTGCAAGCCTGAGGCAGGAGCCAGAGCAGGCTCGAAGCTCTGACAGTTTGTAACACCATGAGGCAGGGGGAGAGTTCCCAGCCAAGTGGTGATGTTGCACAAACCGGTTCACTGCTTTTTCTGTGGGTCATCTGGGAGGGTCATCTGACCCAGTCCCGGCTCATGGATTGGCTACTGCAGCACACCTGAAGGATGAGTCATCACAGGCTAAGGGATAAGTCATTGCAAGTGCTGGATCTCTCACAGAGTAGGGTTCTGATCCAAAGCCCACTGATATTTAATGGGAGTGTCCACTAACAACAATGGCAGACCGTATGTGAAGAGAGTTCTGTATAGTGTTGCAAACAAGACAAGACTTGGCCCATCCTCATCTTTGGAAGAGTTCCACAGTGTTGGGACAGTGAAGGAAGGAGGTCCTCCACTGGTTCCCATTAGTTTGACCCTGAAAGATCATCGTTCTCAGCTAGAAACCATCACAGGGCAAGAAAAAGGACAGTTTCCGACACAAAGAAACTGGCATCTAGCATCAATTGTTGTAATGCTGGTGTGGGCTTTGTCCTGGAAAAAACAGATGATAAGAGTCTTATGCCTGAGATACTGTCCTGAAACCATTGGAGCTATGCTGATTTACACCACAGTTTTCTAGGTGCAGTCTCATTATTGCTCTGTGTAAGGACTATCACCAGCCTGGTGCGTGACATAATACCTTTTATATATGCAGTCTAAACTGACTTTTTTTTACCCCCTTATTATGACTGTAAGATATCTAATTTGCTGTCCACTAGCACTGCTGTAATTATTACTGTTTTACATTTATGTGTATGCCATTGAATATCTGTATTACTATCAGACTGCATTTTTCTGTTGCATACATTGTTTTCTTACTTCCTGACCGTATTTCTAACCTTTCCAATTTCCTTATATTTCTCTGTCTTTATTGGAATTTGTATAGCCTCCACTTTAGTAGCAACAAATTTAATTAACATGCTATTTAAATTTTATTCCTGATCACTAACAAAATTATTAAATAAACCATGTCTAACACTGATCTTTGTGCATTTCTTTGTAACTCTTTGTTTATCAATGAGGGCATGATTATACCACCCTTACTCAGGTTGAGTAGTATTTTAATCTGAAAGCAGGCACACTGATATCAGAGAAATAAAATAAAGCTCTAATGGTCTAATCCACAGTAATCAGTGACAGATACACTGAATGGCACAGGCAGATGGATAGTTGGAAAGCAAAAATGTGTAGAGTGGTGCTGGTGGATAACAAATTAGATAACAGTTGGCAATGCAATATGGTGGCAAAAGAAAAAAAACAGTGAATATGCACATGGGACACATGCGGAGACATAATGTAAATAGTAATGATTAGACTGGTCCCAAAATATTCTGTTTACTTCTGACCATCTTAATATCACAAAAATGTCAACAAATTAAGAAGGGATTCAGAGTAGAAAAATATAATTACGAGGCTGGAAGGATTTGCTTATGGGGAAAGGTGAAGAACTAAATAGACATATGTTGCCCAAATGTCAGTGAGGTACGTGTATGTGTGTGGTAGGCAGAGCTGGGCACAGAAAGGAAATTACGTTTTGCAGAGGATTTTGAGATCTCAAAGATTTGTTTTGTTCTGTTTCAGAGCAAAACCCAGAATTCAGCCAGTGGCAGATTAAGGTATAAGCTAACTAAGCAACAGCTTAGGGCCTCGCAATCTGAGGGGTCTCTAAAAAAAAAAGAAAAAACTGACTCCATTTCAAATTTTATCAAAATCGGTTGATAAATAAAGGAGATATGGGAAAAAGAAGATTCTCTCTAAATATAGACATTTTCATTCAAATATGACAAAAAATATACGTATCTGGCTACACAAATACCCTTACCCTACTATTACCGTTCACTAATTGTTCATTATTGACAGGCGGGAGGCCAGGGGCTGAGAAAAAAATCAATAATTGCACTTGTAAAATTAGTATTTCTACGAGTAAGTATGCTATCAGTCTCCTACGGCAGCGTTTTGTTGGCCAGCTGCTACTGGTAAAATTCATAACTTATTTAAATAAATAAATAAGCTCACTGCCAATAAAATTGGGAAAAATGTGAAGTCGGAGACGGCAGTGTCGTGAAGCAATCCTGCCACGCTCTTTCTCGTATGTTAGTATGTTCGTTCTTCTTTTGATCTGTACATATGTACAACTGTGTATTTTAGTGCACATGCCACTTTCTGCTTCATGCGCTATCCATGCTTCACATGATTGAGTTTGCAGGTGATCGTCTTATGGATTTGGGTCGAGTGGATCCTGAGGAGGATAAATTTGTGTTGGCTTCCCTCCATCAGTTTCGGGAAACTTCACAGTAAATATCAGAGAGTGCTGACGAAAGGATAAATAGAGGTATTTTTTTCTGGTAAATTCTTTTCTTTCTCTTTTGCTCATATAGCTTGTTTTCACTCTGTGTGTCTGAGGTGTTTACTCGAGATTAATTAGTGGTCCTGGGGGAGACAGAGGATAGAGAAGCGAACGTGAAGAGAGATGTCTGCCTAGAAAAAAGACTGGGATTTTCTGCTCAGCAGGTTTGGAGCGCACAAGATAATATTTTATTATAGGTATTATGCTATGTAAAAATTCTTATATAGACTTATAAATCACATATCATATGTATAATACATTGTATTTTTTTAGTATGGCAAATGAAAAATCGCAACAATTCATTGTTTCGTAACGAAAATTAAATCGGAATAAACATTTGTAAATATATTTTACATATCATCTGGATAAACTTTGTATTTCCCTAACAAAATTAATCAATTTTTTTTTCATTTATTCATATGAAAAGAAGGATAATTTTCCTTACTCATGGTGTAAAAAAAAATTATATATCCTCTCTTGTTTTCCTGTGAGAACATAGACAAAATAGCACTAACTTTCACAGAAATATCCTGGTAAGATAACAGGTTTTATTATTTATTTTATTCTAGTAAATTGTATTATTTAGTGCATTTTTTTATTTTGTATTTTTATATTGTATTGTTTACTTCTATTTTACTTATATACACAATTAGTTCAAAGAATTTGTTTAAAATTTATTTCTGTCATGATGTCATCGTTACAGAGGGCTGCTGAAAATGAAGATTATTATTCTATTTTTCCAACTTTGCCTTTGTATATATGCAAATATAAAGCTTTCATGTTTATATGTTCAATGTCCTTTCTGTGAATAATAAATTCATTTTTTTATGATACGGGGCTTCTTACACTTGACGTATCTTAGAGCCTCAGAATGTCATAATCCGGCCCTGATTTCAACATTCTCCATTGAAGTAAATTCAATTGTTCTGAAATTTATTTTTTTCTGAAACATTTGTTTTAGATAAAATCAAAATGTTTCGCTTAAAAGTGTATATTACATTAAAAATACAATACAAAATACAAAAAGCAAAGAGTCATTTCAAGAGAAAAAAATCAAAATATTTCATTCCAACAATGTTGCAACAGCACTTCAACGTTGCTGGAATTCTCCCCCCACCGCCCCACCCCGCTTCTTTTCTCCAAAATGAAATTTTGGCAAAATTGACATGATTTCACAAAGTGTTTCAATTCTGATTAAACTGCTATTTGATGGAAAAAATTGTTCCATCAAAGTTTTTTTCCAGCCAGCTCTAGTGGTTGGATTTTCAAAAGCACTCAAATTACTTAGGAGTGGAAGTCCCAATGAAAGCCAAAGGGATTTATGCTCCTAAATCAATCAGACACTATTGAAATTCCCCCATTTAATCTTTTGCAACTATCTGAAGCATGTAACAAATATGAAAGATTTATTTTTAGGGTGGGTAAGAGGATTAAACTAGGAGTAATGGGATGAAAATAAGAAAAAGAAATGTTCCTTAGTTAAAACTGTGTTCTATTGTTTTATTGTGTTCTCTGTGAATGTGATCCCTATGAACAACTTTAAAGGTTTGTCCTGATTGCCTTTACATGATATATGCAATTTTACTGGTCACTTATGAGCACAATAAAAATATTCTATAACAAAAGAAAAGAAAAAGATAAGAAACCAAGGAAAGGAAGATTTAGGCTGGATACTGCATCAAGAACCATTTTCTAACACTTAGACTGTGAATACATCTGTCAAGGGAAAAGTGAACAACCCACATCAAGAGAATTATTTAAAACTGGATTGGACAAAACAATGTAGAACATTCAAGAGAAAAATCCTGCCATGCAGGCCTAATAGTTCTTTTACATCTCTAATATGAATATATTCAATGAATGAGGAAATGCCTTGGCATAGTTTGAAAGGTAGAAAGGGAAGCCAAAATAAACGCTAGATTGTGCAGCACTTATGCTGATGGTCAGTTAATCACACACGTAGTCCCAGTGAAGTTGTCACTGGAGTTTTGCATTAGTGAAGTCAATGGGACTATTAGTGCAGCCCGTATCACTTTGATGAGCACATTGATGAGTTTGAGCCAAGACTTTCAAAAGTGACTAGTGATTTGGGTTGCCTCAGCTTTTGGGTGCCCAACTTGAAATGCCTTAAAGGGGCTCGATTTTCAAATGGCAGGTGCTCACCCATTTCAGAAAGTCAGTCCCCTTTAAGGTGTCTCAAACTGGGCACCCAAAAATTAAGGCATCCCATGACTAGTCCCTTTTGAAAATCTTAGAATTAAAAAAGTATTACAAAACACTGAAGAGGGAAAGAACTTGCAATAGAGAATGTGGAATAAGGAGTTATTCTTCCTTTCTTGCCTCGCGTCCCCCATCCCCATGACAAAGACATGAACAGAACACAGTGATAAGAAATGATTTGCTAACTTTTTAACCTATAAGTGTCTGAACTACAGGAAAGCATCTGGCTCAGGCCTGCAGCAGAGTGCATGAGGATCACATTCCAAGAGAAACATGCAAATTGTTTTCTCTCTTATTTTAAAAAGACCATTTTGCTGTCTTCAAAGTAAATGCTTCATCTTGGCTTTGCTGTCAATGCAATAGGCAAAATGTATTTTAGATGAGTGTATATTTTTCTTGTGCTTCCAGCAGTAGCCAGCAAAGCAAGTGTATGAAAGGCTCATTTCTTGTGTGATCTTCTAGACTGATTTCCAGCAAGATCACTTAGTGGGCAAGCACAATGGGTGTCAAAAATGCACAGATATGAACTCCAAAGAAGAAGGCTGACCCTTCACGTGAGTGATGAATTGTGTGCAAGCTTAATGTTGTACTCCTAGTCAACAGATACTTGTTTCATTTATGGAGAAGTCTGACACAACCTCCATCTGGGCAGTGGCCTTCAGCACAAAGAGTGGAAATGAGTTAGAAACGGAGAATATTGGAACATGATGGGAGTGGGAAAAAGTTTAAAACATGTATCTGCTTTTCTGCATTAACTTTTAAAAAACCCTCATACCCCTGTCCCCCTGCCGTGTAGTTTTTAAGCCTAGGTAATTGTATCTGTATATTTCTGTTTGTGTGTGTAATGTATATGCATATAGAAGCATGTGTGCGTGTGTGTGTATGTGTATATAGATACACACACACACACATATATATTATGTATATGCATATAGATGCATGTGTGTGTGTGTATATATATATAGTGTAAAATGCATATTCATATGTGTGTATGTATATTTTAAAAATGTTTAGACATTAAATAAGCCCTGATGCTTTGGGATACAAGCCAACAACTGACTGAGAGGATTATGAATAAATTTCCCCTATTGACAGGTTATTTCATAAGTGCCTGTGTCAGCCTTCCTTGTATCTTCCTTCAAAACATATGGTACAGGTTACTGTTGGAGCCAGGATTCTAGATTAGATGCACCACTGGTCTGATCCAATATGCCAGTTTCTATGTACCTAAAAGTTGTCCATACTGTAAAGTTTTGATTATATATTTCCATTCAAAAGCTCTGTGTATTTTTCATCTTGCTTTACTGACACAGTCTTGGTTTTAGTGCAGCATCTTTCCATTTTCATGTTTTGAAACCTGCCCTGTTTCCACAGTGCTTCTCCATTTCCAGTTGCTGGAATCATTAAGTCTGTGAATACATGTGACAGATCCCCTGAAGTGTTTTCAAGGACATTTGATTGTCTTCCCTGAACTACACTCTCCCAATTATAAAAAACATTCCATTCCCCTCCTTATATTACAGGGCCTCCATTATTCAGAGGAAAAATATAGATATAAAAATGTGTTTTTGTTCCAGCAGTTTTTCTGCACTACACGTTGAAGTCTGCCAGCTCAGAAGCCTAACTGACTGAGTTACTTCCACAGACCAAAGTTCCAGGCTTATTCTCAATTTCAGAGGGAGTGGTGTTTATGTGGTGGGGAGAGGAGGGGGATGTACCATTTTAATTGAAACTGAAATCCCCCAATTAGGCTCGAGGGGCACTTTCTCAAGGAATTCTTTGGAAGGTTATCTTGTAAGCAGTATAACTAGGAAATGAAACGGATCATCAAGAAAATTCTTTAGGCTTTTTCTTCTATGCCCATCAAGGAAATGTTTCCTTCATATATCAACTCACTTTTTCTTACTAGAAGTGATTTGATCTATGAAACAAGAGAGCCTGGGGCAATACAGAATTATATGAAAGTTGATATTAGAAAGCGAGGGGGAAAAGAGGGAATTTAAAGCAAGAAGAGGAGAGTAGCTTGGATGCCAATTGTTTATGGAAGGCGTGTACTGTGCCCGATGGAAGCTATACTGTCTCTCAAGACATCTAATCTACATTTATAGAATTTTAGAATGAAATTAAACACTTACACTCTACAAATTATGTCCTTTGTTTAGGGTAGACTCATACCCTAGGATAGGAAACCCATACCCCCACACCTTTAATATTGTCAAAGCTAAGTACAACGGAACTTAACAGGAAACACCATTACAAATTATTGTGGCAAGATTTTCAGTCCTCATTCATGTAAATACACATTTATGTAATATCAACATATGTAAAATAAGGTACATAATAGAATAGATATAGAGATAGATATATAGAGATAGATATAGATATGCTCTTTCCCATGTATTTCACACAAAGTACAGTCTAAATGTTATACAATAGTCACCTTACTTTTTTGTTATGAGGTTATGTCCATAAAAAGAACTGCAATCAGGTATCATATTGCATAAGCACACAGTGCTATGTGGAGAATAATGACATGAATCAATAATGCTGTCTGGGAAACGGCTTAGAATAAAATATTACAAGAGGGTACAAACATCACCCGGGAGGAGGTTTCGATGCTGATTAAATATGGCTGCCTCAGCTATCCTCAGTGCAATGACAGATGAGGAGTGCTAGCTTTGGCTTTTGCTGCATATTCTCAACTAGGGTTACTCAGGTTGCACTGAAACACATGTTGATCTGCTCAGGCATGCAAAGGCGGTCTACTGCCTTGGGCTGCCCTCTGAAGGCTAAAGTTGTATACACAGCAAAGAATAAAAAACTCAATCAATTTTCTGACTCCTAAACAAGTAATTTCAAGGAGACCCTAGATCTCCTTAAGGTATTTTTACCAGCACACAAAAACATTGTTAAGCCTTTGCAGATGAGACACAACATTCTGCCTTTTCAAAGTAGCAGGACAGTTTGAAGAGGACAAAGCAAAATAAAACAAACCCTCACAACAGAGCAACATAAAGGACAATTTAAAATATAGGAAACTATGAACTTAAAGAATTATATTTACAAAACTATACTGAGAAGCAGGAGAATAAGAAATACTTTAAAACATACATTCATACTGACTGCATCAAGAAGCTACGCCATGCCACTCTATTTCTTCCAGTGTAACTTGCTCTGTGTTTAAAACATATGGTGTCACTTGACGAAAGAAATATAACCTGTTTTGTCCTAATACTACTATGGTTTTACATATGACTGCTGAGTAGAAAAACATATATTGGTCATCTTACTGCAAAGCCATCTGACCTGCTCACTATTACCCACAAAACTTGGGGTTTGGCATAAAAATGAATAAACATCGTTCGCCTAGCATATTTCTAAACATAAAATATGTAGGTAACAAATAATTTGCCCATCACTGGAAGGGAAACAGACACACTTATGTGTCAGCAGTTACAACACTAATTTCTAAAGGATCTGAATTGCTGGCTGGCTATTCCATTCTATTATAAACTTGATTGAAACCATTAGCTTGATTTTAATGAACTCCATGTGCCACTTCAAGTCTGCTCCTGGAAAACAAAATCTAGTATATGATTCTTGGCACACATAATTGAGATTAATCCCAAACTAGGTCATTTCTTGTGTCTTTGGTTTAGTGGAATTCCTTTTAAATAGACATTTTTAAGAAACAAACATATTTAAGTATAGATTATTGGCTATACTTCCTGCTTTATCTAGGCACTATGAAACGTGAGTGTATGTTTTTATAATGTATACACACATATATACTTAAATATATCATAAAGATAGTTTTGAGAGCAAGGATCTCTGAATCAGACTGCATTTTTTTTAATTGAATGTTTTACCATCCATTCCATTGATATGCTGTGTGGCTTTGGGGGATTCACTTAATGCACTCTTCCTCCATTTCCCCATCTATAAAATGGGGTTCATACATCTTACCCACATCTCCTTTGTACAGAGTTTTGAGGCCCTTAGATTTAAGGTGCTGTGTAAATCCAAAATGTTACAGGGCCAGAACTTGACCCAACAAGATAATACCTACCTTATGGGGCAGCAAGATCTGTGAGGTTCTCCTGACAGAGTTTCCTCTGCATTCTTCCACTGGAGGAGTGGAGCTTGTCTGTCCTGCAAAAGAATGAAAGGAATTGTCCCACAAACTTCACTATGGCTCACCTGGGATCTCCACGCAGCTCTGTGCCATCTCTAGGTACCCCAACAGCACCCCACCCCATTCTCCTTCCTGGCAGGGCTATGTCTTCCCCAGTGTAAAGGAGGGCATACAGACAAGTAGCAACTTCTAGACCCTTCAGCCCAAGCAATGATCTCCTGTTTCCATATGCAGATGCCTAGACCTATGGAGAACCACATGCCTTCACCTATGATGAAATCTATGAGTAGAGAGTCCCTTCAATATGTGGATGCCAGCAGCATGATCAGGCCCATTCTTTTCCCCAGTAATTAATGAAACACAGCCAGGTGGTCAAGGAGCTAGCATAAGAATATCTTCTGGAATTTTTTTAACTTTCCCATTAAAAGTACATTCCAGGCTTTTGTAATCCAGTCGTTCAGTGGGGTGTACCTGCATTTCTGCTATAACAATTCAGCCTGCAAGTAAGAGATGATGTCATAATCAAGGAGATTCTGGCTAATTACCCTCATCCAAACCCATAAAAAGCATATCAAGGAGACATTGTCTGCTATCCTATTGTTATCAGAACAATGTGTAGCAACTTGATCCCAAAAAGATTCCACAAATGGAAAATATCACCTACAACATTATATACCTTCTCTAACACTGATCTCATATCTGGTCATTCATTCCATTTATACTGAATAAGGGAAGTTATATAAAGATTCTGATGCTGACTTAAAAGATGTGCGGCACATATAGAGATACTGAAGTCAATAGAAAGACTTTGGATCTGGTCATAGATGTCTAAAACCAGCAGGCCTGAATTTCTCTTGGTCTCCAGTAGGAAATTCTCTTTCCCAATCTTCCTACAGATTCCCTTTCTGGAAGAAAGAGCATTTAAAACTAGACCAATAATGCCTTTTCCATCAGCAGAGCTGTGGAGTAATTTCTTTGTTTCACTGAGTGGCCTAAGGGCATCATCTTTATTGTGTGAGAGAAGATGATTTAATTGTATATACTTATGACAACATACCGTCTCCATTAGTATATTTACTTTGTTTGTATAGTGCTACTCAACTTCTATCTATAAAATTATCTACCTGACAGGTGCTGTTATGCTTATGTACAACTACAGCTTCCTGAGTTGGAGGAGTTAAAATTAAATTTGCAAACTTCAGAGACAAGACAGAGGGAGAGCTACAATTCGGTATTGTAGTTATTTTATTATTACTATTTTTTATATTACAGTAATACCAACTAAGAGTAGGGCCAAAATGCCAGCTCTGGTAAAAACACATAGTAAGAGACTATTCCTGCCTTGGGCATTTTACACTCTAAAGCCCTAATCTTGCAAACACTCAAGCACATTAACTTTACTACTGCAAGCAGTCCCATTAATACTCATGCTAGTAAAGTTAAGCACATACTTAAGTGTTTTCAGGATCGAGGTCTAAAGAGACAAGACAGATAACGATCAGAGAGATTAAGTGACTTGCCCGAATTCACATAGCAAATCTTCAGCTGAACCAGCAACTGAACCCAGATGTTCTCCCACTCCAGCACATCCTTCCTCTCAAAACAAAATCTTCCTCCCTAAAACTGGTTCTTGCATAAGGCCTGTTCAACCAACCATATGGAAATTTTCTAACTGAAGGATCAAATACATGGAAAATCCTTTTTAAAGTTTGGATATGTGGATTTTCAGTTACTTAGGACTTGATCCTACAAGCATCCCTACCTCCCAATGGGACATGAAGATGCTCAGTTCCCCTAACCCAGGAGACACTCAGACTCTTTCACAAAGCCCTTACTGCTTGTTTGATAACTGTGAATGAACTTGCAGCTAATAGGACAGCAAGGAAGCAGGCTACAGGACAGGTTCTCTCTTGCTACTGAAACCATTTGTGTTCTAAAATGCACTATTTTAAAGAGCAACTATGAACGAACAGAGTGGAGAGGTTTCTTTCTATTTCCTAGGGTTTTCAACTGCCTCTTTCCCTACAAATGACTCTCCGGTGGGGAGCCCCCCCACCTTCTCTCTCTCTCCTTTTAAAAATACAGTTTACTTTCAAGTCCTCTACAGTTACAGTGTTTCAGCCATCAAAGTCCCCTCCCAGCCATTTTCATTTACCTTGTGACTCTGACCCTTTGTAAGGCTGAGCATTTTCAGAGTAAACTGATCCTGAAGGTCCCCAAGGATGTTATTCTCATTTATTCAGTCAGCTCTTTGAATGGAACAGCCTACATTTGGCAGCGGCTCAGCAGCCTCAGATTCAAAGAGCACACAATCCTTTTTCTTCCAGGGGCCTTTCAAAATAAGGCCCAAGGTTTTGTCAAGGAGCTTTAATGGATGTCAGTCATTAGCATGTTACATTTCATTCATGGCTGCCAATGGACGCGATGAGTAGAGAAGGAATAAAAGGAAAAAAGCAGACAATAATGGCAAGGGATAATCTTCCATGGCTTTTGTGATGTGACAGTTTATGCAATGCTTTCCTAGCTACCATTACTTACTTTGGGGAAGTTAACATCCTTCATGATTGAAGCCCCACCTAAAACTGTTTAAGAATTTCAGAGCCTGGTTATGGGGACCCAGGACAAGTTTGTCACACTGTACTGAGACAGCTGTTCAGTGGAAACCCATTTTTTTTTCAGGTGCATGATGGATTGACTGAGTAGCTTTAGTGCCATCTGCACGTCCACAGGCAGTCATTACCTCTGACAGCTGGCCCTCCTTTTCAGAACTTCAAAATGTTGGGGACAGTCCCCAGAGACTGATAAGACAGAGACACTTCTGTGAGCGTCCCAAAGGGAGTGAGAATGGAGGCAAAAGGCTCATGGTTATGTACTACTGTACCTGCCAACTGGTGTGTCACAAAAGGGCTGAAATTACCAGCTGGTCAATTATCTGATTAAAGAGATCCTTTCATTTGAGCTTTAAAAAAATCCAGACTTAAAACTAAACCTCTAAGTAAGTTTAAAATTTTTTTTTGCAGTGATTGACAGTAAAGTTTTTTTAAAAACCCAAAACATGGTGAGGAGAAATATTTTGTCATATAGTTTCTATTTTGCTTTTTACTTTAGCATCAGATTTAATCTCATTCATCTTTTTTTTCATTTAAAAAAAAGAGAGAGCAAGAGAGAAACAACTGACTGCCCAATTCTATTTTTGCATCTTCACTCAACAGATTAAATAAGGACGATTCTCCAAAAAAGCAAATCACTTTTCGTTAGCTTACACTTGTCTTGGAATCCCTTTAAGTTACAGAGTGCATAAATTATCATTCTGTCAGCTAACATCAGAGATACCTCCTTCTGGCTCCTGGACTCGACAACGGCTGCTAGGATTTGAGAATAAATGTATAATGTGCTGGGGCTTCACCAGCCGGTTAATGACCTGCCACAGTAGTTATAGGGCCCAAGACAAAGCAGAGGAAGCTTAACTGATCTGGGCAGTCACTGGCTTGCTGGATCGGAGCACGGAACAGTGTGGAATACATGATTGTAAACTCTATTGTCCAATCCATTCTGAATTAAGTACGTTTTATTAATAATGTTTCCAATGTTTATCTTTTCCTGCTTGAGTAACCAAGAAAGTGATTTCAAAACTGGAGGAGTCAGCAAAGCAGCATTTCACTTGAGAAGGCTGGATTCTCAAGACACAAGTCAAATAAACATGCTTCAGGCTGTGAATTACTTACCCATTACAACAGGCAAAACTGGGGCAGAATGTAGGTTATTCACTCCATTCATATCCATTTGCATTCCCACCCCATTAATATCTAGAAATCGGCCCAAACCCAAGCCCCTGGATCTGAACACTCCCTGAATTGAGAATAAGTTTGGATCTGCAGATGAAGTTTAGAGCTGGACCCTATCTCTGTAATGGGTTGAACCAAAATCTTAGAATATCAGGGTTGGACGGGACCTCAGGAGGTCATCTAGTCCAACCCCCTGCTCAAAGCAAGACCAATCCCCAGACAGATTTTTGCCCCAGATCCCTAAATAGCCCCCTTAAGGATTGAACTCACAACCCTGGGTTTAGCAGGCCAATGCTCAAACGACTGAGCTATCCCTCCCCCCTGGAGGTGGGCAGGTGCGGAGGTGCAAATACTCCCAAACTTTGGATAAGTTCCAAATGGTTGCTAGTCAGGCCCATCTCTGTTCAAATCTATTTGCTGTCTAGGAAATGCCAAAAGATCAGCATAAAGAGAGTTGCTTAAGTATTTTCATACAAGATTGGCAAATTCATCAAAAAAAATGTGTAAGTTATTGTAGTCTCAGTCCAGCTATAATGAGCTCCATTGTTACATTCTTTAATCCATTCACTTTTATGCAACTGTTCACTCTGCTACTCAAGAAAAAACATACACACAGTATCTCTGTAGTATTGAATGTTTTTATAATGAGACACTCATCTTCTGTGTTTCTATATATGCCAGGAAAAATATGTCCATTATTAAACATATTTTGGTAGTTGGTTCCTATTTTGGACAAGGGAAAAGAATTGGCAGAAAATACATTACCTTTTTGTTTTTTCAAACTGTTACAAGGTTTTTGACTACCCAATGGGAACACAGGAATTGCCAGAGTGGCTCAGACCAATGGTTCATCTAGTCCTGTATCCTGACACGGACAAATACCAAATACAGTAGGCATTTATAGGATAACCTGCCCCTCCCCCTCAGAAAGCTCCCTTCCAACTCCTATTAAATGCTGGTTTATGCCCCAAAGTTTGAGGTGTTTATATCTCTTCCAAAGCTCTTCTCACATATTTTAAAAATAAAGAAAGAACTGGATGTTCTTATTATCTATATAAATGTTTAATCCTTTTCTGAATCCTGCTAAACTCTTTGCCTCAATGATATCTAGTGGTGATGGGTTCCACAGTCTAATCTATCAATCTACTTACTTAGATGTGCTATTCACAAGTCATGCTGCTGTGAATACTGCTCTGTAATCTGACTCTGATAGGGGAGGAAAGCTCTCGGAGCATTGTGTCTTGCACCCATCACACAAGTCAAGAAATAATCCATAGATTCAGTTGTTTCATATACCAGTATATGGTGCTGTCACTTAACCACTGGTGAGAGAGTTCTTAACAAATTGTCTCTAGCTATCATCTCCTTTTCACTTTAAATAGTAAAGATGAGGAAATCCATTTGAGGCAGAATGGATAATGCGGGGGGAGGGGGGAGTTTGTGTACACATGGCATCAGCTTTATGGACTGCTGCTGCACCCCACTAGTAATCTGAGCAAAGGTGCCATCTTCCTCAAGTTTTCAAGACAGTCCTGATTTTCATGGATCTGTCCTCTGTAAGCATCTACAATTTTGTGACATGCATCAAGATGCAGTGTTGTATTTAGCCTTCAAGCACCATGAAGTTTTGTTACAATCACATGGATCAAGAGGATGATTCTTAGAACCAAATTTCTGAATCCTTTAAGGCTCACTAATCACAAATAGTCACCATATCCTGTATGTCAGTGCTTCTCAAAGCCAGTCCGCTGCTTGTTCAGGGTAAGCACCCTGGCGGGCCGGGCTGATTTGTTTACCTGCCGCGTCTGCAGGTTCAGCCGATCGCGGCTCCCACTGGCCGCGGTTTGCCGCTCCAGGCCAATGGGGGCTGTGGGAAGGGCAGCCAGCACATCCCTCGGCCCTCACCGCTTCCTGCAGCCCCCATTGGCCTGGAGCGGCGAACCGTGGCCAGTGGGAGCCGCGATCAGCCGAACCTGCAGACACGGCAGGTAAACAAACCGGCCCGGACCACCAGGGGCTTTCCCTGAACAAGCGACAGCCCGACTTTGAAAAGCACTGCTGTATGTGACCCTGCAGTTAAGAAAAATATATAAAAGTTAAATGGGTTCATGCTTAATTAGATATATTTGATATTCTGCTCCCCAGTTTAAAGTCCATCTCTTAAGCCTAAACTGAACCAGCCACAGGGAATTAAAGCAACTTTAGGGATATTATAAAATCCCCTCATTGATGTGCTGTAAGTGTTAATGGGAGTTATATAGGCACAGATTTTGGCCACATGAAGGCCTCCCTTTTAGTAAAATACATACATACGTATGTATGTGTGTATTTTGCTGAAAGGGAGGCCTTCATGTGGCCAAAATCAGTCCCGGTGGTTTCTGTAAGATATGATCTACAAATAAGAGCAATGTTTGAAAAGCATTTTTCTTGCAAGTAAAGGCAGGTTTCCTCCCCTTCCAGTGCAGCGGCCCAGTAAGCAGAATGTCAGTGTTTTCCATACAGATATACCACGCCAGGATTAATCAAAGTCTGATTGGAAATTCATATAGCATTGCAAGGTTTATAAAATATAGTCCAACTTGCAATGAAATATGGTGTAAGTGCAAACACCCATCAACACTGCACACATTTGTCCTGATTAACACACAGTATCCACACTCTCAGTGCAGCCTCTTTACATCAGCTAAGAAGGTCCAGAGCAGTGCAAAGGGGCTCTTAAAGCTCTGGATCTAGGGTTGCCAACTTTCTTGTTCAAGGGTTGGCAATCTTCGGCATGCGGCCCATCAGGGTAATCCGCTGGCGGGCCGCCAGACAATTTGTTTACATGTGCATGGCCGCCTGCAGCTTCCAGTGGCTGCAGTTCACCATTCCCGGCCAATGGGAGCTGCGGGAAGCAGTGCGGGTGAGTGAGAGAAATGGATTGTGGATTTTGGGAGGGGCCCTCTACTTGCTGTGGCCCAGGGCCCCAGGAAACCTTAATCCGCCTCTGGCTGACACCTCTTCTAGTGGCTGAGTATGGCATAGCAGACTCTCAGGTGGCTACCCATTGATGACAGCCACTCTGGCTCTGCAGTGGTCTGTCTCTTCTTCTGACTCTGGACTCTAGTCAGGTCACTTTTAGTCCCCCTCACCCTTCCATGGGGACAGTCCAACAAACAGAAGTCCAATGTCCTTACAGCAGATCTACTGCCCCGACTCTGGGCCTCAAGCACCTTATACACTCTTGTCTCAGGGCTTTCAAGGGTCCTTATCCCCTTATACCAGGTGGCTTCACACCACATTCCCCAATGGCTCATAAGAGAACCCAGGCCTTCCCTCTCCTCTGGGCTCTGGTCCAGGAATGCTGTAGTAAGCAGATGAGATCTATCTATTCCCCATGCAACCTCCCTGGGCTTCTTTCTACTTCAGCAGGCCTTTCCCACAGTCTCTTCCTAGGCCCCTGTATAACTGTACTCATCCCTCTCTATCTCCCCAGGCTCCACAGCCACTGTAGGTTCACTCTTCTTTCAGGCTGGGACTCGCAGGTCTCTCCCCTAGAATCCCCCAACAAATTCCCATTAAAAATATATAAACTTGAACCAACTTCTGCCCTCCTCAGACTTGACTTTTCATCCCTCTTAACTTTCCCTTGCTCTTTTCCCCAGATGACTGCCTCTCTCCCTGGACATCCAGATCCTGCCCCTTTGCCAGAGCTCATTGCCAGAGCTTGCTTCACCCCTGTGGCTTCTCTCTCTCCTGGTCCCGTGCCTGAATTCTCTACTCAGAGGAAGATCCCAACACCAACTCTCCCTTTGGGCTTCCTCTTCCTTCCTTGGCCCTGCTGGCCACTCTACAGTCCAGAGAGGAATTGCAGAGTTCTCTTTCTCCCTTCAGCCCTCTTTTACTGTGGACTTTCTCTCTTTCCACCCAGCTTCTCCCCCAGCAGGGATTCAACTTTAATTGGGCCTGGTCCACCCTCCGGATGCACTAATTAAGCCCTCCAGCTCCCCTCAACCCTTTTAGTACCAGTGTGGGGTTTACACCCCTTCAGAGTGCGGATTTATCATTTGTGGCCTTCTTTCTCCAGAATACCCGCACACCCATGTTCTTATGAGCACTTCTCATTGTTGCTCACATGGGATTTGTTTGCCGATCCAGGACCAAATTCTGCTCTTCATCCATGCTTTTCCTTACACTACAGACTAACATTTTATTCTCTCAAACTACAAAAAGGGATGCATAAAGTATAACTGAGGCAAAAATTTGACCCTAAGTCAAAGTGATGTCTGATTAACTTGGTGGTATAAATAGAAATAATTTCAGATTTCTACTTATGTTCTTTATTTTCCCCTTAGATTCACTAATAATCCCAGTTTTGACAGGACTGTCCCTCTTTGGTTCCCTAACCCCTGTCCCAGTTGAAGGGCAGTTTCCCCAGAGCCCCCAATTTCAGATGGTCCCCAAATCAAGTGGCATGGTGACTTGGTGCATGGGTCACAGCGCCACTCAGGTTTGTCCTGTCTCCTCCTCTGCCCCTGCTACAGAGGGGCAGATGAGCCAAATTTGCATGGCGTCGCAACCCCACATGCTACATTGAACCTATCTCTACTTGTGATCCCCAGCTAGGAGAGCCTCTTCTGGAGTCAGGCAGCTTATGCACCTAAGTCATTTCTTGTGAGAATGAGTTAGGCAGGTGCACAAAACAGCTGGGGGTAGGTGGGGTATGAGCAGCCTCCTCATAACATTTAGCCTGGGGGTTATAATACTCCCCTTGAAACCCCCAGGTCAATTCCTCCTTCTGCTTGTTCAGGATAAGGGATCTAAATAGGGGCTCCCCACCTCTCAGGTGAGTGCTGTAGCCACCGGGCTCTAAAGTGATTCTCACTATCTCTAGACCAATTCATATTTAATTAAAGTGAAATGGCTTAAACAAGAGGGACCCACATCAGAATATCCCAGAGTCAGGGAACTCACTTGAGAGGTGGGGAACCTATGTTAAAACCCATTTTTATCATCTGGCAAAGGGGGGAATTGAATCCACATCCTAGCTGAGAACCCTAATCACTGGGCTAGAGGCAGGGGTATCCATCCTCCTCCTAGCTGTTGTGTGTGTAGTTAGACTACCAAATTGGGCCCAGCAGGGAAGTTAGGCAGGGCAACGTCTATCTTCCCTTGGTGTGAGGATCATGCTGGGGCTTAAGCATGAGACAGGCATCCTGATGTCTCCCTGAGGCAGCAGTGCACCTGCTCAGCAGCAGAAACGTAGGCACTTAGGAAACTTTTACAGTGAAAATGTAAGATGAGTTTGCATGCCTACAGGGCAGTTCTCCATAATATAGGTAAGTAGGAACCTGTTTCTGCAATGAGATCCACCAGTGTGGACTCCTGTGCCCATGCAGAAATAGTAAAGTAACTGGAAATCAATGGTGCTCCATGCAGGGACAGGGGTCCATGCTAGCAAATTCTAATGCCTATATCTCCCCCTGGTTTCTTTTCTCTTTCCATACTGATGGAGGATCTTTACATTTTTTTCTGTTATTATGTCTGAGTTATCTTTGCAACCAGAAGGGACCACTAAAGCACATAGTATGATCGCCATTAAATTTTACTCAGCTACACCTGTATTGAATTACACCTGTAACTTGTGTTTGACTAAAACAAATTTTCCAGAAAGGCATCCAGTCATAAACTGAAGACATCAAGAGATAGGAATCCACCATTTCCTTTGGCAATTTGTTCCAATGGTTAATCACCCTCACTATTAAAAATGTGTTCTTTATTTCTAATTTTAATTTGGCTTTAATTTCTACTCAGTGAGATGATGCAAAATGAGAAAGGTAATTCCGCTTAACTGAAATTTCCCAAGACTACATTTTAGAACAAAGAAGTCTATATAAAGAAAGAGTTATAGTTAGCAAATAATGACAGATGTTTTGAGAGAAAAAAATGAATCTGACAATTAAAACAAAGATTTTCCCATGAATTCCGTTTTTTATGTATTAGCTATGAGGTATGTAGTGTTGTTGATAAAGCTTTTCATTAACTACCTTCAGAGCAAATGAAATGGATAATCCTGACTGACAGACTGACAATAGTTGAAACTTGATGTTTTGGTAATTACTGTATACATGCTTCTGTTTTGGTTTATTTTACCTATTGCAGTTCATATGGACTTTTAAAAACTATTTTACAAAATATTAACTCTGAAGTACAGTGTGTGTGTGTATATATATGGATAATGCCATTGGATAGAACAGATTTATTCCCTGCAAAATACGTGTGTGTGCGTGTGCACGCAAAGAGTAAATCTGTTCTATCCAATGGCCTTATCCAGTTAAATAACAGGGACAAAAATCCACTCTCACAAGCAACCCTTCTGAACTCACTATAGTTGCCCAGGAGCAATAGAGCAGAATTTGACCATTTAAATTGTTTCACATACTCTGAAAAAACTAAGATCTATTCAAACTTTCCATTCTTCAGGCTTTTTTGTATGAAATAATCCATTTTATCCACAACATTTGAGAAGATGAAGAATGTACAATATTTTAAAAACTCCAGTGCATATAACCAAAATATTATATACTTTTAATAACCTAACAATGTCACAATACCCCCATTTTCGGTATGATATAGCTATGTAGGCATCTTCTGTCATGGAAATTTAAAAAAAAAAAAAAGAATGAAAAAAATAAAGTAGAAGAATACTAAGCCACAATTCCGAAAAAACATCCCTATTCAAAACAGCACTTAAGTCAATTCAATGATGTCAACGGGACTTAAACACATAATTAAATGCTTCCTAAATCAGGGCCCAAGCAAGTACTCAAAATTGCAAAGCTGTTTTCAACTACAGTGCATAAGCATGGTACAATTACTCCACCATAACTGTTCCAAGATTGAACTAATTGCCTCCAAATTATTTCTTCCTCCATACCATGGCATCCTGCTGCCTTTTGATAATCTGTCCACATACCCAGCTATTATTCAACTTTATAACATGACATTCTGAACCTTGGAAGAATTTCAAGCAAAGTAGTTTTGCTAACCCAGAGTGGTCATTTGGTATCCAAGGACCCAGCCATAGCGTACCCTCCCCATTGGCTAACCCACATGCTCTTAGGGCATGATGCTGCATGCTTTGCACGCACCACATTCCCAGTGTCATCAATGGGCATTTCACTGAAGTCAGTGGGGATTCTCGCTGTGCAAGGCCAGTAGCAGGTCAAAGTATCAAATAAATCACAATTACGCACATTTCAAATGAATTCTGAAGGGTAAAAAAAAAGTGTTCTGGATTGTATGTCAAGTTTCAGTTCCAGAACATTCAATTAATTGGTATGGCCAAGTTTTAAACTGCTGAAAGGAGTGGCCCATAATGGAAATAGATTGCCAGCTTCAACCAAGGCACTGATACAATGTTACATTACAGGTAGATGTGGTATCACTTTTATTATTCAAGCACCTGTTTCTTTATCATAAACCTTCTGGAATGGTTGCAAGGTCAAGAATAGAGAGGAGGAGATGATGAGTGGGAAGCAGAGCCTCTGGATGACTAGGTAGACATACAGGGTGGGATTTTCAAGTGGCTTAAGCGAGCAAGGAGCACAAATCCTACTAGATTTGAAGGGATTTGTACTCCTATGATACCTAGGGTACATCTACACTGCAAAGAAAAACTTGCAGGGTCAAGATTGAGAGCCTGGGTTAATTGACTTCGACCCACAGGGCTAAAAATAGCAGTGTAGACGTTCCCGCCCAGGCTCCAAGACCCTTCCTCCTCGCAGAGTTTCAGAGCCCAGGTTCCAGCCCAAGAGGGAATGTCTACACTGCTATTTTTAGCTCTGCGGCCCAAGCCACGTGAGTCCAAGTCAATTGACCCTAGGTCTGAGACACGGCTGTGAATTTTTCTTTGCAGTGTAAATGCATCTTTAGGTGCTTTTGAAAATCCAACCTACAGGCCCTGATTTTTGGAAATGCTTATGCACATAAGTAACCGTACACATGCAAGTAACCCCACTGAACTCAGTCAAGTTAGTTATACACATAAGCATATTGCAGGATGGGGGCAATGGTACCATGAGTCTAGTACCATGATATGAAGTTCTTATGCCAAGCAAGGTAAGAAAAATGTTGAAAAGCAGATGTATAGACTGGGGACATTTGTAACAGCACTTGCATGCTCGTCAACAAATAACTGAATGGAACAATCATCAAGTTAAATAAAAAATAAGATATCAGAAGTTCTGCCTTTCTGACATGTTGCTTTTATGCATAAAATAAGCAGAGCCAGAAGCTTTAATACTCTAGGTTTCTTTTGTTTTATTTTATTAACCTCTCCACAGCTGGCACAGTTGAAAACACTCTTTCATCACATGCTTAGCAGAGGTTCAAGTGTAGCGGAAAACTCAGCCAAATTTCTGTCTGCTGGACTCACTGTCAGTATGACGTGCTTCACTTCTAACTTCACTCCTATCTGATGCAGCTGATGGAACTAAGAAAATCTGCCAAAAGAAAAGCCCTTGCTGGGCACTATCAAATTGGTCATTCCTAAGGAACCAAACACAAGCTGTAGCTAACAAAAGAGAAACATTCTTATGTTATTTCACCAATCAGGATTCAATTAATTTTCTGTCTGGCTGGGTGTTTTGGATGTAGCCCACAAAGATTATCCAAATTTCACATTCGTGGGGACACTGGAGCTCTACTGTATTCCTCCTTAAGAGTTTGTCTATGGCAGAGTTACCTTTAAAGTATGATTTTAAACTGATTTAGCTAAATAGGTGCAAAAGTCTGTGTGGACACTCTTATTTTGGTTTAAACCAGGCTTGGGGCTTGTCTACACTTAAAATGCTACAGCAGTACAGCTGCACCACTATAGCGCTTCAGTGTACACACTACCTACGTGGTGTGGGTATTCTACCTCCCCATTGATCTAGCGCTGTTTACACAGGGACATAGGGCAGGTCTACACTTAAAGTGCCGCGTTGGCGCCGTTGTGCCACTGTAGCACTTAAGTGAAGATACTCCTGTACTGAAAGGAGAGCTGCTCCTGTAAGTGTAGTTAATTCACCTCTGTGAGAGGCGGTAGCTATGTCAATGGGAGAAGCTCTCCCCGTCGACACAGCGCTATCTACACAGCGGTTAGGTCGGTATAACTATGTTGTTCAGTAGTGTGGATTTTTCACAACCATGAGTGACATAGTTGTACCAATCTAATTTTCAAGTGTAGACCAGGCCTTAGTTCAGTTTATCTTAAATTGATTAGGAATAGGTTAATATTAAACCCAAATAAGCCACTCTCAAACTGACATAAGCATTTCTGCACCGAGGGTATGACTACACTATGGCCAGGTCTACACTATAAACTTACATCAGTATAACTACATCACTCCGGGATGTGAAAAATCCAGTTATACCAACCTAACCCTCTGTGTAGACAGTGCTATGTCAACAGGACAGCTCCTCCTGTCAACACAGCTACCGCCTCTCACAGAGAGGGATTAACTACACGGACAGGAGAAGCTCTACCATCAGTGCAGTAGTGTTTTCACTAAAGTGCTGCAGCTGCGCCACTGCAGCATTTTAAGGATAAACCCGCCCTACAAGCGCTACAGCTACATCACTTTACTGCAGTAGTACAGATACTTGTGACAGTGACAGAAGGGGTTTTTCTTCCATCAACTTTCCGGTATCTATATTGGGGCTTATGTCAGCTTAACTGCATCTGTCAGTGGTGTGAATTTTTCATGCCCCCGAGTTGACCTACATTTTAAGTGTAGACCAGGCCAGAGACTTGCATCAGTTTAACTAAACTGGTACAAACTGGTGTGTAGACAAGGCCTAACATTTAGGGCCTGATTCCCCACTACCTTGCACCTTCTATAGTCATTTATGTCTACAGGAAGTGAGTGAGCAGACTACTGACTTGGTTTGGTAACATTGTACATTCCTTTTGCACTCACGTTGCACAAGATGCAAGGCAGTGGTAAATCAAGCCCCACACATGTAACTGTCTAAAGAAAAAATATTTGAGAAGGGCCCAGAGCTCACACCCCAGATTTGGACCCCTCCTTATCCTGAACGTTAGGGAGACTAGGATTTGAACTTTGCCGCTATTTTCTATTTCTATAATGGACTAAATCAAACCTGTTGACTCACACTGTGGGAAAGTTTAGATGTAGATCAAAACTCTGTGGCTCAGGCCCATATCCAGAAAATGGAAAGCTAAAGAGTTTTACAGAAATCTCCTTTGTCTTTTATCTATATTGGAACAGTACTTCTCTTAATAATTCAAGAACAGAGATACTTTGACATTTTGATCAAAGGAATGCATTTAAATGTTATCCCTATATATGATGTATCAGTTCCAGTTTATGGCACTATTTTCTTTTATAAAGGATCTATATATGTATTCTCAGACTGGTGGGTAAATTCAGCCCCCTCTATACTGAGGAATGTAAGTATCCTGAGTTATTTGAACTCTGGACCACATTCTGCCCCATGTTGTGGCTCCTTTACACCATTCAGGTGGTGTAAATGGCCCCCACAAAATCCTGTCATGGATGAGATTCCCCACCCCACAGAGAGCCAGCATAATGGCTCTAAACTGGACCCTGTCACATCCTGGGGCAGGCCAGATTGAGGAGAGGGCATGGTCTGAATGCACTGTAATCTGGCTATTTCGTATGGGCATAAAAGTCATCATAAACTGGTGCCATTTAGGGCAGCCTACAGGCTCCTCTAAATTGTGGCATGGGACAGGGGCAGAATTAGGGAGACACAAAAATGGCCTAAGGTGATCTTTGTCCGCATTCTCTTCCAATCCCATGTGCAGCACAGAACTGAAGGAACAGTGAATCCGATCCAGGCAGTCTCCCTTGTGCAGCTATTTACTAGTGGATCCCTGATGCTTCTGTTGTGTTTTTTAAAAACTTTATCTTGCATTAATTTTGTGGCCCTAGATATTCTGGAAAGGGTGAGAGATTTTCTGTCAAAATGGTTTTTCTACAGAAAATTGAAGTTTTCTACTGAAACATTTAGTTTTTTGCAGAAATTTTTAGATTTTTCCATCAAAAATCGAAACAAAATATTTCGTTTTAGGTTGGGTCAACACAGATTGAAACATTTGAGTTTGTTGAACTGAATCAAAATGATTTCTTAAAATCAGTTTGACATTAATATGTTTATTTAACCTGCTGCAGCGCTTCGTAAGAGTTGTAGTTTGGATGCCCCATGCCTCCATGCACTTCTATAAGCTAGGCTCCCTGGCTGGACTACATCTCCCAGGACTAGGGCCCTATCAAATTCATGGCCATGAAAAACATGGCACAGACTGTGAAATCAGACCTTCCCCATGAAATCTACCTATTGAAGGGGTGGGGGAGGAGCAGGGCAAGGGGAGCCCCAGCCAGGGGCTCCTACCATGCTCCGGGTTCCAGCTGCTAGTCCTGGCTGGTCTGGGGAGGGATGAGAGTTCCCCTTCCCGTGCACGACCACTCTCAGGGAGAGATCAGACCCACCTCCTGGTACCTCCCCCGGCTACAGGAAGTTTATGGTGCTGGTGGGGTAGTGTTATCTGTGGGTACTTACTGGAGTCTATTTTTTTTTAAATAAGATACATCTTTAAGAGTCTGCAAAATAGGGTTGCCAGGCATCTGGTTTTCTACCGGAACTCCTGGTCGAAAAGGGACCCTGGCGGCTCAGTGGCGCGGTGGGGCCCCAGGGCTAAGGCCAGCTCCCTGCTTGCCCTAGCTCCGCGCGGCTCCCAGAAGCGGCCGCCAGGTCCCTGCAGCCCCTAGATGCATGGGCGGCCAGGGAGACTCCGTGCGCTGCTCCCACCCGAGGGCCGGCTCTGCAGCTCCCATTGGCCGGAAACCACGACCAATGGGAGCTGCGGAGTCCCCAGGGAGGTCTGAGCAACAGGGAGTTGCACCGGCCAAGGAATCCGGAGACCCCGAAGACGCACAGACCACCAGCACGAGTATCACAGTAGGAAGTAACCCGAGACCAGCTATTGTCCCGATGATGGTCAGTGTGTTGCGGCCTGCAGACTGATCCCCGCTGACCCAGTGGCAGTCAGTGTGTTGCGGACTGATCCCTGCTGAACAGTGGCAGACACATTCATCACTGACAGAGGCCTGGGCTGGGACCTGGTGAAGCAGGATGGGCCTGGGTCCCCCTACCCTGGCTGCGGTCCCCCACACCCTCGGGGTGTGAGGGCCACCACCCAACTAGCCAGTAGGCCATACAGCCCTGCCCCGGGGGGCTACTCTATTGACTCTGGCTGCAAGGCCTCACTGCCCTTTGAGGCTGGAGTAGCTCTAGTGACACTGGCCGCTAGGCCTCGCTGCCCTGTAAACCAGGGTGATTCTATGGACTCCAGCTGTTAGGCCTCGCTGCCCTCCGGAGAAGGGCTACCTCACTGACTTGAGCCATAAGGCCCTACTGCCCTGTGGATCAGATCAACTCTATTGACTTTAATCCTTAGCTCCCACTGCCCAGAGACAGAGGACAACTCAAAGGAGAGTGTGAACTCACCCTTGCACTGGACAGGGTCCCTCCCACCCTGCCAGAGGTATATTATAATGTAAATACAGTGACATGTGTCTTAGGCAACCACTCAAAGGACTGACAAAATCAGTNGTGTGAGGGCCACCACCCAACTAGCCAGTAGGCCATACAGCCCTGCCCCGGGGGGCTACTCTATTGACTCTGGCTGCAAGGCCTCACTGCCCTTTGAGGCTGGAGTAGCTCTAGTGACACTGGCCGCTAGGCCTCGCTGCCCTGTAAACCAGGGTGATTCTATGGACTCCAGCTGTTAGGCCTCGCTGCCCTCCGGAGAAGGGCTACCTCACTGACTTGAGCCATAAGGCCCTACTGCCCTGTGGATCAGATCAACTCTATTGACTTTAATCCTTAGCTCCCACTGCCCAGAGACAGAGGACAACTCAAAGGAGAGGGTGAACTCACCCTTGCACTGGACAGGGTCCCTCCCACCCTGCCAGAGGTATATTATAATGTAAATACAGTGACATGTGTCTTAGGCAACCACTCAAAGGACTGACAAAATCAGTTATTTAACAGGAGTGGTTTAGTTGTACTCTGTACTTTTGAAGATGGTCACTTTGGACAGGTAGTCTCTGGCATGCCTGTACTTGTGCGCCACCTGGTTGCAGTGTATTTGTTAATTCCTCCACTTCACTTGCCTCTGCCAGCCACAGCATCCTGTACTCATTACAGTGAATTTATTATTTTTCAGTAGGCCTAAGGAATTAATGTTGAAGGCAGTGGATTCTGAGGATATTGTATGACTAATTTTACTGTACCTAGAGGCTGGAGCACTGTTGGGAGCAAGCTACTGCTACTCTTCACACCAACCCACTCTTGAACTTTCCTTAGTAGTTTCACATGGCTGCGGTATCCATCAAGCTACCTCTCCCACCCCTGTGTTTCTTATTTAATAATAATGAGTATTGGAAAAAAATGTTAAAGCTGAATATAAAGGGGAAAATTATACTTTGTGAATGGTTATTGTCCTCAGTGTAAAATACCATATAGTGCTTATAACTAGATAAGGAAAAAGTAATATTATGGTGAAGACAGCTGAATTTATTTTGTGAGATGGGATAACCTGATCCTGTGTATGAGATTTATATATTTTAGCTATACAACTGCCCATCTTTAATATTATCCATCATCACCAACCATCATAGCCATAGCTGTCACTTGTCCCTGTACTAGTAAAACAGAGAGAAACAGATCCATATTACCATTTGTCTGTAATTGTGACAGTATATACTATTATGGTCACCACTTTTACAAGTCTATGATAAATGTTGTACTAAGTATGCCTTGTGATGTATAATTTGAAACATCATAATCTGCTGAACATTATTGTCCCGGTAAAACATGTGTAGCAACACTATATCTGAGGTTAAGATTCTATTCTATGATTGTTACTGAAATACGTTGTAATTCTGGGTAACACTCACAAGCCAGTTTTTCCAGCGACCAAGACACACTGGCCCCAGCCAGGTGTTAAAGAGCTATCATTGGCTTGAGCATCTGTTCTTCAGCCACGGGAAGGTGTAAACAAGAAATGTTATATTTCATCACAGACAGTCCATCCCTCATGTCCACATGAGACTATTTGTTGCCTGCACCCCAGTTGGGGGTAATCCTCAAAGAGGGGAGCGTGGTACAAGAGACAGTGGCCTCCATTTCATCTTTTCTCCTCAGGACATCAATGACTCTCAAAAAACTGAACTAAGGTGGAGTGGTCCCAGGCTGAAAGAAGACCCAGCCTGTGAAATTTATCACAGCATATGGCGAGACAAAACTTTTGCTTTTAAGTTCACTTAGCTTGTTAAGTTAGGTATTAGCTTGCGTATTACCCTTATTTTCTGTTGTGACCAATCCTGACTTTTATGCATCATCACTTGTAATCATTTAAAATCTATCTTTCTATAGTTAATGAACTTATCTTATTGTTTTATCTTAACCAGCGTGTTTGGATTAGATTATGTGGGAAACTTCATTTGGGATAACAAGGTTGGTGCATATATCATATTCCTTTGATGAAAAGACAGACTTTCTATGAGCTTGCATTGTTCAGCAGTGTGCTTCACAGTACAAGATGCACATTTGTGAAGGAAAAGTCTGGGACTAAGAATTTGTTGGTGTTGCCCTGTAGGAAATTCATGAGTGACAGGTCAGATTGCTCATGTGTTTAGCTGGGAGTGAATTTACCTGCTGAAGGCTGTGTGAGCCAGCCAGCAGTGAATGTTCTGACAGCAAAGCAGTGTAAAAGGCACCCCGGGCTAGAGTTAAGGGGACATCACTGTTCAACAGTCCAGATTGTACCCTGGGGAATGTCACAGTAAAAAAATTAGTATGTATGCCCATGCCAGTTTATGTCAATTTTTGGAAGATGAGCATTGTTATGGTATATGGATAATCAAATGTTTAAAGTGAATTTTTAGTGAGATAGGTGCCAATATGACAATGTTGGCAACTGACGTCTGTTTATCCACACAACAGATATAACACAGGCAGCAGCAGCAGGGCAAGAGTCTCCTCTCTGGGCCAGATTCTTGGCCTCTCCCCTCCAGCCTCAGTCCCTTTTGTTCTGCTTCAGTAGTGTAAAAGGGACCAAAAGCTGCTTTAAAAGCAGCACCTGAGCTTTTTGCCAGTACAGATGAGTCCTCAGCTGCCACAGTCAGCCTATGCCAGCGGCTCCTGGTTCATTCAGTGAAGGTGGCACTCTAGGGCAGGCTGGTAGTGAGAAGGGCCAGAGCTCAATGTGCTCTACCAGACAGGAATGCCAGAACAGCTCCTTGGGAGCTGTTTGTTGGCATAAGTTAGAGTAGCCCAAAGGAAATTTTTAGTTGTTTCAATTAGCAACAGCAAAGATTTATGAAGTTTCACCAGAGGGCATGATCTCTCACAGGGTTTTTTAAAATTCCTTTTTCCCTCTTCACCCAGAGTGTGCGAGGATTGGTCTATATACCATTTTAGCACTGATGTAACTAAACCTATTTTTTAAAGAACTCAAATTTTTAAAGAATTTTTAATCTGTATAGGTAAGTCCAATTTAGTTAAATCCATGGAAAAACTGTATGTAGACCAGCCCTGCAGAGATTATACTTAAACCTCCAGTCTATCAAAGAGTAAGAATAGCAACTGCAGTAAACTAGCTAATGTTGCCCCTTCTTCTGACATGAGTATTGCTTCTCTGCCAAGAGGTAGCAGAATTCTGGGGCATTGCAGGTTGGCTTCCCAGTGGAGGAACAATCAAGGTCATGGAGTGTGGGTAATATTTTAAATGTAGCTTGCTTTATTGACATACACAAAATGGTTCTGGATCAGAGGCAGTCACAGTGTGCAAGCAATCCCTTCTTCCAGAGATCTAAGATCCCAGGAAGCTACCCTGCCCCAGACTTGCCTTTAAATATAATGAATAATGAAGAGAGTAAACTCTGACAAATGGCAATTTCTATCCAAGAATACTGAAGAACAAAAAACCCCAACAAAGTATTTCTTCAAAGACTAAACTTTTGCTCACACGTAAGAAAAAGAACTTGTAAGAGTATATGCAACAATGCCTTCTGGGCACTCCTGCCATAAGCACTAAGATAAAAATCACAAAGGTTAACAGATTTCATTATATCAATATTTCACCAGCTAGTGCTCAACAGGTAAATTTGTACCTCTGATACATTTTGCACAATTGGCCAAGTGAACTTTGAGTCTTTACCCACATTTGAAGCATGCAATATAATCCCGTCACAGATATTATACTGGATTAGAATCACTATTTCTCTCTTCCAGTTTGGCAAACTGCACACTGCTTTTTGCTGCAAAACAGATAGATCCAAGATTAAGCTCACCCCAAGATCAAGTTCACCATGTTATTTTTATATTCACAAGAACATTTAAGGCAGGGTAAGAGGGACAAATAGTCCAGATTTTAAAGATTTTCTGGCAAGACCAAAAAAATGCTTCATTGCATGTGTGTTCAGCATTAGGAGAAAACTAAATGTGCTGTTTTCAAATTTTTGCTTTAGGGTCAGCCAACATCAGTCTACCATGTAACAGCTTTGAGGGGGAAAAAAAGCCTCACTTAAGGATAGATCTGCCAGAGTAAACAGTGCCTCAAACCAGGGAAATCTAAAGCACATGCCTTATTGTCAAGTTTGGTTTAATTTGTTTTACAAATCAAAATGCCAGCTCAGCTTTTAAGCCCTATTTCTGTTAAGTCCACTAGCATTTTATCGAGGAGGTAAAAGATGTATATTTGAGTTTTGCTCCCAAATTATGGATAAAATGTTATACGAGTTTATGTTTCTGAATAAATTTCCCATTCTATTCTAATGTATAGTTTCTTCCTTTCTCTTTGTTTTGTTTCATAAATCATAGGGACAGCTTCTGCCATTTTTACTCATGCTGATGTATCCCATACTCCACAGGTAGTCTCCATTAAGTCAATAGATTACACATCATTGGGGAAAAAGGGTTGTAGAATCTGCCCCTGAAACCATCTGAACCTTCAAAATTGTTCTTTTCTGGTTTTAAAAGGAGAGTTTTTGCTTAGGATTTTTTAAAGTAAAAACATAAGAAAAAGGGCCACATTTTGTATACTTAGATATGTACTCAACTCTTCTGACTTCCATAAGCATTTTGCATGCATACCTGAGGGAAGAGTTTGACCTTTCAGTGTTTAAATATTAGTCAGTGTTTTTTATTTAAGTAGCAAAACCAAACCTGGAATGTTCTGCAGACATTTCCAAGAGGCTCTACGAGAATAAAAAGTCATTGCCAACATAGACAAACCTCCTCAAAATCAACAGCTTCCTTTCAACATACACCCCCACCCCACAGCTTGATTCAAAGCAGGTGTAAATTGGCATCACTCTATTTATTCTAATGAAAATATGCTGATTTACACCACCTGAAGAGCTGGCTCAGCATAAGAGCTGGCTGAAAACTTTTAAATATTTTTTTCCATTTAAAAAAAGAAGCTTAATAACAAAAAATCTTTCAATGCTTTACATTTTATGCAAAAAAACTTTTCCCATTTTTCATCTAAATTTTATCAAAGTTAACAATATTTACCAACAAACCTGACTTTTGGTAAACAAAAAGTTAATCAGTCTGATACTGGTTTTCATTAAAATTCTGATTTCAAATATGGCAAAGCTAATTTAAAAATGTGCCCATTTGGAACCTTACCAAATGAATTTTCAAAATTTTTCATATTAAAATAAATTCAACCAATTCTACCAGAATGTATCCTTTGAAAAATAACCATCTATCTATACCGGACTTTACACTGCATGCATCATTGTGGTATCTGATTATTTAGATGGCTCATACCCAATATTAATCATACCTATTAATATATATGTATATTAAATAACGGGAAAATTGTAAACCCTGCAAATGACCCTCTCAGTTTGGGTGTCTTCTTTTGCATTTGTATTTTGTGAAGGGAATATTAAATTATTGTCTAAATTAGGCATTATCATCAGGGATAATATTAGTGTTTGGAGCTGTCTTACAATGTGTTTGTACAATAACTAGCAGAATGGGGCACTGATCCTGGTTGGGGCCTCTGGATACTATTATAATAAATCCACTGATTTACAAAATGTCAAATACCAAATATGAGATTTCACATTTTTTATGAAATATGCACTTATTTATTAATGACAAATCATATCTACAGGTTGCCCCACAGCATTACTTAATATACTTATCAACAGAGAGTCCTGTAGCACCTTTAAGACTAACAGATTTATTGGAGCATAAGCTTTCGTGGGTGAATACCCACTTCGTCAGACGCATGTAATGGAAATATCCAGAGGCAGGTATAAATATGCAGGCAAGAATCAGTCTGGAGATAACGAGGTTAGTTCAATCAGGGAGGGTGAGGTGCTCTGCTAGCAGTTGAGGTGTGAACACCAAGGGAGGAGAAACTGCTTTTGTAGTTGGCTAGCCATTCACAGTCTTTGTTTAATCCTGATCTGATGGTGTCAAATTTGCAAATGAACTGAAGCTCAGCAGTTTCTCTTTGGAGTCTGGTCCTGAAGTTCTTTTGCTGTAAGATGGCTACCTTTACATCTGCTATTGTGTGTCCAGGGAGGTTGAAGTGTTCTCCTACAGGTNACATTGGTGGACTTGCAGGTGAATGAACCGGTGATGTTGTAGCTGATCTGGTTAGGTCCTCAGACTAGACGTGATAAATCGACCCCCACTGGATTGATCGCTGCCCGTCGATCCAGCGGGTAATGTAGACAAGGAATTCACAACCAGGCCCATAGAGGTTATGGGCATAATTCTACTATGTTACACCAGTATAAATCCGTACTAACATCACTGACGTCAATTCAGTTTCACCAGTGAGGGGAGGGATAGCTCAGTGGTTTGAGCATTGGCCTGCTAAACCCAGGGTTGTGAGTTCAATCCTTGAGGGGGCCACTTAGGGATCTGGGGCAAAATCAGTACTTGGTCCTGTTAGTGAAGGCAGGGGGCTGGACTCAATGACCTTTCAGGGTCCCTTCCAGCTCTATGAGATAGGTATATCTCCATATATTAATATTAGGGCAAAACTGGGATAAAGTGAGATCATAATGTAGCTTACTGTATCAAAACAGTTACTACATCAGTAAGTACTGACTTGTAGCATGTTGTTGGATTTAATAAACAAAAAAGTAAAAAACATATAGTTCCTACTTGACATTATTCAACAAACATTTTTATAGATGTTCTCAAATGATCACTTTAATTTTGCTATGATACCCTCTGCAATTTGTACTTTTCAGGAGGATCACTAGTTGAGTGATTCAGCCCTTCAGAACGTATTTGAAACCATTCATGTTCAAATAAAATTCAAATCATATACAGGTATTAGTCAGTCACATCTGTTATTGCTATGTTGTTGTAGGTCATACGTAAATGACATAGCCAAACTGTTGGCTGTCTGCATAAGCCCAGTGTTTGACTGCAGACCCACGTGTTTGGTGGGGAGGAGGCAGGCCAGGACATGGAAAATTCTATTATAGCAATGTCTAGTAGATCACTATAGTTGACAGACCACCAGATTTTTTTACAGTCTTATTTTAGTTGAGCATTTTTCTTAGAGACTATAAATAATGATCTAATATTTTATGCTTTTTTTCACAGTCCTGTTACTGAAGACGTCTTAGGGCCTTATCAAAACCACACTGAATCAATAAAGACTCCCATTAACATCAATGAGATTTGAATCAGGGCCTTAATTTCTTAAAATAAAATTTTACAAGGTATAGCCTAAGCCTATTCCATGTATTTTTAGTAGAATTGCTGAGTTTTTTCACTGAAAAACATAGCTGGCTAATCAGCCATAACTACGTGGCATCAAAATATTATGTAAGGAATTTAAATGTAAATTCATTTTTTTAAAAGAATGTTTCATGCCTAGATGATAAAACTGTTAACTGGGTCTACAAGTCCCCAACACCACTAACAATGTTTTTAGGATAGGAAACATTTCAGTACACCTCAAAGCACTCTGAGAACTATGAATTGTCAAACCTGTTCAAAGGAAACACAAACATTTCTAAAGGTTCCATAAAGTTCCACACACATTTCATTTGTTTAATTTTTCACATGCCTCCATGCTTTGGGAGTTTATTCAGAACTGGAGATACCAAAATACCACGTAATGAGCTGTGCTTATGGTACGTCCAGCCATACCTGAACCAGAAAGTAGTGGAAATCTCTCAGGAAGCCTGATTTTTGTGAGTTTTCCAGCCTAACTTTCAGACAGATGAGGTTGGATAAACCTTAGATGAGCAGATGGAATTTGATACAATTATCAAAAATCAAAATCAACAGTATAATTTTTGAGCTTTCCCAAAACTGTTTGCATGAATTGAAAAGGAAATGTTTTGAAACAAATTGGTGGGGTTAGTAGAAAACCCAGTCATAGTGATTCTGATGAAGCCAAGATAACTTCTCATGCACCAAGAGGAAATCTGCTTCTCAGAGACCTAAATTTGTAGTGCAGTATCCATCAGACCTGTGGTGGGAGCCCATACACAGGCGAATAAGCGGGCTAGTGTCTACAGCATGACAAAAGGTGACATTTTGAAGTGTTGCAAAGAGTGAAGGAGAAACAAGAAAAAAAGAATGGAAAAAATAGAAAGGAGAGAGGAGAAAAGCAAGGATGTAATGTCTATGCCCATCATTTTCTTGTGTTCCCTACTGCAATGTTTCTGAGGATTCTTTAATTTTCCTTAAACAATAGGCCCTGTCTTGCCCCCAGTGAATTCAAAGTGCCTGGATCTGGCAATGCAAAGGGCCTTATAAAGTAAATTACATTTACACTCACTTTTAGGTCACTTTACAGTGCCAGAGCAGCATAAAGGGGCCTTAGTATAATTGAGAACCAGGCCCAAATATTTCATTGGCAACAGGACTTAATATATGAATTTCACATAGGGCCTGATCCAATGCCCATTGAAATTAATGGAATGATTCTCATTGACTTCAATGGCTTAGGGATACAGAGTAAAAAATATACAATTTGTAAAACATGCAGCCAAAAGAATCCAAGTTGTAATTAAAACTTGACATGCTCTAAAAAGTATTTTGCACAGATATGTGCAGATATGAATCCATGGATCAATTGAAGACCAAAGTAGATGAGGTGGAAAAACAAAGATGATACATTGAATCTACGGGGGCATCTTCCCATTTTCCCCTAAGGAACCTTTTCTTTATTCTGTGCCTGATTCAAAAGTCTAAATTGCCAGCAGCTTTGTCATCATACCCTTTCACCCATAGTACACATTTGCATAAAGCATATCCCCAAACACAACAATTTACTTTCTCCCATCTCCCTGCCTGTCACGCTCATGTATCATTCATATGGATCTCTTGTCCTGAGTCTACAGATTAAATATCAAAACTAACCAACAATTAAGACTAATGCATGATTTGTTTGACTTTTGCGGGCTATGTTTAGCCAGTTAAACACCTGATCGCATTTTAAAACTGCAATTATTTCTTTAAAATAATGCAAGATCATGAAAGGTGACCAGCTAGCAGTCCAGGAAATATAAGTGCTCTGTTTACTGACAGACTTAATACTGCAGTGGGAGTGCAAGCTACTCCAAATTCACTCACCACTGTGCCTTCTCTAACCTGACCTGGGGGAAGACATCACCTTTAATGGTGAAAAGGACTTAGTGTAGGCATTATGAGGGAAAACCCACTGGCCATGACCTCCCAGTGCCAGGGCCGACATGATCCTTGACTGTATAAACAGGGGAATATTAAATAGGAATAAAGAGGTGATATTAATTAGAGAAGGTCAGGAATTTATTGACTAAACTTTTTCTGTTGGAAAATGCTGATTCATTGAAACCAAAACTTTTCATAGCAAAGGATCAGTTTCAATTAATTTTTGACTTGAACATTTTTTAAAGAAAATGTTCTTTAAAAACCAAATGTCAGTTTGAAATGACTTTCAAAATTTAAGCTAAATTATATATTTTTTTAAATTTGATTGTCAGAACCAAAATGAGAGGATTTGAAATTAACAACACACATTTCAATTGACTCCAACCAATTTTATTTATTTTAAAGGATTTTTAGTTCATAAAGGTTTTGACTTTTCATCCAAATGCAGGACAGGAATTTTTTTCAAAATATAAAAATTTAAGTGGGAGGAACAAACTGTTTCCCCTTCTAGCTGTAGTATCAATACTGTTTAAAGCACTGGTGAGATCATTATTGTAATACCGTGTCCAGTTCTGATTTCCACACTTTAAAAACAGATTGGAAAATTAGAGATTTTAAAAAAAGAAAAAGAACCACAGGAATGATTCAAAGGCTGGAAAAACATGTAGTGAGATACTCATTACAGTGAGATACTTAAGGAACTCAAATTTAGGTAGCTTATCAAAGAGAAGGTTAAAGATGACTTCAGTGGGATTACTCAAAACATGTACAATTAGGCATATGCAGGATTCATAGGAGTTTAAGGCCAGAAGGCACTACTCGATCATCTAGTTTGACCTCCTGTATTTCATGTCATTACATTTCACTCAGTTACCCCTGTTTTGAGCCCAGTAACTTATGATCAGGGCCTAGTATTCCCAAACACACTTATATTAACAGTTTGTAATGAAAAATTTGCACAAATTTCATCAGAACAATTTTCTGTGCATATTCTATGGAGCATTCACGCTTTGGTACTTGAGCTGTATGACTGATTACCTAAGTCACACGGAACTGTATGTTCTCTCACCGATGACCTAACCTTTAGAAACTATTTCTCTTCCACTCAAAATGAGTTCATTTAGTCAAACAAACAAACAGTGTTGTGATCAAACACATTTCATCTATGATCCTAAAATTCACTTTCCAGGAAGATCTCTCTAACCACAACTTTATTTACATGAATGTTCACAAAATGCTAATAAAATGTTTGTGAACATAGATGCAATAAAGTATTTAGAAGTCACTGAAATGTCTGAATAATTTCTCACTATTTACCAAACTCTATTCCCAAATGGTTTAACAAACAAGACTGTGGGTAACATTTTACTACCTCCCTTTCATCGGCTTCAATGGAATTATAACACTTAACCCAATGGTGCCTGATGCATTGTGTTTTGAATTTGCACAAAGAAGAGCAGACAGCTGTTTGTGGTTGTATGCTAGGTACTTTTAACAACAATGTACAGGATGTGCTATCAATATTGAGAGGAAAAGAAGAGCCATCTATCCTCACCCGGAAGCTACAGGTCTGTCGCATCTTAGGCGCATTTAACATGTGCGATTTCAGCTTTACGCAGTCGGCAAAAACAAGAAAAAAAACAAAAAAAAGAGAAAAATAACAATTTAAATACTGTTTCTGTAGTGCAGGCGATTCTGCCTGCCATTACACTCAATGTAATTTTGACTATACGCGGTTTTCGCTTTAGGCGCTGACCGCGGAACGTAACACCAGCGTAAGATGAGACAGACCTGTACTTGTAAACCCCAAATGCTGCATTAAGAACGCCTTGACTTTTCCATTTATTTTTTAAAGCTCATTTGTTTTTTTTCTGTTGTCTTGTTCCCATTCAACTCTTAGAAATACAAACATATGTAGTACACCATCCTTTCAACCAAAACAGGCTCAAAGCTAAATATTGCTTTCCATTCGTTGTTTTAAACAAATGGTGTCTTGTTTGTCATATCTCTGTTACTCAGAAGACCTGTGTAGGGATTCACAGATACTTGACAAGTGGCACAGAGGTTACATGTTTATCTGAGGATAAGCTAGATGAGGTTTAAGTATACGTGAGGTTACCCCTTTTCCTACTCTAAGGTGATCCTCAAGGAAGAGGTCTTGTCTGAGCTTGTTTCTGGCTAGCAGCAAGGAATGCAGTGGGAAACGAGTATTGACATTCCTTCTTTGATACTGTAGCCTAGAGTAATTCCTGCTGAGAAAGGGTGGGACAGAAACAGCTGACAGCAGCCAAATAGTGGATAGTCAGTGTGGGTCACAAAGGGTTTGTCTAAGGACAAGTCAATAATTTATTTGTCTCTCCCTCTTTAAAAATAGCTTGGGTGTTTATTATTTTTCCATCACCACAAAGGCATCAACCTCTTACAAACAAGGAGTCCACATCCTTTTGTTTTGCATATAGTTGACAAAAATGAAGGCGTCAGTTCACTAAGTCACACATCAGTCTAGCCAGCTACCCAGGCTCCCACTCTGGGTTGCTTGATCCTTGAAGTATCAAGGGTAGCCGTGTTAGTCTGGATCTGTAAAAGCAGCAAAGAATCCTGTGGCACCTTATAGACTAACAGACGTTTTGCAGCATGAGCTTTCGTGGGTGAATACCCACTTCTTCGGATGCATCTTCTTCGTCTGTTAGTCTATAAGGTGCCACAGGATTCTTTGCTTGATCCTTGAAGTTGTTTTGTTTCTGTATATTATAACAGTCACCTCCCTTCACCATATTAAGACATTTTTCATCCTAAGATTTGAGCACCCAGATGATACGACTTTAACCATACCACCCACCAGTCCCACTTTGCCCCCCTCCCCCAAATCCCCTTGTCTCAGTTGAAGGACAGTTTGCCCCAGGCACCCCATCGGAAGTGGCATTGTGACCACCCCCCTGATCATTTTCGTTGCCCTCCGCTGGACTCTCTCCAATTTGTCCACATCATTTCTGTAGCAGGGGGCCCAAAACTGGACACAATACTCCAGGTGTGGCCTCACCAGTGCCGAATAGAGGGGAATAATCACTTCCCTCTATCTGCTGGCAATGCTCCTACTAATACAGCGCAATATACCGTTAGCCTTCTTGGAAACAAGGGCACACTGTTGACTCATATCAAGCTTCTCGTCCACTGTAATCCCCAGGTCCTTTTCTGTAGAACTGCTGCTTAGCCCGTTGGTCCCCAGCCTGTAGCGGTGAATGAGATTCTTCCGTCTTAACTGCAGGACTCTGCACTTGTCCTTGTTGAACCTCATCAGATTTCTTTTGGCCCAATCCTCCAATTTGTCTAGGTCACGCTGGACCCTATCCCTACCCTCCAGCATACCTACCTCTCCCCCCAGCTTAGTTTCATCTGCAAACTTGCTGAGGTTGCAATCCATCCCATCATCCAGATCATTAATGAAGATGTTGAACATAGCTGGCCCCAGGACTGACCCCTGGGGCACTTGTGCCACTCATGCAAGGGCCAGCCACAATTTCAGCTCCTGTGCTCCCTGGAGTGCCAGGCATAAACGGGGTTCACACCACTTGAGACACACTACATGCCAAAAAGGGACGGGGGTGTGGGGAAGAGAGAAGGTTGAACATGTTTGCCTGTAATGACCAACAGCTAGTTGGCCACGGGGGCAAACACATGCTACACCCCTTTATGAGGTGTTGCAGCAGTTATGCTGCCCTTGTGAGCTGAGGAGATCAGTGAGGCATTGCAGGTACAAATTTTCAAGAACACAAAAGTCCCATTTTCAAAAGTGGCAGTTGGAGCTAGGTGCCTAGTGGGATTTTCAAATGCACCTAGATGCCTATCTGTATCTTTAAATGCCAAAAGACCTTTAAAAATCTTTCCTCAAGTCACCAAGGAGCCAGTTCCACTACGAAAAAAAATTGTGAGGAAGGAAAGTGGAGCTAAGCAAAAGCATGGAAGGACAAGTCACAGTACAACTCATGTACATGGAGTGATTTTCAGAGTAGCCTAAGGGAGGTGAATGTCATTAGGAGTTGAGCGCCTAACTCCCTTAGGTGCCTTTGACAATCCCAGCCTGCAACTTCCCTGATAGTTTGTCAGTTTGGTAGCTAAGTAGAGTTGAAAGTGAAGCAGGTGTTGTATATTACTACTATACAAGGTACATTACTACTATACAACGCTCAGAAGGTGCTAGTTAACTGAGTCCTGAGTGCGGCATCACCAAATTGGAGTTGGTTGATCTGAGATAACATTCCTACGTGTGCCATCTTTTTCAACATGGAGCCAGTTAATCTTATCTTTGATCCAGTCCAATTCCGGCCCTCTCAATACTTGCATAAGAAAATAATTGATGTACTATCAAATTCTGTTTATTTTAACACAAAGTGAGTAACTAAACTTCATTCTATTGACTGAGTGCAATGTGCCGCAGAGAGTTATGTGGATGGAGTTTTCCTGAAGCCAGCCTGAACATGAACACAGCAGTGCTCTCTGCTTGATTATATAGTTGAATTAAACACTGATAAAGCAGTGGTTATTTTTCTGATTTGCCTCTAGGGTCTTCATAATTATCACTCCAGCTAACAGAGAGAACAAGTATGATATACACATGCAACTGTGGGAAACATTCAGGGTCACACTAAAGCCAACTTAAGGGGTTCTTCATGACATGCAGTACACCTCTACCCTGATATAACGTGACCCGATATAACACAAATTTGGATATAACGTGGTAAAGCAGTGCTCCGGGGTGGGGGGGAGGGGAGGGCTGCGCACTCCGGCAGATCAAAGCAAGTTCGATATAATGCGGTTTCACCTATAACACNAATTTGGCTCCCGAGGACAGCGTTATATCGGGGTAGAGGTGTACATATATTGTTGCCATTGTAAAGTCAGCAGGCAACCAGAACTATGTAGGTATAGGGAAGTAACCAAGGTACATGAGATAACGTGTGGTAGCCATGGGAAAGGTTGTCTCTTTAATAGTAACCGCCACCTTGTACACAAAACTGGACTCAGTTTGTGGGATTTTGTCTTCCTTGAAAACTGAGTGGAAGGCATTTCTTTCAGCATATAAACAGTTATTGAAACAACCACGTCAATATTAAGGAGCACAGCACTGAAAGCAGACATGCTGCATAATCTACTTTATTAAGAAAAAAACTAAACCAACAGCACACATGATGGGAGCATGGTAAATTATAAAAATTTAAAGATTATAGAAAAGAGTTAGGGGAGTTCCAGGGTAATACAGACATAATTGCTTTTCTGGATGAATTGGTGCCTAATGTATCAAGAGTCAGCATTACATTTTGAAACGGCTGAGGCCTACAAAATCTGCATTCTCCAAATAAATTTGCGATAGGTGTAACTATTCAGGATTGGCATCCCGAATTGAACTGCTGCTATTAATCTGCACCTACAATTTGGAGTAGTTTTTAGTGGCGGGAGCTTTAGGGAGAGTGTGGCAGTGGATTTAATATTTTGGTCAAGTATATCTTGATTTAGTTGGTCCTGCTTTGAGCAGGGGGTTGGAGTAGCTGACCTCTTGAGGTCCCTTCCAACCCTGATATTCTATGATTCTATGATCTGACCAGAAATGGTTCTGGAAACAAGCCCAAAGGATATGACCTAGACACCTCCCCAGCTATTTTATAATTGGTTCCCCCACCTGCACCCAGAGATTCCTATCAGTAACCCATTCCCCCCAGGCTTCTTTTTCTTCTCTCTTTAAACTCAAGTTTCCTTGTGTGGACCCCTCCCTCACCTTTAATTAAACATACAGGAAGTCAGTGGTTTGTAAGCACATGCTTAAATGCTTTGTTGAATAGAGCTGGGCTTAAGCATGTGTTTAAGGGTTCTGCTGAATTGGGGTTTAAGGATCTGATCCAGTTCCCACTGAAGTCAATGGTATAGGTACCTGGCTCAGGCTCTCAGTGCATAACTGAGATACAGATCCCAATGGTCCTTTCTATAGCAGAAAATGGCGATCTGACAAGGTTGTGTAAAGCACTGATAATCCTAAAGACCCCAGTGTAAACAAAATGAAGAGAGAGGCAACAATCAGATGTTAATCACAATATGAATATGATATAATTAAGGATCAGTGTTGCATAGAAAATAGAACACAGCAGTAAACGCATGGGTTTGATCCATACATTTGCTTCCCATCTCTCCAGCTTTTGGGGCTAGCCACATGCTGGAAATAAAGGTCACTTCTCCAATTTGAGCCAGAATTAGCCTCCTAAACCAGAGGCTCAATTAGTGTTGCTTGTGAATAGCAATGTAGCTGCAGCAGCCAAGAAGCAAAGCAGCAGCATATCAACATTTAGAAGTCTACATGTGTAGGTGAGCGGAATCTGTATCTGAAGGTGAAAGATCTGGCTTCAAAATGCTTCTCCAAAAGTTTTAAATGTCTATAATTCCCAGACAAAGACAAAAGAACCTATGTTAGGCTTGATGGTATGGTTGAAAATATACATCAGTAATTTAAGGATAACAAATATGATAAGAATATTGTACTTATCCCCAAAACAAACCTAGTAAATTCAGTGTTAAGGTTAAACTTAAAAGACATTCAAACTTGTTGAGGTCTGAAAATGCATAACCAATGGAACTGAGTATGAAAATTAGTTGCTGAGGAAGGGTAATGACTGGTTGAGTTACCTTTGATGTCTCAATGAATCACTTATTAATGACCTGAGCTATTGGCATAGTCCTATTTCTGAATGTAACCATAACAATTAATTACAACTGTCATTAATATCTTAGCTTATTCACAACTTAGTTTCTTAAAATGTAGTCTACATGAGTTTTCAATTAGTTTTGCCTAGTTATAAAGTTTGGCAAGTCTCTGTTACTTCATTATTACAATCATTAGGGCCAAAGAAAACTTGAGAGAAGTGCTGAATTTCTTAGAGGGCTGACTATTTATTAATTGTAATCAATAACGTAATAAAACAAATTTAGCAGTAAAATCTCAGAAAATGAATTCTGTACCCAAAGAGTGTTGTACTTTTGGAGAGGATATGCTGTATCCTTAATCCATAAAGTGAAACCCTCAACTCAGTTTTAACTATGAAAATATGATGAGTGACTCTATAATGGCAGAACACACTAGGGAAATAACTCCAGAGATCAGTGCTTATTTGTATTGGGCTAGGGTTCTGGACTGATTCACAGCCTTTAAATACCAAAGAATGAATGAACAAACAAAAAACAGAAAAAGATGGAATTTTCCAAACTGTAGCCTTTGGTGTCATAAGATCCATCCTCATGGATGTACTGTATGCACTTTACCTCATAGCTTAACATATCATTTTATGGAGGATAGGTCCACCAATGGCTATTATTCAAGATGAGACAAGGTGGGTGAGGTAATATCTTTTATTGGACCAACTTTTGTTGGTGACAGAGACAAGCTTTTGAGGCCTGAAGAAGAGCTCTGTGTAAGCTTGATAGCTTGTCTCTCTCACCAACAGTAGTTGGTCCAATAAAAGATGTTACCTCACCCACCTGGTCTCTGTAATATCCTGGGACCAACTCTGCTACAACATTACCCAAAATGGTCAGGGATGCAACCCCATATTCCAGCTGTTCCTAACCCTCCAACTACCAGAAGCTGGGACTGGATGATGGGATTGATCATTCAAAATTGCCTTGTTCTGTTCATTCTTTCTAAATCATCTGGCACTGGATACTGGACTAAGTGTACCATTGGTATTAATATTATAATGCTTCATTGCTATGAGAAGAGCCATACTGGATCAGACCAATTTGTGACTTAATTTATTAAGTTAGTACTCATGTGTGTTAGCATGTATTTTCCATTTCTAAATTCTGTGTTCCCAGGTGAACTCAGTGGCTGGTGAAAGGCCAATTCCTAGGGTCCTGATCACAACCTGAGAACTCCAGCTTGTTTCAAGAATTCTACTCTATGGCCCTTATATAGTAGAAACTGGGAGTCATTAGCAATATTACCAGTCCCCTGATCCAACCAATCTTCCACAACCTTTTTTTTTTATTACAATTAGTAAGTACTTCAGTAGCTGCAGAAATGGAAGACGGGTGAGACATTTGTTTTGTTCCTGGTTGAAGGTTTATATTTTTTTAAAGCAATTATTTCAATTTGTTTTACATGCTACAATATTGATGGTTTAACATGTGGCATTGATGAAATCATAGCCAAAGTAGAGAAGTGCATGAAAAACTTGCATTGTTAGTGAAACCTACCTAAAAAGCTTTTTCCTGGAAGTTAAATACTTAGAAGTTTCATGTCAAACTCTTCTGCTTTCCAACCATATGAAAGATGATTTTGGTGAGTGAAAGCACAAGATTTCATTAACTGAATGGCAACATTTACACCTAGTCAAATGTATAAATATTTGCAACGTGTTTCCTGGGGTGGGATTTTTGCCATTTTCAAACTACAAAAAAAAGCTGTGCTCACCAGCAGATGTGGTGAAAATTCATCCTTGCCTATGTTGACAGAAGCTCACAGAAATTTCAGATTTTGTTTCCAAAAACTGATGGTTTTGCCTAACTCTACTCAGAAGTGAAATTCAGTATGTGGGTCCTTCTTTACAGAACTCGCTGTGTGTGTGTGGGGGGGGAAAGAGTGTTACTGTACAGCACAGCCTGAAGTTATCAGACCAGTAGTTTTACCATTAGTCTTTTAGCTTGCTTCTTGCATGCATATTTTGTGGTCAAATCCATTAGTCAGTTGCAGCAATAAACACCTGGAGTCTATCAAAAACAAAGAAAGTCTTATTCTGTAGGTACAGCCAGCCTGGTGAACATACCAAGCAGAAACGAACTGCATAATATAGAATTCAAACAGGAATATGTTTTTTATGATGTGCCAGCGTAAGGGAGATCAAAGACTAAAGCCAAATAAATAGCAACTGGGTACCAGCAGAGGAAGCATATTTAGACCTTAAAGTAATCAGAAACAAACCCAAAGAACACCAACACCCTCCAAATTCAAAAGTAACATTTTTCTCCCCTTCATAAATGATTTAAGAGCTGGCAGGGTTTTTTTTTTTTTTTTAATTCCTACTGGTTTTACATTTGGAAGAGTATTTACTTTCTCACAGACAGCAGAACATGCAACACAAGAATCATCTCCTTACCCCACCATCCTCCTCAACTCCCCCTTCTCCTTCCCCCCATGGTTTTAAGGAGTTACACCACCTACTGCCCTGTGATTGAATTTTCCTTGGCTGCGGTATGGAATTTGACAGTTTAGGTTAACCATTTATTGAGCTTGACTCCTTCTTATCGGAAAGATCGCCCAGCAAACTGGAACAATCTGTCTGGCATCTGTTGACTGGCAGAGCAAATTTTTCCAGGTGGTATAACCAGACACCCAGAATTACATGCTAACCCTATTTTGTCAGGCAGTTTGATCAAAAGGAAAAGGCCTACATGACTAATGTTCACTGTCAGGTTTAGTACCTGCAATGTATCTACATAAACAGCTTTAAGCGACTACTAGTATTGAAAAATGTTAGGGGGAAACAGATACAAGGGAGAGCAGTCAAATGACAAGCTAAGCTCTGAGGGCAAAGAGCTACATCTGTGCTTGATTTGTCAGGGATTTACATTAGTGAAACTTTAACTCTGCAGATGATACATAAGATTACACTTACAGAACAAGTTTATGCAAATAAAGCTTAGTCTACATAGTATGTGGGCCCAGACACGCTGGATCTGGCAGGATTCATTGAGTCTAGTGGCTGGGTTTAATAAATTCATTTACATGAAGGATTAGGACATCTGGAAAAGTAACATAGCAGTTTATTGAAACATAAACAACATTAATTGAAAGGTTACAGGTATGCAAAGCATACCATACAGGCAACACAAACTCATGAAATAAAACTACCTCCTTGTGAAAATGGAGACGAGACAAACTTCTTGCCCTCCATCAAACTGTGGAAAACCACTTGTACTGCATGTGGCAACTCCACATGCCCCTCCTGACATATTACAAGAACTTTGGCTTAATGGCAGTCAAGCTTGTACATGGGCATCTTTCTATTAATAAATACAAATCAAAGATCTGATCCTGACAGGAGCTGAGCACCTCCTTCACGTTGCTGAGCTCACTCAGCTCCCATTGACAGGGCAGTACAGAGGTTTTTGGGAACCTGAAACTGAGGCTCATCCACACTTACAAAGATATTAACATGGAGACAAAAATGTTTAAGAAGAGGGGAGGGGATGAAGGGGTCAGAGAGGGGCCCAGGCCCGTGGGGTCACTGCCTTCCTTGCAGGAATGTAGGAATTCTGCCCTCTGTGCAGCCAGAATCATAGAATATCAGGGTTGGAAGGAACCTCAGGAGGTCATCTAGTTCAACCCCCTGCTCAAAGCAGGACCTAATCCCAACTAAATCATCCCAGCCAGGGCTTTGTCAAGCCTGACCTTAAAAACGTCTAAGGAAGGAGATTCCACCACCTCCCTAGGTAACCCATTCCAGTGCTTCACCACCCTCCTAGTGAAAAAGTTTTTCCTAATATCCAATCTAAACCTCCCCCACTGCAACTTGAGACCATTACTCCTTGTTCTGTCATCTGCCACCACTGAGAACAGTCTAGATCCATCCTCTTTGGAACCCCCTTTCAGGTAGTTGAAAGCAGCTATCAAATCCCCCCTCATTCTTCTCTTCTGCAGACTAAACAATCCCAGTTCCCTCAGCCTCTCCTCATAACTCATGTGCTCCAGCCCCCTAATCATTTTTGTTGCCCTCCGCTGGACTCTTTCCAATTTTTCCACATCCTTCTTGTAGTGTGGGGCCCAAAACTGGACACAGTACTCCAGGTGAGGCCTCACCAATGTCGAATAGAGGGGAACGATCACGTCCCTCGATCTGCTGGCAATGCCCCTACTTATACAGCCCAAAATGCCGTTAGCCTTCTTGGCAACAAGGGCACACTGTTGACTCATATCCAGCTTCTCGTCCACCGTAACCCCTAGGTCCTTTTCTGCAGAACTGCTGCCTAGCCACTCGGTCCCTAGTCTGTAACAGTGCATGGGATTCTTCCGTCCTAAGTGCAGGACTCTGCACTTGTCCTTGTTGAACCTCATCAGGTTTCTTTTGGCCCAATCCTCTAATTTGTCTAGGTCCCTCTGTATCCTATCCCTACCCTCCAGCGTATCTACCACTCCTCCCAGTTTAGTGTCATCTGCAAATTTGCTGAGAGTGCAGTCCACGCCATCCTCCAGATCATTAATGAAGATATTGAACAAAACCGGCCCCAGGACCGACCCTTGGGGCACTCCGCTTGAAACCGGCTGCCAACTAGACATGGAGCCGTTGATCACTACCCGTTGAGCCCGACGATCTAGCCAGCTTTCTATCCACCTTATAGTCCATTCATCCAGCCCATACTTCTTTAACTTGCCGGCAAGAATACTGTGGGAGACCGTATCAAAAGCTTTGCTAAAGTCAAGGAATAACACATCCACTGCTTTCCCCTCATCCACAGACCCAGTTATCTCCTCATAGAAGGCAATTAGGTTAGTCAGGCATGACTTGCCCTTGGTGAATCCATGCTGACTGTTCCTGATCACTTTCCTCTCCTCTAAGTGCTTCAGAATTGATTCCTTGAGGACCTGCTCCATGATTTTTCCAGGGACTGAGGTGAGGCTGACTGGCCTGTAGTTCCCCGGATCCTCCTTCTTCCCTTTTTTAAAGATGGGCACTACATTAGCCTTTTTCCAGTCATCCGGGACCTCCCCCGATCGCCATGAGTTTTCAAAGATAATGGCCAATGGCTCTGCAATCACATCCGCCAACTCCTTTAGCACCCTCGGATGCAGCGCATCCGGCCCCATGGACTTGTGCTCGTCCAGTTTTTCTAAATAGTCCCGAACCACTTCTTTCTCCACAGAGGGCTGGTCACCTTCTCCCCATACTGTGCTGCCCAGTGCAGCAGTCTGGGAGCTGACCTTGTTCGTGAAGACAGAGGCAAAAAAAGCATTGAGTACATTAGCTTTTTCCACATCCTCGGTCACTAGGTTGCCTCCCTCATTCAGTAAGGGGCCCACACTTTCCTTGACTTTCTTCTTGTTGCTAACATACCTGAAGAAACCCTTCTTGTTACTCTTAACATCTCTTGCTAGCTGCAACTCCAAGTGTGATTTGGCCTTCCTGATTTCACTCCTGCATGCCTGAGCAATATTTTTATACTCCTCCCTGGTCATTTGTCCAATCTTCCACTTCTTGTAAGCTTCTTTTTTGCGTTTAAGATCAGCAAGGATTTCACTGTTTAGCCAAGCTGGTCGCCTGCCATATTTACTATTCTTTCTACACATCGGGATGGTTTGTTCCTGCAACCTCAATAAGGATTCTTTAAAATACAGCCAGCTCTCCTGGACTCCTTTCCCCCTCATGTTATTCTCCCAGGGAATCCTGCCCATCAGTTCCCTGAGGGAGTCAAAGTCTGCTTTTCTGAAGTCCAGGGTCCGTATTCTGCTGCTTTCCTTTCTTCCTTGTGTCAGGATCCTGAACTCGACCATCTCATGGTCACTGCCTCCCAGGTTCCCATCCACTTTTGCTTCCCCTACTAATTCTTCCCGGTTTGTGAGCCGCAGGTCTAGAAGAGCTCTGCCCCTAGTTGGTTCCTCCAGCACTTGCACCAGGAAATTGTCCCCTACACTTTCCAAAAACTTCCTGGATTGTCTGTGCCAGGGTTTGTTTCTTCCAGTCCCACCTCTCCCTCAGCTTCATCCCCACTGCTGGTGGGAGCAGCATCCCCGAGCCCCCACCCTGCTTCTACCACTGGGCTCTTGGCCTGGTGGTTCACCTCAGGCCTGGCACATTAATGTCAGCAGCAGCAATGGTGGGATCTGAGCCCAACTGGGGCAGGCAAGTTGCTCCTCACACTATGGATGGTGGGTGCCCAATCTGAGTGGCACTGCCACCCCATGCACCAGGTGAAAATGCCGCTAACTTAAATTTGGCCTGGCTGCCCCTCCATCATTTTGAGGTCCTTCTCAAACAGGGGGCCTCAGGCAAACTGCCCTTTTTACCCCACCCCACTCTAGGGGCCCTGCCCATTGATGTCAACAGGAAGAGATAACCCACAGATGCTTGAAGGACCAGGTTAACAAATGCTGATTTAAATGAGCAATGGGTAAATAATTCAATTGTAAAGTCAGCAGCCTGGTATTGTGCTGTAGTGATTACAATGCTCGTTTGTAGCTTTGGAAGCAATGCTGAACTTTGTAGTTAGGTCTATCTTATTGCAGCTTGGTTTTTCTAGTTCTGTAATTTATACTTGCTAGTAATTTCCAGTCTAACAACTTGGAGAGTTGGTTAACATTGACATAATAACAAATTGCACATAAGCAGAAATTGATACATCATATCATGATTTAGAGACTGTCAGAACATAGTTCAGGTGGTTTGCAATTACTTGTACTACCTCAAGATTAATTTATAACTTGGTAAGACATTCTAATACCTCTCCATTATTTTATGTAAGCGTATAAGCTAGAAGAGTTTCTAAGCATAGCCCAACAGTGTAGTGCATGGGGAACACTTTCTCAAAGGGCTTTATTGTCCAAATTGTAAAAGCTGTTTCCAACAAAAGTTTTTAAATAAATGGAAAAGTGGCCTAGTCCAGGCTAAATAATCCACCCCAGTTTTGCCAACCTGGGACATTTGCTTTTTCTCAGACTTCTTGGTAGCGTTGCCAACCCTCCACTGGGAGTCTTCCGGAATCAGCATTGATCTCCTGGTGGCTATTCAAAGCAATCCGGGAGATTTTAATAGGCCACTAGAAGTCCAGTCGATGGCACAGCGGGGTTAAGGCAGGCTCCCTACCTGCCCTGGCTCCACGCGGCTCCCAGAAGTCAGTACAATTCCCCCCTCTGCCTGCTGAGGGAAAGCAATTTCAACAGGGGGTCCTCATCCCTCAGGTGAGCACCCTAACCACTGGACTATAGGATATTCTGATGTGATTTTTCAGTCTCTCTTGAGGAAGCCATAAACCCTAGGCCTCCCACTTTTCAAGTGAGTGTCCTATAGAGTCACATTCTCTGACACAGTGACTAATTATTTATATAGAGTGGAACAGCTCCAACAGGAGATGTTGAGACACATCCTTCCCTACCCCCAAACACCAGAATATCCCACGGCTCAGTGGTTAGGGGGACTCTCCCCACACGTGGGAAACCCCTGATCAAATCCTCTCCTGAACAGGCAGGGGGAAGGAGGAATTAAATGCATCTTCCACATCCTGGGTGAGTGCTCTAACCCCTGGGATACAGACTTAAGGAAGTTGCTGCCATCACCATTACCTCGTCCTTCGCCAGCATTCCTTGCAACACCACCTTAGGTGCCGGGTTCCCAGCTGTGGATCACAAGCAGAGATAGGGCCTCCCTGCAGCCCAGATGTAGGTGTTTGCCTCCGTGAGAGGGGTAGGGCTATAGGTCTTACAGTGGTTATCTCAGACTGCTCCCCACCTCGCAGACTAGTTTTTGTGGATCACATTTTGTGATGGTGGTTACTACTCACCATTGGGGCACTTCCTTTTGGCTCATGTGGGGATTAGCTCCCCCCTTCAGTTGCTTGCCCAGGGTCTCTCTGGACTCAGGTTACTCCCTCTTCATGACTCTGTCCTCTGGCCAAACATTGTAGTTCCCCCCGCCCCCCTTCCAGGGTATTGACATCTCACCAGACCAACTATCCAGATGCCACCTTCACCAGTCTTGCGCCACTTCCCAGTGGCTGGTAGGGAACCTGGGCCCACCACCTACTTCAGGTCCCAGCCCCGGGACCCTATCAGCAGCCAAGGTCTATAGCAACTCTTGCTGATCTTTTCCTGGATTTCTTCCTACTCCGATTTCCACAGGCTCTCTTCCTCACAACTCTTCTGGGTAAGCCCCCGTCCATCACAGACTGGATCCCAGGTCTTTTGTTCACTCAGGAGTCCTCCTACCCACTGCTGAACCCAGAGAGCAACTACAGATTCTCTCCCTGAAACCCCTTCCTGCTCTCAATTTCCTTGCTTTATAGCAGCTCAGCCTGCCCCTTTCCAGCTGGGATTCACCATCAGTTACCTTTATCAAGCCTGATTCTCTGCCAGGTGCAGCCTATAAGGTTAACTGGCCCTTCTGAGCCATCTTAATCTCTTCAGGGCTGGGGTGGGGGTAAACTACCCCGGTACACATTCTTAGATGACTCTCTCCCCCCATAAACTGTATAGGGAGGCTAAGGGCCTAAACTTGGCTTTGTGGATTCCAGTGATTTTTAAAGGGCACCTTAAAAAAAATAGTCAGCTGTTGCAACACCTAAGAACCTTTGTGGATTTAGGCCTTAGTTTTACAGATGGGGATAATACAACAGATAATTCCAAGATTGCTGAGGCTCACCCACTACTAAAAGTATTATTTGGGTATGGAAGAAAGCCATGCATCCCACGAAGGTACAGCCATGTGTCTTTACCCTGTAGTATTCCTTTCCTCCATTTGCTTATCTAACTTTTTTAGTCACGGTCACAGATGCAGGGCCTATTCTACGTATTAATGGACCAAAAGGATCAAAATTACTTTAGCATATTTATAATAGCACCATTTATGTGCTATTACCCTTGAAGACATGGAGGATATAAGAAAGCAAGGCTTCTGGCCCAAAGAGTATATAATTGGATTGAGCATCAAGGTTTTAGATCATATGCAAAAGACTGGATGAAATGGCACATCAAGCTGTCATGACATGCCATGTCTGACAGTCATGTCACAGCATCACAACCCAGTAACAGCAATGAGACCACAGAATGTATAAACAACACATTTCTTTTCATGTAGGGAAGTGGAGTTAACTAAGGAGCAAAATGCAGCCAAGAGGACTTTTTGCATCATTAAAATTGGTGTTTGTAGCTCTTAGGACAGAGGGGCGGGGGGTGGGGGGTGGGAGGGAAATCAAGGTCTCGACATTCGGGATATGTGGCAAGCTAAAGTCAACTGAGTCTGGTTAGCCTTAGAGTAAATATAGATCTACCCAGCTGACTTCATCCAAGTTCTGTTGGTTGGCCAGAGAGTGAGTCTTAAAGCAGAAAAACAGATGAAGTTGTAAAACAAAATAAAAGGAAAACTCTAGTTAGTGATGGCAGCTCCGGCCCCATAAGAAAATAGTGTGATTTATTTCAAAGACAGATCAGAGGACTAGCTCCAGTGAAGTCTTATTCCAGCCTTAAGAGATCTTTTAAAATGTATAATATGCCAGATGGTAGGGCCACAGCTGAGTTTTACAGGGTCCCATGATCACCAAGAAAGGGTTAAGCAGCTTGTGGTAGTTGCTAAGTAACAGCATCCATCCTCAGGGTAAATTCAGCTAGTTTGAGTTCTGATGAAGTAATGCTTGTAGCGGTGATATTCTGCGGAAGAGCATTGGCACATGGAGTTTCTCTAAAGCCTTAGCTGGAATATTCTAGCTTCGAGAAGACTCTCTTCTGCTCCAGTAATTAAATCTAGCACATTAACAAAAAGCAAAATGTTGATCTAATTCATGTTCATATCTCTAAATACCAATAATCCAAACTACCCAGATCCTTCCCAAATTCTGCCCACTCAATTTCACATACCCAAGCACCCCTTGGGCACTTCATGCCTTTAATCCCACTCACCACTTTCAACTGTTTCCATTAGGAGAGCAGAGAAAAGAGGGGAAACCCCTCCCCCTCCCACACACACTAGGAAATTTATTCAGCGAGGAATAGTGAGCCTACTTATCCATGTGAGCATCAATGATACTGCCAAGAATGAACTTGAGTGGATTACTGCAGACTCTGGGAAGAAGAATTAAAGTTTGTGGCACAAGTGATGTTCTCGTCCATCCTCCCTGTTGAAGGAAAAGGCCCGGACAGGGATCATCAAATCGTGAAAGTAAATGAGTGCTTACTGAGGTGGTGTGTGCGAGAGGGTCTTGGAATCTTTGACAACAAGCTGATGATCCAGGAAAGAGGATTACTGTACTGGGATGGGCTCCATCTATCAAGATACTGGGAAGAACATCTTTGGACATCATCTGGATAACCTGATAAGGAGAGCTTTAAATTATAGCAGATGGTGACTGTGACGGGTTGGATCACAGAAACCCCCTTGGGAGCTGCCAACTGATGTGCCAAGACTACTTCTATTCCTGTTTTCCCTTCCAGCTCAGGACTCCAGCACCCTGTCTTGCTGAGCCAGACACTCCCATCTGCTCCTACACAGACCCAGGGTCTGGATTACTTGCCCCAAAGCTGCAGGTTTACCTGAAAACAGCTCACAGAAACGTGCTTGTCTTTAGCACTCAGATGCTCAACTGCCAATGGGGTCTAACCCAAATAAATCCGTTTTACCCTGTATAAAGCTTATACAGGGTAAACTCAAATTGTTCGCCCTCTATAACACTGATAGAGAGATATGCACAGTTGTTTGCTCCCCCAGGTATTAATACATACTCTGAGTTAATTAATAAGTGAAAAGTGATTTTATTAAATACAGAAAGTAGGATTTAAGTGGTTCCAAGTAGTAACAGACAGAACAAAGTAAGTCACCAAGCAAAAAAAAATAAAATGTGCAAATCTATGTCTAATCAAACTAAATACAGATAAGATCCTCACCAGTTCCAGAATGCTCCCTTTTACAGGCAAATCTCCTTTTAGCCTGGGTCCAGCAATCACTCACACCCCCTGTAGTTACTGTCCTTTGTTCCAGTTTCCTTCAAGTATCCTGGGGGGGTGGAGAGGCTCCTTCTTTAGCCAGCTGAAGACAAAATGGAGGGGTCTCCCAGGGGTTTAAATAGACTTTCTCTTGTGGGTGGAGACCCCCTCCTCACCCTGTGTAGAATCCAGTCACAAAATGGAGATTCGGAATCACATGGGCAGGTCACATGCCCATGCATGACTCAGGACTTGCAGGTAGTAGCCATTACCCACATGCTACCTTGAACGTCCTCAGGTAGACTTCTTATGTGGATTGGAGTCTTCCAAGCTCTTTTGTCTGTTAAGTGCTCCCTGATTGAGCACCTAATTTGCACATTCCTTTCCCAAGAAGTGACCAAATGTTCTAACTAAGGCTACTTAGAAATCAAGCAATTATACAGCCAATGTTCATAACTTTGAACACACAAATGGTGCCTGCATACAACTAGGATGAACATAACCACTAGATCATAACCTTTCCATAGATATGTTACATGGCATATGTAGCAAAACCCTATTCCAGTTATATCATACATACATTTGTAAGCACCCCCCCCATAAAGCCTTATGGGGTACACTGTCACAGTGAAAAAATCCGGCCAATGTGAAAGTAGGCGCAAGTAATGAAGTCAAAGAGATGGGGCTAAATTCTGGAGAAGAAACTAGAAACCACAACTGCATTAAAAAGGTAAGAAGAAAAGTAACAGGGCAGTCTGCAAAGTATCTTTGAGGTCTGTATACCAATGCAAGGAGTATGGGGAACAAGCAGGATGAACTGGAAGTCATGGTATATGAAAAAATGACCTAATTGGCATTAGAGAGTTGGTGGGACAACTCCCATGACTGGAGTACCATCATTGAGTGATATAGCTTGTTCTGGAAGGATAGGAAAAAAGGAGGAAGTGTTGCACTGTACATCAAGAACATATACACTTGCTCTGAGGTCCAAGGGGAAGTGAGCATCAGACCTACTGAGAGTCTCTGGGTGAGGATGAAAAGGGAAAAGAATAAATAGTGATGTTATGGTGAGGGTCTATCATAGACCACCAAATCAAAAAGAGGAAGTGGATGAGGCACTCTTCCAGCAGGTAACGAGATTAGCTAACACACATGAGCTAGTATTAATGGGGGATTTTAACTTCCCTGATATCTGTTGGAAAACTATTACAGCAAAACCTAACTCCTGCACATTCTTAAAATGTGTAAGCGACAACTTTCTGATTCAGAAAATTGGAGGAAACAACTAGGGGGTCATCCATTTTGGATCTGGTGTTGATCAACAGGGATGAATTAGTGACGAATGTGCCTGACTGCATGGGAGAGGTTTGGGGTCAGCCAGGGTCTGCCTGGGGGAGGCTTCCCAACTCCCTAACAATCCCACCCACCCCACCCTCCAAAAAACAACCACCTTCTCCCACCCACACCCTCCAGGTTCACTCCTAGGCTCCTTACCTCTCCCTCAGCTCCGCCGATACCCCTGACTCCCCCAAGCCTTTGCACTGCTTCTGACAGGTGCAGGAAATACAGTTCTGTATTGTAATTTAAATGAATTACTCAAAGTTCTGTAATAATACGCCTAGTAAGAAATCTATTTGTATATTTGTAAATCTATATAACCAGAATCTTTTTTTGGTCTGTATTGTTATAGACAGACATACTTGCTGACAGTTTGAAATAAATTACCAAAATAATTAAAACTGGCATGATTATATTATGTTATTTAGACAAATAACATATGCAGAGTTTTCAAATATGTGCAGAATTTTTAATTTTTTGGTACAGAATTCCCCCAGGAGTACCCATTGTTGAAATATGTGATGTAGAACTATCTAATGTATTTCTCATTTGTGGTCATGTGGGAATTTGTGGCTGAGACTGTGCACTGTCATGTTGCATACTTCCAGTAAGTAGGCTGCTGATATTATGATTTTGTGGGAAAGGCACCAATTCCATAGCTTTAGTGCTTTCATGCACAGCGAGGATGACCTGGCGCCTCCCTGTCGGTTTACGTAGAACATGCAGGCCATATTGTCCATCATGACATTTGTGTATGTGTCTTTGATAAACGGAAGTAAGTGAACACGTTTGACCACTCTGAGCTCGAGCAGGTTGATGTGAAGGCATGTCTCGGATGGTGACCATTTACCTTGCACTGTGAAACTATTGAGATGCACTCCCTATCCTATGAGGGATGCGTTGGTGGTCAGGAGTAATGATAGGGAAGACTGAACAGATGGGATTCCCGTACAGACATTTATTAGGTCCTTCCACCAATCCAAGGATTGCTTGATCTCGGGGGGGCATCAATAGTAGTTTGTTTATGTTGTCTCTATTCAGCCTGTAAATGGAACTGAACCATGCTTGGAGGCATCTCATGAGTAGTCTGGCACGAGCTATAATCAATGTGCCTGCGGCCATATGCCCCAGAAGCTGGAGGCAGTGTCTGGCTGAAATTTGGGCACTGAATTGCACTGTCTTTAATAGTGTGAAGAGACTGAAATCTGTTGTGGAAGGACTACCCTCACCTGGATGGAGTTGAGGTCGGTTCCTATGAATTCTAACCTCTGTACTGATGTTAATGTTGATTTTTGTACATTAATTTGTAGGCCCAGATTCTGGAACAGGTCCAGTGTGGTCTGGGTGACTCACTGGGCTTCAGCAAAGGAACATGCCCTGAGAAGGCAATTGTCCAAGTAAGGATAAATCATGATGCCCTGAGAGTGTAAGTGGGCTGCCACTACTGAGAGGACCTTGGTGAATACTCTGGGGGCCAATGAGAGGCCTAAAGGGAGTACTCTGTACTGGTCTTGGCCTAGTGTGAACCTGAGGTAACATCTGTGACTTGGTAAAATTGAAATGTGGAAGTATGGTTCTTGGTCCTCGACCTTCAGGATGCAATCTCCTTTCTCTAATGCTGGAATAATCATTGATAAAATGACCATCTTGAACTTCTGAGCCTTGATAAATTTGTTGAGTGCTCTGAAGTCCAGTATGGGTCTCCAACCCCTTTTTTTCTTCAGTATCAGGAAGTAATGAGAGTAGAAGCCTTTGCCTTTTAGATGTGTGGGCACTGGCTCTACGGCTCCTATGCTGAGGAGATGGTTTATCTCCTGATGTAGCAGGCTCTCATTAGAAGGGTCCCTGAAGAGGGACGGGGAAAGGTGGTGAAATGAATGGAGTACCCATCTCGGATGATCTCCGGCACCCATTTGTCAAATGTTCTCTGTCCCAAGGTGCTGCGGAACAGGAGGAGATCTCCAAATGGGATGGGTGAAGTTTTCCAGCATGAGAACGATGAGGAGAATGTTCTACGGGCACCTCAACCAACTCGTCAAAACTGCCGCTTTGAGGTGGAGGATGGAGAGGAAGTGGGCTGAGAGCCCAACGTTTTCCATCTGCGGAACCTGGGCTTCTTCCTCTGGGGTTCATATAATCGCTGTGATTAATATTGAGATGAGCGAGGCTTGAATGGTGGCTGAGGGCTATACAGTTTGTATCCAGGTGTATAGATCCCAAGGGATCGAATAGTGGCCCTGGAATCTTTTAAGGTGTGGAGAGAGGCATCAGTCTTCTCAGAAAATAGCTTTGTCCTTTCAAAAGGGAGGTCCTCTACCATCATTTTGACCTCTTTTGGGAAGCTGGATAGACAAAGCCATCTCATCACAATGGCAGTTGAGATCAGACGTGCCGCCATGTCAGCTGCATCAAGTGCAGACTGGAGAGATGTCTTAGTCACCAGTTGGCCTTCGTTGACTGAGGCCTATAATTGCTCCTTATGAGAATCAGGAAGTTTCTCAATAAAAATCAAATTTTGCGTAGTTCTGATAAGCTTTAATCATAAAATACGACTGATAGTTTGCAATGCGGAACTGGAGGGTAGCCGAGAAGGATGATTTCCTGCCAAAAAGGTGCTTCCAGCCCCAGTCATAAGGAGTGGATTTAAACTGGTGTTGGTGGTCCTTTGAATTGACTGCATCCACAATGATTGAATTGGGAGATGTGTGGGAGAAGAGGAACTCCATGTCTTCTGCTGGCACATAATATTTCTTGTCAGCCCACTTGCATGTTGGTGGGACTGAAGCGAGGGTCTGCCATATGACCTTGGCAAGGTCCAGGGGTGCCTCATTAATAGGGAGGACCACTCTGGATGAGGTGGAATATGTAAAATGTCCACCAGCCTGTGGTGTGACTCAGTCATCTCCTGTAGTGGTATTTGTAAAGCTTCAGCCACCCTCTGTACCAGATCCTGGAACAGAGTAAAGTCATCTGCCATAGATGGTGGCGGGGACATCATTGTCATCTGGCGATGATGACAAGAAGCCTTTGCCTCTTGGAAAGTGGGCTTGAGAAGTAACTTCTTTCTCAACTTCAGCCTCCAGTTCCTCCCTTGCTCAGGGGGTTCAGAAGCCCTTGAGTCAGCAGCTGAAGGAGGGTGTGTCACACTAACGGTAAGGGAGGCCTGTTGTCTTTGAGCCTGTCAAGGATCCCAGTATGGCCATTGTGATGGGAAGGGACCCAGTGGTTGGTACCACAACTGACCAAACCAGGGAGGCCGTGGACCAGGAGGACAAATATGCCTGATGTCCATAGTGAAAGTGGGCCTCATCTGGTGGGTGAGAAGAGTGGTGGGAAACCATGTCCTCCTAGTCACTTTCTGACTCTGACAACGAAAAGGGCACTGTGGAGCAGGAAGTCAGTGAATCAGGGGCTCTGGGTGAACTTGGTACCAGTGCCCCGGTACTGAGCAGAGGCAAGTTCAATGCATCAGACACTGAAAGAGCCATTTCACACTGGAAGTCTGCAGGTGTAGAAGGTGTTGGTACCAGTAGTTGTTGTCAGTGCCAAGAGGCCTATACTGACAGGGTCAGATGTGGACCTGATAGCAAGGGCCGTCGGTGCCTGACGTACTGCAGGCAGTACCAATGTCTGCGTCCATACAGATAGAGCCTTCCCCGGGGCAGGTCTTCTGTGTGCCAATGGTAGTGATGCTTTCTTGCCTGTGCCCATTGGGTCATTAGGCAACCTGACTAACTGTCGGCCTGGTACCATGTGTGCCCCGGGTACAAGATTTAGATGGCTTTGGTGCCGTCAGTACCAATGATACTGATTGAGCCGGAGATCATTTTTGGATCAATCAGGGCTTGCTATGGGGACTCTCAGACCTTTTCTTAGAGTCCTTCCATGAGTGGCTCATAGGCATCTCCCTGGGCTCACGTCCCTTCGAAGTAGAGGGTTGTGATGAGGGCTCCCGCCGGTACTCATAGAATCATAGAATCTCAGGGTTGGAAGGGACCTCAGGAGGTCATCTAGTCCAACCCCCTGCTCAAAGCAGTACCAAACCCAACTAAATCAGCCCAGCCAGGGCTTTGTCAAGCCTGACCTTAAAAACCTCTAAGGAAGGAGATTCCACTACCTCCCTAGGTAACCCATTCCAGTTCTTCACCACCCTACTAGTGAAAAAGTTTTTCCTAATGTCCAACCTAAACCTCCCCCTCTGCAACTTGAGACCATTACTCCTTGTTCTGTCATCTTCTATCACTGAGAACAGTCTAGATCCATCCTCTTTGGAACCCCCTTTCAGGTAGTTGAAAGCAGCTATCAAATCGCCCCTCATTCTTCTCTTCTGCAGACTAAACAATCCCAGTTCCCTCAGCCTCTCCTCGTAAGTCATGTGCTCCAGCCCCCTAATCATTTTTGTTGCCCTCCGCTGGACTCTCTCCAATTTATCCACATCCTTCTTGTAGTGTGGGGCCCAAAACTGGACACAGTACTCCAAATGAGGCCTCACCAGTGCTGAGTAGAGGGGAATGATCACATCCCTCGATCTGCTGGAAATGCCCCTACTTATACAACCCAAAATGCCATTAGCCTTCTTGGCAACAAGGGCACACTGTTGACTCATATTCAGCTTTTCGTCCACCGTAACCCCTAGGTCCTTTTCTGCAGAACTGCTGCCCAGCCATTCGGTCCCTAGTCTATAGCAGTGCATGGGATTCTTTCGTCCTAAATGCAGGACTCTGCACTTGTCCTTGTTGAACCTCATCATATTTCTTTTGGCCCAATCCTCTAATTTGTCTAGGTCCCTCTGTATCCTATCCCTACCCTCCAGCGTATCAACCACTCCTCCCAGTTTAGTGTCATCTGCAAACTTGCTAAGGGTGCAGTCCACACCATCTTCCAGATCGTTAATGAAGATATTGAATAAAACCGGCCCCAGCACCGACCCTTGGGGCACTCCACTTGATACCGGCTGCCAACTAGACAAGGAACCATTGATCACTACCCGTTGAGCCCGACCATCTAGCCAGTTTTCTATCCACCTTACCGTCCATTCATCCAGCCCATACTTCTTTAACTTGCTGGCAAGAATACTGTGGGAGACTGTATCAAAAGCTTTGCTAAAGTCCAGAAATAGCACATCCACTGCTTTCCCCTCATCCACAGAGCCGGTTATCTTATCATAGAAGGCAATTAGGTTAGTCAGGCATGACTTGCCCTTGGTGAATCCATGCTGACTGTTCCTGATCACTTTCCCCTCCTTTAAGTGGTTCAGGATTGATTCCTTGAGGACCTGTTCCATGATTTTTCCAGGGACTGAGGTGAGACTAACTGGCCTGTAGTTCCCTGGATCTTCCTTCTTCCCTTTTTTAAAGATGGGCACTACATTAGCTTTTTTCCAGTCGTCCGGGACCTCCCCCGAGGTTGAAGGGCTGACTCCATGAGTAGGACTTTAAGCCTCAGTTCTCTGTCTTTCCTGGATCTGGGCTTCAGTTGCTGACACAAGCCACACTTCTGTGGCACGTGTTTCTCTCCCAGGCAGCCAACACACTGCAAGTGTCCATCAGTCACTGGGATAGATTCCTTGCAACTGAGGCACTTTTTGAAGCTTGGGGACCTGGCCATACCCCTGTACAGGGGTTGGCAAAAGACAAGACCTTTACTTTTTCTCTCCCCCTCCCCCCCATTTTTAAGACAATGGCCAAAATAAAATGCAAATGAAGAAAAGAAAGAAAAAAGGAGGCTTCAATGGAAGCTACAAATTAGCAATTCTAGAAGAGTTAACTATCTGTGAACCGACAGCTGTAGCTCCGTCTCTAGCTAGGGGCCACTGAGAAGGAACTGAGGAGGGTTCGCCCATGCATGTTAGCTAGCCTCATGGCATGTGAGGAAATGCGTGAGCTGAATGGACACTGTTACCAAAGTTCTCCAATCAGCAGCGCAGGGACAGACACACCTACAGCGGAACACCCATAGGGACACTACCCATAGAAGAACTGGGGGTTATAATGGATCACAAACTGAATGAGTTATCAATGTGCTGCAGCTGCAAAAAAGGCTAATATGGTTCTGGAGTGGATTAACAGAAGTGTTGTATGTAAGACACAGAAGGTAATTGTCCCGCTCTACTCAGCACTGGTGAGGCCCCAGCTGGAGTACTGTGTCCAGTTCTGGGCACTCCAATTTAGGAAGGATGTTCACAAATTAGAAAGAGTTCAGAGGAGAGCAACAAAAATGATAAAAATTTTAGAAAACCTGACCTATGAGGTCATTGGCTGGCAACGGCGAACTGTGGCCACTGGGAGCTGTGGGTGGCCATGCCTGCGGACAGTCAATGTAAACTCTGTCTCGCAGCCTGCCACAGGTTGCCCACCACTGGTCTAATCACATTGGAGCCATAGCTCCCTCAATATACTCTTCTCAGTGCATTCTAGCATGCTTAATGAGATCCATGATTTGCCAAAGCCCTGAGCCTCTCTAATTAATCACTTGTCATAATGAAGAGCTTCTTAACATTATTTACCTGTCTGTGAGACATAAAAAATCTCTTATGTGGAAATAGCTGTATGAGGGTTGAAACTTCAAGAAATATTACACTAGCTGGCTGTTGAAACCTTAATATAAAACATACTTGTTATTCTTGTGCTGGACTTGAATCTTTTTTGTAATGGCAAACCTGAATTCTTATAAGGAAATTTTTATGTTCTTCCTTTGATGCAATTAGGATTTTAATTCGAGTCTTTTTTGGGGTGGTGTGGGGGAGGTATCACTATTTTAATTCTAATAGGTATTTTTGAGATTATCCAGGCATATGAGAGGGTAATGCCCTCTGGCTCATCACTTTTTCTCCTATATGAGGGTAAAATCAAAACCAAATCTGCTAAATTAATCCATTTTGTAGATCATATTGCATACATCATTTTGTCAAGTATGTGGTGCATCAGAACGTTAGGCCCTTCCTTCAGGTGAGGCTTTGGAAAACAATTGAGTACTTGCTTAGCATTAGAGAACAAATTATGCTGTCTCCAAATTGAGCACATTAAAATTCTTCTTCACATCTACTTTCCTTAATAAACTCTTAGTAAAACAAAATTGGGGGGGTTGCATGCTATTGAGCCAGTTCCTAGGGATCAGCTCTTCTGTACCCAGTCCACCTCCAGGGGTAAGGGGCTACAAATGTCGTGATAGATCCAGAATCACAGCTCTGTGATAAGGTCCCAGAAAGCAATTTAGAGGAGCCTCAAGTTGTTCTACGTTGTGCTGTCTGCAATGATGCCCAAGTTGCTGATGTGGAAGCTGGGGATTCCTGGATTTCCTCTGCCCGGGCCCCTTTCTCCTGGGCACGCTTCTCATGCTGAGCTTGGAGTTGGGGGTTGACTCGACACCACCTGGAGATTCACCAACTAGTGGGTTAAATGCCAATTTTTGGTCCAATTTGCACTGCCAGAATGAGGATTGGGGTGTGGCCCTTTCACGTTTAAATAGAGATATAGGGGTAAAGAGACAGAACGTATGCATTTCCTCTTCACTGTAAAAACGCTAGAGCATTTGCCCCCCACCCTGCAGGAGTTCTATCCGTGTACGTGTGCTATTTAGGTTTTACCGGTCACTGCAGTGGTTAATGGTGAACCTAATAAGAGCACATAAGACTTAAAACAAGAATCAATCATATTCCTCCTTTCAATGCTGGCAGCCCATTACCATGACCAATAGTTTCCAAAGGTATTTGAAGTTTCCACTTCCAGTACCAGCCAAAATAATAGATCCTCAAGGAAAATAAAGAGCCACATCTTGAACCTCAAATTGTAAATAAAGGTCTAAAACCGTGGATCCTTGTTTTACAGGGTACAGGGCATTCCAGTTTGATGGGAGCAAAGGGCAGCCCTGGGCCCCAGTTGTGTTCAGTATGGGGGCAAAGGATTACATCATAAACCAGTGCTTCTCAACGTGCAGGCCACGTATGGCCAATCAGCACACAGCTGCGGCCCATGGGACATCCTCAGGGCCATACGGGTAGTATATATATTGTGTGGATGAGGCCCACAATGATAAATAGTTTAAGAACCATTGACCTAAACATATTGATAGATATTCACATATAAAACTAGATAATGCATTGTTCAAACCATTACGTTTCAATGCAAGCTAACGTACCATGAGCCAAACCAATTTAGTTATGTGATACTAGTAGACTTCTCTCCTATCCAGCACCTCATGCCAAAGAAGGATTATAGTAACAGCAATTTGTTTCAGATTTACTCTGTCAGGTCAGCTGCTGATAGCTTCAGACCACCCTAATCTGGAGGAGAAAATGAAGCTCTCTGTTGACAGAAGGGCTGTTTATTATTTTTCTAAAGCATTTCATTGTTTACTTTAAAACAATTAAGGAAAGCTGAAGTGACAGTAGTCAAACTCTGTATTTTTAAAGTATCTGACATAAGCTTTTGAGGTCCCGTTCCTTCCTCCCCCAAAAGATGTTTGTCTGAGATTAAAAATATATTATAAATACTAATTGAATTCACAGTGCACGTACTTGGAAAAATATTTGGTTTCTCTCAACCAGTAAACAGTGACAATCTTGGGAGCTCTAATGAAATGGAACAGATTTCATTTTTGAATGAAAGACTTGAATGTAATATTTTTTCAACTATAAGCAATGAAGGTACACTGAGTTAGTTTAGCTGTTTATACAGTACTTAGGGCTAAGATTTTCAGTCACCTAAGGAATTTAAATGCAGTTTCCATTAATTTTAATAGGAGCTAAGCATCCAAATCCCTTAGGCCCCTAGGATGAGATTTTTCAAAGATGCCTATGGCATGATCCAAAGCCCACCAAAGTCATTGGAGAGACTCCCATTGACTTAAATGGACTTGGGATCAGGCCTCTAGTCTCCCCTCAAAGGCTGAATGTTGTTCCATGGGGAGATAAGAGGAACTCAGCTTTAGGCTAAAATGTGTATCTTGAGTAATCAGACCTTTCTGGCTAACAGATATACTATATATAAGAACTGGAATCTGGTATTCATGCTTGCTGATCTACTTGAACTTTATTTTAACAAAGGAGCTTTGAGTTAGAAGCACAGGATCAGGCCTAGTATCACAAAAGAGTGGATGACTAAACCCTTTATTTCACTGTTTCCATGACAGATGGCGGTCACTCAAGCAGTGAATTGTTCTTCAATATCTTGGGGCCATCAGAGGAGTCCACAGAGTGGTTTGCAGGATCAAAGCCCAGTATGTCTCCATAATTTCTATCAGGTAATCCATAATTTCAATTTCTTTCTCAGAAACAATATAAAAATAGGTGTCAGTAAAATTTAACAAAAAGGAATATATAAGTTAACTGGTGATGAGAAGATCACTGGCCTCTCTTGGCTCAAGAAGAAACAGTTACTGTAAATTCAGTTGCACCCTTGGCAATGAAAGTTAGAGAAAATGACACAGATTGTACCAGATGCTTCCTTAACGCATCACATAGGATAATTTACTAGGCTTCTGCACCTTCTTAAGGAATGGTTAATCTTGCAACAAAGCAGTTACTTTGAAGTATAATGAATGCTTGACTTTAAAAAAGTCAGATTCCCAGGCTAGAAAGGATATTGGTGTTCAGCATCTAGTCTGACCTCCTGTATAACACAGGCCATAGAACTTCCCTAAAACATAAAAATTGCCAGTGATGGAGAATCCACCATGACACTTGTTCCAATGGTTAATTACCCCAACTGTCAAAAACTTACAGCTTATTTCCATTCTGAATTTGTCTAGTTTCAACCTCCAGCCATTGCATTATGCCATATACCTTTCTCTGCTAGATTGAAGAGCCATTATCAAAGTATTTGTTCCCCTTGTAGATAATTATAGACTAATCAAGTCACCCTTTAATCTTCTCTTTGTTCAGCCAGATAGATTGAGCTCTTTGAGTCTATCGCTATAAAGGCATATTTTCCAATCCTTTATCATTCTTGAGGTTCTTCTCTGAATCCTCTCCAATTTATCAATATCCTCCTTGAATTGTGGATGCACCAGAACTGGACACGTCATTACAGCAATGGTCATACCAATGCCAAATAGAGGTAAAGTAACCTCTACTCCTCTTTGAGAGTCCCATTTATGCAACCCCAAATCGCATTAGCTCTTTTGGCCATAGCATCTCACTGGGAGCTCATGTTCATCTGATTATCCATCATAACCCCAAATCTTTTTCTGAAGCATTGCTTCCCAGGATAGAGTCCACCATGCTGTAGGTAGAGTTTACATTCTTTGTTCCTAGATGTATACATTTAGCTACATGAAAATGCATATTGTTTGCTTGCACCCTGTTTTCCAAGAGATCCAGATCACTCTGAATTAATGATCTGTCCTCTTCATTATTTACCACTCCCCCAGTTTTGTCATCTGCAAACATCAGTGATGATTTTATGTTTTCTTCCAGGTCATTGATAAAATGTTAATTAGCACAGGGCCATGAAACAATCCCCATGTGACCCCATGGTCAACATAGAATCATAGAATATAAGGGTTGGAAGGGACCTCAGGAGGTCATCTAATCCAACCCCCTGCTCAAAGCAGGACCAATTCCCAACTAAATCATCCCAGCCAGAGCTTTGTCAAGCCTGACCTTAAAAACCTTAAATACCTGCTTGATAATGATTCCCCATTTACAATTAAGGTTTTGAGACCTAGCATTTATGAGTTTTTAATTCGTTTAATGTGCCTCATGTGGGGCCCAAACTGAAAATCCAGGGGGTGAAATCCTGGCACCACTGGAGTCAATGGGAAAACTCCCATTGACTTCAATGGAGGTAGGATTTCACTCTAGATCTGAACTCCCCTGAATTTTAGAGAAGTACGTATCTGGACCTGTTCACAACTGGTCCCTGTCTGTGTAATGGACCCAAACAAAAGCTCCCTAATCCAAACCTCAAAGTTAGATCCAAATTGCTCAGCTCAATCCATCTCTATATATTACTGTCATCGGCCCAGTCCCATTACTGAGGAGTGCCATGAACTCCAACACAAGTCAGTGGGAACTGTGGGTACTCAGAACCCAGGACCAAGCCCTTACTGTATAGAGTGTTCTTTTCTTTTGGCATCACTTTGCAGATGGATAAATTCTACCATGGCAAAATTGTAGATAAAGAATCTTTTTCTAAAGGACAACTGAATTCACACTGGAGGGTCCCCCCATTGTTGGAAAGTAGTAAACTGAAGTCTTTCATACCTAGATCTCCTTACATGGATTTTTTTCCATAAAAACAATTGAGACAGTACAGATGATATAATACTGTATATTGTTAAGACAAAAAAAGCTACAAACAATAAAACCAAATATTAGTTGCACTTGAATTCAAAGCCAAATTTTGGATTTGACCCTATTTATTGGTGATTCTGGGAAAAGGTTTCAGAATAATCCCCGGTTAATGAAATCTTTGCTAGTCAATTTCCTTTGTCAACACTACATTTAATGTGAGAAGTGCTTATACCTGCTAGATTATCAAAACCTGCAAAGCTAATAGACTCAACTGGAATGTAAGAGACAAGGAGGATTTTCATAAAACCTTAATAAAAGGTTTTGGCCTAGAAGGGTGTAGGGTGATTCCTTTAAAAACAACTCTGCTATTACTATTCTCCAGTTTCCAAATAGTTTTCAGCCATGAAAACTGACAGCTATGCTGAAAAAATATATTAAAAAGTGTTTCTTGGAAATGTCATACAAATAAAAGAAGAATTCAATTGTAAAATCCCTAGCCAACCCAGGTCTGAGATTTAGATACTTCTACTCTTTTGCAATGATTATAGAGCTTGGACACATGCCAAATCCCAAAGAAGCCAGTCAAAATTGTGCATGAGAGAAAGGTAACCTTGACCTTTGATAGAAAAAGAAAGGCTAAAGTCTGGCTTAGTGCAATGAAGTACAGAGGCTCTTTTGCTAAAATGACAAAATTCCCTCCTGTGAGCTTACGTTCAGTGAGTGACAGGACCATGACAGAAAAGAGGCCTAATCTGATCTAATTCCAGCAAACACATTCTAGCTTGCCACAGAAGTAAGAGCAGGTGCAGTTGGCGTCCAGTGGGGCATGGATATCTGCATCAGAGGTATTTTAGCAAATCCACCTTTAATGAAGGAGTGAGCAAGTCATGTTTTCCTACACATATTTGAGACACTTCTGTGCAGAAGGTGAAGCTGTTGATTTCATAATTGTTTCCTATTTCTCCTCAATGGCTGACAATCAAATATAAGGCTCTCACTGGTATTGTTAGTTACATTATTGAAAATGTTTCATCTTCGGGGAATTAAAAGAAAACACTCATAACACAAATTGCACATTTCTCTTTTCTACATTTTATATAACTGCATACATTTTTATGTTGTCAGTTAGCCCCAAATCCAGTCTTGTTTCCCTTCCACATGGGATACATTTTGTCCAATGCAACATACCTCAGACAACATTATAAACTGTGATTACAGCTTTTTTGGTTGCTCTCTGAGGATTCCCCTCTCCAAATTCCTGAACAAAATACACCCAGAAACACTATGATCTCAGAGAATCCTTCCCAGGTTTTACATGGAGTCCAGCACATGCTTAGACAGGATTTTGGGAATTTAGTTAGTGCTTCCATGTCTAAAGTGTGAACATGTTTGCAATTACGTATCTAACCATCAAGTCTCAGCACTTTGATTTAAGTAGCTTTCTAGTCAAGCTGGATGAACACTTAAAATACCTTGAAATATGTGCACATATTTCAGACTTTTAAATAAACATTTTGACTCAACTTTTATGTTGACTTTCCACAAATATCCAACAAACGTGGGATATTTGTGAAAACTGAATATTAAGAAAATATTTAGGAAAGTAAATTCTGAAATCATAACACAAATATTTGCAGCAGAAACCTTATTCTCCTCATCCAGTGAGGGAACAGAAACATACCACGTATTATGTACATCCAATCATACATTACAAAACAGTTAACATTTTTGAATACTTCAAAAAAACCAAATTACAGACCTAGAATTTTGTACAATAACTAAATTGGAGAAAATAAGAATTTGCTCATGGGCAATTCTCTTAAATTTTGCCCCTTTTTTTTTTTTTTTTTTTTTGGTGGGGGGGAAAAATGATCCATTACAAACTAAGTCCCCAATTCTACTTCCCAGCAACCTTCCCATAACATTACATTTTGCCAAATGCATCCCTGATGACTAGTAACAACTGCACTCTTTCTTGCCTCTTTTTCTTGGGGTTTCTGGCTGAATAGCTCATGAAAGTGCTGACAGTGAAATCTATAAGATCGTGTATAGGATCCCTAAAGGAAGTAAAAATACGCTACACTAAAACATACTGAAGGGAAAACTCTTACAATAGCATAGAATTATAGAAATGTAGGACTGGAAGGGACCTTAGTAGGTCATGTAGTCCAGTCTCCTGCACTGAGGCAAGACTAAGTTTTATCTACCATCCCTGACAGGTGTTTCTTTAACTTGCTCTTAAAAACCTCCAATGACAGAGATTCCACAATCTCCATAGTTAATTTGTTCCAGTGCTTAACTACCCTTACAATTAGGAAGTTTTTCCTAATGCCTGTCTTAAATCTCCCTAGCTGTAATTTAAGCCCATTACTTTGTGTCACTGGATAAGGAGATCACACTCCTCTTTATAACAACCTTGAACATACGTGAAGACTGTTATGTCCCACCTCAGTCTTCTCTTCTCCAGACAAAACAAATGAAGTTTTTTCAATCTTTCCTCATAGGTCATGTTTGCTAGACCTTTAATCATTTTTGTTGGTCTACTCTGGACTTTCTCCAAAATGTGGTGCCCAGAACTGGATACAATTCTTCAGCTGAGGCCCTATCAGTGCTGAGTAGAGGGGAAGAATTACTGGTTTCTTGCTTACAACACTCCTGCTAATACATCCCAGAATATTGTTTGCAACAGTATTACATTGTTGGCTCATATTTAGTTTGTGTTCCACTATAACCCCCCAAACCCTTTTCTGAAGTACTCCTTCCTAGGCAGTGATTTCTCATTTTGTACATATGCAATTGATTTTTCCTTCCTAAGTGAGGTATTTTGCATTTGTCCTTCTTGAATTTCATCCTATTTATTTCAGACCATTTCTCCAGTTTGTCAAGATCATTTTGAATTCTAATCCTGTCCTCTAAAGGATTTGCAACCCCTCCCAACTTGGTACCCTCCACAAACTTTAAGTGTACTGTCTACGCCATTATCCAAATCACTTACAAAAATATTGAATAGAACTGGACCCAGGACAGATCTCTGTGGGACCCCACTTGATATGCCCTTTCAGCTTAATTGTGAACCACTGATCACTACTACTTTTCCAACCAGTCGTGCACCCACTTTATAGAGCTTAGAGTATCAAAAACCAGACTGATTTTGATTACAGTGGCCAACTACCTTCACAGGGAGAAAATATTAAATGACTCTTTAATCTAGTGAAGAAGGGCACAACAGGAACCAAAGGTTGAAAACTGAAGCCAGACAAAATCAAACTAGAAATAAGGCACATTTTTAAACAGGGAGGGCGATTAATCCTGGGAGAAAACTACCAAGGGCAGTGGTGGATTCATCATCTCAGCATTCAGATTAAGACTGGATGCTGTGATGTTACACCCCATATCCTTCATAAAAATATTGTTATATGAATATGGCATAACTAAAATGTTGTATGCAAGATGGATCATGGGAGGTATTATTGGAAAGGTTATAATTTACTGAATGTGTTTATCTAATTTGTATGCATGTATATTTCTGTATCTGAAGTTAGGAATATTGTCTATGTAACAACTACAACTCTGTGTGTACTTGGGAAACGCCCACCAGACAGTAAGCAATCAGCCTTAATGGGCCATTAGGAAAAGACAAGTCTTCGAAGATTTGGATCGCCCATCTTCCCTGGAGTTCCTTCCTGTGGACATTGCAAATAAACCTTGTTTTGTGGTTGCTTTGACATTGCAAGGTCAGGTGCTAAGGTCACCTGGTACAAAATACCAACTTGGACACTGCTGGTATTTTTCCACTGTAAACAAAGGCATCCTACCATATATAAATTCTCTTTAAGGCTGGGAAGGAAGGCATTCAGGACTTCCCTCCATTACCTGCCCAGGAAAGACGACTGCTAAAAACACCTGAAGGGAAAGGCAGGGTTGAGTCCAGGTTATAGACTGGAACCCTGTCTCAAAGAGCAATAACTGGAACTCTAAGCTACAGAAACTCTGCAACGTGCCTAAAACAACACTGAGGGTGATAAACTTATTTCTTGTTCATTTCAAAACCCAGTTTGTGCAATTCATATCTGGGGAGGAGGCAAAAAGCTGTGCATCTCTCTCTCCACTTTGAGGGAGGGAGTGATTTTATGAGCTTGCGCTGTGGAGATCTTTCTATACAGCACAAGACATTATTTTGGGTTTACACCCCAAAGGAGGTGTACATGTGAGAGCTGGCCATTCTCCTAGCTAAGTCTTCCCACACAGAGCTGATTTCAGTCTGTCTCTGCAGCTAGGTGTGGCCTTACCTGTGTGTGTGCTGGAGAAGGCTTGAGAGCCTAGCACAGCAAACACAGGGTGAAGAAACCCAGGCTGGTGGAAAAGGCGGGCTCAGTGAGACCCCAGCACAGCAGGTGGTGCCCCAGGAGGGGAGTCCAACTCAGCACAGATGCCTTTCTGGAAGATATGCTTTAGCCAAACACGTTATGGGACTCAAAACAGGGCCAAGTGGATTAAATGTAATGTCCTGTGATATACAGGAGGTCAGACTAGATGATCTAATGGTTCCTTCTGGCCTTAAATGCCATGAATATATGAAGAGACCCTTTCCACAGTAAGTAGGAGCAGGGGCGCTGGAACAATTTGTATAGTGGGGGTGCTGAGAGCCATTGAACCAAACTGTAAACCCTGTATATGATGGAAACCACTTCAAGCCAGGGGGAGAGAGACCTATGTGTAGGAGGTATTGTCAGGACATGGGCAACTGGCTGTGGCTGGAATAGGGGCAGGGAAAGTTTAAGTAGACTAAGAGTGGCTGCTTTCACTAGGAACCTGCCTTGGGGCTCACCTGGTTAGACCCACCCTTAGGACTCACAGGTAGTTACCTCAGATGACTCATAGAACTCTGCCATTGACTTCATATTAGAATGAAATCCTGGCCCATTCAAGTTATGTCATTGCTGCAGGTACAGTCCCTTACGTACATCTTATAGTAGTATAAAGGGCTATACACTGGTCCGGTCACCCTTACAAAAGTGACAGAATGCAGTATATAACAGCGGTCTTTCAGCAGAACTGCTCATTGGCTTTGGTGCCGCTTCATTGCTAGTCACCACCCCGTTTCTTTGCAGTGTTCCATAAAAAACACAAGCAGCATTGCCTTATTTAAAAAGTCATGCTCCTAAAGAGAAATAGAAACTAACATTAATTGTTATGAACACATTGAACAGTTTATTAATGACACTTGACTCCTTCATTCTGCATGGCTTTAGTTGTATGTAGTTATGAAAATATAACAAATTTTAATACACTGGTATCATTGCTTAGGCTACAGAGCATTGCTTCTAACCTGCATGTTAGCAAATGAAAAAACAGAAGGAGAAAAAAAGTCTTCTTACCCTTATGAGGCAATGCTATTTCATATAATTATTTGTATTACAGTAGTGTCTATGAGCCCTAGTCCTGAACCAGGACCCCATTGTGCTAAGTGGTATATAAATAAAAAGCAAAGATGATCCATGTCCCACACAGCATATCATCTAAGTATTGTCCTGGCATTTTCTCATACTTGTGATATGATCCTGGCATTTCTAGAATCTACATTTGTGCTGATTATAGTAATCTGGTAGGATTCCTAAGCACTTGAGTTCTGTTCCAAACTCACAAAGCGTCTTGGTTTGTTTTCCCTTTCCCTATCTAAGAAACTGGGGGGAGGGAGGGAGGGGGAGAGAGAGAGAGAGAGAGAGAGAGAGAGAGAGACAGATGCTCTTGGCTTTCTCGCTGAACACTAGAATTTATTTTAATTTGCATTGTTTTAGCCCTTGGAGTTAAGTGTGTGACATATTTCTTAATACTATTTTAACAAATTGTCACAAGTAGAATATATATTTTAAATGTAATTGTTCTGTCTCCAGCCCACACAGGATATGAAATAAGGAAGTAAAGGATTGTTTGCTGCAAGAAAAGCACATTTTCAATATAAATATATTTATTTATTTTAGGGCTGTTGATCACATCAGTTAATCACGCGATTAACTAAAAAAAATGTATCATGATTAAAAAAATTTACCGCAATCAGTTTTAATCGCACTGTAATTTATTAAATATTTTGGATGTTTTTCTACATTTTCTAATATATTGATTTCAATTACAACACAGAATATAAAGTGTACACTGCTCACTTTATATTTATTTTTATTACAAATATTTGCACTATAAAATGATAGAAGAAATAGAATTTTTCAATTCACCTCATACAAGTATTGTAGTGCAATCTCTTTATCGTGAAAGTACAACTTACAAATGGAGATTGTCGTCACATAACTGCACTCAAAAACAAAACAATGCCAAACTTTAGAGCCTACAAGTCTACTCAGTCCTACTTCTTGTTCAGCCAATCGCTAAGACAAACAATTTGTTTACATTTATGGGAGATAATGCTGCCCACTTCTTATTTACAATGTCACCAGAAAGTAAGAACAAGAGTTTGCATGGGACTTTTGTCACCAGCATTGCAAGTAATTTACATGCCAGATATGCTAAACATTCGTATGTCCCTTCATGCTTAGGACACCATTCCAGAGGACATGATTCCATGCTGATGATGCTCATTAAAAAATAATGCGTTAATTAAATTTGTGACTGAACTCCTTGGGGCAGAGTTGTATGTCTCCAGATCTGTTTCACCTGCATTCTGCCATATATTTCATGTTATAGCTGTCTCGGATGATGACCCAGCACATGTTGTTCATTTTAAGAACATTTTCACTACAGATTTCACAACACACAAAGAAGGTACCAATGTGAGATTTCTAAAGATAGCTACAGCACTCAACCCAAGGTTTAAGAAACTGAAGTGCCTTCCAGAATCTGAGAGGGACTAGGTGTGGAGCATGCTTACAGAAGTCTTAAAAGAGCAACATCCGATGCAGAAACTACAGAACCCGAACCACCAAAAAAGAAAATCAGCCTTCTGCTGGTGGCATCTGACTCAGATGATGAAAATGAGCATGCATCGGTCCACACTGCTTTGGGGTGTCATTGAGCAGAATCCATCATCAGCATGGACGCATGTCCTCTGGAATGGTGGTTGAAACATGAAGGGACATATGAATCTTTAGCACATCTGGCATGCAAATATCTTGCAACGCCGGCTACAACAGTGCCATGCAAACACCTGTTCTCACTTTCAGGTGACATCATAAACAAGAAGTGGGCAGCATTATCTCCTGCAAATGTAAACAAACTTGTTTTTCTGAGTGATTGGCTGAACAAGAAGAGAAAGTTACTCACCTTTCAGTAACTGAAGTTCTTTGAGATGTGTCCCTGTGGGTGCTCCACTCTAGGTGATGGTGCGTCCCGGCGCCGTTGATCGGAGATTTTCAGTAGCAGTGCCTGGTCGGGACGCACGCACTCAGTTGGTATCTCCCGTCTCGTTCTGACGTTCGTAACGGAGGTTCCTTCTCTACCGTGGAGAATCATACTAGTACTCCAAAGTAGAGGGGAGGAGGGCGGGGAGGGGAGCACCCACAGGGACACACATCTCAAAGAACCTCAGTTACTGCAAGGTGAGTAACTTTCTCTTCTTCTTCGAGTGCTGTCCCTGTGGGTGCTCCACTCCAGGTGAATGTGGAGCAGTACCCACTATGGCTGGTGGGACTTTGGAGATGCAGCAGTGAGTACTCTAGATAGTACTGTATGGCCTACTACGGCGTCTGTCATGGGGTCTTGCATGAGAGCATAGTGTTTGGCAAACGTGCGTTCAGAGGACCATGTAGCCGCTTTGCAGATGTCAGGAATGGGAACATTATGTAAGAAGGCAACAGGTGTCGACATAGCTCTAGTGGAATGAGTTCTAATGCCTTCGGGTGGTTGAAGATTTTACGCGCGGTAACAGGATCTGATGCCGTCAGAGATCCACTTGGACAGACATTGTTTAGAGACAGCCGTACCTTTCAATCTTTCGGTAATGGAAACAAAGAGTCGTGGGGACTTACAAAATGGTTTAGTCCTGTCTAAATAAAAGACGATTGCTCGCCTGACGTCGAGAGTATGCAGGGTTGCCTCTTGCGGAGTCTTGTGAGGTTTGGGATAGAAAGTAGGTAAGTATATAGGTTGGTTGAGGTGGAAGGTAGATACCACCTTAGGGAGAAATTTAGGATGTGATCTCAGAGTGACTTTGTCTTTGGAGACAAAGTATTGTGTAGGGAGGGTGGGCCATCAGGGCGCTCATGTCACCTACTCTCCTTGCCAATGTTATGGCAACTAAGAAAGCCACCTTCATGGACATATGGAGATGAGAGGAGGTAGCCAAGGGCTTGAATGGAGGTTTCATGAGAGCGTGAAGAACGAGGTTAAGATTCCATGCAGCCGCCATTGGGTAAATTTCAGGGTAGAGATTTTGCAGGCCCGTGAGAAAGCGTTTTATGGTGGGGTGGGTAAAGAGTGAATAACCTTCTAATAGGTCATGGAAGGTGGCAAGCGCCGCCAGGTGCACTTTGATGGAGCGGAGCGAAAGTTCATCCTGTTTTAGTTTCAGGAGGTAGTCTAGAATGTTAGGAAGGGTCACCCTATTGGGCGCTAAGTGATTATGTGAGCACCAGAGGGCAGGTAGGTTTTACGAGTGGAGTCTTTTCTACTGTGCAGGAGGATGTATCGGACTTGCTCGGAACAGGCTAGTTCATGGGTTTGGAACCATGAAGGAACCAGGCTGTGAGGTGGAGCTTTTGGAGCTGGGGGTGAAGAACCCGTCCGTTGTCCTGGGAAAGGAGATCTGGCCTGTTGGGGGAGAGCCTGTGGGTGACGGGAGGACATGCGGAGTGGGTAGGGATACCATGTCGGTCTTGGCCAAGCCGGGGCAATAAGGATGACCTGGGCCTTGTCGTCCGTGATTTTCCGAAGAACCCTGTGTAACAGAGGGTTTGGTGGGAAGGTGTACAGGAGGGAAGAACCCCAAGTTCAGTGGATAATTCCTGCCCTTGGCTTGATGCCCCAGGAGTTGACCAGTAGCCACAATGGAGGAGACAGAAAGGAAGTTTAAAAAACAGCTCCTGAAATGTATTAATTCCCAACGGATATCCACACTGAAAGGACCAGCCTAATGTATAGGGATCTAGTAGTAAGGTACTGCAATGCCACATATGGGATCTGAGTTTAGACCTTTAACTTGTCTCTTATTAGAAAGCCATCTTCCCTTATACCATGACTATGCAAACGGACATAGAGGTTAAAGTGTTACACAGAATCTGGTCAAAATATTGTTAAAGCGCAAAAGAAAAATCTCAGCTCAACCACATGTAAATGGAACATTGATATTTCAACCACAGAAAGTGCAAATATGGTATATTCTCCCAGTGGCTTCAGGGAATACCATATTGCTTGATTTGTCTGACCTAGAAATGGACGAGGGCCAAGTGATGGTTCTGTTGAAAACAGTACTGCAGGAGCTCAGTACAAACTGCAATATCCTATAGGGATTAATCCTGAGCATTCTAGGTTTATGGTCTGAGCTATTAAGATGCTGAGAATACTGAACAGTATGCCTGGATAGATTTAAATGCACATTTCCTCTAAGTCATGGCTGATTTTTAATATATTTCTGTTACCAGAACAGTGACCTGAAGAAGCTTTTTGAATTGGTAAAGCTACTGGCGGGGAAAAAAATCAGAGCAAATTAAAAAAAAAGTCACATTTGGAGCCTAAAAATGGAAACTTAAATGCTGACTGTAACATAGTCCCATCAAGAGAACGCTCAGACAATGGGAGCACAAGATAAGCGTAACTTTGAACTGACCCACAAACGTCAGCCTCTAGAGAATATTTTCAAGCTTTAGACAGATTGTATTTCCCACTATAGGAAATCAAAGCCGTTCATGTCCTCCTCAAGTGAATGATTTGCTTTGGTCACAAGACCAAGTGGCTCAATATTTCTAGCAAACATATTTAGAGTCTTGCTTTTAGAGAATTTGTTCATATATTGGCCTTGTGAGGGCGAGAGAAACCTGGCTTGCTGCAGTCAGTCAAAGTGTAAGCAGATCTTGTCAGGGACAGAGGAAGAGGTACATTAGCCAGCTTTTCTTTTGTCTTACCAAGTTGTAAGATGAAATAACACTTACAGAGAGGGCCTTTAGCAATATACCTGAGTAAAGAGGTGCTAGTCACATTTAGAGGAATAGAAATAGCTGAACAGACTCTGAACAGGATTAGAGTGTAATTTATATTAGCCATTGTTATTTCTATTAGAGCAGCATCTAAATGCCCCAGCTGAGATCAGGGCCCTATTGAGTTAGGCACTGTATATGCACATAGTAAGAGACAGTCCCTGCCCCCAGAGTTTACAGTTTAACTAGACAAGACAAAGGAAGTATCATCATCTCAGTTTTACAGATTGCAGGGGGGTGAGGGGAGAAGAGGCACAGAGATTAAGGGTGCATTTTTCAAAAGGAGCCTAAAGTTGGATACCAAAATCCCACTGGAATGCAATGGGAGTTGAGCACGTAATCCCCTTAAAATACTTTGAAAGTGCAAACCTCAATCAATTGGACCCTTTGGCCAGGCATTGAACCCCCATCTTCCGAGTGCAAGTCTGGTGCCATAACCACAAGGCTGTGCTTCCTCTCTGGCCAAAGTTGCTGTTTGCCAGTCCATCGCCTTTTGCTCTTCTCCAGTCCCATGCAGTATCATCCTACAAGGATGACTCCAGGTAACAGGTGTGAAAATAATATTCCCTGAAGTTCCATGCAGAATTTCAAGATGGCCTTTCTGAACCTTATCTACCCTGCTTTAAAAGCCTTACTCTTTCCTAATTTAACCCTCAAACAGCAACATGCTTATCTGTCATTTAATGACAGTTATTATAAGAAGATTAATCTTCCCCCATTTAATTACTTTGTGATGCTATTTTTAAAGTTTAAAAAAAAATATTCAGTATTATGGAGATTTTCCTACCTGTAAGGAACAAACATGGTAAATATGCACTGCCTGTAGCACATAGGGCCAGATTTTCAAAGATCTGTAGGCACCTAAAAATGCAGGTAGGTGCCCAGTAGGATTTTCAGAAGTGACTTCAAGGGGAATCAGGCACCTAGACAAGGGAAGTTAGATGCCTAGGCCTCTTTTGAAAATCCCACTAGGTTCTATCTGCATCCTTAGGCTCCTAAAAACCTTTAAAAAAAATAAATCTGACCCATGGTGCTTTCAGGGACAGCTTAGGTGCACAATGAGGTACATGCTGGTAGTAGCAACAGCAGCAGAAAGGGAAGAGTTTCACAATTCCACTACAGCAGGAAAGCGAGGGGGACATGTAGGCAAAAGATTGCAGGGAGTAGGCCCACTTTGCCAGCGCAAAACCCAGAATGAAAGGAGCTGGTTGGTCAGCCAGCAGTCTCTTGCACATTTCCAATGACACCGAAGACAACAATCCTAGCAAAGGTGATAGGAAGGGAGAAGGATCAGTGGGGGGTAGGGATTCCAATGAGTTTCTCATCATAAATGACTTGCACTTTGAGGTTTTGTCAGTAGCGGCGCCAGCTTTGCTGGCGCCCTAGGCAGCGGAAGGTCCCGCCCCCGAAATCCCGCCCACAACAGCGGTGGCGGCAGGTCCCGCCCCCAAATTTTTACGGGCGGCGGGGGCGCAGGCGCCCCCAAAATAGCAGCGCCCTAGGCGACCGCCTAGGTCGCCTAATGGAAGCGCCGGCCCTGGGTTTTGTGCTCACATGAACCCCCAAGCACCAGGAGAAATGAAGGGGTCTATGCCAATATGTTCACATGACAAAGATCAGGAGAGGTCTTTGAGCTTAATGGGATTAGTTATCCTTCTTCCTGTCATAGTGTTAGTTTGCATCACTAGTCCAGCTAAGATAAGGAATATGGAGATACTAAAATACCCACCTTTACTGTTGGTAGGTAGGCAACCAAATGAATTCCTCTCTACTGCTTATGGCATCACCCATATATAAACGTAGAGGTTTTAAGATGAAGAAGATACCTGCAGCAACAGACACAAAGATCAGATTCAGGACTAGCAGAGAGATTGAGAGAAGAATGATTTGAGTAAAGGCCTGGGAGCCAGGATCTCCTGGGTTCTTCTCCAGTCTAAAAGGGACTCCTGGGATCTTGAGCAAATCACTTAACCTCACCCTGTCTCAGCTGATCCATCTGTAAAATGGGAATGCTACATTAATACTAATGTTTATAAAGTATCTTGAAGAGGAAAAAGCACTAAGAATGCTAAGTAGCAACCCTGTTAGCTGTACCAGCTCAGTAGGGTACTTGAGAAAACCATTTTTCACAAACAGCAACTTTTCTTAAAGCCATCTATTTCCCACTCTCAAATGCCAGCCTTAGGCAATGTCTGCCTGCTCAAGAGAGAGTGAGTAGGAGCAGCCATATCTTTGAAGACTGTTCTAGGTTCCTACAGGATGGACAGCAGTGAGTACAAATATAAATATATAACAATAATGAATGGCCAGATCCTGCAGTCCTGCCCCAGGCAATACTTCTCACTGTATCAAACCCTCCTGCAAAACTGGAAGTGCCATAATGGATGAGACATGTGGTCCATCTCCTGAGATATCTAGTTTCTGATACTGTCAGGCACAGTATATTTCAGATCCCAGTCACTTAGCCTTCCTTCAAGTACTAGAATTTATACACCATGAATCACCGTTTAAATAAATAAATAAAAGGTTGCACCACCTGATATCTACACTATATAGTTGTTCAGGTTTCCCTCCCCCCTCCCGCACTTGCTGTCTAGATCTTAGTTTTATCTTCAAGGCATTGGGAACATCCTAGACTAATGTTCTCCAAGACCAAGTAAACTGTATTAGTAATTAAAAATGAATTCGCTCATTGCTCCAACACACACATGCCATCTCATTATGACCACATGGACTAGAATGCATCAGGCCAAATTCTGCTGATAACGTACTCTGGATTTTTATCTGAAATTCTCCCCTTATTCAAAGTTTACAAGTTCTTCCCCAAACGTTCAGAAGTCAAATATTTGTGTAACAAAGTATGTAAAACATATAATGGCTTCCCACAGCTTTACTGTGTAAAACATACCAACAGCCATAGATAATTAGCTCCTTTGGGTTGAGTTCAGAATCCTATATATACACACACCTCTACCCCAATATAACGCAACCCAATATAACACGGGTTCGCATATAGCGCGGTAACCCTAGGGCTCGGGCGGCGCTTTAAAGGGCCCGGGGCTCTGGCTGCTGCGGGGAGCCCCGGGCCCTTTAAATCACCGCTGGAGCCCTGCTGCCGCTACCCTGGAGCAGCGGCACTCGGCTGGTGATTTAAAGGGCCTGGGCTCCCTGCGGCCGGAGCCCCGGGCTCTTTAAATCACCGCTGGAGCCTTGCCGCCGCTACCCCGATATAACGGGGTTTCACCTATAACGCGGTAGGGATTTTTGGCTCCCGAGGACCGCGTTATATCGGGGTAGAGGTGTATTTAGAAATGTCTCAACTGCTGAATGAAAAGCCTAAAGTAATGGAAGCTAATCTAGATATAGCTCACTATATCCAAGAGGACAAATTTTGTTTTGACACCCCTGGAGCTAAACAAAAACTTCAAATTTATCTCAAAAACAACAGTGATTGACCAAGAGAAATGGACCTTGGGTAGTTTGAAGTCTTCCCTTTGGAAAATTCAGTGTCACTAATGGCTGTTGGATGGAATTATACATCCAGATCTCAATCAATAAATGCTCAGGTTTACTAAGTGGATTTTTGTGGGACTTTGACTCTTCTTTTTAGGAACAAATATGTCAACACGTAAATGTTATCCCCGTCCCTCACACAGTTTACATTTCTCAAAATTTCAGCCTGGAAATTGGGAAGTGTCTAAGCAAATCAATTCAGAGTCTCATTTGTCTGCATTCAGCATGCTATTTTATGTTTACAGCTGCAGAGAAACTGAATTCCTTCAACAGTATTATTTTAGTATAAATGAACAGGAAGACTTGACCAAAATTGATGATCCAATGGGTGTCGCCCCTCTGACTGTACTGTATATGCACAGCTTTCTAGACTAATTTATTAGTTTGTTAGAAACTTCAGTCATTTTCATCAAGTTGAGTTTTACATTAAACATTCTTCCACTTAATTGGAACCATGCGGATACACTTGGGCAGCATCCATATTCCTGCTCAAATAAAAGGGGCACTTTGTTACAAGTTCAGCATACTTTGCTGTTAAATTATATTTTGCTAGCAATTACAATTAAATATGAAGTTCACACTTAATAGCAAATATTGTAATCATGTGGGAATAATTCTCCTTCCACAAACATCCTGGTTGGGGGTGGGGGGGAACCCCACAGCTTCATGAAATAAGCTGTCCTGCTGGTGAATAATCCAGGGATTTTAAAATAAAGTAGCAGCAGGATGGAAATTGTTTAAGAAGCTTATTTAACCCTCTCACCTGCTACTTCTAGCCCTCTTAGGGGGCACACCCCCAAGTGCAGGCAGGCATGAGCAGAAGGGGTTGGCAAAGTGGCGCAATGTATTAGTGCTTGGTTTTATTTTCAGTACTGTTGCAAGAAGTGACTGTGGATGGGTCGGAGATGCTTTGGGGTTCACCCAGACCTGGAAAGGACTGCATCAAAACCTGCCCTGGAACCTGGGATCTTCTGTGCTGTGCAGTTTGGGCTCCAAGCCCTGATTCTAGCAGCCTGCTGACAGCACAGACCTCACCCTGGCTTCTACCACGCTGGTTACTCCTTGCAGGATGACACCAACAGCCCCTCCAGTCCTGAGTCTCCCTTGCAATGCTTAGCTCCTACTCTCACAAAACCTTATCCAGTTTCTGCTCCTTTAAAGAGACAGTATACAGCACCAGTCTGTTAGTTTGTCTGACGATTTTACTCTTCAGTTTGAAACACTGCCCTGAGATGGTTGTGTAATAAAACAAATATCTGTTCTTTGTTAATAAACTTAGTCTTAAGTGATACCATGTAGAAGGAATTGAGCTAGAAATGGTTACAAAAATAAAAATATGCTTCTATGACTAAAATCTAGCTTAACAAACTTGTACAAAAGGCTTTAAGTAATTTTCTCACCACAATTCTTCCAGCATGGCTAACCAGTTCCTAGCCAGGATCCACACAGAGCACAAAGCTATTGGTTTCTCTCATCAGGTGAAGGATGAAAAATGGCACTCTCTCATACACTCTCTCTCTGCACTTTTATCCCCAAAGTTTCCTTGTTTTCAGAGTCAGGAAGCCCTCCTGCTGGCTCAGTTTGCTGTGTCCACCAGGGGGCTGACACCATTTTTTTTTGCTGTCTTCTCTCCATCTATCCCCCATCAGGCTAGTTAAGTAGATATCTCCACTCCCCCTAGTCTGACAGTTTAACAAAACCATCCTTTTATGTAAATGTACTTTTATGTAAGTTGTCTCTCTTTGCTCAATTTACATTGGACACATTCAAGCAGGCAGAACCACCTTCCTTTGAGTAGGGTGGGATGACTTAAGTCCTACCTGCCAAACATTAATGTAACCCCTTTGGGGTTTAGAGAGCATGGCCCCTTTAAATTTTTTTTTCTAGGGGGGAGGGGGAGAGTAAAAAAAAAAAAAGGAGCTCCAGGGAGAGAGCAGCCGGCAGGCCCTGAAAAAGGAAGCAGAGAGAACCTGCCTGAAGCCTGGGAAGGACAGGGCCGATCCGGGACAGCCCAGGACAGGAGCCAGGAGGAGCACTGTGCCAGGGAGGAATTGCCCGAGAAGGACAGGCCGGAGCTGAACCCAGTATCACGGCTGCCCAGAGCTGCATGGGGCTGTGAGTACTGGGGCTTGGGACTCTGCATTGGGAACAAGGAGGGAGGTTGCTAGTTAGTTAAGTGGGGAGGTGGTTGCTCTGTGTGGCTTTGCAGAGAGCGGCAGAAGAGGGCACCGGAGGGGTTTGTTGGGGGAAAGTTCACTGGCGCCGAAGACGACCAGAAGCACCCAAGACTCACCACTGGACTGGAACTTTGCTGAGGACTCCTGAACTCTGTGTGCAGACACATTGCTCAGTGTCTGCCCTTCCAGCCTGTGCTACCACTGGGCCCGTGGGGCCTGGGTTTGAATGCAACCCTGTTCTACTGCTCCCCCTATATTTCCCCTTGTTGTATTTCTCCTCTCATCCCTCTGTAAATAAATATTTCCCTTTGTTATATCCATTGTACTTTTCCTGTGGGTGTGTGTGTTCACTCTGGGGGGTTTGGAACAGGTGCCCCTGGGGTGGAAGGGATTCTCCTGCTGCATTCCTGCGCGCGCCTCCTCTTGGCCAGAGCTGCCTGCAGAGCAGACTCCATCTTGGCCACGAGGGCGCTAAAGTTACATTAATAACATATGAAAAATTACAAATGTGCTGGCAAATATCACCCTGTCACAGGATCCACTCACCACAGTGGCTCCACCTGCTGGCCATCCTGGGAATTAGCACTGCCTGTCAGTGCACCTCCTTCAGGTGGTGCCTCTTCCATCATCCTCACTCTGCAGACCTACCTCACTCCAGGAACTGCAATGACCTCTTCAGTCCTCCAGTCGGGTCACTATTTGTGTTTCCCCCTTCTGGGGTTACTCAGAGTCCTTCTAAGCAAACAGTCCCAGGCAATCTTCTCTGTGCTGTCCTGATGGGGCAACTTCCCCAGAGGCCAGTAGAGGAACCCAGGCCTGCCCACCCACTACTCCAGGTTCCAGTCCAGGGACCATCACCTCTGAAGTTCTAGGCTTTCTTCTCCCAGCCCTCACTGCTTCTTCCCTGGACTGCTTCCTACTCTTCCTGTCCCACCACACCGCACCACACCCACCCACTTCTCTCCCCCCCCCGGAGTACCAGCTCCATACCATCTCCCTCTTTCTAGAGAGGTGCCTGCCTGCCTTCCTGCAGTCTTTCCCACCAGGCATCTGGCTTTATACAGGCCCTGCCTGTTCCTGCACAGGTGAACCTGCTTCCAATTAGTTCCCTACTCCCTGGCTCCTCCTCCAGGTGCAGCCTGCCCCCCCTTTACTGCTTCTAATCCTCTCTGGGGTGAACACCCAATGACACACCCATGATACTTTCACCACACAATAATATTCACCACTGTGTTACCAGTTCTCATATCCTACTTTACATTACACTGTTTAGATACTGATTATGACAGTGAGGTGGGATACTCTCAGCTGGTCAGGCCAGCTGAGGCTCACTATTAGATACGGGGGAGCCCCTTGCCCTCTGGCATTCATGTAGCTCTTGGGATCACAGGGTACATAGAAAGAAAGTTTTTAAGCTTTGTGATTTCTTGGATTCACAAAAAAAAGGCATTCTAAATGTACATTTTTAAAGCGAAAGGCATTGACAGTAGAACTTTTAGGAAAAGAGGTGATGCTCTAAATGCCAACACTATTAAAATAATAAATTAGATTTGGGATCTTTAACACTCCCCCATAGGCCAGTTCAAGCCTCAAAAAGGAAGTTACAGATTGCAGTTGACACAAGACAATACCACCCTTCTCATCAGCATAGCTCTCTGCTGCATATTCTGAATGCATTCTCCATATTAAACTGCCACTGGTATCAGGGAGACGGTATAATACTATACATTTCTCTAGGATCTCAAATAATTAAGACTGACAGCATCCCTGGGAGAGAGGGAAATATTATTATACCAGTTTACAGAGTTGTGAACTGAGTGATGGCGAAGAGACATGACTCACCACGTGTTACATGGTGGGCTAGCAGCAGAGCTGCTGATTGAACCAAAGAAGTTCCAAATCCCCATCCCTTATCTTAACACATGCTCAAAGCTGTAATGATTTCTACATTCTCCCCCAAACAGATGGAGTTGGTCCCTCCTCTTATAACTAAGAAGGCCCAGCTATCTTCACCTAGCGTTCAACCTAAGGCAGGCCCTATTTTCTCCACCAAGACAGCACTGCACCTGTGAAAGAGCCTCAAGTATAGGCTAATTCCATGCAAGGCAGCAACAATCCAAAGGTAAGGGGAAAATGAGAAGACTGACACTTAGGGTGACCAGATGAGGGGAAGAAAATATCAGGACACATGGGGGGGGGGGTGAGGGGGTGCCCACCGGCTGAGCAAAAAAAAAGCCCAAGTCCTGCCGGCTGAGCACAAAAAAACCCCAACAGTGCTGCCGGCAGATATCGGGACAAAATGTGTCCCGACCAAAGATCGACTGGGACGCGGGACAGACAGCAAAATATCAGGACGGTCCCAATTTTATCGGGATGTCTGGTCACCCTACTGACACTACATGAGCAGCTCAAAGAATCTGCACATGCTGGTGGTAGCAGCTGCTCATGATTGTGATTACAGACAGTTAGCAGCAAACTGGAGTGACTCAAGCATCATGTGGGGCATAGGAGAGGGATTTACAGCATTAGATACACACATCTCCCTTACAGAGACATGTAAAGCATGCTACAGAAATTCACAATCTCTTAACTGCAGTGTGGATTTTAAAGGAACATTTGTATCCAGTGTGCAGATAATTTCTGCTATTTAAACAGAAACTATCATTGCTGTACCTATACATACCTCTAGGGCATCCTTTGTGCCTGGAGGGGGTGTTGCAAGGGACTTCCCCTCTCATGCGACCTCCCGCTGGTAGCCACTTCATTGGCTGCAATGGCCAGTTCTAGGCAGGGTGTTCTCCAGTCTCCCTCTCTGGATTTTCTGTGGCTCAACCCTCCAGCCAAATTAAACAACAAAACATCCAACTTAAAGTCAAAATCAAATGCCCAGACTAATAGCTCTTCTGCTCTGCTCAGGCTCTCCTGAAGTCCTCTGCTTCCTGGCTCCTTCTCCTGGGCAGAGCTTTTCTTTTCTTATTTCTTTCCCCAATTTATTTCCCTACAGCCTCCCTTAGCCAGAGACTGCAGCATTTTGCTTTTAAGGATCTCACTGCTTCTTTTAGGGTCTATCTCAAGTCTCCTCCAGAGCCTACCCTGCTCTTTGTAGGTTCCTCAGCCTGACTTCCTCAGTGTCTTCCCACTGATTAACTCCCCTTATTTCTCCCTTTCCTGAGTTCCCAACTCTATTTCAGTACTGCTCTCCCTGCTTCTCCCCCACAGCTGGGGTCAGTCTTTCTAAGTAAGCCCCATTATACCCAGCTGGGGTGACTAATGAGCCCTTACTTTGCTAGCTCATCAGTGACTCTGAGGGATAGCTGCTAAGTCATGAGACCAGCTTGTCTCTCAGGGCCAGCCAGCCCATGAAATATAGCTTTTACTTTTGTAACACTGAGTTATATCTATAGAAATCTACATTTTATGATCTTACCACCATGTTTGTGGCGCCACACTTGGGAAATAAATTGTATGTTGTTCTGTCATGCTTCTCTTATAGCTCCTCCATGCTGCCCTGTTGAACTCTTCCAGCCATCTTATTAATTGCTTTCTTGTCCCTGAGTTCAAACAGGCCACTCACCACTTCCCCAGATCTAACTTGTTCTGCTTTTAGCATGCCATTCCTATGTGTCTATAGAGCTTTTATATCTCCTGCAAACATGGTAGGGGCCATCTGTTTAAATTACAGATGGGTGAATCTGGTGGAGTTTGAAGTAGTGCAAACCTTTTGAACTATTTTGGGTGTTCTTCAAACTAATTCAAACTCACAGAAGCTTATTCCATATAAATTTAACTCCATGCTTTTTTCAAGGATGAATTCATTTAAAAACAAAAGGAAGCCAGTTGTTGGGGTTTTTGTTTTGTTTCTTTTTAGCCTAGGGGGAAACTGGTTCTCTGTACTAAGGGTGGAACCATCAAACCAAAAAAACCCCTAAAGTTGCAAACTAGAGGCAAAGTGGCTGAGTCGATAGGGCACTAAATTGGTCTTGGCTCTGTCACTGATTGCTGTGAGACCTTGACCAAGTCATTTTACTTCTCTGTCCCTCTGTTTTCCCTCACACCCTTTATGAGTCTGATCTATTTAGCTAATACATTCTTTGGGGAAGGGACTGTCCCTTACTATGTGTACCTACATTGCCTAGCACAATGGGGCCCCCCACTGAGATCAGGCTAATAGGCTGTACAGTAATAGAAATAAAGTGGGTGTCCTAAATAGGGATATATATTTTAGTGTATGTATTTTTTTCCTTTGGAATGTTTCTCTCAGCTCCTTCAGTCTCCAGTTTTCACTCTCTGCTCCTTTTTTACTATACTTTTCCTCTCTTCCCACTCTCTGCTCCTTATTTCTCATCTCTTTTCATGAGAATACAAACACAACAACAGCCACACCCAAGTCGATTAGGCAAAACAAGGATCCTAAAAATCTCATCCCAGTAGTCCACACTCATGCACGTAGTCAAATTGACATCACTGTGTCATAAATGACTCACATATGTAAACATTTGCAAATCCAACCATAAATTTGCCATCCTTAGTTTATTTAACGAAGATGCTGGAGGGTAGGGCTTCAGCATTCTTCTGAGGTTGGTTGGCTTCACCGAAGTACCCCTGGGATGAAGGACCACAGATGAGCAGTGGAGGAGGCATCACAAGAACAAACCTCAAATATTGTTTTCTTTACAGGGCTCAGATCCAAGCCTCCTACATCCTGTAAGTTTGCTTTAAAAGGGACTAAGGAGTGAATTGATTCCTGCACTGAAAATTACTATCCAATTCAATGTTAGATTACTCTGGTCTTTAAACAATTGTGTGTCAACTACAAATTCTCAACTGTATATTTAATAAACCGTAATCTTTGACATGTGTTATAATGAATAGCACACAACTAAACAATGCATATAAGACTGTAATTTCATCTGGGAGTTTGTTGACATTAATAAACTACTCAGGCTATGCTGTTGTAGTTCATGATATCATTAGAGTAGCTCAGTAGGATTACAAGCCTGTTGTGCACAGTTGTAATATACTTTATTCCATATGATGATTCTCTGTATGAAAGGGAAGCTTTGAATTAAAAAATAATTTAGGAACCCTTACCAGTGTTCTGATACACCTAGGAGTATTAAATCTGAAAGAATATTAAACATCAAGTTTACTTATTTATGCAGCTGGTTTACTTTTTGAAGTTTCCTCAGCTTGGACAATGAAAATATACTAGTCAGTTTTATTTTTTTTCCATAATGAGGGATTTAAACATTCCCGTGTAAAGTTTTGTTAGCACAGGAGAACCGGAAAATGAAACTGACCCTAAAGAAGAATGAACTAGACAAGTCCAGTAATTTCATAGTCCAAACTGAGTTAAATACGAAAAAGCAAATTAACAGTGAAAACTACATATTTACAATTCTTTCCGTTTCAATAATCTAATGGTGATATCAGTGACACTGCTAGAGATTTGTTAGACTTTGCTCTTTAATTTAAAAATATTCAGCAGGCCAGATAGTAGATGCCTATATTTCCCTCAAAGTAAAATTTGTATTGACATATCTCCTCCTGTCTTCTTCTCAAGTATCTAGGGCACACAAGTGAGGGCTTCCATTCTCCTGCATTTTATTTCCAGTTTACCTGCATGACTATGATTTTAAAACTTTTTAGTTCAAACATTCCATTGCTAATGTAGCCTGCTTTTCTTATCACAATGCATCCCAAAGTGAAGGAGTTTTAATAATGTCTAGACTTATTAGGGTGGAAAAGAAATGCACCTAATAGCCATTCTATCACATTTATTTAAACGACTAGTAATTATTTGAATCACTGCTTGACAGATGAGTGGGGACACTAAAGTTGATGTCCTATTATTGGGTTTGGTCTGTGGGTTCTATAAAAAAGGAAGTTGTGTAACACCCTGTGTATTAGATTTCCAGATTTCATTTTTGCATTAAGTAAAGATTAGAAACCTCTGGCAGAGAAGTTGCATGGATCAGTTATGGCAGACCACATATGTAGAATGATATCAAATTGATTGCTGCTCCCTCTCACCAATGATTTTGCTTAGCTGTCATTCATCTAAACACCAGAATACTGTCCTAGAGCAGATTGTAAATGACCCACCACTGCATCCAGCTGTTCTACACATTTATTTACAACGATTCTTGCACACTAATGTGTGCTTTAGGAAAAACAAACTTTTACTGAACTAAGTTATTGTTTCATACTTCCACACTCTTGGCAGAATTATCTTAAGCTGTGCAGCTGATTTAGTTCATTTTCCCCAGCCTCATTTCATCTTCGTGCATGGAGACTTCTGGTATGAGTTCAGTAAGAGGATTGCTTAACTTCCTTACCACACCAGAAATTCTGCTTCTAAGAGTGCAGGCATTTATCTGGGTGAGTTGTATTTGGACAGAGTGGAATAAAGACATCTGATTTTATAAGGCTAGTGATGATTTGTACAAATTCATGCTTCCAGATTAGATCTTTCCTTGCCCAAAGTCTGTTGGCAATTCGAGTTATATAAACGTGCACTTCTCATACCATAGGCAAGGACAGAGCATGAAACAGAATAGCACAATTATCACTTCTTCCCAAGATCTGTATTAAACCTATCAGGCTATAGGGACAAATAAACCCATTTGGTGTCATTTCAGACTCCAGTCTAGACTTAAGAGAGTGAATCTCAACTTTTCACGGAATAGTGAGTTCAATTTATGACTATTACTTCTGGAGAAGCTGTACACTTGGTCCTTGAATAATCCCCAGTAGTGTTGATGCTGGATCCATGCTATGTAGTATATCCACCTGATCTTGCTATATTTGAGCAATACTCAACACTAAAAAGACACGCTGCATGTCTGATCAGGACACAATTTGCAGGATTAGCCATGAGAATAAGCATGGTTTAAAGTGAGAAAATTTTATTTAGAGTCATTGGAAGAGATAAATATGAAAGCCCATTGTGCCATTTTTAGTCACTTCTCTAACTGTAACTGCACTTTAATGGAAGTTATACTGTCACAGGTATAAACAATAGAAAATCATTGTAATTTGTGATAATGTTTTACTGCTGATTATTGAAAAATTACAGGAAAACCACTTAATAACCAAGTCATGTTTTAGTAATACTGTCAGCTTAGTGATTCATTTTTGAAAGTCTTTGATAGGGTGGCACCCAAGTGAGTAATTGCTCTTGTGTAAATGCTATTAAGATTCAGGCAGCTTGCCGCTGACATAAATGAAAGTCTAGAATCCCCACCCTCACAAAAAACTCAAAGAAATGAGATAAATATGGTACCGTTGGCAGAGAAGAGAAAAATGGAGAAAGATTAAGAAGTTACTTTGGCTTTAAAAGAAAGTATGTTTATTTTATTTTTAAACTAAAAGACGTTGGCTTCATTCCAGAATACAGCCAATGTTCATAAAACTGTATCCAAACTATGGAACTATTCTACATAAGTGGGAATGAGGATAAGCTTCCAATAGCATCAGCAAGGGTGGGGAGATAGGAACCCTTTTCAGACTAATGTATTATACGCATACATTAAAGGCAAAACAAAATCCTAGCAATCTGGTGACTAGGGGCTCTGAACTGGGAGTCAGGGGACCTGGACTTTATTCCTGACTCTGCCACTGACCGAGGCAAGACATTTCACCTCTCACTATCCAGTTCCCCTCCCACCCTTTGTCATCTGTCTTGTCTACTTAGATTGCTGGCTCTTTGCCATAGGGACTGCCCATTAGTGTGTGTCTGTATAGCATCTAGCACAGTGGGGCTCCAGTTGTAGTGACAGCATCTAGGTACTACTGTAATACAAATAATACATTAAAGCTGCAAAGCAAATAGGCAAAAAAAAGCCAATCAGGAAGTGATAAAGTTAAGATTGTGCAATTCTAACTACATGTGGCTACATGCTACCCGTGCAACATACAAGTCTTGGCAGTTTTCCTTTGCTTACATCACACTCCTCGAGTTTCAGGATGATTTTGGATATTAGACCCAACGTGCAACTGATAACCCTGCCAAGTTTAATTGATTTCCATTCAAAACCATTACTCAGCCCCATTTCAATCAAAAAAGTCCTAGGATTGTGAAAGTTTCAGCCAAGGCTTGCTTGAGTCTTGACCAGCTCTCAGTGAAGTCTGAACATTTCATGGACCCTACCTAACTTTTATTTACCTGAAACCAGGCAAGAGTTGCCTGGTTGTGGGTTTCATTATGAAAGCCTTATACTATTTCACTATCTATTGGTAGCTATAGCTACCATGGAGACAGGCACATGATTGGTTGGCAGTATGGAAGATAAAGTCTTAAATCTTAGAATGCTGGTATCCATTCTAAATTATGTAGAGTCCTTTCACTGGCTTGTGTGTACCCAATGTACACTATTGTGGATTTTTCCTAGAGGAAACATTTGTGGTTTTGCCTATTACATGCTGCTGGGGTTAATAGTGACTCCAAGTCCCACCAGCTGTTTGTCCAAAGAATTGGCACACCGTTCTGATTCCTTATTATTAGGGAAATCTTTATTGTATTATACATATATAGTAGTCTATTCTGTTATCAATATCCACTCAGACCTTAAAAATATGCAGTAGGGCATCTTGGACTGGAGCAGATAGAAAAGAATCTGTTGTACAAGGTTTTTCAGCTCTGACTTCTATGCTCCTATGACTAACTAATCTCTGCCTCTCTCAGTGGCTGTATGGACCCTTCAATTATTGATCACTTCCTCTAGCTACAGACTACCTGCATCATCTTGCTTTAGAAGTAAGAGCAGTTACAATGCTGCCCACAGTTATGGGAAACCTAATCGTTTTTTTTTTCCACCTGACTTTCAGCCCATTTTGCAGGTAGGTTCAGTTTGCAGTTGCACAACCCCTGAGTTGAAGTCTGAGTTTTGGGTTAAAGCAAAATTAAGACTCTGAACAACTTTTAGGTTGTGGGGATTGGGCTAAGGTGGACACTTAGTAATTTTGTACACTATTTTCAGGGCTGGACCTTGCCTTTGATTTCCTTCCCTGGTCATCCTCCCCCCACTCCTCCCTCTCTCCCCCCCCCCCCCCCCCATGTGCTACCTTGTTATGGAGCAGTTTGAAGGCTTTTAATTATTTTTTACAAATCTTTTCTCAGTATAATTGTTTATAACATTGTCCATAATGGTAGCTCATTTCTGTGCCCTAAAGTTTGAAATAAAATCTGAACTAGAACTAGAGAACCTGTTGAGTTTCTGTAAGCTTTCCCCTAGATGTCCCTACTTCAACACATTCTGGATCTTCTCTTACCAGTCTTCTACAGCCCCCCTAAGGGCAGTTGGCTGGCCTGTTCTGCCAACCCTGTTCTTTGATATATGGGTTAGAGAAACAAAGTAGGCTCATGCCATACACTCAGGTTCCCCATGATCTTGAGGATCTTGTAACAAGTGCACAGTTGAAACTGACACTCAAGGGCACAGTCTGTCAGACGACCGGATGCTGGTAAATACTTAGATATTCTGTAAGTATTTTTACTAAATATTGTGTGGTCAGCACACATTCCTAACATTATTATATTATAGCATCACCTACAGGCTCTCTCCATGATCAGACCCACTGTATATACCCATGGCAAGAGACAGCCCATCTCCCAATTTTCTTGAGTCTAAAATAGACAGGACAAACAGTGGAAGAAAGGAAGTATTATCCAAGTGGCATAGTGGTTTAAAAAAAAAAAGTGAGTAGACTAACCTCCACCGGCACCTTTTCCAGATGAGAAGTGTGTAAGCACCATTTACCTGAGTTTACCCTCAACAATCCTCCTGGATTATCCCCCTTTGCAGATGAAGAACTGAGGAACAGAGAAGTTAAATGACTTGAACCTGGTCACATAGGATAGTCAGTGGCAGAGTAAAAAACTGAGCCCAGATGCAGTCTAGTGTATTAAATCACAAAACCATCCTTCCTCTCTTGAGATGTAGAAAGCCTGGACGGGAGGGGAAAATACGTGCCAGAGAAACAAACAAAAACAAGAAGTATTAGAATAGACTCCTAAGGGGACATTAAAGTCTTGCATACATATAAACACTTGCCAGATGATGACAGAGCTGAATACATAAGAACAGCCATACTGGGTCAAACCAAAGGTCCATCTAGCCCAATATCCTGTCTTCTGATAATGGCCAATGCCAGGTGCCCCAGAGGGAATGAACAGAGCAGATAATCATCAAGTGATCCAACCCCTGTTGCCCATTCCCAGCTTCTGGCAAACAGAGGCTAGGGACACCATCCCTGCCCCACCACTTTGAAAGATAAAAGCCTAAGAAATAGGATATTAAACACAATATTGAGATCATCCTAAGCACACCAAGTATCTCAGCTATCACAAGTATCAAGTGATCAGTCTAAAACATCTGTAATGCATGTACTATCCAGTGAGCATAAAACAACTCATACAAAGTCCACCCTAGACCCAGAGACTATAGAGTACCTGAGATAGGATAGATTGGAAAAAATACCTCACTTAATGAGGAAAACTTCCATAGCTAGCCCATCGCAACAGCTCTAGCAGAACCACTGCCAAATGTTTAAACTGCACACCCTCTTCTTCAATTTATTACACTATTATGTTAGTGAAAACACATTTTGGAGGTTGGAACAATAAGTCTGAACAAAGAGCTTAACACAGAACTGTTGCATATTTTCCTTTGGGAATTCAAGCGATAGTTATATAAAAACTTTAGTTGTAAAATATTCTAACTAAGAACACTGGGCACAAACAGACATACATTTGTGATATGAATGAAAACAGAAATTATAGCAAAAACATTATACAAGAAATGGTTGGCAGAGGCAGCCTCCACAGAAAGGGTCTGGAGAGAACAAGCTAGGTCCTGGCAACCAGTAGAAAGGATAATCCCAGAAGTCTTGTAAACAGAGAGTCTATTTGTTCGGGACTCCAGCAAGGAGCTAACCCAAATCCAGATAAGAGATCATTGACATATTTGCCATGACTAGGTCATAAATAAGGTGAGAAGGGGGAACATGTTTATGTATTTATTTTTATTTCTTTAAATTTGAACAAGAAAAATAGTTTAAAGAGCACCTATCCTAGACTCTAGTGGCCACTGACAAATATTTTAAAATACAATTCTTCGGAATCAGAAATCCAGCAACACCCTTCCGATCCCAAGCCAACAATGACCAAACAGAAAAACAAACAAATACAAACCCCTGCCCCACTCACCAGCCTCACAATTCTGCTCTTCCTCAAAAGCCTGGACAAATAGATGAACTTTGCAGTGAGCTAGAAAGATCAAAAGCAGAAGTGAGTTCTAAATTGCCAGCAACTCCCTCATTATTAAACCACAGAAGTACCAGCTCATGTTTCCCTGCTGATTGGAACTGAGGGAGCATCAATTGTGGAGAGAGATGGTCTTTCAAGTAGGCAGCTCCTAAGTCATTCAGGGCTTTCTAAAGTGAAAACAACACCTTAAACTCCACTTGGAAACCTTGAGGCCTGTGAAGATCCTAGATCACTAGAGTAATATGCTGTTGCCTGCTCTATTGGTCAGGTATTATTTAGAGTTTCTAGTTTAACATTCTGTGGTTTGGCAAGATTCATTTGTCTCTAGATCAGCCACAGTATTACAGTTAATGTGGGAGAGACACACTTACCTTTTGAATCTGGGGAGTTTTATTAGCACAGTCAGCAGTACTGCAAACACTACAGTGTAGCAAAATAGACAGGGATAATATAAGCGTCAGAACTTGCATACTCACACCATCCTTTGCTGGGGAGCCCATAGTAGGTAAGATGACACACAAGTGGACCTTGACTTAGCAGGTTCACCTGTCAGCAATTTAGCTACACTTATTTATAACATCCCTATACCTTGTGACATAGGGTCATTTACTGGTTAGTTGCTTATGTCTAGTCTTTAGGCCTTAGTTAGTTTGGCTACGCTATTGTCTTTACAGGTTTTAAGACCTGTAGGCTTTTGCATTACTTCCTTAACCCACGCCTATACCTTATTTAGCACATGCCTATATATCCATAACAACATAGCTGGTTACATATGGTAAGATACTGCGCTTAACAAGTGGGCCAACAAATTCTTTATCCCCTTCAGTTTCTGACCTGATTTAAAGGGTGGCCCCCATGTAGAACACATTTGAGTAATTTAATCTTGAGATAACAAAGGCGTGATGAACAATAGGAAGGCATTCCTGGGCAAGTGCAGATGTAAAATAGCAATCCTGGGTGATATTAATCTGATCATCCATCAGTAGCTTGGAACCTAACCAATCTCCTAGACTGTGAACACGAGTAGCAAATGAGTAGGGCTGATTGAATAATTCATTTTTTGGTTCGGTGACTGAACAAAAAAAAATGTTGTGAGTTGAATGGAAAACAAACATTTCAACAAATCAAAATGGTGGCATAACTTTGGTTTGGATCAGACAAAACCTTGTGTTCAAACTGAAACAAAACATCTCATTGTCAGATATTTTAAACTCTTTTTAATGAAAGCAAAGGAAAGATTGGGTTAGATTTACAAAACTGGAGGAGCAGAAAGGGATGGGCACTCACCTGGGATGTGAGAGGTCCAGATTCAGATTCCCACACTGGAACAGGGACTTGCATTCAGGTCTCCACCCTCCCAAGTAAGTGCCCTAATGTGGAATAGCTTTAGTAGGAGACAATGAGAGTACCCCACCCCAGAATACCCAATAGTCTGGTGGGTAGGGCACTTACCTAGCAGCATAAAGACTTGGGTTCAAATCTCTGCTCCCAAGCACAAATTCAAAGCTGGGTCTCCCAGATGAGTGGACTAGAAGGTATAATGATTACAGCACCACCAGTTTTGTGAATAGCGCACAAATTCCCTTGTGACTCTAAATCTGGGGAAAAAATTGTCCAAAGCTATTTGGCACATTTATGTCAAATCTGCAAATAGCTTCCCTCCACCTGATACTTTATTTGCCAAAAAAAAAAAGCAGCAGTATTTGTCCAAAAAAATTCATCCAGCTCAACAAATAAACATCCACAAACATAGGGGTAGCTATAATCCTTATTATATCTTCCAGTTGCTTTCCCTGGCCCACCAACATCTTCTCAGTCCTGGCCATATTTCATCTTATCCAGCTAGCTATTATGTTTTGTCCAATCTTAGACAGACACTTGTCCATGAGGAAAGTCTTTATTTAAACCGGAACCAAGGCATCCTAGTTAGGCCTCTTGAATACCAAGGGATACAAGTGCTAGATCTCTATCTGTTTGCATTTGTGCTTAAAGGGTCTAGATATCTATTTATATCTGTGGTAAGAGACAAGAGTTTCTAGGCCTTCACTTTGGCCTTTTCAATCTCCTCTGCACATACAAATGATTGAGAGGATTGCATCACCATCCAAGGAAAAAAAAAAATCACAAATCATCTATGAACTCCATAAAATAGAATTTAAAATTGCCATTAAATCAGTGACTATAAAACCTCCCCACATTTAAAATCTATTTTTATCATTGAGAAAATATACTAATGCCACAAGCACTGACTGATTTGACTAGTTTTCCAAAATAACCTGCAGAGAAGATGAAGGCTTTAAAGCTACCTGTTCTGTCAAGCAAAGTTTTGTCTTTTCCTTCTCTCCTTATACACCACTGATGGATGTCAAAAAATATTTATGGATTCTCATGTAAATTCTTTAGCTGATAAATTTCATTTCACATCCCCTGGGTTAAGCAAAAAATAAAACACTGTATTGCGTTAGCCTTCACACATGTGGAGATTGTATTACTTGACAGTGAAAATCCAGCAAGCTGTACATTACAGATTTTACCACAATACTTTTGGTAGGAATGTTTCAAATATATTGCATATGTGTGAGTGCCTTGTAAGCATATTGAACTGCTTTGAACACTGTAAAGCATCAGACACTTGGGGTGGTGAAAGAAACTTCACCTACACTGCTGCTTATCTTACATTTATACAGCCCTGTACATTCCAAAGGATCCCTAAATGCTTAATTTGAGACCTGGTGTTCTTCAGTCTTAACTCGTGTGTGTTCCATGTCTAACCAATGTATAAAGGTGAGCTACAAAACAAATGACTGAATTATACAACCTCACAAAAGTTTCAATAACTCAGTGCATCGTTACCAGTTTGCATTTCATTTCTCGAATTAAATACCTGAGTTAAAGAAAGCAGAAATCGCTATTTGTTCTGCGTGTTATTACTTGGGGGAAAGCAGATTAAAAATGTCACAGCTGTACAGCAAAGCCCTTTCGTTTTATATGCACAGCTTTCTGAATCCCATAAAAGTCTAAACATCTGACCCATTTACATTTTACAAGGGACAGGGCTACAACACTGGAAAATATGCGTAAAAATCTACAATTCAAAGGCATTAAACAGTTTCATTTCACATTTGTTTCCTATGTACCCATCTTGATGGAATCACAGCAGCAGGTGCTGCTATAACTCTAATCTCAATCAGTTTTCCCCCCTGCAGTCTTGCTCTGCTTTTGTTTTGTTTTGTTTTAGCTGTAGCAATGCTGCCATCTCCTGTTTAAACCGGGAAATATTGTTTAAAATGGACTAACCCTTTAGCCTGGGTACTGAAGCAGATTTAGGACCACATTTGGGAGAGTCTAGAGATGAACACAATCTGTAGTCAGACCACAGAATCCTTGAATAAAAAAAATCATCCCTCCATATGGGATGCACCAGCTATCAGCACATCTGTGTGATCAGTATAAAAATAGTTTCCATCTGAGTACTAAAATAGACACTACAGATCTTACAAAGAGTTATAACATATTCTACCATATTATATTACATTTTTTTAAAAAACGATGTTAAAAGAATGGCAAGGTTGCAAAGTCAAGCACACAAAAGTTAGAAAATGCCAGAATTAAGATTGCCTGTGCAACCTTATTTTGCCTCCTTGTGAATATGCATTATGATATTGTCGTTAATTGCATACTACTTTTTTCCACAGACCCCCTGCCTTATTCAGTGAATGGGTAGTTATTCAATATTTATTTTTATCCTCCACATTCAATGTGTGGGCTCAGGCCTATTTACCACAAAATTACTAATTTCTTCATAAGTATTTCTATGGTGCTCTCACAATAGTATCTGAGTGTTGGATAACAGTTAATTTACCTTCACAACACCCTTCTAGGATTAGGTAGTATTATAATCCCCATTTTACAGTTTGGGAACTGTGACATAGACAGATTAAGCCAAAATTCTCAAAAGTGACCACTAATTTGGGGTGCCCAATTTGAGATACCTAGCACCTGATTTTTCAGAGTACTTAGCATTCTAGAGCACTTTATATGTTCAAAGCACAGCTCCCATTGACTTCAGCTGCAGCACTGGGAGCTCTGCACTTCTTCAAATCTGGCCGTAGGGGTCTGACTTTGGTCATCTACAGTATGAGGAACACAGTGACCACCTAAGAAAGTTTTTGTTTCAGTGACTTTCCTAGTATCACATAGGAACTCTGTCACAGAGGTAGGGAGAGAAGCCAATGTCCAGGCAGCATTCAACTATCTTAACCATATTATCCTTGCTTTTCCTACCAACAACAGTCTCCTTCACTATACAACCCTGACTCACTCCCAGAACTTGCCTTTGCACTGAATGAGGCAGAGGCCCTGTGAAAAAACTAGTATGTGATTATGTAATTAAAGACTGTATCATAATGTATATATACAACGGGTGTGAATTAAAGTTGCACAGGCAACCATAATTCTGGCATTTCCTAACTTTTGAGTGATTGACTTTTCAACCTTAATAATGTTTTCTAACATAGTTTTTTTGTGTATAATTTCCTAGGTTTTCAAAAAAGTAACATGAAAAAACAGAAATTCTATCACATGACATCATAATGACATGGTTTGTCATCAGGGAGAGAAACTTTAGATTCCCCCCCACAGAATTCTACCACTTGAGCTAATAGAGTCACTGATAGCAGTAGTAGGTTGTCATCCTCTATGTCAGGGATCGCCAACCTTTGGCACACGGCCCGCCAGGGTAAGCACCCTGGTGGGCCGGGCCGGTTTGTTTACCTGCCATGTCCGCAGGTTCGGCCGATCGCGGCTCCCATTGGCCGCGGTTCGCCGCTCCAGGCCAATGGGGGTGGCGGGAAGCGACGCGGGCCGAGGGATGTGCTGGCCGGCGGGCTGCGTGCCAAAGGTTGCCGATCCCTGCTCTATGTGGACCAGCACTGGATGGGGTGGGGACATTTTGCCAGTGGGTTTCACAGATATGAATAATGGTGAGAAGTAGAAGAATGGTGAGACTTAGGATTCCTGGGTTCAATTACAGGTTTTGGAAGGGAGTATTGTCTATTGGTTAGATCCTTCTTCCATTATGCCCTAGCCTACCTCTGCCCCCTTCTGTACCGATCCATGTCCTCTTCCCCTCCCTTCCTCTTCATAGCTCCTTTCCAATGCCCACTTCACTGTCTTACTGCTCCTATCCCTCCTCCATTGTTTCTACCCAACTGCCCTTCCCCTGGCTCCAGTTCTCATCTCCCTCTGCACCTATTTACCCACCACCATCAGTCTGCTTCCCCTCTGCTGCTCCTCAGCTCCTCCCCACTCTCTGCTGCCCATCATTTCTCACACCCCTGCATTCCTTCCTCTTCATCCTCCATGTTGCCTGGGCACCAGTAAGGGGAGCATTGAGAGCACACAATCTCTTTTCTCTCAGTTCCTTTCTCTTGCATTACAATAGTCCCTAGTTGCCATCAGTAGCAATAGCAGTGAAAGTCCTGCTCAGCCCCTATAAACCCCGGGATGGAGCCTGCTCACTTGCTTTGTGGAGATGGTACGTACTCAGTCCAGTTGGTGACACAGGACTGACAGCTTGGAGCATGCTCATTGCAGATGGAAGCTTTGGAGAATTTAGCTGCCAAAGTAACAAATGCCTACTAAGCATGTATGAACTGTGATTTTTCAAAAGCTCATAACTTAGCCAAATTTGGATGGATTTTCATGGGCTTAACAAAGGGCACATCCCTGATGCATAGCAACCCCACTGCCAAATTTCAAATCTCTGCATGGAGGGGGGCCCTAGACCTTCTCAGCAAAAAGTTGTAAAAATTTAACATGGGCACAAACATATTTTTCCTAATCTAATTCTCGGAAAAAGATGTGGAAATCTGCACTTCTGCTGCCCAAGCTACACTGGTTTAGTGCATAGAGGACTTAAAGTCTCCAGAATTCTCAATTTAGTCCCTATTTTAAATACATTCACTAAATAATGAACACCCCTCCCCCCCCAACACACACACACACACTCAGTATATGCCAAACCCACATTGATATTAATAAGTGTTATGCATGCATGGGGAGAGAATGGCACAAGCAGTGTGTGAGTGATTATGGACTGAGAAGAGACATTATCCAGTTTGCTTAGGAAAGCAAAAGCCCTACAGTGAATATTGCTTCCAGACTGCAATCTAGTGCATTTGTTTTATATATACTAGTATTGCAGTAGCAGTTGAGATTCTGTATGCACATACCCATTTTCTTTATGAGCTTTTAAATATCAGATTTTTTGTTACCCTGGTGAAACAGAAACAATTGTGTTACCTCAATATTGGCCACTCAAGTCAAGGGCTGAAAAGGAAAATACACACCACAACCTGAATCTACACACACATTTAAGTGTATGGATATCTTAGGGTGTTTCATTTTTCATTTGGGGGCTCTACTTGCTCTACAAAATGTGACCTCTAGTCCCCAAAACACACACACTTCTAAAATTGGAATCATTTCAGAAATTTTTGCTTTCTTAAACCTGTCCTAGGCATCTGTATTATGTTATCCAACACTCCAGTTGCTAACAACACAATCAATATAAAAGGTCACTTAGGGTGCATGGGTTTTTTACTCTGCATCCACAGTATGAAACCTATTTTAATGTGGGATTAAACTTGCTTGCTACGGAAAACAAAATTTTAGAACCATTTGAAAAAAGCAAGCAAGCAAAAATGCAGCATAATTAGCATTATGCACGTTTTAGGAGTAAGAAAAACATGAGATAAAATTTGCTTTAATAAAGGTCTGTCTACATGTCAGCATAATATATATATTTTTTCTGCTGTTTTATAACTTGGCTGCAAAACTTTACTGGGCAGAAACTTGGCATGCAAGATCTTGGCCCAAATGCTTTATTTCAACATTTAAGAAAAACTCGGGGTGGGGAAAATAGCTTGTTTATTTCATTAGTCATTATATTTATATTTATTTCATTATAACATTCAGTTAAAGTAATGCCCGGCTGATCACACAATGTATTCTTGTAGTTTTATTACTCAAGTGTATAACACTGTAGTCTCTGAGCCACAAAGGGTAAATTCATCCTTGTGTAACTCCATTAGCCGCAGTAGAGTTACAGTAGGGATGAACTGGCCCAATATATTCCCAGATCAGCATTACATTTGCTGACCTGTGAACCTATCCAAATGTTTCAAACATCAGATCAGAAACAGGAGACAAGGTTGTAAGTTTGTATTGATTTGTATCTAAATATTTTCTTTTCCCCTCATAGATACAGTATTTATTATTTTTATATCTCCACTTTGCACCTACTAATCTAGAATGTCAGCAATGTGAAGTACCGTAGGGCCTTTAAAGGGTTTTTTTTTATAACAAGCCAAGTAGGTACAAACTAAGTTTTTATATCAATTTGGACATTTAATACAGTGCTTAAGTTAAGAAAAAAGACAAGTACTCCACTTACATCAAAATGTATCCCTATGTTATACAATACTGTACTGTTTGCATATATCTCAGTACAAATATTTTTAAAGTACTTATATTTTAACAGTATACAAATAGTTCTCTGATTTTGGATGAATTTTTTTAGGCTCCCATTGGTCAAAATGACTTTAAAATTATTTTTATTGGCTATATAATGTAATGTGGCCCAGACACTTCTTGGAATTGAGGAAAAAATACAGTTAATAATGTCTGAAAGCTAACTAGTATTTGCATAATAGCTTTTTCATGATACCTTGCATTTTGCTTATGCGTATTATCATTTGATTGTTTCATATTGCAGAGCAATAGCAAATGTAGTTTTAGGGCCTGGCTCTGCAAAACCATACTCACATGAGTAATCTCAATGCACTAGGAAAAGGCTTAATGGTATTGTGTCCTTGTACGGTACACAGATGTTTTCATCAATCAAAGACCTGTTAAAAAGTTTTCAACATAAACTTTTCACCTGACGATCTGTGGCAATACAGCCATAGTTGCTCTTCAAGTTAATGAAAAAGCCCATCATTTCCTTAATAAACCAAAGTAACAGTTAGAAACTATTGGAAAGAAGCCTTGGGTAATTTATCCAGTTTTCAGAATAAAATAAATCAAAGCACAATACTGTGCTCAGTTAACAATCCAGATCTGTTTTAATGCCCTCAAGCAAAGAAAAGCTTAAAACTCTGGACTGACAGAACAAGAATGCCTCTATAGCCCAGTGGTTAAGGCCCTCTTCTAGGAGTGCCAATACCTGTTCCATATCAGGCACAGAGGGGATTTGAACTTCAATCTCTCACATCCTAGTTGGGTATGCTAAACCCTGGGCTATTGAGTACAATGGGGGGAGGTAAAGCATCATTTCCCCCTTGTTTTTTTGTGAGAAAGGAATGACCTGGCTTAGGCACCTAACACTAGGAGAATCATGAGTCAGTCATACATCCCAAGCGGAGGAAGACAGCTCCTGTTAGGTGCCTATGTCATTTGTTGTTTCCTATTGCCTTTCTTAGGTGGCTCCTGCTCAGATGGATCCCGTTCTTAGGTACCTAACTCTTCCCATGCATTGTACAGAGAGCTTGGATGCCTAACTCAGAGCTGTAGATTCTATGAGGCATCAGGGGACTGGGGACCTAAATGCTAGGGGTTACCAGAGACAGACAAAGTTGGGGAGGTAATATTGTAGGGATATTAAAGAAGGTACTAACAGTGATTCCCCCAAGTGACAGTGACCCCCCCACAATTTATCCCCTACACTTTAAAATCCAACAGTTTCACCTAGTACAAAAATCTCTTGGATCTTCTGTTAAAACTTGTAAGCTACTGTCAGTAGAAACCATTGATTGTATCTGTCCTGGGTATTACTATGTAAAACTTACAAACAAGTTAATTGACTTTGTTCTTGAAGTGAACACTCTGTTACCACCCCTGCTGTGAGCTATAGGCCGTTAAGTGACCTTCACTTCATTGTAACAGCAACGGCTCCTAGGAACAGACCCCCACCCTCTGTGATTAAAGGGCCGGGAGTCTCAAATGAATTAGCACACACCCCGAAAGTGGTGGAGACAGCAAATTAAGATATGGAATGTATGTTGATGAATGCTTGATGTACATGAATGGTTAGGGAGGTGCCAGCCTAGAAAGGGAGTATCCATCGGCCGAAGAATGTGTCAAGTGGACCACCAGACAACCCCCGGAGGGTAAACTGGGATCCACCCCATCACCTGGAAGGATGAGAAACACAAACTTTGGACAGTGTGGAGCCACCAGGAATGTGCCATCTGCTGATTGAGTCAGCAACAGCAGGATGAAACAGCTCCCATAGACTAACATAGGAATTAATTCCTATAAGAATGGTCTCTCAAGACTGAGGACTTTGAGTCTCTGGTTCTGCTGCCAACCTCCAGGAGCATCAGGTGCGCACCTGACACGGACTCGACTCCACTCTTGTGTACAGGATACCTGGCCAGTATTCTGTCACAAGCAACTTCTAGGCTGGTAACTATAACACCTATACAGAACTTGAATGAATGATTGTGTGAATGAATATACATATATATATATATATGGGTGTATAAGGAATAAGTAGTGATAGGAATAAGTAGTTAAACAACGTTGTTTACTGTTATCTTTTGTTTTATTATGCTATTTACAATAAATGTGACAAATGTCTTGTCCCCTTTAATAAGATCCTGCTGGTTTTTATTGGTCTAATATAATTGGTATAACAATATATTTTATTGGACCAACTTCTGTTGGTGCGAGAGACAAGCTTTCGAGCTACACAGAGCTCTACTTCAGATCACAATTACAATACCGTAATTACAGTTACAATTCTAAGTCCCTTTTGTGTATCTAGCCTTTTGATGCTAGTGGGTGCTGGTGGATGCTGGTGACACCTTAAAATACATAGGCAAAACTGATGTGAAAATGTGTGCTCAGAGATGTTTTACAGCAGTGGATGAAAAAAATACCATATTTTAATAAAAACTCTAAGTTCTTTGGTGCAGGGATCATCTTTCTGTTCAGTGTAACTATAGCATCTAGTACAATAGGGCTCTGGTCTATGACTGGGGCTCCTAAGTGCTACTACACAAATAAATAATAAAACTGGGTAAACAGTCCTTATGTTGAGGAGCCCTTATGGCTGAACTCAGGTACTTATGTTTATTAACAACAGCAGGAATTAATTACAGTGTGTCAGCCTTAACTATAAATATATTTTACTTTTTTGACATTAGTGCACATCATCCAATATCATACTTATTGTGTTTAATAATCCTGGAATACATATTTTTTTCTCTTGGCAACCATGCAGAATAAATAATACTCTCCAAAGGAAAGGTTGGAGCCTGCATATGTGCTTGTACAGGATACTGATTTCTTGCTGACAGGACCTGATCCCCTGCCATTTGTGCTACTGCAAAATATATCAGCATATTATAGTGGGAAATCCTGATGTGAATGAGAAGAACTGGTCTTGTAACAATTTACTTTCCAAAGAGCAGTCAGGAATATAAGTCTCACCAAGCATTATCAGCATTCAAACCACCTCCTTCTTAATCAGGATCAACATGGAATGAAAGATCAACTCCATCACCCAGTCTCTAAGTGATTAAAAATGAACAGAAGTAGGACTATTAAGTGAAAGCTTGGGTTACAGATATAACCAAACATGAAATATCTGAAGTATAGGAAAATTCTGCTATTGCCAATGTAGTGAGGTGGAATGGCCTCCCTCTAAACTGGAATGTGAGGGACCACTAAACTCCCCTGGCTGGGCGGAGCCAAATCCGCCCTGCCCCCCTCACGGAAGTACCGGGGCAGGACAGGAAGTAGGAAAGGAGATGAGTGCTCTGGAGCTCAGTTACTGCTGAGCCATGGGAGACAGCAGACATCTCATCTAGGGAGCAGACACCTCTGCAGGAGCCTGGACCAGCCCCGGAGTGGACTGATGCCTTGCCATCAGGGGAGACAGATGAGGACCCCAAGGAACTGCCACTGGCCCAGTACCCCAAGGAGATGGAGGATCACTGGACCACTGGGCCCTACACCCAGATTCTGGTAAGAAGCAGCCATGGGGAACCAGACTCCAGTCCAGTTCTGCTGCCTGAAGGTGAGTCAGCTTGTTTCGGGAGGATCCCTGCTGACCCAGTGGCAGACCCATCCACCACTGTTAGGGCTCTGGGCTTGGACATGGTGGAGTAGGGTGGGCCCGGGTCCCCCTACCTCCCTGTTGCCAACCCCACCCCTGGGGTGGTGACATATGCACCCCTAGGCCAGAAGGCCCATGTGTTGCGTGGGGGACTGGGTCCCAGACTGGCAGAAAAAGCCTTTCAAGGCCCTTAAGAAACCTGATGGTCATTTCATGAGAGAATACCGATCTGCCCTGGACATGGGAATGGAAGGCCAAAATGGCTGCCAGGTGCACATTGATTGAGGAGAAGGTCAGGCCTTGATGTTTCAAGTGAAGCAGATAGTTCACAATGGACTGCAGAGAAGACTGGGTCAGGGGGATACTCAGCTCTGACGCCCAGCAGGAGAAGTTTTCTACTTTCCAACAGAACATGCTGGACTTGAGCAGGCCTGCTCTTCCAGGTTCAGCCACACATCATCCGAGCTGTGAGGTGGAGAGAGGCAAGGATTTGGTGCAGCAACCTCCCGTGATCCTGAGATAGCAGGTCTGGGTGGTTGGAAAGCATCCATGGGGCACTGTTACCAAGTCTATGAGCATGCCGAACCAGTGCTGATGAGGCCAGGATGGGGCGATCATGAGGACTTTGGCCCTGTCCTTCTTGACTTTCAGGAAAGTCCTGCTGATAAGCAGAATTGGCGGGAAGGAGTAGATCAGGTTGCCTGCCCAAGACAGGAGAAAAGCGTCGGAGAGTGACCTGCTGACGAGCCCTTGAAGGGAGCAGAACTGATGGCACTTCCTGTTCGGCCTGGTGGCAAACAGGTCCACTTAAGGAGTTCCCCATCTCTGGAAGATCGTGCTGACAACCTCCGAGTGGAGGGACCACTCCTGGTGAGAAAAGAATGACCTGCCGAGGTGATCCACCAGCGTGTTTCAGACTCCAGGGAGATGGAGCGCCTCGATGTGTACGGTGTGCCAGATACAGAAGTCCCACAGTCAGAGGGCTTCTTGAGAGAGGGATGAGGACCATGCTCCTCCTTGTCTGTTCACATAGAACATGGAGGCCATATGTCCATCAACACCTGTACCACCTGATGGGATAGATGCGGAAGGAACACTTTGCAAGCCAAATGGATGGCCCTGAGCTCCCTGATGTTGATGTGCAATGCCAGCTCTTCCTGGGACTACAGCCCCATGGTCTTTTGTGATCCAAGGTGGGCTCCCCAGCCCAAGTCGCATGTGTCCGACACTAGCACCATTGTGGGTTTCAGGGTCGCAAGGGGTATGCCGTCAGATATATTTACCAGGTTGTACCATCATGCCAAACAGCACAATTTAGAGGACTCTGTCCAGGTGGTGTCTGGCTGGGGTATACACCAATGCCACCGACCACCGTGGTGCCAGGGAGCGATGCCGCATAGACGGAGACCGTTGCACAGCCCTGGTGCCGGCTTCCCTCTAGAGATGAGTACATCTTGACGTGGTGTCAGTGGTACCGGCAAAGACATGATGTCTTTTGCAGTCTGGAAGGCCTCCGGCATGGATGGGACCTCCAGGTGCTGGGGACCTCTGCCACTACCCAGAGTGGCTAGCGGGTCCCTAGGAGGGCTGGATAGCCTAGCCGGCGATGCAGGTGCCTGGCTGGGCTGTGGAGACATGCTGCCCCGCATGGGCCTGTGCTGTTCTCTGGACTTTCCCTTTTCAGTACGGGATTGTGACGAAGTGAGAATGTTTTGTTGTGTTCTTTGAATACTGAGGGGGAAGGTTGCAGGGGAGCTTGGCTGGGACTGCCTGCATTGGGGAAGGAAGGAGACCTGAGCATGTAACATGAGAACCCAGGAGAGGAGTTGGAGGCCAGGTAACACCTCTGACCGGGAATTTGGACAAAGGACAAAGGCTGGGGGAGGAGCCGGGGGGAAGGGAGAAAGGAGTCGCCTGGAAGGGGTTTTCAGTTTTGGAGCTGACTGGAAATGAAGAGGGTTGCCCCAACGGGGCTTGGGCTTCCCCCTGGGGCTGTGGCCTCCCTGGGGCCCCCAGATGGATCTAACTAAGGGGGGCCCTGTTGTCTGTACTGGCAAGACCTGTTTTGGACTGTGTTTCTGTCGTTTCAATAAACCTTCTGTTTTACTGGCTGGCGGAGAGTCATGGTGAATCGCAGGAAGCCGGGGGTACAGGGCCCGGACTCCCCCACGCTCCGTGACAGGGATGTCGGGGAAGCCTTCTCTTGGTGTGCTTCCTCTGCTTCTTAGTAGGTACCGGGGACTGGGACTGGCATCAGGAGGCCAGTGCCACACTTCACAGCGATGCCGCTGTGCTTGGAGCGGAGTCTGATCTCGGCAGCTTGGAGACCAGCGCAAGGGCCAACTCCATGAGCAGCGCTCTTAGTCTTATGTTCCACTCCTTTTTAGTTTTAGGCTTGAAGCTCTTGCAGATGCAACACTTGTCGCGAACGTGGGTTTCCCCCAAAGACTTCAAGCAGCTTTGATGAGGGTCGCTGATCGGCATAGGCTTTTTGCAGCGATCACANAACGGGGCTTGGGCTTCCCCCTGGGGCTGTGGCCTCCCTGGGGCCCCCAGATGGATCTAACTAAGGGGGGCCCTGTTGTCTGTACTGGCAAGACCTGTTTTGGACTGTGTTTCTGTCGTTTCAATAAACCTTCTGTTTTACTGGCTGGCGGAGAGTCATGGTGAATCGCAGGAAGCCGGGGGTACAGGGCCCGGACTCCCCCACGCNCAAGGCTTGAAGCCCAGGTATCGGGGCATGCCCGGTCCCTGGGCTAAGTCCCTTAGGGGACTATCTAACTTATCTACAGTACTATTAGCTAACTATTAAGAGAACAAAAGAACTACTTATCTAAGAACTATTTACACAATGAATGATAGGAAGAACCACTGGGTAAGAGCACTTGCCAAAGCAAGGAGATGTTCCAGCACCATCGCTAGCAGTAAGAAGGAACTGAGGGAGGGGGGAGCCGGAAGCGCCCCTTCTACCAGCGCATATGCATGCCACTCCAGAGGGCACTAGAGCCAGTCCCCTTCAGATACCACTGAGGGAAAAACTTCCGGCATCGGTGCATGTGGTGACCACACACACATAACATGGAATGGACATGAGCAAGCACTTGAAGAAGAAGAATTAGTGCTGATCAGAACATTTTTGACTAACTTTTTTTTTTAATGCTGTCTGGTAGAAGCTGAAACATTTCACAGGCGTGTTTTCTGAGGTCCAGGATGAAGACTGCACATCTCTTGAAGAGACTGCACAATTCAAGAGAGATGTGAATTGAAAACCTGGGCTTTTTGATCTGAAAATGGACATTTAAACTGAATTCCTTCTCACAAAAAAACATTTTAAAAGTTTTTGTTTTGGTCCAATGCAGAAAGAAAACAAATTTTGAAGCCTCAAAAGTTTTTGCAAAATGAAACTGTCAGTCTCCAGTTGTCTCTAGTAATATTATTATTAAACTGATGGGTCATTTTATAAAATGTTCATGTCTAGGCAGATTTCTTTCTTTTTTAAAGCACATAAGTCATAAAGGGGTTTGGACCATGATAACTTCATTCAGATAGCATTAAGTACTTACAAAGAAATTTAAATTTTGCCCAACAAATTTATTCTTCCAGAATATAGCTATTCTTATTTGATTACCTTTTCCTGACTGTTCATTTGATAAGCTACAGGCTGGTAAATAAGAGAAAGTTTGTTCTCCAGCTACCATTAAGCTCAGTGAGCTCTATTATTCACTACATTTACTAATACAAAATATTTCATTAGTATGCCAAGTATTGGATTAAATTCTATTCTAAATTATGGCAAAGAAACCCCACTGTGTACAATGAAGTTGTAACAGGGACTTTTTTTTTAGCCCATTGACTCAGTATGTATAAACATGTTCTCCAGTATGAATTTGGTCATAGTCCAGACACTGGTATTCAGAGTAGCTGCAATCTATTTTATTTCTGCTCAAAACCAGTTTGGGATTTTAGGAGCCTAAGTCTCAATTTTCAAAAGTGCTTAAGGGCCAGATTTGGGGCAGATAGATACCTAGTGGGATTTTCAAAAGTGCTAATGCGAGTTAGGTGCCAAGGCATTTTAAAAATCCCACTAAGGTGCCTCTCTGTATTGTTAAGCACTTAATATCTTTAAAAATCTGGTCCCAAGTAACCAGTCTACTTGATATACTGTCCAGTTGTCTACTTCGCAACACACAGAATTACAATTGGCATTCTTATGGCAATATCTGTGATTACAGCGGGACAAGATGTAGTTCCATCTCTTTCCCTTAAAAATGTTCTCTCCAGAGTCACAAAAATCTGAAGATGCACTGGTGCAAGATCCATTTATACTGCTTCCAAAAGGGTTTGCGCCATTATAACTTCGTTGAAGTCATAACTGAAATGCAAGTTTCTCTAATGTAAACAGGACCTGAGAAAATCCTGAGATAGGATCTATATTCTACATAGCCTCAATTTCATACCATTTCAAGTTTAAAAATTGCCAGCTATTCAACATTTGAAATCATAGAGAACAGGAACTTAAAGGTATCGTAAATATTTTACTATGCATTTTAATTTGTGAACTGATAACATCTGATATGAAACTAATGACTTCCAACCAGTGTAGGTACATTCAAATAATTACAGGCCTCAAAACCCTCATTAGCCAGCCAGATTGCTTCCTGCCTTCAAGTATGACTACTTTAACATATCATAAACCGAGTCAGCAAATTTAAAATATACCCGGGGGAAAGGTTGTAAGTTAAAACAAAAGAAATCCATAAATTCTATGATATTTATGACCTTCCTGTGCAGTTTGTTGAGCTCTCCAGATTTTCAGTAAAAAATAAGTTTCTACTTCTGAAAGCAGATAGTCCTTTAGGATCAAGACATGTTATCTCACTGAGTCTGTAGCCAGAGAGCTGTGAACATCCATCTATTCTAATAGAGATAATTTTGACCTCTTAAATACAAATAATGTAAATCATTTCACTTCAGACCATTACACTAGAAACACAAGTGTGGCTAGACATACAAGTCTTCTGTACAATAAGGATTTTAGGGAAGTCTCCCATTGTTACTCGCGGGGCTAGGGATCAGCACAACAACCAGCCTACCACTGCTACTAATGCTCCCACCTTTGCTAGTACTGTTGTGATAGCAACTGTGAGAGATTTCCCTAAAATCCCCAGTGTATTCACAGCAGTTGAAATTCTCGATTCATTGAAATCAATGACAAAATTCCCATTGGCTTCAATGGGCTAGGATTTTACCCAACTAGCTTTATTGTTGTATTTTAGTGAAACAGATACTCCAAAGAATAAAGCTGTAAAGTTTGAATACGTAAACCACCAAATATTTTTATAATTAAGAGGTCTACTATTCTCCTCACACTGAAGATAACTGGCAAACATTTTTGCAGTGTAATGAGTTAAAATGTGTTGAACGAAGTAGAATTTTCTATTAAAATTTCAGCCAGGATGTTAGTCTCTCATTTCCTGGATTATCAGTGGTTTAGAAATGTAAAAGCAATGTTCTTCCCTTTAGGACCCAGTTACAATTACAACTGCGCCACAGAACTTGGTTACAAAATTCCAATTTGCAATGCAGACTGAACTTTAGCAGCATCCCTTAACAATATTACAGCCTTAGGCACCAATAAAGAGCAGTATTTATGCTCCCAATATAGTATTAAAAGAGGAATAAAAGAGAACAAAACCAAATGCTTTTAATTTGCTCCCAAAGATTTCAGTTGCCCCATGTCAAAACTCAAAGCTGTAGTGGAGCAATTCTAGGTCCAGGAAGAACCAGACGCTTCACTTTTGTATTATGTTATTCTACAAACATTTTGCTTCCTTATTATATTTATATTAAAAAATTAACCTATCCAAGGCTCTAGAAACCTTTGCCATAAATTATAACAAAATTAGATTGTCTACAAAACACCAACCTCTCCTATCCCTGACACAGCTGATTTCTCTCAAAGGCCCACCTCCAAAGCCAAATACACACACACACACACACACATGTCTTGGGCTTTCCACCCTGTGACCTCTGATTCCCACATGGTTGCTCTTCCTGTCACAGGCCAAACACTCCAAGACCCCACACTTTCCCTTGTAGTATTTCACTCTCAACAAGGAAAGGGATTCACAAGGGTTTGTCTACTCATGAAAATTAATCCAGAATAAAGGGTGTAAATTTAAAGTGGATTAACTATTCCCAATTTACTCCAGGCACTCTTATTTCAGAATGTCTTATTCTAAATTAGTTTGACTCACTTCCAAAGTGGATTAAGTTAATTCAGAATATAACACTTTTATTCCAGAAGAGGAGCATCTATACTCAGAATTAATCAATCAGGAATAGCTATTCTGGAAAAACTCCCCATGCAAGAGCCTGTACATAGGCTATGTATACACTACAGCAGAGGTTTTCAAACTGTGGTACATGGACCACTGGTGGTCTGCAGATAGTTCCCTCTAAGGTGTGCGCCTGGGCGACCGCATACCACACAATGAAGGGCCACCCACTTAATTAATGGAGCTGCGCAGGCATGACTCCACTAATTAGGTACCTGGACCCTGGAGAAGATACACATGTAAGGTGAGGGCCTTGGGAGGAACAGGTGGGAGGAGGCAGTGGGGTGAGAAGAGGGGGTGGGGGGAATTTGGGACATGCAGGGCTGCAGCGGCCAGAGAAAGAGGCGACTTTCCACAGCTCCAGGGCTGCAGCTGCCAGGGAGAAACCCCCCTCCTTCCCAGCCCCAGCTCGGGGGCTGCCACGGCAGGGAAGGGAGGGCACATCCATCGCATTAGAAAGGTAAGACCACTGATATTAAAATATGAGCTGTGTGCTTTTATTTGTAGAACAAAAAAAGGTTAATTATTATTAAGGTGTTTTTTTTATATAGTGCTTTGGATAAAACTTTACAATAGTTAGCTTTACAATAGTTTAACTAATGGTACAATAACTTTACAATAACTTTACAATAGTTAGCTAATGGTACAAACAACATTTGGAAAGATCATTAAGTGGTCCGCCGAGATCCTCAGCAATTTTCAAGTGGTCCACAGGAAAAAAAGTTTGAGAACCGCTGCACTACGGAGCTTATGCCAAAATAGCCCTTTGGTGATGACACAGAGTACATTGACTGAAGGAGTTTTTCTGCCAGTGTAGCAACACCATCACCCCACATGCCTACATCTATGCCTACAGAAAACACCGTTGTGTCAGCATAGCATAGCTGTGTCTACACTGGGGGTTTTGTCAGCCTAGCTATGTTGGTCATGGGTGTGGAGAGGTTTTCACATCCCTGCCAATATAACTTTTAAGTGTAGACCACAGTCACAGAGATGGGAAAAGTGGAGAAGATGCTGGAATCAGGAGAACAATCAGCACAGGTGTACACAGATGACAACCTCCTCTCCCTTCCCCACAACTAGTTAGCTACATTTGGCATAAATAAAAAAAAAAGATGAGTAATTGGAGTTCACACAAAGGAAAAAATGGGATTTACTGCTGTGAATTGTTTATCTATACAAAGACATTGGATAGAAATTTAAGAAAGCTAGGGAGCAGAGCTTTAAGAGAATGCATGAAAGAATATATTGAGCTATTTAGTTAGTTGGTAGAATGGCCTTCCTGATAAAGTTGTAAGAGTATAAATATGTGCAAATAAAAATTAGCCAACTCTATGAAATCTAATTAAATTAAAGGGGTATCAGTGCTGTTCTGGGTTGCTTTTTTGGATAGTCCCCCCCCAAGAAATTCTTTATGACTATGTTGTTCATACTCTTTTCCACAAGCTGGCTTCTTTTGTGGGGGGAATATCATTTTTCCTTTTGTGCAGCACAAAAAATTTAAAATGCATGTAAGCTCTTTGGGGCAGGGACCATTTTTGTGTGTTTGTATGGCAACCAGCACAGCGAGTTCCTTGTTCATGACCAGGGCTCCTAGGCAATATGGTAATACAAATAATGAATAAGTCTATACATGAAAAATATGGAGAGAAAATTCAGCTATCACTCACAGACTTCAAATGTGGATAAGTGCCAAGTACAGTCCTCAGATGGAAGATTACTATGTGTCCTCCCCTCCCAATGTGCACAATAAGTGAAATTGGTGCCACTGTCTATTGTTAAGGTTGTCTAATCCTTCTCATTATGAGAGCCTGTTTTCACTTGTTTGTAAGTTTCCCAAATTATAACTGCTTGGGCTGAAATTTTCCATGGTGGATGTCAGCCTCAAGCTTTTTTTTTTTTTTTTTTTTTGGAGAAGTTTCAGCTAATATGGTTCAACCATTTCTGAGAAAGAGTTTAGAGGAAATTATATTGCTTAACCCAGCTGTCACAGGGTCCGCACAGGTCTCTGCCTTCTCGAGCCTGTGCCCTGCGTTGGCTGGTTCAATAGAGTCCCCACACCTTCTTGGTGCTTCACCCTTGTGTCTTTATTTACAGTGCAACTGTGTAGTCTCCCTTATTCCCCCAACAGCTATCTCCATTCAGACCCATCCCAGGGTCTAGCCACCATGAGGCTCCCTGCCTTTGGTGAGGGGACAGAGATGTAAGCCTCCTATCCCCTCCCAGCCTAGCCTCCTGACTGAGGCGTTCTCCAGGGCTTTTATAGCCCTCCCCTTCCTCAGCCCAGCTGTCTCTACTTAGCTCAAGTCATTGCTATGAGCCGGTCCTGGTTAGGGCCTACAGCTGAGCTCTCTGCTGGCTGCCCGGGCCCCTGCATCTGACTTCCCTACCAGAACGCAGGGCTTGGCCAGCATTTTGGCAGGGCATTCAATGGGTTTTACCCCAGCCCTGCCACACCATCTTAAAAAATTGTGACCATTTCGTTGGGATGCTCTAGCACCATCATGTTTTGGAGCAGAGACTTCAAATTTGGCTTAAGTCACTGGTTTCTGGGATGTGTCTTTTACAGTTCCTATGAAAAAATGCCCAAATTTGGCCACATTATGAGACTCTGAAGCACATGCTCAGTCAAGACTTCAGAGAATTTAGCTGCCAAATTCTAAGAAGATTCCATTCTGCACTGAGCATACTGCATCCCATGACAGCTGGCACATGCTGCCTAGATTGCACATGCACTATTCCCAGAGAATGACTGCACATGCTCCAACCTGGAGCTGCAGGGACTGAGCAGAACTTTCCCTGCAACTGTTGCTCCCAGCTGTTGTGAGCTACTATGGTATAAACTGAGCAAGGAGTATGTTTCTCCTCTGCTCTCAATGCTCCCACTGCTGATGCTGAGGCAGCATGGAGGAAGCTGCCTGACTGTATCACAGAGAGAACAAGACAGATCATAACAGGAAAACTGAGGTAAAGAGCCTCATAGGAAAAACTGGGATGAGAAGCCAGGGAGAGAGGACGATAGGACTGTTCTACAGACAGGCTGGAGAGGAAGCAGGTCAGGCTTTCCTTGAAGCACAAAAATGGACACAAGCATCTGTGATCACTACAGCACACTCTTCTTCAGAACTTCAGGTTTGATCTACATTTGTTAGGTTGACATAGCCATGCTGGTCAGGGTTTGGGGAAAAAAAACCCAACTACCCTGACCAATGTAGCTATGCTGCCTTAATCCACAGTGTAGATGCAGCTATGTCAGCAAGAGAATATTTCTGCCTACACAACTTTGTTCAGGATGGTGTTCCTCCACCAATGGAAAAACCCCTTCCATCAGTGTAGGCTGCTATGCTATAGCTTCCATAGTGTAGACGCAGCCTAAGATTTCTGAGTCTCAACATTCCTCTGTTGTCAGCAAATAGCTGTGAAATCCATTGGCAAAGTGCAGCTCATCTCCCTCTAATGCAGGTCCATGCAGAGGATGACAGCAGAGTGTCAGTTAGTCCATTAGCATGAGTGGCCGATGTTTGTGCTGAACATGTAAAGGTTCCAACACTGATTACACATGTCGCTATCGCTAGGTTTCTATATGATGGTATTTATTCTTCACATTGTTTTTTAAAAAGCTGAGAAATCACAGAAATGTTAAAAAAGAAAATTAAGGTTGCAAAGTCAAGCACTCAAAAGTTAGGAAATGCATCCATTGGGAATATGCATTATGATAGTCTTACATGCTATTTTTTTTCTGCAGAACCATGGCTCATCAGGTACACAGGATGGCGCTCTGAGAATGAATCAGAATGGTGTAGTGAACAAAGCACAGGATCATGGGGAGGGGAAGGATGGTCTCTTGGTTAATAGCTAAATGGCTGCCCTGAAGAACTGGCTTCTATTCCTACCTCTGCCAGAGTTCTCATGTGATATTGGGAAAGTCACGTAAGCCAAACATTTTATGGGTTATCACTCATTATGAGATCATCATTCTGTGGATGCCTGACTTGAGACCCTGGGCTGATTTGCAGAAGTGCTGAAAACATTACTGCTATTGAAATTAATGGGGTGTGCTTTGAACATATAAAATGCTAAGTACTCTGGAAAAAGAGGTCAGCGGGATCTCAAATTGCACACCTAAGATTAGTAGTCACTTTTGATCTTAACTCTTTCTGGCCTAGAATCACAGATTTAGGTATTGCAACTCTCAGCATTGCACCACCTTTTAGGCACCTTACCACTTAGTAGAACCCACAGCCCAAGTTAGGTGCCTAGACATTCTATACCAGTGGTTCTCAACCTGCAGCCCAATCAGCATGCAGCTGCAGCCCATGTGACATCCTCAGGGCCATACAGGTAGTATTGGATGCGGCCCACATGTGCAGCCCACAATGGTAAACATGTTGAGAATCACTGTTCTATAAATTGCATAGGCATCTAAGAATAGGATCCACAAAAGCCAGTACTGAGCATGGAGTCATTTAAACCAGCCAATCAGAAATCCTGAGAAAGATTGGGCACAAGCTCTACCCCTCTGTAGAAGCCTGCGCAATCTCTGGGCCAGAGGAAGGCACCTATCTCTGGCTGGGATTCTTAGCAGTGAACCCTCTCCTGGAGTTAGGTGCCTATATTATCAGGATACTCATCTAAGATGTCAGAGAGCTGGGTCCAGTTATGTACCGTTCCCTGATGCGGAACAGGGATTTGAACCTGGGTCTCCCTCAGGTGAGATTTCTAATCACTGCACTATAATCATGGTCACCCTGGCCCAACCCATATTTAATAATTCATCATACATAGCTTCACAAGAATGAGAGGCCCTCCTCCCAATGTTAGAATACCCCATAGCTCAATGGCTATGTCACTCCTGGAAGGTGGGAAGCCCAAGTTCAAATCTCTGCTCCACATCACATAGAAGGGGCAAACGAACTTCGGTTCTCCCACACCGCAGGCACGATCCCTAACCACTGAGTTAAAGGGAAGCCAGCCTCACACCCCTGCATCCATTTTGTGCAGGTTTAAACATGTTTTGAGCACACCTACTGGCTCAGGCTCTGCAAAGATAGGTAGGAGACACCTTAGTTTGAGGAGCCTACTTAGGCATGACATATGCACCTTGGGCCATGGGTTGGGAACCACTGGTCTATTAGCACACAGCTGCAGCCTATTTGACATCCTTAGGGCCATACAGGTAGTACAGTGTGTGGATGCAACTCACATAACAGAGCTGCATATGCAGCCCACAATGATAAATAGGTTGAGAACCACTGACCTAGACTGAGGCAACAGTGTATGCGCACATGCAGAGGCTTGGATTTTAACTATGGAATCCCATGGGATTTTAGGCTTTTTTCTGATTAGGCAGGAGCAGAGAGGGGTTTCAGGATCTGAGTGGCACCTATGCTCTTATGGATCTAGGTTTCTATGCCTAAATTCCCCATCTATAAAATGGGAATACCAGCTCACCTCAGATGGTACATCTACAGTGGAAAAAAACCACAACACTAAGTCTCAGAGCCTGGGTCAGCTGAGTTGGGTTGCAGGGCTAAAAATTGCAGTGGAGAAGTTCAGGCTTAGCCTGAACTCTTAGTCCCTCCTTCCCTCCCACATGGGCCAGTCCAATCAATATTGCAATTTTATAGCCCCACAACCATAGTCAGTTGACCTGGGCCAGCAGCAGCCATGCTACAGGTCTTTTATGAGTGTAGTATGAAGATAAATTAATGTTTGCGAAGCACTTCTAACCACAGCAAAGAGTCCCACAGAAAAAACTAAGAGGAAATAATTCTGTAATCAGAGCAGGGTTTGAACAGTATTTGGTATGAAAGGCCTGGTGCAATACCCAGCAATCACGTAACAGAATTAAAAGAGCTGCTCATTCAAAATGCAGTGCCATTCTGTACAATAAGGCCAAAATCCTGTGAAGAAAACTGGATATGCAAAGGCAGCAGAATTATGGTTGTACCTGCAACCATTTTTTCTGGCATTTCCCAACTTTTGAATGCTCAGCTTTGCAACTGTAGTTGTGTATGTAATTCTATTTAGGTTGTTACACTAGCCCTTGCAGATGATGTCTGAGAACCTTGATATAGCTATTCCCATCAGCAGTCAAAAGACAGCAGGCTTCATTGATTAGGAAAGAGTAAAACCAACTTTGTTGCTGGTAAGATTTTTGACACTTGACCAAGGCTTTCTTCTCTATAGTTTTGCACAGTAATAAATACTAAAATACTTTAAGTGCATGTCTCCTACATAATCAGGCTTATAGATTTATTTTCAGACCACAACTCCAAGCAGTGGTGTGGACTTGGTAGGAGTATGCAAGTGATTTTGATTCAGAGTACTTAACCAACCTGAGCTAAAATTGAAAAAAACTATTGCAAAAAGTTGGAGATAAATGGGGCTGAGAAGGTATGGACAAATATTAACAACCAGATCTATACTCTTTGGCTTGCACGTTTCTCTTGTTTGATAAAATGTCCTATTTGGCATACAAAAAATTTCTATCAACTCTAAACAAAAGCCACAAACTAAGGCACTTCCCCATCTGGCGGTGGGAGGGCCTGCAGTAAATCCCCACTCTGGACAGTGGGTCTTCCCACTGTTTCATCACTATTTTCAAGTTAGGCCTTGAAATACTCCTCCATCAAACAAAAAATATTCACACAAAAAAAGAGGGATACCTTTCCCTCCCCCACCTCAGGGGCATCATCCTGTTATGCACCCAGGGTCAGTCCTTCCTCTAAACAACTATTCAGTTTTGGTTGTTTCCGTTGTAGGGAGGAGAGCAGCCTCTCATCCTAGAGATGCCTATCTCCCTACTGCCACTAGCCCTGCAGCAGCTTGTCTCTCCTCCTCACCAGAGGAGGGATTTTTAGGTTTCAGGCAGCCCTTAATTGGACTCAGGTGTCCCTAATTGACCTGAGGCAACTCCTTCTCAGCTTATAGGAAAGGGACCTTTATCATTCTAAGGCTAACATCACTCTCTTGCAGCTGTCCAGCTTTTGTCACAAGTTTTAATCACAATATCTAGTTGCCAAGTTTGAAAATTGTAACTCCAATAGGAGATATTTTCACAGTATTATATAAAGGAAATCCACCTCACCATTAATTAGCATGAAGGTATCAACATGGTTCCTATAAATTCCCTCATAACTCAGTCAGTGCAATCCCCACACTAACAAAAATGCAATCTAATTAGAACAGTGGTAGTTTAACATTAACTTTTCACAGGAGTAAGCCACAGCCAGTACACAAAGTAGAGAAGTATGGTCAAGAGGTCAAAATAATTTGAGCATTTCACTTATAATAGAACCTTACAAGGATTACTTGTTTTGGTTCACAGCGAAGTCAAAGCCAGAACTCCTTATCAGAACATATCTAAACATAAGAAAGCAAAATCCAGAAGCTCCCAAAGGTTGGGGTGAAACTTACTTATATTCAGCCCATTATAAAAACATATTTGAGCTGTAATCTCTAATTCAAACCTGAATTTCCTTTAGGACTGTGTAGTTAAGTTTTCAAAAGATAGGAAAACATACTTAAAATGTATCCAGTGTTAATTAAAAAGTACCAAAAAGCGCTAGTTTTAAAGAATTTTTGCTGCATCTCAGAAGATTTGGGTAACAATTCAGGCATCTTTCCTCACTTGTTTCAGTAGAGGGAGCCAAATTTTCACCACAGATGCCACAATACTGCAATAGAGGTTCTCAATCCCCCCAAAACGAGATTAGGTTCTCTCTACAGTCGATAGCAAGAGTTTGCTTAACTAAGTGGATATAGTTGAATGAATGATAAACTACCCTCAAAAGACCTAAGATGAAAGGAGGGGTTAGAAAGTGTACTTTGAGCTTGAAAGATCATGATAGATGCTGCCCATCAAAAACAGACACAAATTAGTCAGGCTTGAAAAAAAATTTATTTTTCATTCATTTCTTGCACTTGAAGTATTCTTCGATTACATCTTTGGCCTGAGATTCCTTGCCATAGTCCTATAATACAAAAGAGTAAATTAATGGAATACAGACATCTTTGGAAATTAATATATCTGTTCAGAGTAAGCTACAGGCTAAATTAATTAAAATATATTTTTGTTTGGCTACTTTAGTGGAAGATATTCAAATAGATTCAGCAGTTAGAAATACGGGCACACAAACTTTATTCTTCAAGTATGATGTACATGTATATACTTGTTCATGTACACACCCTCATGTCAGCAGTAACAACCAGAGACTCTTGGTGTTCACTTTAGCCTCCTTAATATGCTAATAAGTTGCACACACCTCATCTACTTCCCACTATTTGAAGAAACTGAGCTGTGCAGAAGTTGGGATACTAACTGCTAGATTCTTCCTTATATACACACACAGTATTTTTGAAAGACTGTTCCCATCCTTGACTCCCCTCAAACACATCAATAATCCCCTGTACTTTGACAAAAACAATGGTGTGTTCAAAAGCAGTGTGCTTCTACCATCTCTTTGTTGTGCTCCTTGAGCAACTGCAAGTGGACTGCACTTTCCCAGATACTCTCCTACTCTTCCAAAATACCCTTCAACATCCCTACAATGTATCTGAGTGCCTGAGACTTAAGGGAACCTAATGGTAAAAGGTAGGCAAGCATACCTAATTGTTGTGATAACATGGAATCTGTGGGAAAGCCTTAACAGTCATAGGAAATCCATTTATTAAAATCCAGAACAATGACAGAAATATGAAAATATTCAGAGTAACCATTAGTGTTGTCCACTATGGAAGATATGTAGCCATTTTCAGGGACCTCAAGGACTAGAAAGTCTTTAAGGCTCGTACCATGGCTTTGTTATTGCCAGCACCATCCTAATGATTTCTGCAGAACATTTTCAAGTTAAGCAGACATAATTTACTGGCATTTAGTTATTTGTTAAAACAGAACCAGACCTCTTCCAATAAAGGGTAATATTGAATTTTGCTTTAAGGCTAGCACTTTAATGTTTTCTATCAATCCTGTACTCAAATTTCTAGTTATGCATTATAAAATAATCAGCAACAAAAGAAAAAACATTAGACTGAGCTGGATTGGTAAAACTATTTGTTGCTAAAAATACCACTAAAGTTAATTATAAAATAAGAATGTTAACCCATGTATGCCTATTTTTTTTTTCAATACAGGAAACAATTTTTTTCTGGAACAGAGAATTTCTAGATTTATTACTTATTTTTGGAAACTGAGGAAACAAATGGAAAAATCTTATCTTACTTTGACAACCACACAACTGCAGCCCACTACTTTGCGGGGTTTTCCTTCTCTGTCGATTTTGCAGAGACCTACCCACTCACCCAGTTTCTTGTTGTCATCAACCTGTTAAAGATATTAGTATGTTAGAACTGCACTTTCCTTGGTGCAATCAGAATAAGATCAAAGCCGCTGTACACTCAGAAACATTGGGTAACGTTTGTGGCTGCTTTCCTCACAAATATCAGTAGAGGGAGCCAAACTATCATCATTGTACAGCTCTAACAGGATTCTGAAGAAAGTAAATGAGGCTCTGACTTAAAATTAAGAGCCTCAGACTAACATTTGTAGGCAGAAGTAGCAGCAACTGAGTTTTACAACGCACAAAATACACCACAGTCTACTTGGTCTTCAACATTACTTACTGAAAAATCTTAATTTTCTTCCTCTTTGCCTTATATTTTATACTTTTGTACTGTTAATAGGCTTAGTTCATAGAACTGAAATGCTAGTCCAACAGAAATGGGTCTTTACTGTATCAGATCATTTATGGCACCACATGTTTTTAAGTACAATACTGATACAGCTCTAAATTTGTAACTGAAGTGTTAATACGCACTTTTATCAAGTTGATCTGGTGTTCTGCACAAAGGGCTTCAACCAACTTTACGTACATGGGTTCGTCGCAGTTTGAAGCAAGAACACAAAGGTGGGCTTGGCGTCTAAAATAAAGAACATTTATACACAAGTTACACAACAAGTTATTCCAAAGTCAGTAGATTTTCATTAGTAATTAAGCCATGAACTAAAATACAATATTCAATGTCTATTTGCTTGCATTAAACCACTTTTTGTAAAACCTATCTGATCCCACCAATATGTTTAGATTCAGTTTACAAGAGAATAAATAACTTTTAATCAAGCTTTAGAAGGATTTACTGCATCAATATCAGAGTTCATGGTTTAACTGACAGGAATCCACTTCAGTTTTGGAAACAATCTCAAAAACCATTGATTACATGGAACCGCTGCCCTTGATTTAATGTAGTGTAATGTAGTTAGATCCCAGATTCTGCAAATGACTGCATATGGGCACACCTCCATATTACAGCAAGTAGTCAACTGCAAGAGCGAGGCCTTCACTGCATAGTTCAAATGACAGCAATCCATTAGCACAACTATGATTGTGAAGTAAAAATATACGTCCCTAGTTATATTTGACATTTAAATTATAAACTCTTCAAGGCAAGGATCTTGTCTGCCTGTTTGCACAGCAGCTATCATGACAGGACCTCAAGTTTAATTAGGGCCTCTGTACAGTACTGCAATACATACTCATCTTCCTCTTCAATCTATCCAAAAAGTAAGGGAGACCTGAAAGAAGGCAGTTACAGGAGCCCAGGCAAAACAAAACAAAAAAACAGTGGCACAAGCCATGAATTTTGTATCTTTACTTTATGCATTTTGACCATTAAGATGACTGGAGTTGTTTGAACTTTGTATGCAATTTTACACCCCCCAGGGCGACTGGAATGGAGTTTTTGTAGTTGTTCACAATCTCTCAAGTAAAAGTTCTATGAGTAACATATATTGGATAAAGGTGGGGGAGGGCACCATTGAAAAAGAATGGGATCTGATTGAGGATCCACCTGAATCATGGACACAGGTTTGGCTCTGATCTCTCCTGGTCCTCCTCATGCAAGAATTGTAAGTGAGATGTGAATATCAGGGGGATCAGAGTCATTACACCCAGACCGGATTACAACCATGATGCTACTCCATCTACTCCATCCAGCACCACACATCTGATTATCTGAAGAGATGAATGCAGCTAAAAACAGACTTAGTACTGTACTTAACACACTTTGAAAGAATCCATCTATTAAATATCACTACTAACCGTGGTCCTGTGCTAATACCCGCCCATCCCTCACACATCCTACAACAAATAAGGCAGCTCAAAAAGCAATGTCACTTTAGGCAATATAATTGTATTTCCTAAAGTATGTTTCAGGCAGTTGATTGTACATAGTCTATGTCTTCTTCCTTTCTCACTCTTANCCATCCTACAACAAATAAGGCAGCTCAAAAATAAGGCACTTGGTTTTCACACCTCTACTGATAGAACAGGGCCTCATCCTCCCTGATTGAACTAACCTCNTGTACATAGTCTATGTCTTCTTCCTTTCTCACTCTTATTTTTGTATTATTTTTCTGTCTATTCCCTTAAACTTACAGGTTTGTCAGACTACTTTTATCACTCATAAAAAGAGTGAAGGGGTATCCGACATTTTTGAGAGTCATCATTCAAACACTGTAGTTTTATTGGAGTTTTGAAAGCTATTGTATACCTAAACCTAAAAAGATTATTCACACATGCATCTCTATCCTACTTTGCCACTAAGTGTGTGCTCTAAGACCAACTCACATACCACATTTGGTAACAGATACATAATAAAAGTTTCAGCTTTATGTTCGGTTTTATAAGATTTTCTTTGCAATATATTATACAGAAGTTCGTTGAATGAAACCAGAAAATAAATTAAAGGTTACTAAAAAGCTGAAGACAAGTTTTCCCAAATAGACCTATTCTCAATGAGATCTTGAGGAAAATTTTATCCCCAGTTAAAGGCACACTATTAAGTTTAGTAGAGCCCAAGTCTGACACTGTCTCTAAAAAACTATCTTCCAATAATCCCTAGCCTAGAAGAAATGTATCAGAGCTCTCCAAAACAAGGGCCATACTAGTCAAACTACATTTAAAGTAGAGGCTCAAGCAAACGACACTGAGATTCAGATTTCCTAAACTCAAATCATGTTGTATGTGCTATCCCACAACTGTTCATGAAAGCTATTTTTGCTTGGGTGCTCTCAGTTACATGATGCTGGGTTTCCTGTGCTTGTGTTATGTAGTTGCATCTTGGGACTGTAACCTGTAATTTTTGCATTTACATTTTACACATGACAGAAGGAATGATAATCTCCTTGTTAGTGGGATCAGATTTCAAGTCGAAACCTTTTCATGCTAATATATATCCAAATATCTATACAAAGCAGGTACTGCACCTACATTAACAAATATTTAAACAGATTTGGTTACAATACATAGCCCCAAAATAAGACTTACTTGTCCAAGGCTTTGGCAGCTTCACGAATACCACGAGCTAAGCCATCGTGGATAAGTGCGGTCTTCAGCACTTCTTGCAGGGCGGTGTTAACATCCATTACACCTCCAGCAGCAATGCTAAACAATAGAACACAGAGTCAGAACTCCTGACTCACCTGCCAGCCTCCCGCCTTAGGAGCCCCGGAGACCTGCAAACACCGGGGCAATAACACAGTGGGGACGGGGTGCGCAGGGACACACAACCCCGCTGCAGCCCAGCCCGGCTCCCCCCGCTGCAGGTGAAGACCCCGACCCGGAGATACCGCCGCCCATTCCTCCCACCCGCCTCCGAACACGCGGCGAGGCCGCGCAGGCCTGGGCCGGGCCAGGAGCGCTCAGCGCCCGGCGGAGCCACACGTGGGGCGCGGGACCCGGCATCGGCTGCTAGGACCCAGCGCCCTTCCCCCCACTCTGCGCCCACCCCGGGTCTGCGCCCCCGGCCCCGGCTCTCACCCTTCCTCGGCCATGGTCGGTGGGGGTCGCTCCCGCCCGGGATTTGCTGAAACACAAGAGGCAGAACGAGAAGGTTAATGGCGGTGACGTGACGTGACGGCCCCGCTCCCGCCCCCCGCAGATGCCCCGGGGACTGGGGTTAAATTCGCGCCGCGGCCCGATTCTCACTTACCCCGCAGCCTCTACGAGTCACCAGCGAAAGAGGGGGGCGGGGCCTCGGCGGCGCCTACTTAAGGGCGCGAGGACCCCGGCGCTGCCGCGCGCTCCCGGAAGAGGTGTCCTCGGAACTGCCTGATCCCCGGCGATAGCCCAGGAGGGGCGAACGCGCGCGCGCGTGTCTCTGTCTGTCACTGACTCCCGTTCACAAGCGTTGCTGACAAAATACCCGCCCCCAGTCTCCTCTGGCTGTGACCCCTCCCCCCACAGAGCCGAGTGACGTGTTTCGGCTCAAACTTTTTTTCACAGAAACATGCCGGGGCGGGTGGGAGCCTCTGGCTGAGCGGCTGGGCCGGGCTGCGTCGGAATAAACCCCGCGGGCCCGTCCGAGGGTTTCCCCGCAGCCCTGCTGGATTCAGCGCCACTCTGCCTTTGCTCTCTTGCTTCCGTCTTGGGAGCACAGTTGCCAGATTTAGCGCGGTAAATAAGCACCCGACTTTCACAATAAGCCAAAAATGAAGCTAATCCCTAAGAAGCCCAACACTCTGTGTGACTGGATCCCCCAGCGTGCAGGCTGGGACTGTGGTGCACGCCCCTGACTCTCTCCCCTGCTTGCCCCTTTCCCCTGCTTGCTGGGAGCTGATCAAAAAAAGACGCTACAAGCCAAAAACTAGCCAACAAGCAACTCTCAAGCCCAATTTCTGTGTTTTTTTCCACGGGTTTGGCATGTCTGCTTCTGGGATCTCCTGTGGTCCCAGGGCTCAGAGTTCCACCTTCCTTCTGCACAAAGCCCTGCTGTTTGTCAGTTCTCCCGTGGGCCAGCGAACTGGAAGAAGATCAGTGATTCACACAGCTCAACTCCCCCACCACCACCATCACCATCTTTCCCAGGTTATGTCTACACTACAGTTTATGTCAGCATAATTTATGGCTCTCATGGGTGCAGATAAGGCTCTGTCTACACTGCACAGCTTACAGTGGCACAGCTGTGCTGTTAAAGACTTGCCGTTGTAAGGCACGCAGCATAGCCACTCTTTGTTGCCAGGAGAGAGCTCTCCTGACAACAAAATAAAACCACCCCCAACGAGGGGCAGTAGCTTCTTTGGCAAGAAAGTGTCTCCCACTGATGAAGCACTGTCCACTAACCATGAAAGTGCAGAGTAGACATAGCCTAAATTACCCCCCAGAGCGACATAGTTACACTAGCGTAAGCACTCGTATGCACAGCATTATGTCCGCGGGAGAGCTTTTCCCACCGACATAGCTTCTGCCATTGGCAGAGAAGTTTTATTATGCTGATGGGAGAGCTCTCTCCCATTGGCATAGAGTATCTTCACTGGATGCGCTGCAGCGACGCAGCTACATCAGTACAGCTGCGCCGTTGCAGTGCAGTATATGTAAACATGCCCTAAGTGGCTGTAGCACCTGCAGCTACTGCTGACACAACGTGGTGAGAGTACACAGTGTCAGCCATGGCACCATTATGCTCTTGCCCAGCACTGAGCAAAATCAACTCAAGGTGCTGCCTCTTTACAAGGTGATGAGCCTAGTTATTTGCTGTTGTAAAGCCTCTCATTTCAAAGATTACCCCAGGAATAAATTTGGCCCAATAGTATAACCCAGGGGTCGGCAACCTCTGGCACGCGGCTCGCCAGAGTAAGCACCCTGGCAGGCCGGGCCAGTTTGTTTACCTGCCGCATCCGCAGGTTCGGCCGAGCGCGGCTCCCACTGGCCGCGGTTCGCCGCTCCAGGCCAATGGGGGCGGCGGAAAACCGCAGCCAGCACATCCCTTGGCCCGCGCCGCTTCCCGCAGCCCCCATTGGCCTGGAGCGGCAAACCGCGGCCAGTGGGAGCCGTGCTCAGCCGAACCTGTGGACGCGGCAGGTAAACAAACTGGTCTGGCCCGCCAGGGTGCTTACCCTGGCGAGCCGCGTGCCAGAGGTTGCCGACCCCTGGTATAACCTGACCTCAGATTGTAAAATGTTAGTTGCAAGGACAATAGGGTTGGGCTAGACTTTAAAATTAGGTTGACTCAGGGTAGGTCTAAAACTCTACAGCAGTGGCACAGCTGTGCGTCTCTAGTGCTTCATTGTAGATACTACCTACACTGACAGGAGGGGTAGCTAAAGGTGGTAGCTAGATTGATGGGAGAATTCTTCCGTTGGCCTAGAGCTGTCTACTCCAGGGGTTAGGTTGGTATAGCTACGTCTCTGAGGCATGTGGATTTTCCACACCCCTGAGAGGCCTAGCTATACCAATGTAAGTTCCTAGTGTAGATCAGCCCTCAGCTCTGTTGTTCCAGGCTGTGAAAAATTTTGCATCCGGAGCACCATAGTTAGGTTGACCTAACCTCCACTTTAGATGCAGCTAGGTTGATAGGAGCATTCATCTGTTGACTTAGCTGCTGCCTCTCAAAGAGGTTGATTAATTACATTGATGGAAAAACCCCTTCTGTCACTGTAGGAAACATATATGCTATTATGTCACTTTGTGGCACGGGTACACCCTGGCTCTGCCTCTGCAGTGGCTGCAGCGTAAGCAAGTCCCTGAGTGTTGGTACAGCACTTAGCACAATGGGGCCTAGATCTTGGTTTGAACCTGCAGGCACTATTGTAATGCAGGTATTAATAATAATTAAAAAGACATCGCAAGGCCAAAGTTTTTTGTATAAGATAACAAATAAGTTGAGAGCCCAACAGCCTAAGATGAAATTCGACTATGATATGGTTATTGGGATGCAATTGTGGTTAAAGCAGGGGAGAGGGAGTCAGGCCATCTTGGTTCTGTTCCCAGTTGCTCCACCACAAACTCACTATGTGATCTGGTAAAAGTCACTTGTCATTTCTATGCTAGTAGTGCCTGCACTATGACAAGTGTTTTTCACACATATAGGAAGACACTTTCAGTCTTGAAGAATGCCTCAGTTTCACCAAAAGTAAAATGAGAATAATACTTATGATTAAAACAAGAACTACAGAACTATATTGTAACTTTGGGGTACATTTTCAATGGCACAAATGAGATCTGTGCCTTTGAAGATCTTCCCCTTTGTTTCAGTAACCAACTTTGACAATGACATATGGGTGTGAATTAATTCAGAAGTAAAAATAAGACTTTGGAGATTTAGCAACAGTTCTTAAATACACATTTGTATGTCAGAAACCAGATACATTTCAAAGACATGACAACTACCCTCAGACCTATTATAAGAATTTCACATATTCCCACATTAAAGGAATTGTTAACAAGATGCATTTAAACCAGAAACATCCCACACCTTGTGAATGTTACATTTCAGTATTCAGCATGTATATATATTCTTCTTCTCCACTGTGTCTGAAAAGATTTCTGAAGCCTATGAATGTGTTCAGAAAAGAGTCAAAGTAAAATACAAACACTGGAAAATTCTGAGAATGAAAAAGCACAGAAACAAATCCAAAAAAACAGATTTTGAGGGGTGGGGGGAGGTAACAAAAGCTGGTAGCCACAGCTTTGTAACTAAAGAAACCAAAATCAGAATCCTCCGTCCTTTTTCTGCAATGTATCCCTCTATCACCTTGCTAGTACCCACATCATTGGTGGAATTTTACCCCACTCCTTTCCATCCAAGTTATCATGGGAGGCAACCACTAGTGGACCATGAGGCTCCTTACACCTCTGTACAGGGAACTATAGAATGACATATGCAATATATATTCTATCCAGTAGGTGGAAGTATGCTCAGCCAAAAAGGTATGTATTAGATCAAACAAGGAAAATAATAGAAGAGCCAATGTATCATACATTTCTCCCCACCTTTGTCTAGCTACATTATAAACTCTTTGTTGCAGACTCTCTCTTCTTATGTGTATGTCCAGCACCTAGCACTCTGGAGCCCTGATCTTAGTTGGAGTCTCCAGGCACTAAACAACAATTGTAATAATAAATAATGTGGAAGTATATGTATTAGTGCATGCTAGATGTGTACACATGAATATATGTGTGTATCTGCATGTAGGTGTGGGAGTCAGTTTCTACAGATTAATTTTTATAGGTATCTGGACAGGTGTGCATTTCTGTGGTTGTGCTCTATGGATTTGTATTTGGGCTTCAGGAGTGGGCCTTTAATGGACCCATTGCAGCTGTGATATGTGGTCCTAATTCCACACATAAAATTACAATAACTTTAGTGAGCATAAACATGGAGCTGGTTACGAAAAATGGGAAGAGAGGAGGGAAAGAATCATGAAAACCTTTGTGAAATTTCATTTTTTTAAATTACCCTTTTTGACTAATTTGCTGCCAGCTCTAGTGTCCTGTAACAAATAAAACCTGAACTTAGCATAATACATCTGTCAAAACAATAAATTTGCCTGTTTGGGCCTTTCAGTGAAAATGAGCACTTGAAAGAGGGTGTGGGAGAGCAAGCGACAGAGGGAGGGGGGATGGAGTGAGTGGGGGTGGGGCCTTGGGGAAGGGGCTGGGCAGTGGGTGGGGCAAGGGTGTTCATTTTTCTGGAATTAGAAAGTTGGCAACCGTAGTGACAGCACATATGTGTTTCTTGACAGCAGGGAAAGATCCTAGGTGGTCGTTCTTCAGCTCTGCTCTTGCTGCCTGAAAATTCCAAAGCTGGGCTGGCTGTGGGGATAATTATCCCCTGAATGTGCCTGGGGCAGCAGCCCTCGAGCCTGAGCAGCCCTGTGTCTACTGATGTCACAAGGGGCTTGCTCCTGCCTTTGTAAAATGTCACCATTTGAAGGTGAATGGCACATTATGGTGAAATCTGCAGCAAGCGTCTTCCAACCTAAGCCCAGAGCTTCCTTCCCCCCACCACTCCCTGAGCCTGTTTGTTTCAGGAATGAATTTGAAAAAAGTGCTGCAGAAACTCCCAGTCCTGCTATTGGCTCTGCCAGATACACCTCTTCATTCCTATTGGCTGAGCAAAGAATTGCCAGCCCAGGGAGGGGAGGGGAGAGAAGAGTGAACCACATTGCTCCTGACTGGTGAGGGGAGCAGGGGAGAGGATAAGCAACGCAAGCAGTGTGCATCGCTCTCGCTCCTGGCTGGTGAGGGGAGGAGGCAGAGGAGCAAGAAGCGTTGCTCCCAACTGGTGGTAACAAACTCGGTGTGGAGGGGGCTGCAGCCCTCCCCTGGCATCCCTAAATGGTGCCCTTGCAAGGCTGGCTCTTCTAATAGCCCTTGTGTCTGGCAGTTCAAACTCAGCAGACAGCTGATCCACCCTGCTGGTAGCCTTTCCCCCTCATCTCACAGATATTATGCAGGACACAACAGGTAGCTATTAACCATTGGGATATTTTTCTCTCTGAGATCCAATCTAGTTAGTAAACATCACCAGAACCTTTTAATCTACCAAAAGCACATTCAACAATAATTCTGCACCTGCTCAGCCAATATATCAGTGCTGGGCAACCTGTGTCCTGCCGCTTCCCACAGCTCCCATTGGCCGGGAATGGCGAACCGCGGCCACTGGGAGCTGCGGGTGGCCGTGCTTGCGGACGGTTGATGTAAACAAACTGTCTCACGGCCTGCCAGTGGATTACCCGGATGGGCCGCAGGTTGCCCACCACTGCAATAGATGAATCTTTCATTGATATCAAGGAAGCAAATGGTAGGGTCCCCCAGCATCACTACTGTCATTTCAACATCACAACTGGGAATGCACCAATCAGGGAAGAATGTCCCTGCTTGCAGCTCTTGGAAAAGACCTGTGTTCTTAAGAATTTAAGCATCATGAACCAGCTCTTGCATAACTACAGAAAAACTATTCCTTTGCACATTTGGACGCCAGTGGAACCCTCTGTGGATTTTCTAACTCCGAACTGATTGCCCACTAACCGATAGCAATCCAGTGTTGTAAGTTTCCCTAGTGTGATCACCACTCGCTTTTCTACTGTTAATGTAGCTCTAATTCTGGTGACTCTGCAGTGGAGGGCTAGGGCCAACTTGGCACACAGATCCAGGAACATGGCCTTTTGCATCTGAAAGTTCTTAAGCCATTGCTTGTCATCACAAACTTGCATTCTGATGTGACCCCACCAGCCAGTGCTTGTTTCTTGGGCCCAGAAGCAGCAATCCACCATGTAGAGCTGCTCTGTGAGTGCCAGCAGCAACCTGCCATTTTTATTTGCCTTGTGCATCACTATCATCAAACATCTCCTCTTCTTCCTCCTCGCACACATGGTTGTAGTCATACTTGAAATTCCGCAGATACAGGAGATTCGTGTGTACTGTATCAGCAGCAGTTATTAATATTGTCCTAAGTTCTGCAGAGCACATGCTTCTGCCGGAGAGATGGAAAAGCAGAGCATGGGACTGTGAGAGTTTTAATAATAGCACACAAATTATGTAATGAAACAAGTATTATGTGTTGGAGAAAATGGATTTATGGGAATTTGATACCAAGTTCCCAGAAATCCATGAGCGAATCACTATATTCCCAAAGCATTGTGAAAATGTCCCACAAGGCATTGCACTGGATGGTAGCGCAGGACACACAGGGATAAATATCCATGTAAATATCCATAGTGCACCACATTTTCCATAGATGCCACCGCTCTTGGTGAGTAATGGAGTGCCATCGCAAGCAGCCAAGAGTGCATACTCCCAGGCAATATACAAATATTGTAGTATGCCAATATAACTTACATCAATGAAACTTTGTCCGGTAGACGTAGCCTTAGTTTCCTATCTGTAAAATGAGGATAATAATGCTACTTCACAGGAGTGTTTAAATGATTAATTAAGGTTTATAAAGTGCTAACATTCACCAAAATGCACCCATAAAATCCCTAACAACTGGACGATCCATTGACTCCCACATTCCCAGCTTATTTTGACAAATGACTCTTAAAAACGTTTTTTAAAATGTTGATAACTATGCACAGACTTCAGCACAAGCGGAAGATTCGCATCTCTCTTTTTACATAAAATGGGTCAATTGGGAGTCCACCGAAGCATTACATTTCATAAAAAACTTTCCTAAAATCTTTGGGGCTGGCCCTGATCACAGCGGACAGCAGTCAGTTATGTCTCTTGCAGGAAGGGCCAAAAATATTTTACAGGCCTATACAAATATACAGTACCAGAGTGAGGAATGCATATTCCCATGGTGTTCTGAGGGGAAATTATTATTCTTATTGTGTTTTCATGTAGTGGACAAAAATATTAAAAATGAATGCAGACTTTCATCAATAGTATTGTTATGAGGTGGGTGAAACCTTGTTATGGGTTAAGTTAAAAGCTCATTAAGATTGACAGATGTGAGAACTCCTTTCAGTTAACATAACTGTAAAGACAATCCCTCACCTAAGACAGAAGGAGTATGTGACCCTGTCCAAGAGCTTTTGCTGAGTATTGTTTAGGGTAAGAGAGAGAGAGAAATTGGCAGAACATAGAGGACCAAGAGAGCCAAAGGAACAGCCTGAAGGAGTTGCTGAAAACATGGTAGGTTTCTTTGAAGAAACCTGGGAAGAGTGTTCATCCTGACCACAAAACGTCAGGAGAGGTCAGCTGAAAAGAGTGTTCTTGGTGCTGTGAGCAATGAAGCTGTTTCCTGCTATTTGATTCCTTCTGTGTTCAGAGACACAGGACTTTGTACATTCTTTGTAAATAAACAAAACAACATCAAAGAACTACTTGAATATCAGCAATTTCTCCTCCTAACTGGAAATGCCTACTAATTTTTGGCTAGCCACTAAGGTCAAAAGAAGGGACAGCATTTATAAAGAGCCTGGGACACCAAGGCATGAGTTTGACATACAATGTGATTTGGATCCTGAACAGAGGGTGACTTGAAAAGTTGCTGAGGGCTTGATATAAGCAAGAAACCACTTTTATGGTGTGTTTTTCCTCCTTTTAGGCCTCAAAGTGAACCCATGTTTGTGGCTATTAATCTTGTCACATATCAGTGTCAAGTGCCAATTCCAAAGTTACAATTTATAAATATTTGTAACCATTTTGATCATTTCCCTTTTTAAACATAACAAGAGTCCACACGCTGGTTTAGTGAATCCATTTTTCTATAACAGTACACACTTAACTACTTAGAAGCTATACCTCAGCATACAAAGTTCATAGCTCTTTTTTTACCACGTGACTGTTACAGAAGAATGTTACTTTTTAAAATTACTGCTAAGCATCCATAATGGGAGCTGATGGTTGACTGTTGTGAGCTGCCTACAAACCCTGTGTTGTGGTGCTCATGGTAGTTACTAGGAATTTCTCTGACCTATGCTGGTTTTACATGAGTGTAACTCCATGGGCTTCAGTAGAGTTAATCCTGATTTATGTCAGAATAAGTGAGAAGAGAATCAGGTACTAAAAGTGGAGGATGGATGCAAAGAAGCTAGACTGAGGTGGGCAAGGAATGAGGAGAGGGCTGATTGTAATCGTGGGGGCTTTTTGATGTAAGGAAGCTACAGCTATAAGGGGCGCAGTGATGGTATATGGAAAGTGTTCATCATCTCCCTGAACAGATTGTTTTGATTGTTTCTCTCTGCCTTCAATAATGGAGGCTTGGTTTACTGTTTCTTCCTTTCACAGCTCTAATCCCTCTCTCTGCAGCTTTCCCTGATTTCCTTATATTTGTGCCACATATGCAAACATTCAGCCCTGGTCCTTTTGCTCAACTGAAGATCACCAACAATGCTTCTTCTCATGTCATCATCTTCAGGTTGTTCGAGGGGCAGTTTCTACTCTACCGCAGAGATTTTGTTTTGTTTTTCTGGAGGCAGATATGCACAGATCAAGGCTGTTCTGAGGAACCTTCTAACCCCACAGCTTCAGGCTCCTGCCGCAGCTCTGTAGGAGAAATGAAATAAGAGAAAAATAATATCACTGCTCAGTCACTGTGTGCATTCTATAGACCATCAAAATACACAGCTGCAAGGAAGGATGTATAACTTTATTGTTCTTTGTGACTGGGAAAGGATTTTAAAGTTTCTTAATCTCACTATAAAAAATCATTCTATTCTATTCTGCCACATAGAGTGTGGTGTCCTAAAGTTAGATAACTGGGAACATTTGTCCTTACATTGCCCTGTTGTGATTAATCTTAATAATATAATTGGTTCCCAGATAGTATTGGTGATTGTGTATTAAAAATACCTGCCAGGCACATAAGACAGAGCTGGATAGCCAAAGCATAGTAGATCAGTCTGGAAAAATCCTAGGGCCTGGTTTCAGAGGTGCTGAGCATCCTGAGCACCTGTTGATTGTAACTGGACTTGTGAGTGCTCAGCACCTCTAGAAATGAGGCCTAAAAGCCTGAAGCAGAAATGTTACCTGGGCAAGTAATGGTGGCAAAGTTTCTGCTCATCAGACAAGGACACCAGGAAGTCTGCAGGGTAGGCTGAGTGACTTCAGATGTAGCATCATAGAGCTGCCAGTTAGAAGGCAGAATGCCTAGAAAGCTATGGCCTGGTCCACACTCACATTTTGCTGGTATAGCTATGTTGATTAGGAGTGTGAAAAAATCACACACACAAAAAGTCCTTTTGCCGATATAGTTTATTTTGTTTGGGGAACTAGTGAACAATTTTGTCTTCAAGCAATATTCACATCCTTTAACCCAGCAGCACCACACACTGCTTGTAAGGAAGTTTTAATAGCTAGTAACCCTTAGGTTGTTTTGTTCTGTCAGTCACTGCAATTAAAATCCCCCATAAAATACAACTGTGAGACATCAGTAAAGGAGGAACCTCAATGAAAAGATTTTTCCTCAGCTTCTGATACCGTGGGTCACAGATGGTGACATGATACCTCACACACAAATGACAGAAATCCATTAATAACCCCCTTTGCAGCTGTAGTGCTACCACCCTCTGCACCAATAGTGCATAAGTATAAGACAGTACCCCTACTCCATACTAAATATCAGATCCTGTGGACCAAAAAGATGGACTCCTCTTCCAATCCTCTGAGCACCCAAAACATCACCCCTAGAATACAGTTCTTGTTTCCTGGACACAGAAAATACAGAAAACTTGTTACTGTCTGAACTGTGAAAATGCTGTGTGGTTTGGACAACTGTAGGTCATCCTCACTTACTGTACCTCAGCATTCCCTCTGGAATTTGGATCCTCTCCTTCTCTGTCTGATTTCAAGAATCTCTCCTGTTCCTGAAGATGACCACATCTAAACCTGCTCCCCAACTAACGAGTCTGTTGTATGCAGAAGCTGCCTATCCATCCTGGCTGATTGGGTGTGACCAAAGAACCCCTGAATGCCAGCTGCTAAGAGGGTTATAGGGATATACCTGTTATGGATTGTACATTATGGCTCACCATAGAATGGTATGTGAGTCTTAAATGAAAGCCATTGTCATACGGGTCATTAGTATTCTTGGGAGATATATGTACAGACACTATGTAAGGAGTTATGTATATATACTGGAAATATATTTTAAAGTCAGTATCAAGGTAGATTGACAGACAGGTTTCTGTCAGACAAAGAGATGTGTAGTCATCTATCTGGCTGTTGAAATGTAAGTTAAGTCTCCCCTCACCCATCTAAACTGAATGCTGATGAAAGATTGTAAGAATTTCAGAAAGGAATTAACAGGTAGGGAAATCCAGTGGGGGAAAGAAAACCTTATCTTGAGAAACACTTCAAAGGTTTGGTGGACTATGTTTGGGGAATAAAGAAGACACCCTGGCATCCTGCACCTAGGGAGTAAATGGGCATTGTGTTTATATTTGTGAAAATGAGATCACAACTAGCCTTGGTTGAAATACTGCAGAGGACATTAGGGGTGAGGTAAACTACTTTAGACATGAGGTTATCCTGGTAAGTTTAATTTCTAGAAAGCATGTTATGATTTTGTTTTATATGTAATCTTTTGTTTCTATTGTCTTACTCACTATCTCTCGTATCTTTGGTAATAAACTTGTCCTTGATTTCACTAAAAATTATCTAAGTATTTTGCTAATAAGCAAGGTGCTGATTCTGAGTTGAATAATACAAGTTGGTGAGTACACTGTAACCCTGGGGACAGCAGACCTGGTATTTCTGTGAGTGTTCAGTGGATGAGGGGCTGGACACTACAGGGGAACCCTTCCAAAGGGCTTGGTTCTGGGGTGCATCTATTGTTAACTTGCAAACAAAGTAAGGGCTAGTAATGCTCAGCAGAGAGGGCTTGGATGGCTAACAGACTGGTGGTGTCAAGGAGCTGACACCTGGCTAAGCACAAGCAAGTGCTTCTCTCACGCTTGAGGCAAGAGGGTAATGAAGTGACTCACTGTTCTGGATACCTCGAGAACCATCACACTGGGATTCCTATATAAATTCCTATATAACAAATGTTCCTTCTCCAGTTTCTCTTTTTCCTCCTCCCCATTTTGAATAGTCTCCCCCACATTACCAGTGCTCATGTCCCCATCTGTATTGTCCAACTCCTGGCTATCAATGGTTCCTGCTTCCTCACCTTGACCCCTTCCCAATCATGTATCAATAAAGGACCAAGTTAGTCCTTCCCTCTAAAGTAGAGAGGCCTTGCACTCAAAATGGGGCTTTCATCAATTCTGCATGATTGTTCAGAATCCTCTGACCCCCATGGCTCAGGGAAGGAGGAATGGTCTTTGAAAAGCTGGAAATGACATCTTTCACTACTGTTCCAGACCTCTGGGCACTGTCTTCAAACATGTCCACTTTTCCTACATATACTGCATCTAATGCAATCCTTGTGGTCTCAATCTTGGGTGCACATGCACTTCCTCACCCCACAGGCCACACAAAAATGCTCTGTAGAGCCACAGGTAAAAAAAGTGCATGGCTGCCTGGGATACCTACAGCTCAGAACTTAAATAAAATATACTGTGGAGATGTTGCAACCCTGGAAAAGTTCAATGGGGCTGTGATAAATGAAGGGGGGGGGGAGAGTAACTCCCTTTTATGGACACCCAGCCAGCCAGTTAGCTATAAAATCCCTCTTGGTAGCTGTTCTNTCACAGCTTCGGGCTCCTGCAGCATCTCTGTAGGAGGAATGAAATAAGAGAAAAATAATATCACTGCTCAGTCACTGTGTGCATTCTATAGACCATCAAAATACACAGCTGCAAGGAAGGATGTATAACTTTTTTGTTCTTTGTGACTGGGAAAGGATTTTAAAGTTTCTTAATCTCACTATAAAAAATCATTCTATTCTATTCTGCCACATAGAGTGTGGTGTCCTAAAGTTAGATAACTGGGAACATTTGTCCTTACATTGCCCTATTGTGATTAATCTTAATAATATAATTGGTTCCCAGATAGTATTGGTGATTGTGTATTAAAAATACCTGCCAGGCACATAAGACAGAGCTGGATAGCCAAAGCATAGTAGATCAGTCTGGAAAAATCCTAGGGCCTGGTTTCAGAGGTGCTGAGCATCCTGAGCACCTGTTGATTGTAACTGGACTTGTGAGTGCTCAGCACCTCTAGAAATGAGGCCTAAAAGCCTGAAGCAGAAATGTTACCTGGGCAAGTAATGGTGGCAAAGTTTCTGCTCATCAGACAAGGACACCAGGAAGTCTGCAGGGTAGGCTGAGTGACTTCAGATGTAGCATCATAGAGCTGCCAGTTAGAAGGCAGAATGCCTAGAAAGCTATGGCCTGGTCCACACTCACATTTTGCTGGTATAGCTATGTTGATTAGGAGTGTGAAAAAATCACACACACAAAAAGTCCTTTTGCCGATATAGTTTATTTTGTTTGGGGAACTAGTGAACAATTTTGTCTTCAAGCAATATTCACATCCTTTAACCCAGCAGCACCACACACTGCTTGTAAGGAAGTTTTAATAGCTAGTAACCCTTAGGTTGTTTTGTTCTGTCAGTCACTGCAATTAAAATCCCCCATAAAATACAACTGTGAGACATCAGTAAAGGAGGAACCTCAATGAAAAGATTTTTCCTCAGCTTCTGATACCGTGGGTCACAGATGGTGACATGATACCTCACACACAAATGACAGAAATCCATTAATAACCCCCTTTGCAGCTGTAGTGCTACCACCCTCTGCACCAATAGTGCATAAGTATAAGACAGTACCCCTACTCCATACTAAATATCAGATCCTGTGGACCAAAAAGATGGACTCCTCTTCCAATCCTCTGAGCACCCAAAACATCACCCCTAGAATACAGTTCTTGTTTCCTGGACACAGAAAATACAGAAAACTTGTTACTGTCTGAACTGTGAAAATGCTGTGTGGTTTGGACAACTGTAGGTCATCCTCACTTACTGTACCTCAGCATTCCCTCTGGAATTTGGATCCTCTCCTTCTCTGTCTGATTTCAAGAATCTCTCCTGTTCCTGAAGATGACCACATCTAAACCTGCTCCCCAACTAACGAGTCTGTTGTATGCAGAAGCTGCCTATCCATCCTGGCTGATTGGGTGTGACCAAAGAACCCCTGAATGCCAGCTGCTAAGAGGGTTATAGGGATATACCTGTTATGGATTGTACATTATGGCTCACCATAGAATGGTATGTGAGTCTTAAATGAAAGCCATTGTCATACGGGTCATTAGTATTCTTGGGAGATATATGTACAGACACTATGTAAGGAGTTATGTATATATACTGGAAATATATTTTAAAGTCAGTATCAAGGTAGATTGACAGACAGGTTTCTGTCAGACAAAGAGATGTGTAGTCATCTATCTGGCTGTTGAAATGTAAGTTAAGTCTCCCCTCACCCATCTAAACTGAATGCTGATGAAAGATTGTAAGAATTTCAGAAAGGAATTAACAGGTAGGGAAATCCAGTGGGGGAAAGAAAACCTTATCTTGAGAAACACTTCAAAGGTTTGGTGGACTATGTTTGGGGAATAAAGAAGACACCCTGGCATCCTGCACCTAGGGAGTAAATGGGCATTGTGTTTATATTTGTGAAAATGAGATCACAACTAGCCTTGGTTGAAATACTGCAGAGGACATTAGGGGTGAGGTAAACTACTTTAGACATGAGGTTATCCTGGTAAGTTTAATTTCTAGAAAGCATGTTATGATTTTGTTTTATATGTAATCTTTTGTTTCTATTGTCTTACTCACTATCTCTCGTATCTTTGGTAATAAACTTGTCCTTGATTTCACTAAAAATTATCTAAGTATTTTGCTAATAAGCAAGGTGCTGATTCTGAGTTGAATAATACAAGTTGGTGAGTACACTGTAACCCTGGGGACAGCAGACCTGGTATTTCTGTGAGTGTTCAGTGGATGAGGGGCTGGACACTACAGGGGAACCCTTCCAAAGGGCTTGGTTCTGGGGTGCATCTATTGTTAACTTGCAAACAAAGTAAGGGCTAGTAATGCTCAGCAGAGAGGGCTTGGATGGCTAACAGACTGGTGGTGTCAAGGAGCTGACACCTGGCTAAGCACAAGCAAGTGCTTCTCTCACGCTTGAGGCAAGAGGGTAATGAAGTGACTCACTGTTCTGGATACCTCGAGAACCATCACACTGGGATTCCTATATAAATTCCTATATAACAAATGTTCCTTCTCCAGTTTCTCTTTTTCCTCCTCCCCATTTTGAATAGTCTCCCCCACATTACCAGTGCTCATGTCCCCATCTGTATTGTCCAACTCCTGGCTATCAATGGTTCCTGCTTCCTCACCTTGACCCCTTCCCAATCATGTATCAATAAAGGACCAAGTTAGTCCTTCCCTCTAAAGTAGAGAGGCCTTGCACTCAAAATGGGGCTTTCATCAATTCTGCATGATTGTTCAGAATCCTCTGACCCCCATGGCTCAGGGAAGGAGGAATGGTCTTTGAAAAGCTGGAAATGACATCTTTCACTACTGTTCCAGACCTCTGGGCACTGTCTTCAAACATGTCCACTTTTCCTACATATACTGCATCTAATGCAATCCTTGTGGTCTCAATCTTGGGTGCACATGCACTTCCTCACCCCACAGGCCACACAAAAATGCTCTGTAGAGCCACAGGTAAAAAAAGTGCATGGCTGCCTGGGATACCTACAGCTCAGAACTTAAATAAAATATACTGTGGAGATGTTGCAACCCTGGAAAAGTTCAATGGGGCTGTGATAAATGAAGGGGGGGGGGAGAGTAACTCCCTTTTATGGACACCCAGCCAGCCAGTTAGCTATAAAATCCCTCTTGGTAGCTGTTCTCTACTTGCTTTACCTGTAAAGGGTTATAAAGTCTGACTGCATGCATAGGTAAAAGGAAGTGAATGAGCACCTGGCCGAAAGAGCCAGTGGGAAGGCTAGAACTTTTATAATCGAAACAAGACTCCCCTTTTGTCTGTCTGTGGTTGTTCTCTCTGGAGAGGAGACACAGAGCAGCAACGCTGTAAGAAGCTTGCACCAGGTATGAAAAACCATCAAATCATACCTAGAAACTGCTCATTTGAAACCCCAGATATGTAAATAGATCAGGAAATGTCTAGGAAGATGCAATTAGGTTTATCTCTTTTATTTCTGTAAGGCTTGTGGACTCCTCTGTGCTAACCCCAGGTGCTTTTGTTTTGCTTGTAACCATTAAGCTGGACCTCAAGAAAGTTATTTTGATGCTTAATCCTTATAAGTGGTTCTTTTTAAAATCTAGCAATAGTCTGAGTTTTTAGATGTATTTTCTTTCTTTTTTGTTTTTAATAAAATTTACCTTTTTTAAGAACAAGATTGGATTTTGTGTCCTAAGAGGTTTGTGCATATGTTGTTTAATTAGCTCGTGGCAACAGCTGATTTCCTTTGTTTTCTTTCTCAGCTCTTCCCCAGAGGGGGGGTGAAAGGGCTTGAGGGTACCCTACAGGGAGGAATTCCCAAGTGCTCCTTTCTGGGTTCAAAGGGTTATTTATTTATTTTTTTTGGTTTGGTTTTTTTGCATTTGCGTGGTGGCAGCATCTACCCATCCAAGGTCAGAGAGAGAAGCTGTAACCTTGGAAGTTTAACACAAGCCTGGAGTGGCCAGTATTAATTTTTAGAATCCTTGCATGCCCCCATCTTCTACACTTGCAGTGCCATAGTGGGGAATCAGCCTTGACGGGGGCCTTTAATTCACCATTCAAACCCTAAATCAATCATCAGATTTAACTGAAGGCTGCGCCACTTTAATGTAACATGGAACCCAGAGCAGAAGATCTGCTTCATGGATATTTTCATTGTGGAAGAAAGTAGTCACAGGTTTAATCAAGGTTGGGATAACAAAACAGTTACTTCCAATCCCTAGTCCCCCTTCTCATTCCAAACTGTTCCCAGAAAAATCCACTAGACTATAAGAGTAAAAGCTGAAACAGAATTCTCTGCTGCCCGGCAGATGTATCACAGCTTTCAGCTGTGCAAGAGGCAATCCTAACTCTTTGAACAGGAGTCCCAATAACAACATTTCTAATTGGACATTTGTCCCCGTCCCCTGTATACAGCGGTCAAATCACCTATCTCCACTGCGACATCCTAAGATAATTCTTCCATTATGAGGAATCTTGCCCAGAAGATCAATCCTGCCAGCTGTGACTGCTGCTAGGATTTCTTCCTAGGTGGCCCCTAAGAAGACCCATGGCTGGAAACAGACACCTCAGATCCTTCCTTATTGTCACCATTCCTCAGTTTCTAACTCCCGACAGGTTTTTGTGTTCTCTCATCCCTGTGGTTTCCCTTTGTGTTGCTGGGATCCTCACGGTCAAGCAAAACAAAAAGCACCACCTCAGATTCTAAAAAAATGCCTCTTTTGGACCACCTTTTCCTCTGGTCCACTCATACCCTTAATAATCCCCTGAGTGGAGTAAAGCAAATGGAGCTCCTGCAACAGAGGAGACCCCAATACTACCCCCATCTCCACTCACAGGGGAAGAGGAAGCCACATGTGTGGCTGCTAAACTGCCCTTTACCTCTACATTTCTGATACAGCCTGATTGTGTTAAAGTTCCACTGTATCCTTGCCCCTTCTCTAAACCCCATGCAGAATTTAAAATGGAGGGCAGGCCCTGCAAACCATCTGCAAGAGTAAGGGGACCTAATCCACCCCCTCCATAGCCAAAGCTCCTTCTGGCAGCTGATCCCCAACAGCAGGGAGCTTCAAAGCAAGCTCTCTTTCCATTTGAACATATACTCCTATTGCCAGTCTCTTCATCCTCCCCCTCCGTGCAGATCCCAAGTCAGTTTCCCCAGCTATACGTACCTTTGGCCTGGGGACACAACACCCCCCCGAGGCACCACAGGAATAAGGCTTATAACAGGGGTCGGCAACCTCTGGCACGCGGCTCGCCAGGGTAAGCACCCTGGCGGGCCGGGCCAGTTTGTTCACCTGCCGCGTCTGCAGGTGGGGTCGATCGCAGCTCCCACTAGCCACGGTTCGCCGTCCCAGGCCAATGGGGGCTGCGGGAAGCAGCGCGGGCCGAGGAATGTGCTGGCTGCAGCTTCCCGCCGTCCCCATTAGCCTGGAGCAGCGAACCATGGCCAGTGGGAGCCGTGCTCGGCTGAACCTGCGGACGCGGCAGGTAAACAAACTGGCCCAGCCCGTCAGGGTGCTTACCCTGGCGAGCTGCGTGCCAGAGGTTTCCGAGCCCTGGCTTATAACATCAGCTGATAGCACCACATAGATCCACTGATCTGTTCACAGTGATTTCTGCATCAGTCTCCACACACACAGACTTTTATGCCATCCCATCCAGAGAACTTGTGGGTAGACAAAGCCTCGTTTCAGTCCCATTATCTGAGACTGCAGCCATCTTGACAGGAAGAGGATGTAAGAACTCTCTCTCTCTCTCTCTCTCTCTCTCTCTTTCTGTAGCTCAGAAAGACTGAGAACAGAGAGACTTTTGTTTTGGACTTTTAAGATTTGGGAGTTCTGAACCTTAGTCCTGGGGTAAGGGCCTTTAAATAGATTTCCAACTGCTCCTTTCATGGAGCTTAATTAAAAGGGAGACATACTTATGTTAATTAGTGTGCTTGGTTTCTCATTGCCCTGATCTGAGCAAGCATGCTTGTTGACACCCAGGTAGGATAATGTAGGGTGAGGTGTACCTGCAGTACCACATCTGGCCATGAGGGAGGGCATAGGGTGGCCCACCCCTGTACATGAAAAGTGTCCAACAAAATGTGCAATGAATGTCAATAACATAAAAAAGTACACAAACACAAATGAACAAGTAAGAGGAAAACATAAGACTTTCTTGAAGCTTTGTGAAATTTAAAGTTTTCAATTTGCATCCTATAGAAGTTTCCTTTTGAGTTAAAAGAGAACCAACCTAGGCTGAAACCACTAAATGTCAGCAGGTCAGAAATACACATTAGACTACTCTGTGGTTTTTTTTAATTGAAAACCTAAAACAGGTAACATCCAGCATCCATCCCTACCCACCCACCATGCCCAGATTCTTGTCTTCTTTGGATGTCTTCCAAAATTGTTCCTCACCTCCATTGTTCCTGCATGGGGGGACAGCTGGCCTGCTGCCCTATTTGTGTCTTCACGTGAGCAGAATAAGTTAGATCTGCTTCCCAATATACACCGGGAAACCTTTGGGAGAATGGACAGCTTGTGTGGACCCTCTGTTTTGCAGCACATCAGGAGAGGGCCTCAAGACTGGGGATGAAATGCCCCAGTCTCCACCACATGGAAGAAAAATCCAAAGCTTCTGCCTGAACCTTAGCCCAGAAAAGTATGAATTGCTCCTGTTCATCTCCAGGAGATGTTGACCCTAATGATGATGATGTAAATCTCAATGTTAACTATTTCACTGCTGATCAAAGCATAAGCAAAAAAAGATCTACACATTCTACTGGAAATGACATCTCTTTTTGGCATCATGAATGATTGAAGCTTGAGTTATAGACAGCTCCTGTAGGTGTACCACCATAATGAGATCCAATGACTGGAACAGGAAGCAAGAGAGGGTTCAACTTTTTAACAGTGAGGGTAATTAATCATTGGAACAATTTATCTAGGGATGCAGTGAATTCCCCATCACTCAGAGACTTTATATCAAAACTGGATATCTTTCTAAAACATAGCTCAAACAGAAGTTATGGTCTTGATGTAGCAATTACTGGATAAGGTTCTGTGGCCTGTTTTATGCAGGAAGTCAGACTAGATGATAATTATAGTCTTTGTCCTACATTCTATAAATGTACTTTGCTACATGCTGCACACACACACACACACACACCCCTGTGCTGCTCCCACAGGTTTGTCTGTCGGCTTGGAGCACTGAATGATAGAATAAACAAAGAACATTTACACCGATGTGATTCCAGTGATCAGGTATAATGTCCCTGTTGCTGTGACGTTAAATTCGCAGCTGTTCTTTGTAACCCTTCACAAATTCTCAGAGTAGAAAAAGGACAAATGTACTAAAGCCGCTGATTTGCGGATTAAGCAAATATGGTGAAGCAGCCTGTGCCTGTCAATGAAAAACTGGGAGGGAACGGTAGTATCAGCGGCTTCTCCCGTGCGGCTAATGAGCGGGTTTAGGGTGGGCTGAGCATGCTCACTAACATCTAAAGCTGCTGCCTTAAATCTGCTCTCCGCTGCAGTCAGGGTCTTTTCCCTGTGCAAAACCGGCATAGATAGAGGGACGTTGGTACTCTGGTGAAGCTACATTGGGTTGCGATATCCAGGATCCCTCGCTATGGGTAGCCAGGGAGCGGAGACCCAGGAGACTTTGCAAACCCCAGGTGGGAGTAGAAGAGTTTTTCTTTCAGAACCTGCTCTCCTTAACCTTTTGGGTTGCGGGTGTCTTCCCCTCTATCTCTCCCCCCCCCCTAGGAAATTGGGTGACTACTTCACCCAAGCATTGTCTGAACGCTTCTGAAACCCCGGCTGACTTCTTTTGTTTAGGTTAGTGGTTTGCGTTTGCTTAAGGTGGGATCTGATTTTTCTGAGTAACTGCAACTTTGGGGGCAAAGGACCCGTTTTGTCTGCACTTTTTTTTTCCTTTTGTAACTAAACTCTGCACATCAGAAGAACTTAGAACTACAGTAAGATCACTCTCTGGCACTTCTTGCCTTTCATGTTTACATCTCTCACTGTTTAAATTGACCCATTTCATCTTCTGTTCTGGCGTAATGTGTTCAATTGGCTTTTTGTCTTTATGTGAAGTCTAGCTGAAGCTCAGCAGGAGCGTTTTGTCTGTTTATAAAGGCTATGAAGGGATGAACTTGAAAGTTTCTTGCAGGCTATTTAAAAACTCTCTGACCCTAATTGCGACCCTAGCCAAATAATGGAAAGCCTTGCTAGTGGAGCCTGAAGCCAAACCTGTTAAATAACTATCTTACTACACCTTGGAAAAAGAGGAAAAGAGTATCTTTGATTTTCTGGGAACTCTCTTCTGGCCTCAACCTCATTCTGGAGTGCAAAATATCAGGAACACTTAAAATATACACATGGAGGAGTGGAGAGAAAGAAAGGGAGTAAATTTAAATATTATCTATTGCAAACTTTCTTTGAAGGATCCAAAGAGCTGGCAGATGACCTACACCTGTATCTTGAATGTTTCTTACGTCTTTATTTGTAAGCTGATTGTTTCTGGGGCTCTGGGCTGTAAAACAAAGTGTATGTGAGGGATGAGGTGCAGACTTTTTATAGCACATTAATACTCTGCAGATAAAACACTGCAGCTTTATATGCTAGATGTCAGATCAGGCAGCCACTACTCAGATGGACAGTTCTCACTCCCACAAGTAATCCAATTCACTTCTGTGGAGCTATGTGTGAGTTGCAGTGGCAGATTCTTTTGTCATTGATGCTGCAAGCTGCTCACTGTGGAAAGACACTAGGAGACTCTCCGAAATCAAAGGGACTCTGGGTGTAAGAGGCTATACGGATAGGGTTGTGGGGAGGGCTTCACTTAGGCTATGTCTACACTGCACTTTCCTCATTAAAACTTTTGACTCTCAAGGGTGTGAAAAAAACACCTTGTTGAGGGTGGCTTTATTTTGTCAAGAAGAGCGGCTACACTGCTTACCTTACAGCGGCACCAAGGCTTGTAAGCTGCGCAGTGTAGACATTGTAAAATGGTGCAGTAATATATTCAGAAAATGGTGGGTTTTATGGCTTTTAATGGCAGAACATCAATTACCTTTTCCTGAACCTTAGGTTTAGGTTACTAATTCCGAATTCCTGGAGGGCACATCTCTTGTAAACAGACAGCTTGAAGTTATTTCTGTTATATAACAGTTATATATTGAAATAACAGGATGATGAAGTTAAATATTTTTAGTTCTAGAAAATGGCAGACCAGAAGTTCCCAGTGAAGAGTCAAGCAGATTTACCAGAGATCAGCTCTTCACAATGGCAGCAACAGCTTGTTTAAACTTCAGTTCAATGATTTGCTATTCAATCCTGGGGCCCTTTTTTCCAAGAGAGGTAAATCAATGTACAGCTCTGCAAACTATTATTCAAATTACCTGCATATTTTGTAGATCTTTTTTAAAAAAAAATCAGAAATATCTTTATAAAAAAAGTAATCAGATTGTTTATATTGCAGCATCACCCTTAGAGGCTACATGTGAGCTCAGGCCCCTATTGTGCCAGGTGCTGTAAGAGACAGTTCCTGTCTCAAAGCACTTACAGCCTATTTTAGATGAGGCAGACAAACTGTAGAGAGGGGTGAAGTGATTTGCCCAAGGTCTTGTAGCGGTCAGTAGGAAAACCAGGAATAAAACCCAGGTCTCTTGACTCCATTCCAATGCCTTATCTTCTGGATCACTCTCTTCCCTTCCCTCCCCTCCCCTCCCCTCCCCCCTCCACTTATGACTTCCCCCTCAGTCTTCCCCAGGTTAAAGTTTGCCAGGCTGGCAGATAGGAAAATCACCTTTACTGTCATATTAAATCGAGCAAACTTGATGTGCAAGTTGAGAAAAATAAATAAATGTATGTAGAGCCCCATGAAACTTCAGAGTAATCATTTTAGAGCAAATCCATTGCTCAGAGAGAGAGGGGCAGGCCCTGGTCAGTTGGCCAGATCATCCCCACCTGGGGCAATGCCTACAAGAGAGGGCTAAGGGTTTTCTCCTGGAACATTCTAGTGTTCCACCCACCTGCCGCATGGAGTGATCTTCAAAGCTTGCCAACAGATGATGCATAGCCACCAGGATCTGTGAGAGGCCAGTGCTCTCTGCGCAGAGGCCTTGTTCCAGTGCTGGAGTCACCCTGAGCTCCACTAGCAGTGCAGCTCCAGTGGAAAGGAAAAGTACAGTGACAGAACATATTACCTCTTCCCAGGTACTTTCTATAAGGCCAGTGGGGAGATGTTGTCATCTTTCCCCCTGCCCAGTCCACACTCCCTCCCCTGCATGGATCCCAAATTTGCAGGGTGTCCTCTGTGGCATCCTGGGATGTGGGGGTAGGGGAACCATGCTGTGGAGACAGACTCCTTCATTTGCCCCTTACTTGCACGGGGGATGAGGTCTGTGCACACCAGGTTCCACCTGCGTACGGACTTAGGGAATGCGTTCTGTCCCTGGGTAAGGTCCTAGTAGCTGACCTGTAGTGCAAAAAGCAGCTTAGAATTTCCATCCTTCACACCTGCTTCCACTTGGAATAGATGCTGCTTCTGCTCCTGACTACAGAAATACTGAATTGTGGTGCAAGGTGATTTTAAATTGCTGTAGAATTACTGCTGAATCTCCCACTCCTCTTTAAAAGAGAAAATGCTTTATGACCATACTGGCAGGTATAATGAAAGAAGGATAAAGATGGAAGACTTGATTAGAAAGTATTTTATCTAATGCTATCATTTTCCTTTGTGTACAGAGGTCTTTTTTTTGTCCATGTTCTAAGTCTGGCTGTCATGGTGTTTCCTTTTACAGGCAGAGAAAAAGGGTGCCAGTGGTACGGTTGTCGGACTGATTTTTGGATGCTTTGCTTTATCTAATTTCTTGACTTCTTTAATATTAGGCAATTATGTAAGTATTTTTACAGTTTTCAGTACTGACTTAATTATGGAATAGGACTTAACAACCTTACACAGAGCCTGGTCCAGATAAACCAATTTGACTGCTGACATGTATAAGTTTGCTCTTTTAAGCAAGTGAAAAGATACATTAACATAATAACGGCCATACTGGGTCAAACCAAAAGTCCATCTAGCCCAGTATCCTGTCTTCCAACAGTGGCCAATGCCAGGTGCTTCAGAGGGAATGAACAGAACAGGTAATCATCAAGTGAGCCATCTGCTGTTGCCCATTCCCAGATGTTTAGTGGTCAGGAAAAACTAATTATGTGCACTCTGAGACTCACTCCATACTCTAGTAAATGTATTTATGTTGTCTTCCTATCTTCCAATTGCTTTTACAGAGATCCATGCTCTTCCTTTCAATGAAGAGCCTGGACACCTGTAAATTCAGCTAGAAACAAGGAAGATGTCCAGCAGAATGTAACTAAGTTGTTCTGCTGACCATCAGCAAGTACTCTACAGATCACAGTAGAGAAGCTGCTGTTTTTTTAAAAGAAGGCAGGTTTCTCTCTGACTGCACATTCAACCAGAGGGGTTAGGAGCAATAGTCTGTGTGCTGTTTTTACACCACTGGGTTCTCAGAGGCAGACCTCCTGGGAGAAAAGGTCAAAACTAGGGCCGTCAAGTGATTAAAAAAATTAATCGTGATTAATAGCACAATTAATCGCACTGTTAAACAACAATAGAATACCATTTAAATATTTTTGGATGTTTCTACATTTTCAAGTATATTATTTCAGTTACAACACCGAATACAAAGTGTACAGTGCTCACTTTATATTTTGGATTACAAGTATTTGCACTGTAAAAATCAAATAGTATTTTTCAATTCACCTAATACAAGTACTATAGTGCAATCTCTTTATCATGAAAATTGAACTTACAAATGTAGAATTCTGTACAAAAAACTGCATGCAAAAACAAAACAATGTAAAATTTTAGAGCTTGCAAGTCCACTCAGTCCACCTTCTTGTTCAGCCAATTGCTCAGACAAACAAGTTTGTTTACATTTGCAGGAGATAATGCTGCCCTTTTCTTATTTACAATGTCACCTGAAAGTGAGAACAGGCGTTCTCATGGCACTGTTGTAGCCAGCGTCACAAGGTATTTACGTGCCAGATGCGCTAAAGATTGATATGTCCCTTTATGCTTCAACCACTATTCCAGGGGACACGTGTCCATGCTAATGATGGGTTCTGCTCGATAACCATCCAAAGCAGTGCGGACCAACGCATGTTCATTTTCATTATCTGAGTCAGATGCCACCAGCAGAAGGTTGATTTCTTTTTTGGTGGTTCGGGTTCTGTAGTTTCTGCATAAGAATGTTGCTGTTCTACGACTTCTGTAAGTATGCTCCACACCTCATCCCTCTCAGATTTTGGAAGGCACATCAGATTCTTAATCCTTGGGTCAAGTGCTGTAGTTATCTTTAGAAATCTCACATTGGTACCTTCACTGCAGATTTGACACAACGCAAAGAAAGTGTTCTTAAAATGAACAAAATGTGCTGAGTCGTCACCCAAGACTGCTATAACATGAAGTACACCTCTACCTCGATATAACACTGTCCTCGGGAGCCAAAAAAATCTTACCGTGTTGTAGATGAAACTGCGTTAAATTGAACTTGCTTTGATCCACTGGAGTGCACAGCCCCGTCCCCTCTGGAGCGCTGCTTTACCGCGTTATATCCGAATTCGTGTTATATCGAGTTGTGTTATATTGAGGTAGCGGTGTATGTGGCAGAATTTGGGTAAAACAGAGCAGGGGACATACAATCCTCCCTCAAGGAGTTCAGTCACAAATATAATTAACGTGTTTGTTTTTGTTTTGTTTTTTTATAAGCGTCATCAGTATGGAAGCATGTCCTCTGGAATGGTGGCCGGGGCATATGAATGTTTAGCATATCTGGCACGAAAATACCTTGTAATGCCAGCTACAAAAGTGCCATGCACATACCTGTTTTCACTTTCGGTGACCTTGTAAATAGGGCAGCATTATCTCCTGTAAATGTAAACAAGCTTGTTTGTCTGAGTGATTGGCTGAACAAGAAGTGGGACTGAGTGGACTTTGTTTTGTTTTTGAGTGCAGTTATGTAACAAAATCTACATTTGTAAGTTGTACTTTCACTACAGATCACACTACAGTACTTGTATGAGGTGAATTGAAAAATATTATTTCTTCATTTTTACAGTGCAAATATTTTTGTAATAAATAATATACACTTTGATTTCAATTACAACACAGAATACAAGATATATGAAAAGATATATAAACATCCAAAATATTTAATAAATTTCAATTGGTCTTCTATTGTTTAACAGTGCAATTAAAAGTGTGATTAATCGCCATTATTTTTTAATCTCAATTAATTTGAGTTAACTGCAATTAGTGGACAGCCCTAGTCAAAACTGTGGCCAGAATATGCTGTAATCAATCTCTTTTTGGAGTATCTTCTAATTTCAATTTTGCCTGTCTTTTCGTGACTAGTACTCAAAGATTTGAGAAACACCTTGTTAGTCTTTTTCAAAACTGACTGTTTCCCCCTTGCTGCAGTGATTGCAGTCTGGCCAGCCAGTGGGCATGGAGCTAAACCATGCAAGAAAACCTTTTAGAGCTGGAAAATGTCTTCTAGGTTCCTACCTTAAATATGGCTATCAAATATCGTTCTTAAGCTAGTGTACAGGCTGCTTTAAGGCCCTAGCTACACTTTTAACACTTTTTTTTTTTTAAAGTGTGTTGTCTTTTGCCCCCCCCCCCTCCCCCGCCCTTTTTAAAAAAAACATTTTTTGGGAGGGGGAATAGTACTTGCAAATCTTTTCAATGAAAGTGGCATTAGACCTCTAGTGTTTCCAATGGGAAGTCCCTTCAATTTACAAGAAAAAGAATAAAAGCCCTTACTGGTAAAAAGTGGCTGCAGATAATGGCCCGTACAGCTGACTTTTTAAAGCGCTGCCACAGCAAAGGACCCTGCTTAAAGTGCTGCCCCTTTTGCCCTCTTCTCCCCCCCCCCCCGGGGGGGGCTGCCGATGATTTAAAAGGGCCCAGGGCTCCGGCTGCTGCTGTGGCTACCGTGCATGCGTGTGTGACTTCTCAACTGCAAGGTAAGTGAGTGGGGCTGTGGAGCAGCTAAGAGGCCTCCACTGGGGGTGCTGTTGTGTGAAACACACAACTTCTTACTAAGGGAAGAGACAAGTGGGTAGCCTGTAGCAATGATCAGATATCTGTGTTTCACTGAAAGCAGGACAAACCAATGGCTTCAGTAAAACAGGCTGCAGTACAGGGACTGGTTCTCCAGCCCTGAACAATCTAAAGAAACTGAAATGTGTGCTCATGCTAAGAGAGGGTGTAGAATGCAATAAGAAGCCCCACAGACTTATATTGTTGAAGGTGACGTGGCCATAGGCTGTGCCCCTAGCCATCCATTTCCTAGCTGGCAGAGTCTGTAGTGAAAGCGGGCCATGCTGTCTTGCCTCTGGCATTTCTGAGAATGAGGTAGGAGCGCACTCCACTTCTCCTCAGAGATGGTTATGAGTTTCTTTTAAACTGGCTTCCATGACAGAATGATCTTTTCCCTGAATAATTAGCCTTTCACAGATCCTGTGTTTACTGCCTTCTGGAGCTTATATGCCCTGAGCTGCATACCCTGTTGTCTTGGATTAGCTGCTGGTATGTTAGATAGATGAGCAAATGGAAACAGCCATTTTAGTCAGCTCCCCATCGCCTACCTTAATAGCACCATTACTGCCTGCTATAGGCAACGCTGGATGTATGTGAGTCACTCCATCTAATCGATATAAGAATGCTGGTGCATTCTGCCACTGTACATAGGCTACAGCAAATGGCAGTGAGAGAGTTAGCGCTACCAGTGACTTACTGTTGGGAAAAGTAGGTTAAGTCACTTAACCATTTAGAATATTTTTAGGTTTGGTTACAAGCTAAATGTGGGGGGGGGGTGGGGGGTGTCTGATTCTCTGCCTTTGTTCTGTCAGTGACTTTTCTAGAGCATGCACACAGTGTTTTGATTTCATAACAAAACTCCCCAAATAAATTTCCCTGATTAAAAATGGACTGGAAGTAATTAAAATGTAACATTTATTCTTCACCAATTGCAGCTTGTACAAATTGGAGCCAAATTCATGTTTGTGGCTGGGATGTTTGTCTCAGGATGTGTTACAATTCTGTTTGGGTGAGTGTTTTCTTGTTTCTAGTGTGCAATTTGCATTGTGTTTTTAATCCTATGAAAAACAGATGGTCTTGCTGTTCAAACTCAGGGCTAGGAGTCAAAAGACCTCAGCTCTGTTTCTGACATTGGGCTGATGACTTAATTTCTCCCTTAGTTTTCCTCCTCCGTAAAGTGGGAATAATACTTGCCCAACTCATGGGGCTATAAGGCTTGTTTAGCACTCTGAGACCCTTGGCTGGAAGATAGCAATTTGCTATTTAGTTATTGGAAAAACCTCAAGTAAGTATGGTAATAAGTACATACAAAATCTAGCTCACAAAATGGGATTTTTAATTGTTTTAAATCCATTTGGAAATTGGAAACTTTGCCTGGCAATTGTAGGGTCTAAGGCACTAAGTTGTGCAACATGTAGGCTTTATTTTTAAAAAGTGTCTATTTCACAATGCTGTGAAATTATGAAATCAAGTTCAGCTTTGTGGGGATGCTGCTTGGCAAAACTATGAGGAGCAACAGAGGAAGGCACTGGAGTTCTTCACAGGGGAGAAGGATGCTGTGCTTGGCCCTCTGCCCCCAAAGGGGGTGGAGGAGTTGGAGGAGGGCTAGAGATTGTTTCCCTTCCCAAAAGCAGGTGGGAGACGATAGAACTCTCCTTTTCCCATTCAGGCACTAGGGGTATGTCTACACTGCATTGTCCGCCTGGGTCTGTAGGATCTGAGACTGCAGACTCGGTATCTTTTGCATCCACACTGCATAGTGAACCCGGGCTTACAATTTCTGGACCTGGGTCTTGCAATCATGCTGACACATCCATACTGTGCTACACTGATCCCAGTCAAACATTATTCTTGGGGCATATTCCAGGCTTCCTAGTGCAGCCTCTAGCTGTAGCCATTCTAGGCCTTGTTTCAGTGTGTATTGTGGGAAAACGTGACTGTCCATCCTACGGCACTTGACTGGAAGTTGTCTCAGACTGCCAACACATCCAGCTGAGCCATCTTTGGGTCTACACACTCCCAAGAACCAGAGCCACAAACATGGGTGAAGCACCGTTGGAAGAACTTGTCTAGCTTGCACTTTCCCTCCTATTTCAGGAAATGGTAGAGGGTCCATGAGATGCTGGTGGATATTTCGATTGTATGTATGTATGTGTTTTGGTTTGTGCGGTGTGGGGTTTTTTGGAGGGGGGGGGTCCTACTGGAGGCACCTCTGAGGGGAATACAGATGTAGCAAACTCCAGCTGGTGGGTGCTGTTAATGATTCTTGCTATAGCTGCGGATTTCCCCCATATGTTGACTGGTGCTTCTGGAGCAGGGCCATGAGAACAGACTAATGGGATCAGATCATGTGGACCTGGGATGCCCAGCAGTGGCTCCAGAACTTTCACATGAAGAAACAGATGTTTCTGGAGCTTTGGCAGCAGTTTGCCCTGACACTTCAGCATCAGGACACATGGGAGGGAGCCAGGCTGGTCCAGAGCAAGGTTGCTATAGCCATCGGAAAGAAGCGCTATCCCTGACTACTACAGATCCATGGCTAACCAGTTTGGTGTTGGCAAATCAATGGTAGGAGCTGTGCTGGTGGATGTTTGTGTGTCAATTGGAATTGAGATTTACCCAAAGGTTAGTGGGCATAAACAAAGTCCCTGAAATAATTTTGAGAGAATGGGCTTTCCAAACTGCACTGGGGCATGGATGGGACTCGTGTCCTTAGTTTGCTCTCCTCAAGGAGCACATGAGTGCATAAACTACAAGTGGTACAACTTGATCATTATGGAGGCCCTGGTTGACCACAGAGGCTAATTCATGGATGCCAATGTGGGCTGTTCCAGAAAAGTGCATGGTGCCAAGGTTTTCTGCAGAACAGGACTTTACCTTCATGGACAGGCTGGGACACTATTCCCACCGAATGAGATGGTTATAAATAGAGTAACTGTCCTCACTGTTCTAGGGAACTCCATGTACCCCTTATGGCTTCTGAAACAGTATCCTGATCTCAGAGGGCCTGGCAAAAGAAGGTTAATTACACCTTCAGTAGCTGTAGAATGGTGGTTCAGTGTGCGTTTGGCAGATTGAAATCCTGTGATGACTGTTTACTGGATCATTTGGATGCTAGTGTTATGCTGTCCACGTTATTGTGACTTGCTGTGTTCTTCACAATGTCTGTGAGGTGAGCCATTTCTTCAGGTGTGCACTCAGGCTTTTACTGGATTGCTAGACCAGTACACCTATCATAATGGAATCAGGATCCACGTGCACCATAGAAATCAGGGATGCTTTGGGCAGCCACAGTGTGGGCTTGCCTCGCCCCATGGATGAGGGGGAATAGTAAGTGTGTGAATATATGCAAATAGTAATGTGAAATATCATCTGTGGTGGGATGGATCCCATTCACACTTCCATTACCTCTGGGGGATTCTTAATGAATTTAAATGTATGGAGGCAATGGAATATATGGTGTTTTCTATGCTTTTTTTTTTTTTTTAAATCTTTACTGTATAAAATGGGCATGTGCTTCAGCCCACTGTTTTTCGATTGCTGTTATGTAGTTCAGCTTTAGTAAAGGTAATAAACAGCTGTCATGCCGCCACATCTTTGTGCAAACAAAACACTTTAATTCTAGACATGGTTTTAATAAAAACAGACAATATTAAACTACTAGCCAGCCCAGCTGCCATCAAACTCCCAATACTGGGGGTGGGGTGGGGATTGCAAAAAACAGTGAATGGTGCTCATTCAATCACTACCAAAAAAGTGAACAATTGTGACACACAGACCCATTGGTGGCTCACTGCTTTGTGTCAGTGACTCTTATCAGACTTGTCCAAGTCACTACACCTAACAGGTTGCTGTCATAGTATTTGTCTTTAAAGAAGATTGTGTGAGATGTCAAATAACAGCTTATACCATACTGGTCATTCAAAGCATTGTGAGATGCATCTGCAGGTATTATTCTCAAGAAGTTGTATGTACATACTAAAAATGTTTAAAATATGTAACTACAATGTTTAAAATGTTACTAGGCAGGGTCGATGAACTAGTTTCTCCCAGACAAAGGAATATTGACTTACCGGTGTGCCTACATCTCTGATGTAAAATTAAGCACTGTAAAAGCAAAAACACAATGGGAACTACATCTGCATGTAAGTCACCAGGAAAAGCCAGGTTGATTTGGGGGGGGGAGGGAGGGAGATGAGTAATCAGCATGAGAAGATGTCGGAGACTTAAAGCACAGAAGGTTGTCTTGTGTCCGGGATCAAAACAATGAGTTTTGGGGAAATATAAGGAGAAATAAAACAACATTTTGTCCATCACTGAGGGAGCAAAATGGACAGTTCCTTTTGCATTCATGAAAGTTGGATCCTGGCCCTGGGGCTGGTGATGCTGAGAGGTTTCTATAGGCAAGAAACTTAGCTTAGGCAAAACTTTCCACCTGCTAAAAGTTATTAGTCTCTGAGAAGTGTGTTATACTTCTGTTTTATTTGTAACCAATTCCCCTTTTACCATCTTAACTGGTTTCACTTAAATCTCTGTCCTTAATCAAAAAGCTTATTCTTGGGTTTATTGTAAACTCATCTTAGTGCTTTTATACTTAGTAAAGTGTGAATCCTGAACTGAAAAACAGGCTCGTGAGTACGCTCTCTTTGGAGACAGCCAACGTGGTAATTTCTGTGAGTGTCCAGTGACAGGGTCTGGATATTACAGGGAATACTCTTCAAGGGAGCATGGGGATTAGCGTGTTAACCTGCAGGGTAAAGGAAAGGCTGGCAGAGCTTCTCAGGAGATTGATTGTTTGGGTGGCTAACAGACTGGCAAGACAGGGAGCTGGTACCAGTTTAGCACCACTAAGTCTGTCTTTCTCTCACTGAGACAGGTAGGTGGGTAACTAATTGACTCATAATCCTGTCCACTCCAAGAAAAAAACACTCCAGCTCCGTTTCACCAATTCTGAGTGCTTTCTACCCCAGTTCTTTGGCCTTTCTAGTGCATCATGTATGCACTGGCTTCTGCTGCACGGAACTGGAAGAATGAATGGGATACATGTGCCCATTCCAATTAGTGTTCATGCCTTGGGGCATGTACCACCCGATCACAGATGGTTCTGGGGCTGCAGGATGCAGTAGAGTGGTGGGGCTCAGGAAGTGGGACTGGAGCAGGAGGTACAGAGGTAAGTGGGGCTGGAACCTTCAGTCTCACTGCCCTGAGCACAAGCAGCTTCTCTAACCTTTCTGCTGCACTTGAATTTTCTCCCTCAAGTGTTGCTTGGGCTCCAGAAATGATGCTGCCAATCTCCCCTAATGCGCTGCAGCCTCTCTCTGTCCGTCAGCCTGCCCTTACATCTTCTTCCCATTGGTATTGCTGCTGATGACTGGTTTTATCCAGGATGTCCACTATTAATTCTTCTTGCCTGCTTCCTCCTTGACCGCTGTAGCAACATCTGGCCCTCCCTCCCTGACCTCTAAAAGGTCCTGTGTGACTGACTGCCCTGCAAAGGTGAAAGGGTTGGCAAGACAAATGAAAGAACACATTATTGTCTGAGTATTTCAAAAAGAAGTTTGACTTCATTTGTAGTGAAAGTTTAGGTCAAAAATGATACTTTGGGTTTTATTCTGAGAAAAAGAAGTTGGTTTTCAGACATGGTTGGGAATTGAGCAGAAAGCAATCATGTTATGATCCGGTCTGATTTACAAAATCAATTTAAATTATTTCTAAAATTCTAGTCCATTTTTCATTTGTGGTGGAAGAAGGGGGACCACTTGCCATGGTTTACTACCTATGGTTTTATAATCCTTTTAGACTTTTAGTGCCTGACCGGCACATCTATGAGTGGAAGGGGCTAGTGACCTACAGAGGAGGCCCTAATGAGCATGCCCTGCACTGAAATGTGATCACCCGTTTGGAGTTTATGCTCCAGGAAAAGTTTGCAATTATCATCAACTGGGATTGTATGGAAAACTTGTGGGGAAATCAACAGGATGCTGAGTTCACTTGCAGATCTAGTGAAGCCTCCCTGAAAGCGCCCTGCAGTCATGCAGTGACCCCAGTGCAGCTTAGGCTTACAATACAGCCCCCATGGTTACATACAGACCCCCCAGGTCAATTTGGACTCCTTATATGGCACACATGGACTATTCTCTCTCTCTCTCTCACACACACCAAGGACAGCCTGGACTCCTCATAGGACATCCATAGCCTAAATAACTTTTTACCCCTCTTCCCCCATTTGGATCATAGCTCAGGAAAAGGGATTGAAAAGCACTCCCCCTCCTGGCATCTTTCTGGACTCATAATACAGGACTCCTGGAGTAAATACAACCCAGCTGCATTTTGGACAGTTAATATGGCACCCAGGGAATATATATATTTCCTCCCCCCCGCCCCATATCTCCATTATAGTTTATAGTAATTGGACAGGCTGCTTGGCATGGTCCAGTGATGCCGATTTGTATGGCATTGTGTAGTATTAGTAAAAGGCTCTTTATCTCCATAATGCATCTTTGGGACAAGGGTGTGTGTGAATATTTAGTAAAAATTTCATCATAACTGCTTAACATTTTGTTTTCACTTCCCGGAATCCATTTTGAATTCCATGTGGCGGCTGGGAGTGAGGGTAACACTAGGGGCCTGGCATGTGTTCCGCCTTTAGCGGATACATGCTGCTATCCCTGATAATAATTTCATTGGGGCATAAGCCAAAATTGACTCTTCCATATATTAACAAAAATGTTCTGCCACCATGTTTACCAGGTTCTGATGCTTCCAATTCTGCTGTGGGCTGCTCCTTGGGGCATCTTCAAACAGCTCCTCTCAGCATGGACTCAGGATGTGCTGTAGCAGCTCACTATGCAGAACCCCCTCGGGGACTGGCATGAGTAGCAGAATTCTTCCTGTGCTTGATCTGGTGGCGGCTGGCTCTGCTCTGTGTTGCCTGTGACTCAGGACTTACAAGGGTGCCATCCCTGCTCAGCACATTGTCACGCACCACCATAGGCTCAGTGAGAAGCTCAGTTCCCATTACCCCATCAAATTCCTCATAGAAGAGGCAGGTAGGCAGAGAGTTCCCAGAGGGGTGGTTGTTTATCCCTGATTTTGTGATAGTTGGTCTAGAGTCACTTTGTTCACTCTGAGCGTTGATCAGCTGAGTGGTGGATCCCCAATGCTGCAAGCTTCTCCAACGTTTCCTGGTACACAAGGTCATTTCTGGTACTCTTGCTGAAGTCAGATAGCTTGCTTGTCTTGCATTAGAGATTAACCAGAATCTGGCTGATTTCCCGAGGCTGGCTAGTAGCTATGGCCAGCCACAAGAAGTCATCCTACAGCAAGTGTGCTAACACAGGAGATGGTTAACTGTGTTCCCAGTTCAGAGGCCAGCATGGGAAGGAAGGGTTGCTTCCAGTTCCTGGGAATCAAGTGGGTAGTTCTGAGCTAAAAGGGCCAAGAAACACTGGCCCAGAGGATTGGGGGACAATGTTGACGAGCTGTCCGGACTCTGGGAAGCCAGGATTGAGCTGCGTCCACCCTGCAAAAAGGCAGCTGGAACCCAAATCCCAGAAGGACTCAGTCTCAGACCCTCCTCTCCCCCACCAACACCCTTTTCCACCCATGTCCTAGGACCTGGGTCTGAGAGCTTATTGACCCAAGTCAGAATATTTGTGTGTGGATGCTAAGGGAGGTCTGGGCTCAAACCTGAGTCTTAGCATGGGTTTACAATGCAGTGTAGACATACGCTAGAGATACTGGAGCTTCTAATATTCAAATACATGCAAAAGCTGGAGCACCCAGCTGGTGGGACAGCACCTTCCACAGCACCTGAGAGTGAAAGTGGAACTGAGCTTCTCATCAGGACACTGTCCCTGGACTCTAATGGAGGAGGGAGAGCCTGCTAGGTGTCTAAACTTTTCAAACTCTTTATGTGATAGGTAGGTAAGAGTTATTTCCCATTTGACAAAGAGCAAGTGACTTGCCCTGTGCTTTGACCACTAGACCATATTGTTTAAAATTATCGTTTTGGTTTGTTTCATTTTGTTGTGTTTCCTTGTTCTTTCAGTATGTTGGATAGAGCACCTGATGGACCAGTATTCATTGGTTTGTGTTTTCTGGTTAGAGCGATGGATGCCATAGGCTTTGCTGCAGCAGTGACAGCTTCATTTTCTATTCTTGCAAGGGCTTTTCCCAATAATATAGCTACAGTAATGGTATGTACAGAACTACACATTATAGCCAAATGTCCAGAATAAAAGTGTTTTAATGACTCTCATATCTTTATGCATTTTTGCGTACCAGACAGCCACTGTAACCCTACAGCTCATGTCAGGTGTCTAATATAAGCTCCTCCAATTTAAAAAGCCTGACAAAAATCTCTAATTTGAGTTAAAAAACTATATATGCCTGGATGAATAAATATGAATCAGGTGCAACAAAAGTTATGCCGGTCCTGGAACAATAGAAGGAATAAGGATGTAAAACTGAGCTCATTCAGTAACACATACAGGACTGTTAAAATAATAAAAACTTTGATGTCTTCTGAGGATTAGTTGAGGAGGGATTTTTTAAAATTATATTCTTGTGATCCGTTTACCAGCCTTATTTGAAACATGGGTAGAATACTGACAGACACCATGCAACTTGAAAGCATTTTAAAAATGCAACCACTTAATCTAGTCTTCATGAAAACTGAATTCCGTATGAGATAACACAACAAAGGGAAATGTTTTGGATTATCATACAGCTTTCTGCTTCAGGATCAATCCGCTTTAACCAGGTGCTTCAGCGAGGAGTTAAACCATTACATCTGGGATTTTTTTATTCTAAGGTTCCTCCATTCCAGTGGGGACTGTTGCAAAGTGCCCTATGCTGTTGTGTCCAGCTGCACTGGTAATGGCTTCACTAGGAGTAGACACAAGGGACGGCATGCTGACCTAACCTTGCATGATACTAATGCTGTGCCCTTGCTTTAAAAACAGCAAGCCAGTAGCAATGGGAGGAGGGATCTAAGAAGTGGATATGGCTGGAGACTTGGAGTAGGAATTGGTGCTGCTGTTCAATTAGATAGAAGTAATCATAATTTTTTGTGTGTGTGTGTGGAGTGCATGTAGGAGAACTAAATACAAGTTTACTTTAAATCTTAAACCCTCCATTTCCTTATACAAGGCTCCAGTTCACAAAGGTACTTTAAAGGTGGACTTGCTGAACTGGGGCCTCTGTCACCTGTCAGTCTTGTTTCTCCATGAGAGATAACACTGAAGGGCAGACATATCTCTGAAATCTGTGAAAATAACTAGTGTCCTAGTTTGCTGTTAACACAGCAAAAATCTCAGAAGTAGATCACCACACAGACACTACAGCATTGTGACATAAAAAACAAAAACTGCCCTGCCCTCCCCCCCTCCCCTCCCCCAAGCAAATTAACTCAAAGGAGACCAAGTAGAGAGACAAGTCTGGTATACATTTAAGTTTTACCCATATTTTAATTATGGGTGGCCTTTTTTAACCAAAATAGTTATACTGGCAAAAGCCTTTGTGTAGACACAGTTATACCAGTATAAAGGTGATTTCTATCAGTGTAGTTTTTTCTCCTTCCTGCATGGAATAATTATGCTGGTGAAAGCACTACCCATATAGTGCAAGCAGTACATTTTTCTAGTGTAGACATGCCCTTATGTGAGCTTTCTTGTCACTGTTCTATTACTTCCCAGTGGCTATTATGGCTAACTACTCTTTTTTCAGGAAAATTTCTTAGTCTAAGTATAGGTTGAGCCAACAATGTAACTGAAGGGTAGTCAATTATTTTTGTCAAAGTCCAATTTTTTTGGTCAAGGTATAGTCACGGTCCAGACGCCAGAGAAGAAAATAAATAATAAAAATATAAGTAAATAGATTTTTGGGGTCCATTCAAAAGCATCTGATGGTCTGGGTTTGGCCCGCGGTCCACCTATTGACTACCCCTGATGTAACTAATGGGGACTAATTGTATTGTAAGAGGAGACTAAGTCCACATAGGCCCCCTTCATCCTATTTTTTTTTTTTTTGAGGTAGCCTCTGATAAAAGAAACCAAACTTAGTGGGTCAAACATACCCATTTTGTGACTTGATGGACTTCATTGGATAGATGCAGGGGCTGAACTTGACCAATTGTATATAGGTAGAAAAGTGCTTCAACTTAAGGCATTTTTCACCCAAGCCCCAAAGAAATGACTTGATGATGATCATCTGCAATATGCTTACAAAATTACATTAGAACCTGGAGGGGAGAACTTAATATTTGGGAAATGTAGTCACTTCATTGCTGGCCTCTCTGCAGATGTACTGGGTATATAGAACAGCAATGGAGGTGTTTTGCCCCAGAAACTAGGTATGCTAGGCAGTACTTGAGTAGCTAATACCAAAATATAAGAACTATACTTGGTCCTGTCCTCTCTGTGCTGAAATAAGGGGATCAAATTGCTTTTACCTAGACAACTTTCCAGACTACTTTTGCTGTCCTTGCATGTGAAAGTAGTTGTTGATGGATCTGATTTGTTCTAGCTTTTAGCGCCTTGCTTCTATCTAACCAACCTCCTCACACTGGATGCTCCTCATAGGAAGTGGTTTGTCTCCAGACTGTTGCTGAAGAATTCAGATGCACCCAAAAATTGATGTTTGCTCTCTCTCTCCCTCCTCTTTAGGGCAGTCTTGAAACATTTACAGGGCTTGGACTGGTGCTAGGCCCACCTATAGGTGGCTTTTTGTATCAGTCCTTTGGCTATGAAGTCCCTTTCATAGTGCTAGGATGCGTAGTGCTGATCCTGGTGCCTCTGAACATGTACCTCTTACCAAAATACGGTAGGCTCTTTTCCTTCCACTTCCTTTGATTAATATTTCAAATTTGAGATGGATGAATACATACATACTCCAGTAAAATATTTTAATTCTTCATGTGTGTAACTATCTGTATGAGATTCCTGGAGCTGGACCAGGCATAAGAAATCTTATGGCAAAATTGCAACTGATTTTAATGTTGCAGGATCAGGTCCTTGTTGAACATAACTAAAAATCATGGATGCACATGGCTTGGAATGAATCAAATATCTTCTGTCCATCCCTGTAAATGCTAGCTTCCTCTGTTGCATTGAAATGCAGTGAGACATTTCTACATGCATCTCTTAGCTTTGGGACTGGAAATGATCAATTGTCTTTGCTTAGTAGCATTTTGATGCTAGTTGGAGGCTTACAGTACCAAGGACAAAGGGATTCCTATGTATTGTATTCCACACAGTGCAAGATATAATTAACACATGGAAGAGAATCCAGCTGCATGCAGTACTTTTGAACTCTGATGCATTTTGGGGAGAAAAGGTAGCTGGAAAGTAACTGTCCATATAATATGAACAGCCTAATATTAGAAGGTAGTCATCACCAGATTGCTGGAGGATAAAACTAATGGAACAGTTCAGATGTGATAACTTTGGAGGATAAGAACTGCATGGCAAAATACTTGAAGCTTTATAGAAAGCCCACAAGGGAGGGGATGGTAAATATAAAAAAATCACAGGAGAGGAAGCACCACATATATAATAAGTGTGTATCCTGCTTGCTACCACTACATGGGATATGCTGGTTAACCATTTGTCTGTCTTCGAAAGATGTAGCTTGGATATAAATACTCTGAATTATTCAGCTTTGGAATTCTGCTATGTGGAAGTCATTATACAATAGTCCTAGGTTTTGATCTTGTAGATGATAATGCATATGAGTAGCAGTCTCATTGTACATACACTGAGATTGTGCACATATTGAAGTGTGTGCAGGAGCGGGGCAATGGAACATAACTTAAAAATGAAGAGACATCACAAGGGCACTTGAAATGTGTCTTGTCTAGAGTGCATATCCAAGGTGCAGGAAGCCTGATCAGGTAATTGCATGAATATGCTAATTGATTTGGTTTGACAACTGACAATCTTTTTTGTTTTGGTAGCACGTGTCTGAACTAGGAATACCATGAAAAGGGAGAACTTCCACATGTGGTTTTATGATGCACAATGTGTTAATTTTTTTTTTCTTTTAATAGCCAGAATGAATTATTAGACTATCTAGTCTGATCTTATGTAATGGCAGATGGTGTACTGTAGAGAAATGGCTGTATTTCATATTTTTGCCTATTCACTTAATAGGCAATAGCCCAATTACTTTAATCTAAGATGAAGGCATTAAGTAGGAAAATTTAAGTTCTGTTTTCTTCATTTTTTTCCCCTCTGTTCATTTGTCTAGCTTCCAATTTTGGAGGCTTTAAAAAAAATTCTGATCTTGTAACAATGTCCAACCATGAGCTGTAACATTCTAAATTTTGCTTCAATTTGTTTGAGATTCCCACTGCTTTGAAGATGGTTGTGGGAGAACACTGAATCTTGGAGGCAAGAGAGTGGGCTATGAGCATATCAAATTAAACACAATCCATGCTACCAAAAGAACACAGTTTCTTTTCTTCTCTTAAAACAGATGCAGTCGCTACCAAGGACTCATTCTGGATGCTCATTACTCTGCCAAAAGTTGTATTTCTCTGTTTTACTAGATTTTCACTAAGTGCGTGTTTAGGCTTTCTGGATCCCACTATGTCACTGTTTGTTTCAGAGAAGGTGAGTCATCTTAATGTGCAAGAGATAGGTTAATGACTTCAGCAATATGGAGTACTTTAATCCAAATATTTTAAAATTAATGTCCTAATCAATTCTATTTTATCAAATGTGCTTGTCATCAGCATTAGCCGAGCTTAATACTGTATTGTTGACTTGCCATTCAGAGTCATTTGATTTCCGCAGTGCTGGGCACTTGCAGCTCCTATTAACTTCATTTGGAATTATGGGTACTCAACAAAATCCATCCCTTGCTCTCGTTTAAATGTTTTTCCCCCCAGTTTCCAGTTGCATAAGATCCTTCCCTAAGGTAGTCAAACTGTGTCTGCAACTCTCCCTTTCATGCACCCCATCTATCAGATCAAATGAGTAAATGCTTTGTCTGTGGGATAATAGTCACTGTGACAGAACATTGTCCTAAGCAAAAACATCTTATTTTGGGGTTAAGCTGTTTTGGCTCCACCTCTGCTTGTAACAACACAAAACACTTAAACTGTTTCAACGGTCTATTCTGAAGACACTATCTTGGCCTTGTCAATAATCCATTAAGATGGATAAGTGACACTTGTTTGTATGCTTGCATGACATGCTGACATAAAGTGCATGCTAACAAAATCATTAGATATGTATTAATGTTGTCATTGTGTTTCCCCATCAGGGAACTTGAAAACCAAGCTTAATTGCACCTTTGCCAAGTGCCAATTTTTTCCTGATTCTTACCCACTTACTGTCTCTGGTTAAGTATGAACAGATAATGCATGTGTGAATGGCAGGAGGTTCATGTGCATGTGATTGGGTAAGAAGAGTATTTACAGACTTTGAGGTTTCAATTGAAATAGCTGTAATCTTGGAATATTTGAATTGACTCAGCTCTTCAAATCTAGAATTGTGAATTGTTGATGCCATTGGCCTATACAACTAGGGAATGGCAAGTGAACAAAGCCTACTCTACAATATTCTAACTTCTCATTCTATTATTTTTGCATCAGTGAGACCCCTTTCCTCTCCCTCCTATGCCCTGTTCTGAATCCCTGTTTATATCACAGAGACAAAGTGGGTGAGATGACCTTTTATGGGATCAACTTTTGTTGGGGGGGAGAGAGAGAGAGAGAAGCTTTTGAATTACACAAGGCTCTTCTCCAGGTCTAGGAAGGGTGTTCAGAGTGTCATAGCTAAATACAAAGTGGAACAGGTTGTTTAGCATAAGAAGTTAATACATATTGTAAGGGACCATTCAAGGTGAAGTGGCCCATTAACACCCCTGCAGTCATAGGACAAAAAAGTGGGGTTAGTGGGTTACAGATTGTTGTAATAAGCCATAAATCCAGTGTCCTTTATTAAGACCTTGATTGTAGTGTCTAGCAGCATTATGAATTTAAGCTCCAGGCTCCTCTTTTGAAGGTGTTGTGCAGGTTTCCTTTGAGGATGAGGCCTGAGAGGTCAGATACGGAGTGATGGTTTTGTGAAAAGTGTTCACCCATATGTGATAAGGTGTTTTTGTCTTTTATCACTTTTCTGTGCAAGTTTATTTGACAGCATAGTGATTGTCTGGTTTCATAGTGATTGTCTGGTTGTTGGGGCATTGAGTGCACTGGATGAGGTAAACCACACATTGCGATAGGCATGTGTAGGACCCCTGGATCTTGAAAGGTGTGTTGTGGTGGGGTATTGATCATTATAGCAGTGGAGATATTTCTTCTGCTGTTCTGGCAGGGTCTGGTACCATTTTGAGTTGGTGGGCCCTAGTCTGTGGGGAGCTTGCTTCTGATGAGGAGCTTAGTGAGGTTGTGGGGGAGGGGGTTGTTACAAGGCCAGAAGAGGGGGTTCAGGAAATACTTTTTTCAGGATGTGGTCCCCTTTGAGCATGGGTTGTAATTGTTTAATGATGCCCTATATGGGTTCCAGTGTGGGGTGATAACTGACAAGCGGGGATATGCAATCAGAATTTTTGTTTATTTTCTGTAATGGAGCAAGCTCTCTCGGGCTATTAGGGAGGCCTGTTCTGTGATATGATCCACTCCTCTGGTGGAGTGTCCTTATTTAGTGAAGGTGGTTTTAAGTGTGTTAAGGTATATATCTCTGACTTTCTCTTCAAAGCATATTCTGTGGTATCTGAGGGCCTGGCTGTAGATAACAGATTTCTTGGTGTATCTGGGGTAGTTACTGGATCTGTGTAGGTAGGTATGGTGATCAACGGATTTGTTGTATATAGCTGTCTGTCAGGTTCCTTCTGGAATATGTGAGGTGCAAGAGATGGTTCTTCAGTTTTTCTGAAGTCCTTTTGCAGAGTTATTTAGCATCTTTGAAGTTGTCTGTAGTGGTCAGAGGGCTATAGATAAGCCCTCTGGGGATGATGTTTTGCATTTCCTCAGGAAGTAAATGTCGCTGTTAAGTGTGGTGTTTTTGTTATTTCCCCCTCATGTTGTGGAATTTCCATTTCAGTGGCAAAATTCAGTATCTTCCATTGTTGTTTGCCTTGTTGTTCCCAGGATATTAGAGAGACATGGTGGGTGAAGTAATAGCTTTTACTGGACCAACTTTTGTTTGGAGAAAGAGACCTACAACTCCAAATATGGTGTACAGCTGTGCAGAAGGACTTCAGAAAAACTAAGAAACCATCTCTTGCACCTCCCATACTCCAGAAGAAATTACCTCATACAAGAAATTATCATGTGCCCCCATATGATAGAAAGAAAAAAATCAAGAAACATGGAGATCACGCAAAAAACCTCAAACAACTATTTAAAAAAAAACACACACCATCTAACACAAAAAACAAAAAATGGAACCAACTACAACAACTCCACAACCCACAGAACTTTGCATCTGAGATAAACCATGGCAATAGGACCCGCCACATGAATGCTGCATGACAACCCAACATCATCAATTTATCAAGAGTACCCCTAATTGCAGCTGAATTATCTGTACTTTACAAGGGACCAAAATTCTGCCCCACCACAGACCCTGATAGCATACTATCATGTGGAAAACTAGAATAACTCTTTCACCGACTCTGCCTCCAAGTATTCTTTCACAACAATGACAACACCTCCCACAACTACCATGTCCCCACCCACAGTCATAAGAAAAAGAGAATCATCTGACTGGACATCTAAGTTCCCTCTAAGCTGTGTGGCCGCATTAAGTGTTGTGCAGGTGTTCAGGGCTGTGGCGGGGAGACATGCTTCTCTACCAGCCCTGGACCTGCTGCGGTGGGGAGAGGCACCTCTTCCTGCTGGCCCCAGCCTAGCCCTGCCTCGGACCTGCTGCAGATGGGGAAGAGGCGCCCTGGCCCCAACCCAACCCAGCCCAGTCCCGGACCTGCTGGGGCGGGGGGAGAGGTGCCTATCCCGTAGAACCAGCCCCGGAGCTGCCACAGCAGGGAGAGGCACCTCTTTCCTCCTCCCCTCCTCCCCCCCACCTAGGTGCTGCAGCAGGGAGAGAGAGCTGGGTGGGGGGGAAAGTCCTCTCTCCCTGCTGTAGTCCTGGGGCAGCCTGCACCCCAAACCCCTCATCCCTGACCTCACCCCAGAACCTGCACTCCCAGCCAGATCCCTCACCCCTTGCATCCCAACCCTCTGTCCCAGCCCTGAGTCCCTTATCACCGTCCCCACCCCAAAGCCCACACCCCCAGCCAGATCCCTCACCTCCCGCATCCCAACCCCAGCCCTGAGCCCTCTCCCACACTCCAAACCCCTCGGCCCCATCCCCACCACATGAATTTTGTTATGTGCACCAAAATGGAGGTGATGGTACGCATAACAAAATTCATTCCGCACATGTGTGGGAAAAATTAGAGGGCACACTGCTGGACACCCTACAGTGGACAAAACCACACATTGATTGATTGCTTCAGGGGAAAAAAAATAGACTGTGAAATCCTTAACAAACATCATATCCACCACAATCTTTCCACTGCCAAGAGGACAGCTGTACAGTCCCTGAAATCCAACCACTAGATAATGATCAAACCTGCAGACAAAGGGAGTATTGTAGTCGTCATGGTGAGAATTACAACATCAGTGAGGTCAGCTGACAACTTTCCAACGATGCCTACTATAATGAACTTAAAGAAGACCCTACACCACAATTCACCCAGGAATTTAAAGATACTATCAAATCCTTCCTCAAACAACTCCAAGAGAAACTCTACAACTTCATCCTGCACAAAACCACCCCAGGGATCTCCTACATGCTTCCTGAGATACACAAACAACGGAACCCAGGCAGACCCATCATGCCTAGCCATGGCACTCTTCTCGAAGGAATATCCAGACTCATAGAAACCATCCTCAAACCACTCACCACACAAAAGGCCAGCTTTATCCAGGACACACGAAACTTCCTGCAGAAACTCTGCAATATTAAGAAGCTCCCTCAAAACACCATCCTTGCCACCATGAATGTCACTCCTCTATACCAACATTCTTCACAATGACAGCATCACTGCCTACCTCAAATATCTACAAGACAATGATCAACACTCAGATATTCACCCCAAAAACATCACCAAACTTCTCCATTTCATCCTCACCCATAACAATTTCACATTCAACAACACAGTTTGTTCAAAGCATGGAAACAGCCATGGGTATTAGGATGGCTCCCCAATATGCCAACCTCTTCATGGGCCACCTTGAGGAAGAATTTCTGGACAAATGCACCATGAAACTGATGATGTACCAAAGATACATGGATGACATTTTCATCTTCTCAACAGACGACCTAAACTTCCTCAGAGATTTCCACCACAACTTCAACAAACCTCCACCCATCCACCAAACTCTCTAGAACACTCCCTCACCACCATCAACTTCCTGGAGACCACGATCAGCTTCAACAATGGATCCCTACAGAAAACTGTGTACAAGAAACTTATGGATCACCACACTTGACTTCACAGATCCAGTAACTACCCCAAACACACCATGCCAGGCACTCAGATACCACAGAATATGCTTTGAGGAGAAAGTCTGGGATACATATCTTACTACACTTAAAACTGCCTTCATCAAACAAGGACACTCCACCAGAGACATAGATTGCATCAGGGAACAGGCCACCCAAACCCCCTGAAAGAACTTTCTTCAATATGGAAATAAAACTGTCTCTAACTGCACAATCCTAGTTGTCACCTATCATCCCATACTGGAACCCATACAGGGTACCATTAAATAATTACAACCCATACTTGGTGGGGACCCCATCCTGAAAAAAATCTTTCCTGAATCCCCTCTTTTGGCCTTGAAACAACCCCTTACCTCTCCAAATTCATCATCAGAAGTAAGCTTCCCACAGACCAGAACCCAGCAACTCCAAGTGGCACCAGCTCCTGCCATAACAGAAGCAAAACCTGAAGACACATTGCTATAGCTACAATGATCAATACCCCCACAACGCACCCTTCAAGATCCATGGGTCCTACACATGCCTATCACATAGGTATAGGATTTACAGTTTATTACAACAATCTGTAAGCCACTACCCCACCTGTTTTGTCCTATGAGCAGGGTGTTAATGAGCCACTTCGCCTTGAATGGACCCTTAGCATATATGCTAACTACGTATGCTAAACAATCTGTTTCACACCTTGTATTTAGCTGTGACACTTTGAGAACGCTTCCAAGACCTGGAGAAGAGCTCTGTGTAGCTCAAAAGCTTGTCTTTTTCATCAACAAAAGTTGGTTCAATAAAAGATATTACCTCACCCACCTTGTGTTTCTCATATCCTGGAACCAACATGGCTGCAACAACACTGCAAACAACAGAGGGTTTTTTTTTACTTTTTTTTTTAAACAAATCAAATCATTACTTTTTTCCAGTTTAAAAGCCATCTTAAAGGCAAGTCATGCTGTAAAATAAATTCATCTAGTAGGAAGGTACAAATGCTGTAGTATTCTACTATTAAAAAAACTAAAAATTGGAGGAGATGTAAATACTAGAGCCACTTGTACTGAACTCTGAGATATAGATTTCAAACACCCCAGATTCTGAGCTGTTAAAATGCAGCCTTCTGGATTGGGGGCAAATCTGTCAATTTTTGAGATTAGACTTGAACCATGTGTCTCTGTGGAGTAATGGAACCTGATGAATTGAAGAGATTTGGGGTAAGGGGAAATCCCAAAACTACTGCTGATACGCAAGCATTGAAAAATATATTTCATAAGGAAGTTAAAATTATTGGCTTCAGCCACTTAGCCTAAAATGTGATTCTTGTGGAATACTTCAATCATTCTGTGCTTTTTTTTTTAAACTTTATTTTACAGTTCAAATTACCGGCTGGTTATGTGGGTTTTGTATTTCTAGCGTTGGCACTCTCCTACTCCCTGTCTTCACCATTACTTGGGCTTCTAAGTGATAAAATGCCAGTGAGTAAAATCTCTTGTTGCTTGTATAGTGTCATATGTACATGACTAGCATAAATATGCAAAGTAAAAAAGCAGAGAAGTCTCTTTTCTGAAGTCTTAGACCAAGACCCCAATTCTGCAAAGGGATCCATCTGCCCAGGCCTTTACACCTGCACTGAGTCCCATTTTCTTCAAGTTAGTGGATCCCTTCATAGGATCTGGGGCTACACTAAGACCACAAATACACTTGTTCATTATCTTTACTGTTTCTATGTACATTATAGCTGATATACAGCTGGATTTTTAGATGGGCTAGATTCATGGTCGGCCTCTTAGATGTAAAGAATCACTACTCCAGGTAGAGCTGGAATTGTGGGGAGAGAGGGTGTGGGGTGGTGAACAAGCTATCAGGATTTCCCCTCCCCACCCCCCGGACAAATGTACTGGCCAGCCGTATTTTCACACTCTTAATGAAAAGCTCACTATAGGAATATATTTCAAATGAGCTCGGTATATGTGTGGGCTAGGAGGCTTTGGTAACACAGCCTTTTACCTTTGGAGATCTTTGTTCAAGCCTTATCTGATCACAAGTGCAAATGTCTATTTATTTTGACATAGTATGTGTCACTTTTGCCATTTACCAGTGACCACCAATTATATAGCAAAAAGACAATAGGAAAAGCAGAGACATTGAATATCCAAAATTAGGTGCATGGTCAACTCTGTATGGCAGCAAGCAATTGACAGTAGTGGGAGCCGTTCAGGGCCGGCTCCAGGCACCAGCCCAGCAAGCAGGTGCTTGGGGCGGCCAACGGAGAGGGGTGGCACGTCGGGCTCTTTGGCGGCAATTCGGTGGCGGGTCCCTCACTCCCTCTCGGAGCGAAGGACCAGCCACCGAATTGCCGCTGAAGACTGAAGCGGCGGCGGTAGAGCTGATCGCAATCGCGGCTTTCTTTTTTTGTGCTGCTTGGGGCAGCAAAAACCCTGGAGCTGGCCCTGGAGCCGTTAATGTCACATCAGCATCATGTGCAAACTTACTTTTCAGCAGTATTTTTTTTTTTTTTAAAGTCCTGCTGGTGAAAACCAAGCTTTGGGCACCTGGTAGCAGAGTCTGCTTGCAATAGGGTCACAGTGACTTGAAATACCCTCACCTCCTGATTTGTCACCTGAAAGCTTCCTGATGCAATCCCCACAGTAGGCAGTACTTGCCTGGGAGTGGGCATGAGATAGGAAATGTACTGATCAGTGCCTCTCCCATACATCCACCTATGGAGCCTCAGTCAGAATGTAAAGGAGTTTTCCGCAGGGGCCACTTTTAAAAGCTTCATTGGGGGTTGAGGTAATCCAGTCAAACTCTTAAATTTGCCTCTGTTACCTGTCCTATCTGCAGCATCTTCTTACACTGGGAGTAGGAGATACTGTGGTGCCATAACTAATGCTGAGTGGCAAATGTTAAGTGTAAGGACTCGTACTCTGTTGTGATGGGGAGAGAATATTAACTTTCTCTAGAAAATTATTGTTCTAAATCCCATTCCCTGCTTTCACCTCCAAGAGGTTTGAGCTGCTACTGAAGGAAGGGAAATGCATCTGAATGAGTCCCAAGTATGTTCCTTTCCCTGGTGGGTTTGAAGTGTTCAGAAGTGCCTTAACTAAATTATTTTTGCGTATGTGCTAGTTTGGTAGATAAGAGTTTGGTTGAGTTTGAATTTCTTCAGACCTTTGATTTCTCTTTCACAGCACCTAAGGAAATGGTTTTTGGTCTTTGGAGGCTTACTGACAGCACTGTCCTTTTTCCTGTTAGGACCTGCTCCCATCTTGCACATTGAAAGGTACATTTTACCGCCTTTTATCTCTAACACTATCAAGTGAGCTTTCCCCATTAATTGGCATTCTGTCTAATTATTACCACTTTATGTAGCCATTCAATGCAAGAGGTGTTTATCTGCTGAGCTTTTGAAAAGAGATACTGTTTTCCTTGCTCAAGCAGCAGAACACAAATGTACCTCCAGATGGGAGCATCAGAATACTTACGTACAGTTATAATTAAAAAATGACTAGAAAAAATAACTCCTCTGTATTGACTTGCAGCCTTTGCCTCTTCAGAGTTGTATCTACTCACTTTAGTCTGTGTGTGGGGCAGAGAATAATAAAGGTTAGTTTTGTTATTACTGATAAGTCCTCCAGGACCAACATGGCTGTGGGAGAGCAAAGTGATTTATTTTGTTAGTTCTTGGGATGCATAAGCAACTACGGCTATGTCTTCACGGGTGGGGGGGGGAGGAGGAGGGATCCCACTGAGAGCCATCTTGATGTCGTATCCAAGGGGAGACGGGTACTGTGTTTTTTTTTTTACCTCAATGTAGCTAGTTGAGGTAAATGCTATAGCCCACATTTGGTATTTACCTCAACTAATTACACTGAAATAAAAAACTACAGTGCCTGTCTCTCCTTGGATATTTATGACATTGAAATGCCTCTCAATGGAAAATCATTGGCCCCCCCAAAAAGCGAAGAAAGTCTGTGTTCCATTTGTAAAGCCACCTGTGCTACCCCTATTGTCTTCCAATGATATACTCTGTTACACCTGTGAAATGACACTGATGGCAAGGGTTGCTAAGGTGTAGAGCTGGTTACATTTTTTCCCTAACTTTTGAAGAACATCATAACCAATTTCAAACATTTTGGGAGGAGGGGTGAGTGGAGGAGAAACTTCAGGAAGTAGCTTGTAGGGGTTTTTTCACCCTCTATCTCTACACTGATGTAACTGTGGACTGCAGAATGTTTAGTGTTGTGAAACAAACAAAGACCATATCTTGGATTTAACAACCCCAGGATAAATTTTCAGGGTCAGCAGTTGGTAAAACCATTCTCTGTTTATAAACTGAGCTCCCTGCATAAGGAAATCATTGACGCAACAGACATGGAATCACAGAATTTTTTATTTTTCACAAAGTCCATTTTTCAAATTGGAGCTGCACTCTTAAATCTCTTCTGTCAAAACATGCAGGGCTATTTACTGGATGGTTTAAAATTAATATTATAGCTAATGATGGTTTGAAGGGAAAACTAATCTCTGAATCATGGAGAACTGGTGTAACAGTCACACTTTACTTTCGTTAATTAGATTTTAAAGAAGTTTTACACCATTTCAATGCTTATTTTGCAGCAAACTCTGGATGTTTGTCCTAGTGCTGGTTTTATATGGCTTTTCCTTTGGGATGACTGGTGTCCCACTGTTTCCTGAGATGCTCAATTGTGCTTAGTAAGTAATTCTATCTGTTTATATTATTACTAATACTTGGAAGCTCTGCAAACAATTTCCAGCCACCTTTTCATTCTCTGAGAGGGAGGGAGGGGGGAACTAATTAATTATTGATCTGAGCCTGAGATGTTGGGTGATTCTTTTGAAAAAGTGACTTAGGCTCTTGTCAAGTGGCTTTCTGACTTTTTTTTTTTTTTTTTTTTAAAGTGAGCTGGGCTTCTACATCACTTAAGCACTTCTGAGTTTTATCTATTGTTCAGGGGGTGTGACAACCTCAATATGGTCATGGGGTCCAGCTGGTTTTGGTAGTTTGCATAGCAAGCCATAAGACTAATGTGTGTGTATATATATTTTAAGGGGACTTTTATTTCAGGTCATTGGAAGGGTTAATATCCAGCAAATACCATTGTCTCTCTGGGAGATCCTACAGTAACAGTTCTATCAGCAGGAGTCAGGATTACTTGAAATGCAGTTTCCCATCTTCCATGCTGCTTGCCCACAGTGGGCTGAGGTCCTCTTGGTTCCATGTTTAGCCAACGTGTATTTCTCCTTGGAACTGAGGGCTTCCCCCTTTTTCAGACCCATCTCTCAGCTTTCTTTCTCCTATGCCCCATCACAAGACTGACTGACTATGTATGACATGGATATCCAGTTATCACAGTCTCAAAGGTGATTACGCTGTAGTGCTGAGAATCCCACTTAACATTGTCCTTATCTTCCTTCTCCTAGGGAGGTGGTGCCAGATGGCTTAATAGGCAAGACATGGGGCAGAAAGTTGTAGATCCTCTGTACAGACAAACTTCTCTGTGCTATAGTGGATGCACTTGTGTGTATTTTTATGTAGTTCATATTTCCCTGTGGGGGGGACATTCCCCACCTCCCCCAGGAATAGAGCACTTTAAAAGGAAAGAAGCGTACTTAGTGGAAATAACCTGTCTGTCTTTCTCCAGTGAGAATGGATTCGAGCAGGGGTTAAGTGCATTAGGACTGGTGTCTGGGCTCTGTGGTGCAGTGTGGTCACTTGGGTAGGTACACAGTCATGCTCTATAAACTTCTGGTGTTTTGGTTGCTCTGTGTTACTATAATGTTGCTGGGCTGCTTAAGTGTGTAAAAGAGTTGCCTTGCCCTTTAGTTCCCCCCGCCCTCCGCTGGCCAAGTATGGCTCTTCAATGTCCTACCTCAATAGTCTGTGCTCTCAGGACCCCTTAAGAATGCCACACAGTCCAAAGGTATAACATGAAATTCCCCTGCTGGGGTTCTACTTTATGAAGTCCAAAGACTTTTGAAATAAAGTCTCTCTTGCCCAGATTCAAAATAAAGCCTCCTAGGCCTGCAGTCTCTGTCCCCTCAGGTTCAGAGGTTGCATAGCCCTCTTTCTTGGGGGGGTGGGGAGTCTGTGCTTCCAGTAGCTTCCTTCAGGGCAGGGGTGGCTCCAGGCACCAGGGCAGCAATGGCGTGCCTGGGGCGGCAAGCTGCGGGGGGCGGCCTGCCGGTCCCTGTGAGGGCAGCAGTCAGGCTGCCTTCGGCGGCATGCCTGCAGGAGGTCCGCCGGTCCCGAGGATTCGGTGGCAATTTGGCAGCAGGGAGGCTGAAGGCGTGGCACCGGCAGACCTCCCGCAGGCATGCCGCCGAATTGGCATGACCAGCGGACCGCCCGCAGGCGCGCCGCTGAAAGCTACCTGACTGCCGTGCTTGGGGCGGCAAAACACATAGAGCCGCCCCTGCTTCAGGGACCCTGTGTAATTTTCTCCCTGTGTAATTTTCTCCCTTCTTTCCCTGTGTTGAAAGAGAGATCCAGGGGTAGCCCTTCCCCATCTCCTGTTTTCCAGGTACCTCTTCTTAAATCTGGTTGGGCAGCAGGTAGTCAGTCACAGGTGCACTGGACCCTGCTCCCTCTTAAAGGGGCCAGTCTCCCAGTGACAAATTGATAATGAAAAATCACTTAACTTTTACCTCTGTCATTGTGTTAACCTTGGACCAAAGACTCATTACTAAACTGCTGCCAGGTGGGCATGTTCTGCAGTGATTCAAAATGTGCAGGAAAGGAATAGCAGGATGGAATCTGAACTAATCTTCCTTGAGATGGTGGTGTCTTTCACATCAAGAAATAATTGTTGGTGACTAAGTCTGGGTGAGCCTGCAGTTCCCCTGTGTGTGGTTACTTCTTGGCTATCAAAACTCTTGGCATGTGCTAGCTTAAAGACAGTGACACTGAACCTCCCAATAGTACAAGGAGGGACGCTTGTGCCTGAGATGAAGGATATAGTGACATTCCCATCACTACTCCCAATTTCTACCCTCTGTCTTCCCCTCTGCTCTCCTGCCAATCGCCATCTTTCCCCCTTCATTGTCTGGACAGTTTGTGTGGATAATTTGGCATTTTGAGGTAGGGGTGTGTGTGTGTGTGTTCAGGGCTGGCTCTAGACCAAATGGCGCCCCAGGCAAGGAGTGCCTTTGGTGCTCCTCCCCCCCATTTGTTAAACTTTGAATACCTTTTTTTTTTTTTTTTGCATTTGTAGCCCATTTCATGACTTTGATGCACGATTTGAATGCATGATTTATCCCTGTCATATAAGACTATCAATTTGCATGCTAGGATCTGTAAATCTGCATTTATTCATGCCATATATAAGAAAATAAAAAAAATTCCTCTAAGCTTATAGAAACTTCTTAATTTTAAAAATGACTGAAGTGTTCTGACATCACAAAATTGAACTATGCACCGACATTGGGTGGAGCACTATTACTTAGTGTTACCGTAGGTGACCGCCTTAGAATGTTAACCCTAGTCCTTCAGTTCAAAAGGTCGCTTTTGTTGCCTTTGCCCTCGTAAGCTGAAGCACAGCGTCAGTGATCCAAAGACTGGCAATGGCATTTTCAAGCGATGAAATAGCAAGCGATGTCAGTCTCTCATTGGCCATCATTAAGGCTAAGATTTAGTCATGGGTATTTTTAGTAAAAGTCCTGGACAAGTAACAGGCAATAAACAAAAATTCATGGCCCATGACCTGTCCATGACTTTTTATTATATAAATACCCCTGAATAAAACTTAGCGGTTCCTGAGGCTCCGGGTGCTGCTGCTGTGGGGGCCACCAGGACACCACTGCTGTGGGGACCTGGGGACCGATGGCTAGCCCCTGCATTGGCCATGGGGGCTGACTTCCCCCAGCCACCCCTGCTCTGAGTCCCCAGGGACCACTGCTCAGACACTCCCCGGGGCCTCCCCTGGGGACCACTGCTCGGGCACTCCCCGGGGCCAGCCACCCTGGAACTACCTGAGCAGTGGCCTGTGCGGCTGGCTCCCAGGCCACTCCAGCAGCACCCAGTGCTGCTGGCTGCAGAACACCCGAGCAGCTGGCCCCGGGATCAGCTGCACCAGCCACTGCAGCTGCGAAAGTTGCTGAGGTCATGGAAAGTCACGGAATTTGTGACTTCTGCAACCTCCGTGACAAAATCGCAGCCTTCGCCATCATTGATCAAAGATATACATTTTAATGAGCCTGAGCTTCAAAAAGCTGCGCTTACCACTTGCGACTGTGATTGGCAGCGTGAGCAGAATCCTCAAAGCTATCCACACATTAGGAAAAGTATCCTTCAGCTTTGCATCATGAATGAATTGGAGAACTTGGAGTGGAGAGTGCTTCCCATGTTGCAAAATGTGATGGATGTTGTCCAATTCGACATAGAGGTCTTTATCGTTGACATCCGAACATTCCCCATGTGTCAGCTTCCAGTGAAGGTCTGTACAATTGTTCGAGTGTTTTCCTGTCCACCGGCAGTTTACTAAGGGCATACAAAAAACCCAGGTCTTTTCATGGTACTTCATTTGTCCAAACCTTTCTTCGATGGACACTTGAGCAGCATCAATGAGTGAGCAAAAAAACTCCATCCTGAATTTTTCTTCCGAGCTTCCCATCACCTCATCTCTCTCCTTGTAACCAAACTCTCTCTTCTTCCAGTGAATACGAGTTTCCTTGAAGAAAGGTTTAACTCCTATATTTTCTGCCATTTCTTTGGCAGCAGTGATGGCACCTTCAAATCCGTTGTCTCTGTAGGCCACAATGAAATCAAGGCAGCTTCTAGTCAAAGTAGCAGCAGTTGTGATGTCCATTGACTGAGTTTTTAATGCTTTGCTTACAACATTTACTTGGAACAGGATATCGTGTCAAAGCACAATTGAGATCAGAAATTTGAAGTCAGTGATCTGGTTGGCCAGGCTTTGCGCTTCATGTCGGATTCTGGCCTCGGCTTTACTCGACTGCACCAGTTCCATCAGGGCATCGTAAACCTCAGTCACTTGGTAGCTCACTGGCCTTATGCTGTCAATGTGGCTCTCCCAGTGAGTGTCACCTAGTGGCTTCATGGTCAGATTTGTTGTTATCCGTGAGGATCTTCCACCTGATAGTTGATGCTGAAAACAGGATGTATATCCTTTGCAATACTCTGAAGAGAGATACTGATTCTAAAGAAGATGATGCTGCCTCTGATAGAACCAGATTGATGGCATGGCAGCCACAAGCCATGAAGAAAGCTCTTGGATTCAGTGCCAGGATCCTTGCCTGGATGCCACTGTTTCTTCCCTTCATGTTCATGCTGTTGTCGTAGCCTTGGCCACGGCAATCCTGAAGCTCTATTTTATTCTCATTCAAAACATTCATAAACAGTTCTGTTAGGCTTTTTCCAGTTGAGTCATCCACAGACTGGAAACAGATAGTGTTTCTTTATTTGGATACAGCCTTCCTCATCATCAACAAATCTTACTGTAAATGACGTCTTTTCATTGTGACAAATGTCCGGAGTGCAATCCATTATTACGGCATAGTACTTTGCTTTGTCAAGCCGCATCAATATGTTATCAAGTCCCTTCCTTGCCATAAGGTCAATCAATTCATTTTGAATTGTTTTGCTGCGGTAATGGTCCATAGCTTCTTTACGAACTACTCAATGTTCGTGCTCACTCATGACACCGTTGGAGCTCTACCAAACCGAGGAAATTACTGTTAAGTTGTTCATTGAACATATCCGACAAGCCCCAGAAAGCCAAATTATTCTTTGCAAGTAATTTGAGATCAGATGCTTGTGCACTTTCCTCCAGTGCTGGGTTTCTACATTTAATAATGTGCTAGTTTTCTGTGTGTCTGCATTTATTCAGCTTAAGTCTGGACTTGACCTCCAACCATTTGGAGTAGGCTGTAAAATGGCCAGGAGACTTTTTATGTTGCTTCAGAGCATCAGCTAAATTATGCTGGTAATTGTGCCTGGAAAACAGAAGCAATGATTTGGCTTTGTCAAATATTTTGCAACAAAAATAGAATACTTTGTCAGTTGTGTTTGAGTAAACTAGCCAATGCCAATTCAGTTTCTCACCATTCTCGAGCACTCTTTCGCAGTGTGACTTTGAGATGTGTCGCTTCTGCCCATTTACGGGAAACATCATATCCTCAGTTTTGCCTGGCCCGTTCAAAATTGTACGATCAATATTGGCAGAGTTTAGGATTGCTGGCCATAGAACAGGATCTGATGTATCAATTTGCGGTGTGCAATTTTTCTCACTGCTGTTTCTGTCATGGTGCAAGGCTGATTCTTCTTTATCATTTCTCTCCTTTTCATGTAAACCAGTTTTTTTTTCCCTTTCACATTACGCTCCTTTTCATGTGAGCCACATTCTTCTTCTTTGCTCTCCTTTATGCCGCCAGGAAAACTGGGTGATTCTCCATCACTTTCCTCACATTTACATTTCTTATCTTCAGGTAAATCTGTTAATTCCTTAGTAACAGGACTTCTATCATTTACACTTCGCTCCTCAATTTATTTGCACTGGGACGATCGCTACTACCTAAAGCCCGGTCTATATTGATCTGAAACAGTGGGGGCGAAAGACCTCTCTGGCTTTAAGATTAAGCTAGATAAGTTTATGGAGGGGATGGTTTGATGGGATAATGTGATCTTAGTCAATAGGTCAATAACGTGCCATCACTGGTAATTAGTACCAAGGGTCAATGATGGGATATTAAGTCTTTTCCTGAGGTCTGGCTGGAGAGTCTTGTCCGCATGCTCGGGGTTCAGCTGATTGCCATATTTGGGGTCGGGAAGGAATTTTCCTCCAGGGTAGATTGGCAGAGGCCCTGGAGGTTTTTCGCCTTCCTCCGCAGCATGGGGCAGGGGTCGCTTGCTAGAGGATTCTCTGCAACTTGAGGTCTTTAAATCATGATTTGGGGACTTCAACAGCTGAGTCAAGGGAGAGAATTATTCCAGGAGTGGGTGGGTCTGCTTTTGTGGCCTGCATCATGCGGGAGGTCAGACTAGATCAGGGGTCAGCAACCTTTCAGGAGTGGTGTGCCGAATCTTCATTTATTCACTCTAATACAAGGTTTTGTGTGCCAGTCATACATTTTAACGTTTTTAGAAGGTCTCTTTCTATAAGTCTATAATATATAACGAAACTATTGTTGTATGTAAAGTAAATAAGATTTATAAAATGTTTAGGAAGCTTCTTTTAAAATTAAATTAAAATGCAGAGCCCCCCAGACCGGTGGCCAGGACCCAAGCAGTGTGAGTGCCACTGAAAATCAGCTTGCGTGCCGCCTTCGGCACCCGTGCCATAGGTTGCCTACCCCTGGACTAGATGATTATAATGGTCCCTTCTGACCTTAAAGTCTGAGTCTATGAGTTTCAGATAATTTTCCATCAGATTTACCCCTTGATGCAAACTAGATTGCAATTGAGCTTTTTGCTTCCTATACTGAGCTCCTGAAGGCTTCTTTTGGGGGCATCTTTTATTTTCTATGGGGGAAAACAGACAGTATTGGGGAGAGCAAAAGTCTATGTTCCGCATTCTTAGAAAGTCATCAAACATTATGTGTTAAGCATGGCAAAAGAAGTAACAGTATTTCTTTTATATTGTTGCTTAGATAGGGGTTTGATAGATATCTCTGGTGTCTCATTAAATATGTCCTTTATTAGTCGCTACTTACACTCTTCAAGTCTTAAAACACAAGTACACTTTCACAATTACACAATAAAACAAGGTTCACAATATCACAGATGGATTCTCACTTCGCTTCGTTTTTATATCTCACTGACTGACTGGTGACACCCCGCCCCTTACATACCCATGAGGGCATGGCTGACAACATTCTAGGAGGTTCAAGGAAAATGTAATTCTCAAAGTCTGGAAGGTTCCACAAAATTCTAGAAAGGTCCAGAACATTCTCCAAGGTTAGTGAAAAATGAATCCACACGTGGAATACCTGAAACACTTTACTTCAAACATTATATTTTCCCTTTTTGCCACTAACAAGAAAAACAGGACCCTGAGCCAAGTGTAGGGTGACCAGATGTCCCGATTTTATTGGAACCGTCCCGATATTTCGGTCTCTGTCCCGCATCCCGACCAATCTTCGGTCAGGATGCGGGACAGAGATATCCGCAAGCAGCACTGTTTTTTTGTTTTTGTTTTTGTTTTCCTCAGCCGGGACTCGCTCGGCTTTTTTTTTTTTTTTTTTTTGCTCAGCCCCCTCCCCCCCATGTGACCCGATATTTTATTCCCCTCATCTGGTCACCCTAGCCCAGTGTCCCAAGTCCAGCACCTCAGGTGGTTGCCTGGGTTACTTGCCCCTGGATCTGGCCCTGCGTGTATTTGGATAGAGGGGAGGGGTTCCAGAGTTTCTCACCCAGTTGCTGCCACCAAGTGAGTGGAAGTTGAGGAAGACATGAGGTACTCCACAGCCAGTGCTCTGCCCTCCCTGCTTGTGTTGATAGCAGCACACAGGCAACAGCAGCACAAACCATAGCTTTGGGCAGCATTTTCCAGGATGTTAGTCTGCCCTGCTTTATCCGTATTGGCAACTGATGGGATTTAATGGAACCAGAGTGGGATGCTCTCTGCTGAGTGACTGAAATGCTGGCTGTCCTGCTTAGTGCAGGACAGTTGAGAGCAATGCTGGGTATATGACAGCAGCCTGGTGGATGTAGTAAAGATATATGTATAGTCCTCTCCTGTTACTAAATCCGTCTTTAGATCTTGTAAAAAGCTACTTGTTTACACAAAGTGAAGTTAATTGTGAACAAACAATAATGTTGTGCTACTGCATGAGAATGATGCTGTACTGTGCTTTTCAAAAAAGCTGAGCACGCACTATTCACATGGAAATCAATGGACCTTGCAAGGTGCTCAGCACCTCAGAAAACCAGGCCCCTATATAAGTAGTCTAACTTTGAACACAAGGCCCCACTCCTGCATTGAGTTCTAGCACAGACCTGAGCACGGTCCCATTTAAATCAGTGGGACTCTGCATGGGCACAGGAGTCAACAAGACACAAGTCTGAAAACATGTTAGTTTATATTCTGCGTAGCTTTCCCCCCCCCCACACACACACACTTCACAAAACCTCAGTTTGGTGCATGGACCACACTGACCGTTCTTGTGTCAAACCGCTCTTGCATGGGACTACTCCATAAATGTCTGCCAGCTGATGTGCCATCTGTACGTAAGTTATAGATCTGAAACCGCTTGTCTCAATGTATTGTGATAAAGAATCTTTTAGCTGTGGATGTTGTAATCTCTTCTCTTTGAGGTACCCATACTTCTTCTCTTTGATATTTTTAGAGGTTTTGTAGGACCAACATTAGGTGGATTCCTAAATGAGAGGCTGGGGTTTGAATGGGCTGCCGCCATACAAGGAGGATGGGCGTTATTAAGTGTAAGTAAATCTAGTATTCTTGCTTGTTGCTTTTATTGCAGACTGCAACTGTAAAATATTACACAACTATTACAACTGTAATAATTGGTGGCCGTTTCTTTAAAGGGACTAGCTATTGGAATATTCTATATCCTAGAGGCCTCACGAAGAGGAAGGTACTGTGGGACTTTTATTCTTTACATCCATTTCCAACCAGATTTAAAAGGTTTTCATTAACGAAAACACAAAATCAGCTTAGTAATGAAAGAGACTTTAAACACTTCTGGGGGCACAGACTACACCTGCATTTGTTTGGGTTTTTTGTTTGTTTTTTTTGTTAAATAATGCTAGCATTACGTATTCAAAAAGTATCCAGAAGTTCTGTCACACATATTGCCTTTCCTTCTTTTTCCTTCCCCTCCACTCACAGATCCAGCCTGCAGATTCCTCCAGGCACAAATGAAGAAAGAGTTCACCTTTTGGCTAGTGAGACGTAGCCAGAAATATTTTTGGATCACTGTTCATTTTTTATAGTTAACTTAGTGATGAGAAGAGTGGACTTCACACACACACAAACACACAATACTGCATAATTCTAGAGCTGGGGGTGGGGGGGATATCTTCCCATAATGCACAATGATTTGTGGTTTATTTGTAACTGCAATATATTGCTCCAGGGCTGTTCTGAAACTTGGATATTAAATGTTGAATGCCTTTCTTTTGGATGTTCCTGCTGTGCGTTAGTTGAACTGGTAAAAATCAGATGTCAGCCGGCTTATCTGTGTTCACTGTACAGTGTTCTGAAAAGCGGTTTTGCCCAGTGCGAAAGAATTTTATTTCAGGATGTTCTACTTTTTGTACTTGTATCTGCTGGGGACTATTCCAGATAATCTCTCACTACTATATTTTTTTTCTAATGTGTATTTTCCTTTTTTAAAGGGAAGATAGTGGTTAAAAATATCATAACTGATAATATAAGATGTTGAAAGGGAATTTTGAAATAGTGAAGCAGTGAGCGTTATGCTCTGTTAAATAAAACCATTTAACTTATTTCTAAATTCTGTGAATTTCTTTAGCCAAATGAGATTAAAAGTGAGGGTGGAAAGGAAGTCCACAATCTCCCATATCATCCTAATAAACACAGGAGTGGGCAGGAAAGACTAAAGTGGGAGGGCTGAGTTTACACAGTGGGTCATATTAAAGAAGTATGGTGTTGGACCTATTTAGACCAGGACTGAATTTGGCTCATGATGGAGATGGAGTTGGGTGGACTTGGGGTCTGTATTATTAGTGGATGCCAGTTGGGCCACTTACCTCTTCAATTATAGCAGAGTTTATTTCTTCAATATATAAAAAATACATGAAAGATTCCCATCTCAAAAAGCTCCGAGCACTCTGCCATCACTGTAAAGCACCATAGCTTGTATCAGGAGCACCCAGTGAGCCTCACCTCGTTAGAGTGCTGCTGGCTGCTCTCATGATAAACCCCACCCCTACCACAGTGTGGAAGCAGAGAAAGAACTGACAAGGATTTGTAAGGGATTTCAATGCATGACAGTCTCTGTTAGCAAGAGTCAGGCTAACTGTAACCACCCTAATAACGCGAGATTTGTAGAAGCGAGGACTGTGTGAGGCGAGTGGGAAACTACTGTGTGAGAAGTTGCTGTGACCTTGTGTAGATAACGTTTGGAATGTGGACTAGAGTCTAAATAAGTGAGAAAAATAAGTTAGCAGGATGATCTATGTATAAACAAAATGCAGTTGTTGCTTATTATTGTCTGTAACAAAAGGTATAAATTCTTGCTGTAATTGTTTACCTGTTGAGAGACCTGTTCAGCTCTCTCCCTCCACGCAATTGCTAGAGAAAATAAAGTATCTGATTTGCTGCACCCAACCAAAAGAGTGAGAACTGTGTTTTTCTCCGACAACAGTCTTCCGCAAAGTCTTGGAGAAACAGATAGGAGTGAGGAGAGGGAGTTCCAAACTCAAGGGGCTGCTGTTAAGATCGACCTGCCAGCAGCATTTTTGCTGTATACCAAGAGGATTTTAAGCACTTTGGCTGATCACTGTTGCAATACTGAACTGGGAGAGGTGGCCCTTTCTCTTGGCTAAGGATTTTGGTATTCTAGAAGCTGTGGGGGTTTCCTCTGTCTCTTTAGGAGAGATTTTGGCACCCTTACTTGAGAAGAGAGTGAGAGGAGTGGTTTTGGTGGTTCTCTAGCTTCTACTCTGAGGACTTCTAGTGACATGAACACTCCTGATCTCTGGAGTGGCACCTTCTCAGCCTTAGACTCCCTGTCCCAAGCAGTACTATCAACATGCAGCAATAACTAAACCGTGTTTCAGCTTGGTTTGGATATTGCTTTGTAGTCGAGAGGGTGACAAAGTGCTACTTGTATTATCTTGTTTCTTGGTAAGGAACCTCTCACTAGAGCTGGCCAAAAACTTTTCAACAGAATGAATTTTTTCCAATATGTTGTAATATTCTATGGAACAGAAATTCCAAGTTTGACCAGCTTTGCTTCCCACGTAGTTCCTATTTATGCCTTACTCTCTCTAGGGGAAGGGTGAGTGAGCTCTTGCCATCTGCTCCAATGCAGTGCTTTCTGCCTCCCTTCAAAAGCACACTTGCAGTGGTTCCCCATTGTGCATGCCAGACTATGAATCACACCAAATCTCTGGTTTATGTGCTTTGGGATCTGGGGTAGCTCAAATCCCTTGCATGCCTTTGCAAGAATTTGAGGGGGAGGTACCAGTCAGCAGAAGCTGAATCCCAAATTTAATCTAAATGCTAGAAGAGGATTGTAGGATGGTGGATTGTGGGGCCAGTGGCAGGTTGGTCAGCTGGCTCATTATAATGAAACCAGTGATACTGGAAAATTAGGATGTTTTGTTCACTATTGCTCTGGCTGCTTAAGCATGCTGTCTCTCTCACAACCTTCTCTGACTACTTGCCCCTGATAACCCTGTTTGATAGGCCATCAGGACTCTTTTTCCATCTTGGCATCATATAGCTCTTCCTGTTTCTAGGTGCCCATCGCAAACAATGATTTTTCAACCTAAATATTCTGAAATTGAGTTCTGAATGAGACTCTTTGGTGCAGGACAACCCATACCTGTACACAGAAATTTTTGTAGAGGCTGTGGGTATAATTTTAAAACTTTTATAATTTTAAAACCCACCAGCTGCTTCCAAAACTTGACTTAATTTTCCACCCCGGATATCCTTGCACAAGACAGCTCTTCACAGTACACTGAGAAGCTTGGCTGAAAGAATGTTGGATTTTTCTGAGATTTGTAATTTTCATCTTTGCTTCCCCCAGGCAGTAAAGTTTGGCCAATGTACATGGCAGAGGGGCATTGCTGGCACATATCACATTGGTAGATGTGCAGGTGAACAAGCCCCTGATGGTGTGGCTGATGTGGTTAGGTACTATGATTGTGTCCCTTTGAATAGATATGTGGACAGAGTTGGCACCAGGGTTTGTTGCAGGGTTTGGTTCCCGGGTTGGTGTGTTTGTTGTGTTGTGTGGTGTGTAGTTGCTGGTGAGTATTTGCTTCAGGTTGCGGGGGCTGTCTGTAAGCGAGGACTGGCCTGTCTCTCAAGGTCTGTGAGAGTGAGGGATCGTCCTTCAGGATAGGTTGTAGATCGTTGATGATGCACTGGAGAGGTTTTAGTTGTGGGCTGTAGGTGACAGCTAGTGGCGTTCTGTTACTTTCTTTGTTGGGCCTATCTTGTAGTAGGTGACTTCTCAGTACCCTTCTGGCTCTGTCAATCAGTTTCTTCACTTCACCAGGTCTAGCATCAAAATTACCTTGTGTTGCAATATTTGTACATAAAACATCTTGCTATTCATATAACAATATCAATCAGTGGTTATATGAAGCCTTGCATTTAGGTACAAAATATTTGCAATGTATGGAAGAAGCTTATGCCATCTTAAGCATTTGAGAAACAACAAAGGGTTTTCACCTTTAGGTAGAAAACATGGATTGGAAGTAACCAGTATCTTCTGTAAAATATTTCCCACCATAAATGTTCTCCAAGTTTAAAGAATGAAGATTTTTAGTGTACTTACAAAGAAATACATTTCATTATAGATACTTCTAGAATTCTTTGTGTGGGTATAGGCCCACTTCTATAATTCTTTTTCTTGGTATAGGCCCACTTTAGCTTTATTGCTCTGATAAAAATATGCAGTTCTGGATATCCTGATATACTGACCGGAATGGGAACCTGAAGATTAGTTTGAATGTTGAAACTGAGTGTTTTTGGTGGCTTTTAGGGCTGTCAAGAGATTTAAAAAAATTAACCGCAAGATTAAACAATAATAGAATACCATTTATTTAAAAAAATTTGGATGTTTTTTCTACATTTTCAAATATATTGATTTAAATTACAACACAGAATACAAAGTGTACAGTGCTCACTTTATATTTATTTTTGATTACAAGTATTTGCACTGTAAAAAAACAGAACTAGTATTTTTCCATTCACCTAATACTAGTACTGTAGTGCAATCTCTTTATCATGAAAGTTTAACTTACAAATGTAGACTTATGTACAAAAAAACTGCATTCAAAAATAAAACAAACAATCTAAAATTTTAGGGCCTGCAAGTCCACTCAGACCTACTTCTTGTTAAGCCAATCGCTCAGACAAACAAGTTTGTTTACATTTGCAGGAGATAATACTACCCGGTTCTTGTTTCCAATGTCACCTGACAGTGAGAACAGGCGTTCTCATGGCACTGTTGTAGCCAGAATTGCAAGATATTTACGTGCCACATGCACTAAAGATTCATATGTCCCTTCATGCTTCAACCACCATTCCAGGGGACATGCATCCATGCTAATGACAGGTTCTGCTTGATAAGAATCCAAAGCAGTGCAGACCGACACATGTTTATTTTCATTATCTGAGTCAGATGCCACCAGCACAAGGTTGATTTTCTTTTTTGGTGGTTCGGGTTCTGTAGTTTCTGCATTGGAGTGTTGCTCTTTTAAAACTTCTGAAAGCATGCTCCACACCTCATCCCTCTCAGATTTTGAAAGGCACTTAAGAAAGCACCTTGGGTCCAGTGCTGTAGCTATCTTTAGAAATCTCACATTGGTACCTTCTTTGTGTTTTTTGTGAAATCTGCAGTGACAGTGTTCTTAAAATGAACATGTGCTGGGTCATCATCCGAGACTGCTATAAATATATAAATAGATGGCAGAATGTAGGTAAAACAGAGCAGGGGACATACAATTCTCCCCCAAGGAGTTCAGTCACAAATTTAATTAATGGTGTGTGGGTTTTTTTTTGTTTTTTTGTTTTTTAACAAGCGTCATCAGCATGGAAGCATGTCCTCTGGAATGATGGCTGAAGCATGAAGGGGCATACGAATGTTTAACATATCTGGCACGTAAATACCTTGCAATGCTGGCTACAAAAGTGCCATGCAAATACCTGTTCTAACTTTCTAGTGACATTGTAAATAAAAGAGGGCAGCATTAGCTCCTGTAAATGTAAGCGAACTTGTTTGTCTTAGCGATTGGCTGAACAAGAAGTAGGACTGAGGAGACTTGTAGGCTCTGAAGTTTTACATTGTTTTGTTTTTGAGTGCAGTTATATAACAAAAATCAACTTTGTAAGTTAGTTTCACAACAGAGGTTGCACTACAGTACTTGTATGAGGTGAATTGAAAAATACTGTATCATTTTTACAGAGCAAATATTAATCGACAGCCCTAGTTGCTTTATTAATACAAAACTACCAGAATGGGCAGCTAAAGGTCAGTATGGCTTGTTTTTTCATAAGCATTATGTTGCTCTCAGTTAGCTGTAGTATATGTATCATTTTCATCCTCTGTGCTACTTTGGAGTAGTGTGCTCTGGGTGGTTTTAGTAATAAAGCTATTTATTGTCTGGAATGGGCAGTGAAAGCTCGGTTCGCATGGGTTTTTCATTAGTATTAGATTATTCTCACCTATTTTGTATAATTTTGGTTATCTGTGCAACTTCAGAACCTAATGTTCTGGGACTTTTTTTGGTCTTAAAAATGGTTATGGGCCCAAACTGGTTAACCAGTTCTCTTTACTAAAATATTGTTCTCAAGGTTGTCTAACTGTATCAGCTACAATATTTTTAAAATCAGTTTTATTTATTAAAATGTTGTTCCTAGGTGTTCCGGCTTTCAGCTTTTATCTCCTGCCATTAAATCCTATTTGGTTTACTCATGCAAACAATCCTACTTCAGTAAATAAACTGATTTAAGGCAGAAGAATTTAGCCCAGCATGTATAAATAAGTAACAAGGTAAAGAGTAATCAGATCCTGCTATGATTTCCCCCTACTTGTTTTTCTACTGGGCTGGCTAGCTAGCTGTGAATTCACACTATTGGATCTGCCACAGACTTGCTCTGTTTCTAAATCAGCACTGCAGTGTTTCTGCAGCTTTTGCCCAGTGACTTCTATGTCAACAAAAAGGTAATTAAAATGACACAGCATTACTTGTGCAGGCCTTCTGTCCTTTATGGTGTAAGACTTTCTAGATGTGGTAACTGTGTTGCACAATGTGGACTTCTGTAACAGAATCCCTTGATTAAATAGGTAATGGAGGTTTCCAAAGTGAGGCAATCAGTTTTCTGATTTAGTCCCCTAGCCTTGCCCACACTTGCGGTCATTTTGAGCAACTACCACGCTTCAAACATGGCCTGTTCCCAGCCTTATGTTTACACTGCAGCTTTTATTCCGCCTGTCCTTAAGGCCTGTGCCTTGGACAGCTACATTGCAGCAGTATACGAGCACTTGATTATATTGTCAGAGGACACCAAAATACCTGTTTCTCCTGAAGATGCTTTGATGCTGATGAATAAAAATATGGACGTGTTGAAAGGGGCCATCAGAACAGCAGCCCTGCAGGTACTGTCATTGGCTATTCTGTACTTAGATGTATTTATTTAGGTGGAGACTTTTTGTTTTAGCCTGTCTTGTCAGGGTGCATGTATCATTGTGCCTCCTGAAGATGGTATTTACAGCTGGGTCTTCGCAAGGGAAGCAGTTTACTCCTATCTTGAAGACATCCCAGATCCACAGGTAACTGGATTCCACATAGAGACCCTGAAAGATATTGTCTTTGCTACTAAAAGGAGCAATGGTATGGTGGGGAGAGGGGTAAAAATCTCTATTCATCAGTGAAGACCAATACCTTCATAGTGGCTTGTATAGCTCTAAAAAGTATAGGCTAATAATGAACATATAATATCTGAAAAGTCTTTTGGTTGCTTTCATGATTATTTGGTTTTTTTCCCCCACATAAAGTATAGTCTAATTAAATAAAATGGAGTAACTGTAATGTACTTGTTGGGTCCGAAGCTTATTTGAAACAAAATATAAGGGCACTGCTTTTTCAATGAGTTCTATGTAGGTTCTATGGCAAAACCAGGACTTAAGAAATATTCACTATTACAATGGAGGAAACCTGCTCAAAGGGTAAAAAAAATCAATAAAAAATCCTATAGTCTGTTTTTATCTGAACTCTAATTGAGTGATGAGTTATTACAATAGTGATCTTTATTCAGTGCTAGTAATACATTTTTGGTAACTAGGTAAAAGTCAAAGTCCAATAAGTGTAAACTGTCATCCCTTATCAGGTTGTAACAGAGATTCTGTGATGTCACAGTGTAATTTATGTAGCACAAATATGAAATAGAAATATTTCTAAGATGAGGGAGTAGCTTCATTCTAATAGATATTAGACTGCATTTAAGGGAAAATAGTTCCAATAACTTTTTATAAATCTTAGTGCTAAAACAATAACCGTTTAAAAAAACACTACTGAACAAACAAACCCATAAGAAAAATATCAAAGTTGAACTTGAAAGACTTCAAAGAAGGACTTTCAGACCTTCTAATTTCAATTCCTTGCTTTTTAAGCCATTCCTGTCTTTGTCCCATTGCACAGGTTACTAGAATTGGGAAAGGATTATAAAGTAAAGGAAGCGGTCAAATTGTTTTGTTGTTATAGCACTTGAAGTCCCACAAACACATGAGAATTATGCATCCTGTATTAGAAATGGTCATTAGAACTGCATTGAGCTCTGCAAGGTCCATGCTTCTTCCAGAGATATGGCAGAGACTAAAAAGCAGAGCACAGGACTATGGGAGTTATAAAAACAACGCAAAAATTGTGGGCTGGAACAAGCATTATGGGATGGAGAAAATGGTGTAGGCCTCTATTTGAGGAGCCTCTGAACTCTTATCAGAGGTATTCTGCTTAGATAGACCTCTGTGTACTAGACACTGACTTTCAAGGACTACAGATCCCATGGTGGGTGTCCTCTGGAACTGGACTGGGCTTCCCGGGTCAGAAACAGAGTTACTGCTCCTTTTTGGGGTTTGGGCAAAGAAAAGCTGTGACGGAGCCCTTTTGTTGAATTGCAGGGGTTGAAGATACGCGACCAGGGTTAAGACTGAGCTACTGTTGACAACATGCTAGTGCTGGGCCCCAGTTTGCGGACTCTTTCTTCCCAGCAGAGAGGAAGCTGGAGATTGTTGGTTGCACAGAAGAACTAAATTTGGCACTCAGATTATTTGAGGAAAGAGTCAGTTGCCCTGAGGCTATGCTCTCTGTGTTGAAGATGCAGTGTTAAGGCTGTGTGGCTACATTTAAGTCTAAGAAGAAAAGAGGGAGGGATTCATTGTATGATCAGATTCACAGGCTATTGCTCTCTGATACAACAATCTCTATATTACCAGCTATTACTGTGCAGTCTAAACTGGTCACAGTTCAAAATCACCTCACTCCTTTTTATTTCAACTGGATTGCCTTTGCCAGACTTACAGAGTACTGGCCTGAACTCCAGCACGCCAATGCACAAAAGAGAGCCCAGGATTATAAACTTAAGGGAGACTCTGCACTCAGGAATGCGGTGGATCTGTGTATAATGCTAAGAGTGTTTGTTGGTTAGGTTTATGTTGCTGTTGAAATCTGCAGCCATTAGCTGAACTATAGAAGTGCTACCTCCTGACCTCTTACAGTTATAATAACTAACCCTGCTTTAATCTACTGCATTTGCCATTGTATGTTGCTCGGATAACTTTTAAATACAATTTTCTATTTTGGCTGTTTATTGCCTATATAAATATTTAGACTTTTTGTTCCTGGAGACAACTGAGGCATACCTGTAGGGGTGTACAGTATCTGTTTCTCTGGAGGCACCACCAACTAAATATTCATATGAGTAAGAGGACTTCTGCAGAGGGGTGACTAGAGGATTTCCACCTAATTCCCCATCTCAGCTGTCGTCCTCCCGCCTTCCCCCCCAAATCTCCATTATCCTTAATGACATAAGGCACCCAGGCAACAGGTGTGAGTTGCCTGCTCCCAAGTAACCTAGGAAGGTAAAGAGGCTTGTGTGGGAACTTGGTTCCTAGGAATCCATGGGCGAATCACTAGTATCCCACAAAGCACTATGAAAATGTCACATAAGGCATTGCACCAAATGGTGGCACAGGACACACTGGGATACCTCTCTGTAGTGCACCACTTTTTCCATAGACGCCACTGCTCTTGGTTGGTATGTGCAGGGCCATTGCAAGCAGCCAAGCATGCATACATCCAAGGGATATACAAATGTTGCCAGTACATCAATGTAACTTACATCAGTGAAACTTAGGAAACTAAGGCTATGTCTACTGTACCATCTGTAAAATGAGGAAGATAAGGCTACTTCACAGGAGTGTAGAAATGATTAATTTTGGTTTATAAAGTGCTAACATTCACCAAAATGCACCCAAAACCTCTAACAACTTGGCAATCCATTGACTCCCACATCCCCAGCTTATTTTGACAAATGACTCTTGAAAACATTTTTAAATGTTGATAACTCCACAGACCCCAGCACAAGTAGAAGATTCACCTCTGTCTTGGACCATAAAATGAGTCATTTAGATTTGGAGGCCCACCAAAGCATCATGTTGTGTAAAAATGTTTCTAAAATCTTTGGGCTGGCCCTGTTCAGAGAGATGTGATCACAATGGACAGGAAAGAGTAATGTCTCTTGAAGGAAGGGCCAAAAATATTTCAAAGGCTTATACAAATATACAGTACCAAAGTGAGGAATGAGTATCCCCAGGGTATTCTGAGCATTTCAGGGTATTGTGTCCATGAGATTATATATACCTAGAGCAAATTATTATTGTGACGGGTTGGAACACAGAAAAACCCCTTGGGAGCTGCCAGCTAATGTACCAAGACTACCCCTGTTCCTATTTTCCCTGCCAGCTCAAGACTCCAGCACCCTGTCTTGCTGAAGCCAGACACACCTGTCTGCTCCAACACAGACCCAGGGTCTGAATTACCTGTCCCAAAGTTGCAGGTTTACCTGAAAACAGCTCACAGAAGCATGCTTGTCTTTAGCACTCAGATGCCCAACCCCCAATGGGGTCTAAACCCAAATAAATCCGTTTTACCCTGTATAAAGCTTATACAGGGTAAACTCATAAATTGTTCGCCCTCTATAACACTGATAGAGAGACATGCACAGTTGTTTGCTCCCCCAGGTATTAATACATACTCTGAGTTAATTAATAGGTAAAAAGTGATTTTATTAAATACAGAAAGTAGGATTTAAGTGGTTCCAAGTAGTAACAGACAGAACAAAGCAAGTTACCCAGCAAAATAAAATAAAATGCGCAAATCTATGTCTAATCAAACACTGACTACAGATAATCTCACCCTCAGANGTTTTTATAAAACCATATAGACTGCACAATGTCACAATTATTATTGTGTTTTCATGTTAGCAGAAATAAATTAAAAATGCATGCAGACTTTCTTCAATATTATTATGACCTGGATAAAATCTTGTTATGAGTTAAGCTAAAGCCTCATAACTGTAAGGAAAATCCCCCACCTAAAACAAAAGGAGTATTTGAACCTGCCCAGGAGCTTTTGCAGAATATTGTTTGGGTCAGAGAGAGAGTGTGAAAATTGGCAGAACACAGAGGATCGGTGCAAGCCAAGCGAACAGCCAGAAGGAGCTGCTGAAAGTCTGGTTTATGATCTTGGAAGAAACCTGGGAAAAAGTTTGTGGGTCAGGGAGAAGGTTGAAAAGTGTGGTTTGTTTTGATGCTGTGAGTAAAGAAGCTGTTTCCTGTTTGATTCCCTCTGTGTTCAGAGACAGAGGACTTTGGACTTTCTTTGGAAATAATCAAAACTGGGGATAGTCAGGTATTTCTTTGATACAATTTCTACTCCTAACCAGAATCATCCACTAGACCCTAAATTTTTGGCTAGCTGCTTGAGTCAAAATAGGTAAGTGTTCAGAGTGGAATCCAGTTTCTAAGGAGAGAGATTGTGAACTAGTATAACTGTTGAACCAAGTTGAAGCAAATGATGGCAGCACTCACAGAAATTAAAGATGGCCAAAATAAATTAAAGCAAGACTTAAAACAAGATCTGGAGGTTTCCCAGAAAAGCCTCACAGGGGACTTGCGGGCTGAGGTGAAATCCCTGTTAGAACAGCAATTACAAAGTGCTTGGACAGACTGGGAAACACAACTGCAACACACTTAGGCTGGAATAGTAGAATGGATTGATGAAGTGACCAACAATCTGATGGCCACCGACCAGAAGTTTTACCAAGAAATAGTGGTGACCAAACAGGCTTTGGCCAATTTGGAACCTGCTAACCGAGAAGCGTTGAAGCAAGGACTTAAGGAGCTGAAAATTTAGATCCTGAAGGAAATCACAGGATCACAGACCACAGGGGAAGGCAGCCACCTGGATGAGGACTTGAGCCAGCCAGAGGATTTGAATAAGACTTGACATTTACAATAGCTTTCTACCCCATTTGTAACCCACAGAGGCCCAGAGGGGAGAGATTGGGCTGTGTCAGCTCAAATAATGCAAGAGCCATTTCTGAGGGAAGAACTCCTGGGAGGCTTATTTGGCTCAGTTAGACATTGTAGCTCAAATTGATGGCTGGAAGGGACTGAAAGGGGGATTACGAGCAGCCAACTTGGATAGACCTGTCATGGCATTCTTGCATGCAAGCCAGACCAAGGAAGGGTTGTATCACCATCTGACCTGTAACCCTGCATACCTGAAATACCCTGCTGCTGTAGCTCCCAGCCTGGGATGTTCACAACTAGCCTTCAAGCATGTAGGTCACATCCTAAGTGTCTGGGTGCTAGACAGCCCTGGTTTAGCAGCTCCGACTTCAGCAGCCTGTCTACAACCCCACTGCCCCACTCTGGCTTCCACCAGCCTTGGTTACAACTAGCACGATGACCACAACACACTCCTAGTCCCAAATTTCCCCAAGCTGTGTGCCCTGAAGCATCCACTCCTCACTTGGACTACTCAGAGAAATAATAAGTTTCATTGCTTGTTTAAAGCGACACAAGCATGTTGCAGCTTATTAAATAACTGGTGTAAATATGTCCTTCCCTACAAACACAGTACTGAGTTGGTTTATAATAACAATAAAACACATTTATTAACAATAGGACATAGGTTAAGTGATGCCAAGTAAAAGATATAAAAGTGGAGATGGTTACAAGCAAATAAAAGTGAAAACATGCATCTTAAAATCTAAAACTTAATCTAGTGAGGTGCAGACTTTGTTCAAGATGGCTTTTTTTTCCTCAGTCAGGACCTTCCACCGACGTACAAGCTGCTGGCTTCCCTTGTCTTCCTAGGTGGAAGATCTTTGCCTGAGCAGATTTCTCACCTACATTCAGTTTCCAGAGACTTCAACCAATGGGGGGGTTGAAGTACCCATCTTTCTCAGCTTGCAAGAGCTCTGGCCCGTTAAGTTTGTCTAGTGATGGATGCATAAATGGCTTTCTGTCTTTGCTAACAGACAGAATGTTGGGAATCATTAAGAAAGGGATAGCTAATAAGACAGAAAATATCATATTGCCCCTATATAAATCCATGGTATGCCTGCATCTTGAATACTGTGTGCAGATGTGGTCACCCTATCTCAAAAAAGACATATTGGAACTGGAAAAGGTTCAGAAAAGAGCAACAACAATGATTGGGGTATGAAACAGCTTCCATCCGAGGAGAGATTAATTAGACTGGGACTTTTCAGCTTGGAAAAGAGACGACTAAGGAGGGATATGATTGAGGTCTATAAAATCCTGACTGGTGTGGAGAAAGTAACTAAGGATGTGTTATTTACTCCTTCACATAACACAAGAACTAGGGGTCAGCAAATGAAATTAATAGGCAGCAAGTTTAAAACAAAAGGAAGTATTTCTTCACACAACGCACAGTCAACCAGTGGAACTCCTTGCCAGAGGATGTTGTGAAGGCCAAGACTATAAAAGGGTTAAAAAAAAAACTAAGTTCATGGAGGATAGGTGCATCAATGGCTATTAGCCAGGATGGGCAGGGATGGTGTTCCTACCCTCTGTTTGCCAGAAGCTGGGAATAGGCAACAGGGGATCGATCACTTCAGTGATTGTTCATTCCCTCTGGGGCACCTGGCATTGGCTGCTGTCGAAAGACAGGATACTGGGCTACATGGACCTTTGGTCTGACCCAGTATGGCTGTTCTGGTGTTCTTATCTCTCTCAAAGCTCAATGACTTTATTTCAAGAGACAAGATGGTCTCACATTGTTCTTCCCTTCCTAATGCAAACAACCTCACTCCTAAGTATCTGAAAGAAAATGATGATGCTTTAGTATCTAAACTGATGGAACGAATTGATAGAAATGTGGTGTCTAGTTTGATTTTTGACTAGTCTCCTGATGCTTTGGACTGTCCGACTCTTGGCCTTTTGTTTTTTGATTTCAAAGCGAATAAACCTGCATTGTTTTGTGCTGATGTGACATTCATCCCCCCTCTGCTGATAGCCATTTTGTCAATACAGCAATAACTGACATGTTTGATATGTACCATCTAACTTGGGAAAATGTGGCCACAACTAACAGATTCTGCTTCCTACATGGCTAAGTTTGCACAGGAGACTAAACTCCATCAGAAACCAGAGCTGCTACGTATTACCTGTCTTGCTCATCTAATTAATGTTGTGTTGTCAGCAGCTACTGCTACAGAAGAAATGAAAGACGTGAAATCTTACATCATTGGATTGGGGACCATTTTCAAGCATGCAAACAAGCTGAAGGCTTTGTTTTACACAGTGCAAGACAAGTGTAGAGCTGACTGCTGATTACCTAGCCCAGTTGTTCTACATGGGTGGATGAGCTTGCACTTCGCTGTCTGTCATGTAAATGATGTGTGGGTGGTGCTAATGCATATTCTAGATCACCCAGAGTTTGTTGGTTCTAAAGTAGAAACTCTGAATTGACTGGCCAATAACCAAAATGACTGCTAGATTTTGTTCACCAAGGTAATGTTCATTGTTGAAAACTTGGAATCACTGTGTGACACACAGAAAACACTTGAGTTTTCTCTGACTACTGCCAACAGGTTTGCCAATACTGACACTTACTGGATCCCGACAACCAAAATCTCAGCTGAATTGGGCACAAAAGCTGAAGGAGAAACATACGGCGAGAGAACCTGCTGTATCTGAAAATTCTTCTGACCCCGGAACACGAGAAAAACCAAAAAAGTGTTCAAAACCTTCAACACAATGCTCTGCAAGAAATGGGAGATGACCGTAATCTGAACCCCAAAGTGTTTGTTGCTGAAGATTCTTTTTGGAATGTCATCCAGGTGTTGCACCACTTTCTCAAGGTGATTTTTTTGCAGCAGACTTCTACTATTATGCCAGAGTGTTTCAACCGTTTGCCACTAAAGATGAAATTCCAAATCTGAAAGGGGAATTTACTACTTACAAATATACCTAACCCTGACAATGTGAAACTGGATGTATTGGCTTTTTGGAACAGTCATCAAGACTTACTTCTCAACTTCAGCCAAGTGGCAAAGCAAGCACTCTATATCTATTGCTGCAGAACACTTATTTTCAAAGTTGGACTACCTCCAAGACAGCAAGCTCAACATGAGTGAGGATACCCTGAAGAAAATTACGCGAGTATACGCAAACCAGGATTTCTGGAAAAACAACTAACTGTAAGAGACAAAGATACCTTTGTAAATTTAAAAATAGTTTCAATTATACTATAGTAAAATGTGTATATTATGAAAGGTGGGTTTTTTCTTACTTTCTTTTTTTTCCCTCACTCTATTTCATCCTGGTTTTAATTTTTGGAAAATAAATACTTAAAAATAAAATCTGAAAACACGGAATACTAGTTATGATAGTAAAACTGCTGGACATTTGGGGTTGCAAATACCTTAGCCAAGCTAAGGGAGAACTTCTATTGGGTAAAATGCAGGCAGGATATAGAAAATTGGTGCAGGAAATGTGATGCTTGTATTGCAAAGAAGGGCCCCCCTAAAACTGGGAGAGCCCCTTTGCAGCAGTATCTTGTGAGGGCAGCAATAGCGAGCATTGCCATTTTTGGGCCCTTGCCTGCGTCAGAGACTAGCGATCAATAATTGCTAGTAGCTATGGACAACTTCACAAAATGGCTGTGACAATAGCGGGGGCCCTAGTGAATGAATCCTTCACCAGATTTGGGGCCCTGGGTGAGTTAAACAAAGGAGATACTTTGAATCCAAAGTGTTTCAACAGGTCTGTGAGATTCTAGGGATCCCTAAAACTCTCACCACCCTAACAGACCCACAGTCTGATGGGAGGGTGGAAAGGTTCAATAGGACTTTGGGAGTTCAGTTGGCTACCTTTGTGGAACAGAACCAAAGGAATTGGGACCAGCGTATCCCACTCCTTTGGACTGCTTATAGAACAGCTGTCAATGAGAGTTCAAAGTGTGCAGTACTCATGGTTGGGTATGAGCTAAGGACCCAGCAAACTTCTTGTATGGAGTTCCTGAAGAGGAACAAAGAGATCTGGACTATGTAGAAACCCTACAATCCCAAACTGGAAAAAAAAAATCACACCTTTGCTATGAAAAATGTGAAGATCGCCTCTGACAAAATGGAAAGGTTCTATGATGTAAGGTCATGTGGGGAAACTTTTAAGAGGGGATCTGGTCTTGTTCCATAATCCTACAAGAGCCAAGGGTAGGAGCCCTAAACTGGATAAACAGTGGGAGGGACCCTGTACAGTACTGACCTGAATACACAAAGTGGTGTAAAGGAACAGTTGTGTCCCAGGATGAAACCCAAAGTTATCCATAAAAGCCATCTAAAGAGGCATCGGGGGACAGGATATCAGCATGACTGCCCCCTGAAACTGAGAATGTATGTGTAGAAGTTAAGGTTGGGAAAGTTGGGAGGGGGCTATCCTAGCCAGCCAGTTCCACAGAAACAAATAACACACCTTAGGAACATACTGTAAGGAAGTCCAGGTAGAGAAAAGTCCCAAGGATTTGGGTGGGAATAAAATTCTTTTGAGCTGGGGATGTGAAACAAGCCTGACAGAAACACACTGTACATACTTGTAGATAGTTAACCTAATATAATTTTTCATTTGTTAAATTGTTTTTCTCTCTGTTGGGGTCATATAAGATGTCACCATTTTGAGCACCATTAGGCTGATGGGTGGCGTTATAACGGGGGCATGGTTATACTGAGAGGTATGGTGACTGCCTGTATCACAAACCTTTGAGACTGGATATGAATGTACCCTTCAATTAGGGTAAGGATAAGTTAATCACAAGCCAAAAGGGGTTGTGAACCTGCCTGGGAGTTTTGGGCTTAGTGGTAGGAGAGGTTTTGCTGAGTATTGATTAGATAAGGGTGCCTGTGTGTAGGCAGAAAAGAGAGGTCAGAGCCACACAGAGAGCCTGAACAAGCAGCTGGAAGCATAGTGTATGGCCCTGGAAGAAAACTTAGAAGAGTTTTTGGGTCAGGGGGGCAGGCTGAAAAGAGCCATGAGCAAAAGATGCTGTTCCTGCTATTTGATTCTTTCTGCGTTCAGAGACAGACAGATATTTGTACATCTTTGTAAATAAACAAAACTGCATCAAAAAAATCCCTGACTACCACCAATTTTCCTCCTAACTGAAACAATTTACTAATTTTTGGCTAGCCGCTAAGGTTAAAAGGAGTGACAGTATTTATAAAGAGCCTGGGGCATCAAGGCATGAGTTTGACATACCATGTGATGTGGATCCTGAACCAGAGGGTGACTTTTGAAAAGTTGATGTGGGCATAATAAAAGCAAGAAAGCCCCTTTGTGGTGTCCCCCCCCCCCCCTTTAGGCCTGAAAGGGAATAAAAGATTGTGGCTATTCATCTTGTGACATGTCAGTGTCAAGTACCAATTCCAAAGTTACAATTTATAAATATTTGTAACAGTTTTGATCATTCTCCTTTTTAAATATAGTAAGAGTCCACATGCTAGTGTAGTGAATCCATATTTNAGTGTCAAGTGCCAATTCCAAAGTTACAATTTATAAATATTTGTAACAGTTTTGATCATTTTCCTTTTTAAATATAGTAAGAGTCCACATGCTAGTGTAGTGAATCCATATTTTCTATAACAGTACATGCTTAACTTCTTAAAGTTATATATCAGCATAGAAAGTTCATAGCCAATTGTACCAGCTGACTGTGTGCCAGCAGACTGTGACTTTTTAGAATTACTACTAAGGGTCCATAATGGGAGATGATGGTTGACTCTTGTGAGCTGCCCACAAACCCTGTGTGGTGGTGCTCAGGGTAGTTTCCAGGAACTGCAGGTTCGATTCTTCTCTGACCTATGCTGGTTTTACATGAGTGTAACTCCATGGGCTTCAGTGGAATTGAAGGACATAAATCCACACCGTATAGAGGTCAAGCATAGGAGTTTATTACACACAGCACTGGCGGAGTGTCACCTTGCTTATTAGGCTCAGAGATACTGTCAATCAATTTATTACAATAGAATATATAGATTTTCCATGGGCGGGGGAAAGTGATGGGGTAGGCAGTTCCACCCCCTGGGATAGGTTTTGCAGCAAGACAAGATAGCACAGTAGCCAATGGTTACCAGGTTACATAATGTCTCCGCCCATGGTCTCAAGTTAGCAAGTTAACATTTAATTAATACTTTGATAAAATGTTATTAGTATAAAATATATATGTTGAATTCTGATTTGGGGTCCATAGGAATGAAGCAACTCCTTTGATTGTCCAACAGGTACATTCCTAGGGGTTAAAACAAAAAAACAGTGAAAGTATATGGCAATAAAGATTGTCTCCTTTGTGTTAAGGCAAGGCATTGGTTCCTGGGAAGGGGAGGTGGAAGGATGCCATATCTTATACTGACATGTGCCAACCTTTCATAAACTCAAGGTTGGATGTGTGGGAAGAACGTCTCCCTACAGAAGAAACTAACACAATAGGAACAGGGCTCCTTTGTTCAATCTGCAACTCTGAATAAGACACAATTATTTAGTTCTTAGTTCCAACACCTGGCAATTTGCTGACTAGTCTTATTTTAGCAAAACAAGATTATCTGTTTACCCCAGCTTTCTCTTAGCTGATCACTATTTGCTATGCCTCTGGTCTCTTGACCATACTCTGGACTTTGGGTCTGGAAAAGAGCTGGCACAATCCATATACCAGGTTGTTATATAAAATGCACATGTATTTTAACCCTTCAAGAATTAATCCTGATCTGTCAGAATAAGTGAGAAGAGAATCAGGTCCTAAAAGTGGAGGATGGATGCAAAGAAGCTGTTGTCTGAGAAAGATCACTAGACTGAGGTGGGCAAGAAATGGGGAGAGGGCTGAATTGTAATCATGGGGGGGCCTTTTGATGTAAGGAAGCTACAGCTATAAGGGCAGCAGTGATGGTATATGGAAAGTGTTCATCATCTCCCTGAACAGATTGTTTTGATTGTTCCTCTCTGCCTTAAAAATGGAGGCTTGGTTTACTGTTTCTTCCTTTCACAGCTCTAATCCCTCTCTGTGCAGCTTTCCCTCATTTCCTTATTTGCGCCTCTTGCTTCACCTACGCCAACATTCTATCCTTGTCCCTTTGCTGAACTGAGGATCACCATCAATGCCTCTTCCCATGTTGTTGTCATGTGGTTGTTGGAGGGGCAGCTTCTGCAACAGAGTTTTTGTTTTTGTATTTTGCTTTGCTGGAGGCAGATATGCAGAGGAACCTTCTAACCTCACAGTTTCAGGCTGCTCCAATTCTGTAGGAGGAATGCCATAAGGGGAAAATAATATCACTGCTCAGTCACAGTGTGCAGCATATGATAGACTATCCAAATACAGAGCTGCAGGGACGGATGTTGACTTTTGTTCTTTGTGACTGGGAAAGGATTTTAAAGTTTCTTAATCTCACCATAAGAAAATCATTCTATTCTGTCATATGATGTTAGGGTTGCCAACTTTCTAATTGCACAAAACTGAACACCCCGACCCCGCCTCTTCGCTGAGGCCACGCACCTGCTTGCTCCATCCCCCCTCCCTCTGTCACCTCGCTCTCTCCCCAGTGAGGTGACAAAATTTGCAGATGATACAAAACTACTCAAGATAGTTAAGTCCCAGGCAGACTGCAAAGAGCTACAACGGGATCTCACAAAACTGGGTGACTGGGCAACATAATGGCAGATTAAATTCAGTGTTGATAAATGCAAAGTAATGCACATTGGAAAACATAATCCCAACTATACATATAAAATGATGGGGGCTAAATTAGCTCTTACCACTCAAGAAAGAGATCTTGAGTGGTAACACCACCCTCAGCAAGTTTGCAGATGACACTAAACTGAGAGGAGTGGTAGATACGCTGGAGGGTAGGGATAGCATACAGAGGGACCTAGACAAATTAGAGGATTGGGCCAAAATAAATCTGATGAGGTTCAACAAGGACAAGTGCAGAGTCCTGCATTTAGGACGGAAGAATCCCATGCACTGCTACAGACTAGGGACTGAGTGGTTAGGCAGCAGTTCTGCAGAAAAGGACGTAGGGGTTACAGTGGACAAGAAGCTGGATATGAGTCAGTGTGCCCTTTTGCCAAGAAGGCTAACAGCATTTTGGGCTGTATAAGTAGGAGCATTGCCAGCAGATCGAGAGATGGGATCATTCCCCTCTATTTGGCATTGGTGAGGCCTCGTCTGGAGTACTGTGTCCAGTTTTGGGCCCCACACTAGAAGAAGGATGTGGAAAAATTGGAACGAGTCCATCGGAGGGCAACAAAAATGATTAGGGGGCTGAAGCACATGATTTATGAGGAGAGGCTGAGGGAACTGGGATTATTTAGTCTGCAGAAGAGAAGAATGAGGGGGGATTTGATAGCTGCTTTCAACTACCTGAAAGGGGGTTCCAAAGAGGATGGATCTAGACTGTTCTCAGTGGTACCAGATGACAGAACAAGGAGTAATGGTCTCAAGTTGCAGTGGGGGAGGTTTAGATTGGATATTAGGAAAAACTTTTTCACTAGGAGGGTGGTGANTCTTGGAGTCAATGTGGATAGTTCACTGAAAACATCTGCTCAATGTGCAGTGGCAGTTAAAAAAGCAAACAATTTTGGGACTCATTAGGCAAGGGATAGATAAGAAGACAGAATATATCATAATGCCTCTATATAAATCCATGGTATGCCCACATCTTGAATACTGTGTGCAGATGTGGTCGCCCCATCTCAAAAAAGATATATTGGAATTGGAAAAGGTTCAGAAAAGGGCAACAAAAATGATTAGGGGTATGGAACAGCTTCCATATGAAGAAAAATGAATAAGACTGGGACTTTTCAGCTTGGTAAAGAGACGACTAAGGGGGGATATGCTAGAGGTCTATAAAATCATGACTGGTGTGGAGAAAGTAAATAAGGAAGTGTTATTTACTCCTCATAACACAAGAACTAGGGGTCACCAAATGAAATTAATAGGCAGCAGGTTTAACAGAAAAAAAGAAGAAGTATTTCTTCACACAACGCCCAGTCAACCTGTGGAACTCTTTGCCAGAGGATGTTGTGAAGGCAAAGACTATAATAGGGTTAAAAAAAAACTAGATAAGCACATGGGGGATAGGTCCATCAATGGTTATTAGCCAGGATGGGCAGGGATGGTGTCTGGACATGTTTGCCAGAAGCTGGGAATGGGCGACGGGATGGATCACTGATGATTACCTGTTCTGTTCATTCTCTCTGGGGCACCTGGCATTGGCCACTGTCAGAAGACAGGATACTGGGCTAGATGGACCATAAGTCTGACCCAGTCTGGTCGTTCTTATGTTGTTATTTATTTTTAATATTTATTGTAGCAAGTGGAGTGTCCTTGGTTGAAATCTCACCCTCACTCACTTTCACCGGGCTAGGGCAGGGGGTTGGGATGTGGGCTCTGGAGTGGGGCCAGGGTTGAAGAGTTTGGGATGTGGGAGAGGGCTCCGGGCTGGGGTTGGGGGGAATGGCTGGAGCAAAGGATGTGGGAGAAGTCGGTTGCAGAGTTTGTGGTACAGACAGGTCTGTCGCATCTTAGGCGCATTTAACATGTGCGGTTTCAGCTTTATGTGGTTGGCAAAAACAAGAACAACACAAAAAACAAAAAAGAGAACAATAACAATTTAAATACTGTTTCTGTAGGGCGGGCGATTCTGCCCGCCATTACACTCAATGTAATTTTGACTATACGCGGTTTTCGCTTTAGACGCTGACCGTGGAACGTAACCCCAGCGTAAGATGAGACAGACCTGTACTCAGTTGTTGCATCCCATAGGAAGAACAAAGAGTTGGATGACCAGCTAGCTCAGTTATTCTGACATGATTGAGTGGGTTTGTCCACACATGGTGGAGAGCAAGCCATGTTTAAGCTGTGTTTGGCTGAAAACAGACTCTGAATTGGTTATAAACATAGCAAAATTGCTGTGTAGACAAACCCCCAGCTTCACACCTTCAAGTCAGTAGGCGTAATAGATTTTTTTTTCCTGCTGGCAGTTTCATAGGAATCCTGTATAAGAATGTTACCACAAATTTACCACGGATTCTCCCATATGGTAAATTCTCTACTTTGGTGTGCATTTAATACAAATACTATAGCTTTATTTATTGGAAACAATTGCTCACTACAACTGATTAAATACTGGATAATCAAAAATATGATTCAAATGTTGGAACAAAATCACATGTTTATATTTTAATATATTTAAACGGTCCCCCAAGTTAACATTTATCTTTTCAAATCACAAAATTACAAACATACTGTGAAGGAGTGTACTGCCCCTTTAAGGACCAGTCTGGCGCTCATAGAAAGAATAGTCTGAGTGCAATGAAAATTCCCTGTTCTGCCTTAGTGACCTATTTAAACAGGAAGAGGAAGCTGAGTTGGGGAGCAGAGACTAGATGATGTCTCTCCAGCTTCCTGATGGTTGGCCTGATCAGACCCGGAGACTTTTGTTTTGGGCTTTTAAGGTTTGGGAGTTCTGAACCTTAATCCTGAGGTAAGGGCCTTTTAAACTGTTTTCCAAGTGTGCCTTTCATGGGGCTTAATTTAAAAGGGGGACATACTTATGTTAATTAGGGTGTTCTGAGCAAGCATGCTTGTTGGCACCTAAGTAGGATAAAGTTGGATGAGGTGTACCTGCAGTACCGCACCTGGACATGAGGCAAGGCATTCTGTGGCCCATCTTGCTACAGTGGTGTAGTACTATTCCCTTGGGAGCCCCCTTCTGTCAAGAAGGGTCATGGAGAACATCCTAGAAGCAACAGCAAGCAGATAATGATGGAAACCACCAGGTTCAGGAGGCACCATTCAACTCCTGCAAGAAGCACAGCTGGCAGAGCAGGAGTGGAACTGACAGCTCCAGATAGAAATGGCCCTACTATTTATCCAGCGGACTGCTGGATTAGGGACCAGCCTGGATGGCATCTACCAGAGCCTCATTTTGACCAGTTATGATGACCCAGAGGCCTATTTGACCATGTTTGAGTGGATTGCTACCACAATCAGCTGGGAGAGAAGTTCCTGGGCAGTGCTACTGGTCCCTCTACCAATGGTGAGGCATAAGCAGCTTCCAGCGCTCTAGATGAGGATAAAACCAAATCATATAAGGCACTGAAAACATCTGTAATGGACCAGGTTGGCCTCTCCCCAGAAGCATATTGACCGAGGTTTCAGGCAGAACCCTTTCCTATGTATATCCACCCACATGTGATAGTCCAATGACTCTAGGATCTGGCTTCTCATTGACTAGCATTAGAAACCAAGAGTTTGAGGAACTAATGTACTGGTATTAAGGACAATACTGTCTGTCCTCCCAGACCCAAGCTTCTATCACAGCTGGGAGGATACGCAGATATTGCTTGAGGACAATACTGTCTGTTAGTTCTCCCATGATCTTGATCTCTGGTGCCAGGATCCAAAGGTGCAGGTCTAGAACCTGAGCCTGAGGGCACCCTGGATCTCTGACATTCCCTTGTTGCCCCCATGGGAGATGAATGCAGCAAAATCTTGCCAATCCACAGGAAGTCCTGTCAGAGCAACCAAGGCCTGCGGCTGCCTGATTGGCTTGCTTTTGCTGCTTAAGCCAGGAAGTGACCTCAGTGGGCTGTCCAAGCAACTGTGCAGACTACCTGCTTCTGCCACATTGGACCCTGCTCTTGTCTGCCTCCTGCAATCCACATCCAACCCTGTTTCTGATTCTTGCTGTGCTCCTGGTTCTTGCCTTGCTCCTGCCCTCGCTCCTGCCCTCACTCCCACCGTGCTTCTGCTCCAAGCCTGCTCCTTGCCTCTCCTCTGGTTCCTGCCCTTATGCCTTGCTCCTGACCACTGCCTACCATTCCTGACTCTGACTTCTACCCCTGGCTCAATTCTTGGCTGTGGCATTTGGTATCTGACCCTGGCTTTGATTCTTGGTTCTGACTCTGGCTGTACCCCACCTCTGGTATTTGGCAGCTGACTGTTTCTGACCCCCACTTCTGGTCACTGATCCAGACGCCTGCTCTGCCCACTAGACCTGACTGCTGCTCTGACCACCAGGCCAGACCACCTAAGTCTCGGTTCTTAACAAGTTACTTGGAACCAAGTGGGGCCCCCTCTGCGTAGTACTGGAATGGAGTAGGTGGGCTTGCCACTATCCAACAGTCTTCCCTTAGCACTAGAATCACAGTAACAAGTAAATCAACTCTGGACCAAGAATTTAGCATTACGACCCAAGTGACTCAGGTGGTAGCAGTCGTTCCGTGAACAACTTGCTCTCTTCCCTGGACAAGTGGGCACGCTCCAGGCTCCTGGAGGACCTTCCTCATCCGAGCTGGTTCCTGCAGTCCCCCTACCTGAGTACTTCGGTGATCACCAGAAGTTTCGGGAATTTTGGAACCAGTTCTGTTTGCTTTTCTTACTTCATCTTCACACATATCCCATGGACCAGGAGAAGGTAGGACTGGTGGTAAGTCTACTTTCAGGGCAAGTGTTGGACTGGGCTATACCCCTCTTGGAGCAGGGCAGCCCTGTTTTGACCAACTGGGATGCTTTCTTACAAGCCTTCTCTGCTATATTGAGTCCGTACTGCTGAAGTGGCATTGTGGAATCTTTGGCAAGGACGGTGACCCATCACCACACATATATGCCACTCACTTTCGGTGAGATTGGCATAAAGAAACAGATACTATATCATCAATCTCTAGTCCCCTTCCTAATTCCAAACTGCTCCCAAAGAACTTGCAGCAAATGCTGATATCGATTCTCTGCTGCCTGGCAGGTATCATACCTTTCAGGTCAGTCAACATCTTGCTGGAAAACTGTGAGAAACGTATCTTAAACAAAGCCTTGAACCAAAACTGGCTAGATTAAGTTTTAGACTTTTAGATGCATGTTGTCACTTGTATTTGCCTTGTAACCATTTCTAACTTCATTTCTTATCCTTAATTCACTTAAAACCCTATCTTATTTTGTTGTTAAACTTGTTTTATATTTTAATCTAAACCAATCCAGTGCTTTGTTTAAATTGAACCTTAACTGGCATTACCAAATGGTATCAAACCGTTGACTATTAACTCTGTATAGGAGCAACAAACCTTTAATATCGGAACTGTCCAGGAGAGGGCAATGTAGAACACACCTTTCTGGCAAAATTCAGGACTGGAAGTGAGTTGGGATCACTCTGCAAGTAGTATGAGGGTCAATCCATCCTCATCATCATATCCACTCGTTATACTCCACACCCGAACATAGCCACTTTATGAACTTCATACCCTCATATCTCAATGTCTGTACTTTGACCCATCAACCTTTTACCCCCAATTGGGGAATTGCAGATTATGTATTCCTTATGCCACCTGATCTTAAACCAAACTTTGCACCCTCGATAATCTGTATGTTATTCCCTGATAACCAGAAACTTCTATACTTAAACTCTGTACCGTTCACTTTTTTTTTATCATCTTAATAAAATTTTTAAAACTGAAGGGGGGAGGGGAGAAGGGGGAAAAAAAAAAAAAAGCTGGTGAAAGCCCGTGGGAGACTGGTGTGTTGCTGACAGGCTGCTGGGGTCAGAGCTGTCCGACCAGGGTTGCAGCTATACACTGACACTCAGAGTGTATTCTGCATGCTGGTAGGCTGTTTGTGAGGTTGGGAGCTATGACAGCAAAACATTGTGAGGCACTCAAGATTGTGGGGCAGGAGGTGACAACCCCTCACTGGTCTGGATTGCACCTGGGAATGTGACAGACCCCACTTCAGAGTTTAAACAAATGCCTCTTTTGGAGCACTTTCCCCTCTGGTCCACTCATACCCTTAATAATCTCTTGAGTGGAGTAACGCATATGGAGCTCCAACAGAAGCAACCCCAGTACTATCCCCATCTCCACTCACGTGGGAAGGGGGAGCCTCAGGTGTGGCTGCTAAACTGCCTTTTGGCTCTACATTTCTGATGCAGCCTGACTGTGGCGAAGCTCCACTGTACTCCGGCCCTCCTTGAGACCCCATGCTCCGAGGTCATGCCCTGCGAACTATTGCCTGAGTAAGAGGACCTAGTCCCATACCCAGAGCTCCTTTTGGCACTGCTCCCCAGCAGCAGGGAGCTGCAAAGGAAGCTCTCTTTCCATTTGAACATAAACTCCTATTGCCTGTCCCTTCACTCCCCGCACTGCAGATCCCAGGTCACCTTTGGCCTGGGGGCACAACCCCCACCCCCCTCCCACCCCAAGAACATGGCTCATAACATTAGCTGATAGCATCACAGGATTCACTGGTCTGTGCACAGTAACCTCTGCATCAGTCTCCAAACTGACTCTTCCAGCATCATGTCCAAAAAACTTATGGGAGTGTAGCCAATTAGTTAACTTTCAAGTATCAGAGGGGTAGCCGTGTTAGTCTGGATCTGTAAAAGCAGCAAAGAATCCTGTGGCACCTTATAGACTAACAGACGTTTTGCAGCATGAGCTTTCGTGGGTGAATACCCACTTCTTCGGATGCAAACTTTAGTTAACTTTATCATCCATTTATCATTGTATTATGTGATGTTATGGTCAGTTTATATGCTATTTCATATATAATCAATGTATGCTAAATAGATTTAAATTGTAGGATTATAGAAGTATAGGAGTGCTATGTATGAAATTCAGTGTTGATAAATGCAAAGTAATGCACATTGGAAAACATAATCCCAACTATACATATGAAATAATGGAGTCTAAATTAGCTGTTACTACTCAAGAAAGATCTTGGAGTCATTGTGGATAGTTCTCTGAAAACATCCACTCAATGTGCAGCAGCAGTCAAAAAAACGAACACAATGTTGGGCATCATTAATAAAGGGATAGATAAGACAGAAAATATCATATTGCCTCTATATAAATCCATGGTACGCCGACATCTTGAATACTGCGTGCAGATGTGGTCACCCCATCACTAAAAGGGTATATTGGAATTGGAAAAGGTTCAGAAAAGGGCAACAAAAGTTATTAGGGGTATGGAACAGCTTCCATATGAGGAAAAATTAATAAGACTGGGACTTTTCAGCTTGGTAAAGAGACGACTTGGTAAAGCCAGGGGTTCTGGAACAATTTATATAGAGGGGGTGCTAAGAGACATTGAACCAAACTGTAAACACTGTATATCAGTGGTTCTCAAAACCGGTCCGCCGGGCTGTGGGAAGCGGTGCAGGCTGAGGAATGTGCTGGTCGCCCTTCCCCATTGGCCTGGAGTGGCGAACCATGGCCAGCGGGAGCCGCGATCGGCCGAACCTGTGGACGCGGCAGGTAAACAAACCGGCCCACAAGGGGCTTCCCCTGAACAAGCAGCGGACTGGCTTTGAGAACCACTGCTGTATATGATGGAAACCACTTCAAGCCAGGGAGTGCGGCAGCACCCCTACTTCTAACACCTATGGGTAAAGTTTGACTTATAGGCAGCTTTTTTAAGTGTATCACCAGTTATATTTTTCCAGTATGACCCTAGGCTCCAGCTCGCTGAAATGTCTAAACCTTTTTGTGAACATAGGCTGAAGTTTGTTGCTGGTTTGTCTTTTCTTCTTCATCATCATGTTCCTATTATGCCTCTAGCATTTATGGCAGTGACGAAGCTCCTCCACTCCTGTTTGTTTCTGGCAAGTCTTTCAATGGTTCCCCAGGTTTTTCAGCTGGGCTTACACAGCTCTTCACCATGTTGTTTTCGAGTGGCCTCGTTTTCGCTTGCCTTCAGGTGTCCATTTTATTGCTACTCTGGTGATGGAATCAGTTTCCATCCGAAGCACGTGACCGATCCATCTCCAATGCCTCCTGGCAATGATGGTGCTCAGGTCCTCTTGGCTGCATTGTGTCAATAGATCTTGGTTTGAGATTGTTCTGGGACAAAAGATACGGAGGATTTTTCTGAGGCAGGCTGTATGGAATGAAGACAGTTTGGACATGTCATACTTTCTCATTCCCCAGCATTCTGCACTATAAAGTAGTGTTGAAAGTACACAGCTCTGATAAATCTTGAGTTTGGTTTTGGTGTTGTATTTAAGCTCCTGAGGGTGTTCCTGGCTTTATTGATTTTGTTCCGGATGTCCTGGCTTGTTCCACCGTCCTGGCTTGTTCCACCATCCTGGCTGATGGTGCTGCCCAAGTACAGTATGTGGATGTTTTTACATTGGTGAGAACATAATCCTCTATCCGTACTGGTGATAGTGTGGCAATATTAAAGGTCATGATACGTCTCTTATTGCGGTTGATTTTCAGTCCAATTTGCTGGCTGAATGCGTTGAGTCAAGTTGTTTTTTCTTGTATATGGTGTTGGGTATGTGATAGAGTGACATCATCTGCGAAGTCCAGGTCTTCAAGGGATGAGTGTCCATTTAATGCCTCTTGGCATGTCTTCTGTTGTACACCGCATTACCCAGTAGATGGCAATGTTGAAGAGGATTGCAGACATGACACACCCCTGATGTACTCCTGTTTTGACTTCAAAAACTTTACTGAGAGAGAATTGTACATCTAGTAAAGCAGTGGTTCTCAAACGTTTTTTTCCGTGGACCACTTGAAAATTGCTGAGGGTCTTGGCGGACTACTTAATGATCTTTCCAAATGTTGATTGTACCGTTAGCTAAGTATTGTAAAGCGCTTTGGATAAAAACACTATACATAAAAAAAAAAAAAAAAACTTTTTTTGTTCTACAAATAAAAGCACACAACTCATATTTTAATATCAGTAGTTTTACCTTTCCAATGTGATGGATGTGCCCTCTCTCCCCTGCTGCGGCAGCCCGTGAGCTAGAGCTGAGCAGGAGGGGGGTCTCTCCCCTGCCACAGCAGTCCCTGAGCTGGGGCTGAGAAGGAGGGCTGTCTCTCCCTGGCAGCCGCAACCCTGGAGCTGGGGAAAGCAGGGAGGGATAGCTCAGTGATTTGAGCATTGGCTTGCTAAACCCAAGGTTGTGAGTTCAATCCTTGAAGGGGCCACTTAGGGATCTGGGGCAAAAATCAGTACTTGGTCCTGCTAGTGAAGGCAGGGGGCTGGACTCAATGACCTTTTGGGGTCCCTTCCAGTTCTAGGAGATAGGTATATCTCCATATATTATTATTCTCTGGCCACCGCAGCACTGCATGTCCCAAATTCCCCCCACTCTTTTCACCTCACTGCTCCCTCCCACCTACCCCCTCTTCCCACCAAGGCCACCACCTCACCTTACATGTGCATCTTCTCCAGGGTCCAGGCACCTAATTAGTGGAGCCACACCTGCACGGTTCCACTAATTAGGTGGGTAGCCCTTCATTCTCTCATTTGTGGCCACCCAGGTGTGCACCTTACAGGGAACTATCTGCCGACCACCTGAATGGAGCTCACAGACCACGGTTTGAGAACCTCTGGTAAAGGACTTGCTACTGAAAGGTGTTGCCATTACTATCTCCTACCAGCAACTCAGGTCCAGAGGGCTTTTTGCTATAGGAATTTTTCAGGGGGCTGGCAGGCAGCAGAAGAATATGGGTATGGCTTAGTGTTGGGATACTTCTTTGTAATCTTAAAGAGAAAAAAGGGGGCAGGGGAAGCATAATAAGAGCTAATGGCTGGAAGCTGAAACTAGAGAAGATACCTTCCCTGGTAAAAAAATTGTAATTAACCATTGTAACTATTTATCTAGAGATGCAATGAATTCTCCATCACTTAGTCTTTACATCAGAATTGGATATCTTGCTAAAATATATGCTATAGCTCAAATGGAAGTTATGGTCTTGATGCAGAAATTTAGGGCTTCAATTCTTATAGACTATTTCCCAGAGGCCTCCTCCCATAAAAACGGCAGGGGGCTTGAACATATTTACAGGTACTGGCTCCGGACAGCTCCAGCTGAATTTAAGTCCTGCAGAAATTACCTGGGTGAAGTTCTGTGGCCTGTGTTATGCAGAAGGTTAGAGCAGACCATCATGATAGTCCTTCAGGTTATAAACTCTATGAATCTTGTGTAATGGTCACTCCTAATTTGCTACATGCTGCGCAGGCGCACCCCCAGTCCAGCTCCCACAGGTTTGTCTGTCGGCTTGGAGCACTGAATGACAGAATAACCACAGAACATTTACGCCGATGTGATTCCAGTGATTAGGTGTCATGTCTCTGTTGCTGTGACGTTAACTTCGCAGCTGTTCTTTGTAACCCTTCACAAATTCTCCGGGTAGAAAAAGGACAAATATGTACTAAAGCCGCTGATTTGCGGATTAAACAATTGTGGTGAAGCAGCCTGTGTCTGTCAATGAAAAACTGGGAGGGAACGGTAGTGTCAGCTGCTTCTCCCGTGCGGCTAATGAGCGGACTTCATGTGAGCTGAGCATGCTCACTAACAACAACTGAGGCTGCTGCTCTAACCAGGCTTCGGCTCTCACAATCCTTTCCCTCTCTCCGTGCAAAATACCGGGATAGAGTGAGGGACGTATTAGTCTGGTGAAGCTACACTGGCCTGCGGTATCCAGGACCCCTCGCTATGGGCAGCCAGGAAGCAGAGACCCAGGAGACTTTGCAAACCCCAGGTGGGAGTAAGAGGGTTTTTTGGTACTTTCGGATTCTGCTCTCTTTAACCTTCTTTAGTGTGTCCGCGGTGTTGTTTTCTCCCCCTCCCCCCCATTGGGCAATCGCTTAGCTCACCCAAGCAGTCTCCGAATCCTTTCGAGACTCCGGGCTGGCTTCTTTTTGTTTCGTTCAGTTGTGGGGTTGTTTGCTGCTGAAGGAGTTTTCGGGATCACTTTGCAACTTGGGAGGGAGAGGATCGCCCCCGGATTATTTTCTTTTCCTGTTATTGTTCTGCCACTAAATTGCACATCAGAAGAACTTAGAACTACCGTACTAAGATCACTGGCACGTCTTGCCGTTCACGTGCCAACCTGTCCCTGTGGAAATTAACCCATAGCATTCTGTTCTGGCGTAATGCGTTCAATTGGCTATTTCTTTTTATGGGACAGCTAACTGAACCGCAACGGAAACTTGGTTTGTTTAGTAAAGGTTTATACAACGATGACGTCAAAAGGTTCTTGCTGGCTATTTTAAAAACTCTCTGAAGCTAATTGCGACCCTAGCCAAATAATGGAAAGTCTTACTAGTGGGCCCTGAAGCCAAACCTGTTAAGTAACCATTCTAATGCACCTTGGATAAAGAACTTTTTTTCCCCCTGGTAACCATTTCTGGCCTCAACCTCCCCCTGGAATGCAGCAGGAGACCCCTCCCTCTGCCCACTGATTATCTATCTATCTATCTATCTATCTATCTATCTATCTATCTATCTATCTATCTATCTATCTATCTATCTATCTATCTATTAAAAAAAATTACTTTACCAAGTATGTAGCAAACAGGAAGGTTCAGGTCTTAATCCTGGTGCCCTGTGACCATGGCAATAGAGAACAGTAAATTTAAATACTATCTATCACAAAACTTTATTTGAAGGATACAGAGAGCTGGCAGGTGGCCTACACCTGTATTTTTAAAGTTTCTTACATCTTTATTTGTAAGCTGATTGTTTCTGGGTCTCTGGGCTGTAAAACAAAGTGTATGTGAGGGGTCAGGTGGAGACTTTTTATGGCGCATTTAATGATCATGAATACTGTGTAGACAAAAGACTACAACTTTATGTGCTAGAAGTTGTCAGTTCACTTAAAGGTGCCCTGGGGTCTGATCAGGCACCCAGTACTCAGGTGGGCAGTACAGAGTACCACAAATAATCCAATTAACTTCAATGGAGCTATGTGTGAGTCAGGGCGACAGTGTCAGATCCTTTTGTCATTGATGCTGCAAGCTGCTCAGTGTGGAAAGACACTGGGACTCTTAGAAGTCAAAGGGACTCTGGGACCAAGGGGCTGGCTATCTGTACAGATTAGCTTGCAGGGTTGGGGGATCTTCACTTATGGTACAGTAATATATTGAGAAAATGATGGGTTTAGGGCTCTTAATGGCAGAACATCAATTACCTTTTCCTGAACCATAGGTTTAGGTTACTAATTCCGAATTCCTGGTGGGCCCATCTCTTGTAAACAGACAGCTTGAAATTGTGTCCCCATTTATCAGAATCTAATACAAATATTTTTAGTTCTAGAAAATGGCAGACCAGAAGTTCCCCGAGAAGGATCAAGTAGGTTTACCAGAGATCAGCTCTTCGCAATGGTAGCAACAGCTTGTTTGAACTTCAGTTCAATGATTTGCTATTCAATCCTGGGACCCTTTTTTCCAAGAGAGGTAAATCAATGTACAGCTCTGCAAACTATTATTCAGATGGTTTAAAAAAATGAGAAGTAACTTTAAAATCCGATAATTCATATTGCGGCATCACCCCTAGAAGCTACATGTGAGCTCAAGCTCCTATTGTGCCAGGCGCTGTAAGAGACCGTTCCTGTCACAAAGCACTTACAGCCTATTTTAGATGAGGCAGACAAACTGTAGAGAGGGGTGAAGTGATTTGCCCAACCTCATGTAGCAGGTCAGTAGGAGAACCAGGAATAAAACCCAGGTCTCTTGACTTCTATTCCAGAGCCCTATCCACTAGATCACTCTCTTGTCTCCCCCACCACCCCCAACCCCATCCACTTATGTCTTCCTCCTCAGCCTTTCCCAGGCAAACATTTGCCAGGCTGGCAGATAGGAAAACCATCTTTACTGTCACATTAAATTGAATAAGCTGAGGAAAAAATGCATGTAGAGCCCCATGACACTTCAGAGTAATCTTTTTAGAACAAATCCATGCGGGGGGGAAGAGAGGCCTGGAACATTCCAGTGTTCCACCCACCTGCTGCATGGAGTGATCTTCAAAGCTTGCCCCCAGATGATGCATAGCCACCAGGATCTGTGAGAGGCCAGTGCTCTCTGCGCAGAGGCCTTGTTCCAGTGCTGGAGTCACCCTGAGCTCCACTGGCAGTGCAGCTCCAGTGGAAAGGAAAAGTACAGTGACAGAACATATTACCTCTTCCCAGGTACTTTCTATAAGGCCAGTGGGGAGATGTTGTCATCTTTCCCCCTGCCCAATCCACACTCCCTCCCCTGCATGGATCCCAAATTTGCAGGGTGTCCTCTGTGGCATCCTGGGATGTGGGGGTAGGGGAACCATGCTGTGGAGACAGACTCCTTCATTTGCCCCTTACTTGCACGGGGGATGAGGTCTGTGCACACCAGGTTCCACCTGCGTACGGACTTAGGGAATGCGTTCTGTCCCTGGGTAAGGTCCTAGTAGCTGACCTGTAGTGCAACACAGCAGCTTAGAATTTCCATCCTTCATACCTGCTTCCACTTGGAATAGATGCTGCTTCTGCTCCTGACTACAGAAATACTGAATTGTGGTGCACGGTGATTTTAAATTGCTGTAGAATTACTGCTGAATCTCCCACTCCTCTTTAAAAGAGAAAATGCTTTATGACCATACTGGCAGATACAATGAAAGAAGGATAAAGATGGAAGACTTGATTAGAAAGTATTTTAACCTAATGCTATCATTGTGTATGGTGGTTTGTTTTGTTGTTTTTTGTTTTGTCCATGTTCTAAATCTGGCTGTCTTGGTGTTTCCTTTTACAGGCAGAGAAAAAGCGTGCCAGTGATACAGTTGTTGGACTGATTTTTGGATGCTTTGCTTTATTCAATTTCTTGACTTCTTTAACATTAGGCAATTATGTAAGTATCTCTATCTTTAACATTTTCAGTAATGACTTAATTATGGAATAGGACCTAACAACCTCACTCAGAGCCTGTTCCAGACAAATCAGCTTATGCCTGCTAGTGCACATAGGCTTGCTTTCTTTAAACAGAGGAAAAGAGATGGTGGTTAGTGGCTAGGGAAAGCTAACTTACGCACTCTGAGACTCACTCCATCCTCTAGTAAATGTGGTTAGGTTGTCTTCCTATATTCCAGTTGCTTTTACAAACAGCCAACATCCTCTTGGTAACAAAGAGCCTGGACACCTGTAAATTCAACTAGAAACAAAGAAGACATCCAGCAGCATGAGATCAAGTTGCTCTGCTGACCTTCAGCAAGTGCTCCACAGACCCCAAGAGAAACTGCTTTTCTAAACAGTTTCTCTCTGACTGAACATTCAGACTTGATTTTGAAGCAATAGAAGTCTGTGTGCTGTTTTTAAAATAATGGGTTGTTGCAGGCAGAGCTCCAGCAAGAAGGGGTCGAACACACTGTGGTCAAAGCTCTCTTTTCCACTCTTTTTGGAGTACCTTTTTTTTTTTTTAATTGCACTTTTGCCAGTCTTTTGTACCTAAAGCTTTGAGAAATGTCAATTTTGGAAGAACGAATGGGGCACCTCCTTAGGCACTCTGCATTGACTGCAGTCAGACCTGCCAGTGGGGATGGAGCTAAATCATTCAAGGAAAACATTTTAAGGTTAGAGAATATCTTCTAGGTTGCTACCCTAAATGTGGCTATCAAATATAATTCTTAAGCCTGTGTACAGGTTGCTTTAAGGCCACATCTTGACTTTTTTAGGATTTTAAGATTAACTTTTCTCCTCTTTCTCCCCTTACTTATCCAAAGAGAAGAAGTCCTCTAGTCTTTTCAAGGAAAGTGGAGTTAGACCTCTAGTGTCTCCCAAGGAACTGTTCTCTCTAACTATATCTCCCAACCCTCACAAAAAAAGGACTCTTACAACAGACCACTGATATAGGGGAGGGAAAAGGGGGACACCCTACTGTCTTCTAACAGGGAGTTTCGCAAGGGAGTTTAGAAGGGGAGTGGGAGCCCCTCGCCGGCCGTAACCCCTTCACTGTGGCCCCCCCCCTAGAACCTATAAACCGAACCACATTCCAAAACCCCTTCCTGTAAACCACCCTTCCACTAACTAGGAGACAATGCAGGCAGAAGCCCAGCAGCAGAGTGGGGGCTATCCAGTTTATTGCACTGAGTGTTTCATGTATGATTACCTGCCCCATGGGCGGGTGGCGTATGTGTGCATTCGGTGCAAGGAGCTCCTGGCCCTCAGAGACCATGTACGGGCTTTGGAGGCCAGGGTGGCGGAACTGGAGGAGCTGAGAGAGGCAGAGAGGTATGTTGATGAGGCTTTCTGGGACATTGTAGAATTGTCCCACCTCCGCTCAGACAGCTCCTGTGCTGTTGAGGAGGAAGAACGGCCCAGGGAAGTAGAGCAGTCAATGGGAGCAGAGGGAAACCTTCCCGTAGTTGGGACCCTCCTTCCAGATGGTGCTGGGGTTGCCTCTCGCACTGAGGTTGCCTCTCCGGGGGAGGGAACTCCAGTTTCTAGGAAAAGGCAGGTGTTAGTAATGGGAGATTCGATTATTAGAAATGTAGATAGCTGGGTCTGTGATGACCGGGAGAACCGTATGGTGACTTGCCTGCCTGGTGCGAAGGTTGCGGATCTCTCGAGGCATCTAGATAGACTTATGTGTAGTGCTGGGGAGGAGCCGGTGGTCGTGGTACATGTAGGTACCAATGACATAGGGAAGGGTAGGAGAGATGTCCTGGAAGCCAAATTTAGGCTGCTAGGGAAGAGACTGAAATCCAGGACCTCTATGGTGGCATTTTCAGAAATGCTCCCAGTTCCACGCGCAGGGCCAGGGAGGCAGGCAGAGCTTCAGAGTCTCAATGCGTGGATGAGACGATGGTGTAGAGAGGAGGGGTTCACGTTCATTAGGAACTGGGGAAACTTCTGGGATGGGGGGAGCCTATACAGGAGAGATGGGCTCCACCTAAACCAAAGTGGAACCAGACTGCTGGCACTAAACATTAAAAAGGTTGTAGAGCAGTTTTTAAACTAGGAGATGGGGGAAAGCCGACTGCTGCAGAGGAGCGTGTGGATCGGACACAGACTTCTCTTAGGGGAGAGTCTGATGATAGAGAATCTCCAGGTTATAGTCAGGAGCAGAGGACTGAAAAGTATAATGTAAGGGCCGGATCAGATGATAAACAGTCACATAAAAAAGAATCTGGCACATCAGAAGAAGGCAGGCTAGTAAACAGGGACAAGTTTTTAAAGTGCTTGTACACAAATGCCAGAAGTCTAAATAATAAGATGGGTGAACTAGAGTGCCTTGTGATAAAGGAGGATATAGATATAATAGGCATCACAGAAACCTGGTGGACTGAGAGCAATCAATGGGACACAATCATTCCGGGGTACAAAATATATCGGAAGGACAGAACAGGCCGTGCAGGGGGAGGAGTGGCACTATATGTGAAAGAAAGTGTAGATTCAAATGAAGTAAAAATCTTAAGCGAATCCACATGTTCCATAGAGTCTCTATGGATAGAAATTTCATGCTCTAGTAAAAATATAACATTAGGGATCTATTATCGACCACCTGACCAGGACAGTAATAGTGATGATGAAATGCTAAGGGAAATTAGAGAGGCTATCAAAATTAAGAACCCAATAATAGTGGGGGATTTCAATTATCCCCATATTGACTGGGAACATTTCACTTCAGGACGAAATGCAGAGATAAAATTTCTCGATACTTTAAATGACTGCTTCATGGAGCAGCTGGTACGGGAACCCACAAGGGGAGAGGCAACTCTAGATTTAATCCTGAGTGGAGCGCAGGAGCTGGTCCAAGAGGTAACTATAGCAGGACCGCTTGGAAATAGTGACCATAATACAATAGCATTCAACATCCCTGTGGTGGGAAGAACACCTCAACTGCCCAACACTGTGGCATTTAATTTCAAAAGGGGGAACTATACAAAAATGAGGGGGTTAGTTAGACAAAAGTTAAAAGGTACAGTGACTAAAGTGAAATCCCTGCAAGTTGCATGGGCCCTTTTTAAAGACACCATAATAGAGGCCCAACTTCAATGTATACCCCAAATTAAGAAAAACAGTAAAAGAACTAAAAAAGAGCCACCGTGGCTTAACAACCATGTAAAAGAAGCAGTGAGAGATAAAAAGACTTCCTTTAAAAAGTGGAAGTCAAATCCTAGTGAGGCAAATAGAAAGGAGCACAAACACTGCCAACTTAAGTGCAAGAGTGTAATAAGAAAAGCCAAAGAGGAGTTTGAAGAACGGCTAGCCAAAAACTCCAAAGGTAATAACAAAATGTTTTTTAAGTACATCAGAAGCAGGAAGCCTGCTAAACAACCAGTGGGGCCCCTTGATGATCAAAATACAAAAGGAGCGCTTAAAGATGATAAAGTCATTGCGGAGAAACTAAATGGATTCTTTGCTTCAGTCTTCACGGCTGAGGATGTTAGGGAGATTCCCCAACCTGAGCTGGCTTTTGTAGGTGACAAATCTGAGGAACTGTCACAGATTGAAGTGTCACTAGAGGAGGTTTTGGAATTAATTGATAAACTCAACATTAACAAGTCACCGGGACCAGATGGCATTCACCCAAGAGTTCTGAAAGAACTCAAATGTGAAGTTGCGGAACTATTAACTAAGGTTTGTAACCTGTCCTTTAAATCGGCTTCGGTACCCAATGACTGGAAGTTAGCTAATGTAACGCCAATATTTAAAAAGGGCTCTAGGGGTGATCCCGGCAATTACAGACCGGTAAGTCTAACGTCGGTACCGGGCAAATTAGTTGAAACAATAGTAAAGAATAAAATTGTCAGACACATAGAAAAACATAAACTCTTGAGCAAGAGTCAACATGGTTTCTGTAAAGGGAAATCGTGTCTTACTAATCTATTAGAGTTCTTTGAAGGGGTCAACAAACATGTGGACAAGGGGGATCCGGTGGACATAGTGTACTTAGATTTCCAGAAAGCCTTTGACAAGGTCCCTCACCAAAGGCTCCTACGTAAATTAAGCTGTCATGGGATAAAAGGGAAGGTCCTTTCATGGATTGAGAACTGGTTAAAGGACAGGGAACAAAGGGTAGGAATTAATGGTAAATTCTCAGAATGGAGAGAGGTAACTAGTGGTGTTCCCCAAGGGTCAGTCCTAGGACCAATCCTATTCAATTTATTCATAAATGATCTGGAGAAAGGGGTAAACAGTGAGGTGGCAAAGTTTGCAGATGATACTAAACTACTCAAGATAGTTAAGACCAAAGCAGATTGTGAAGAACTTCAAAAAGATCTCACAAAACTAAGTGATTGGGCAACAAAATGGCAAATGAAATTTAATGTGGATAAATGTAAAGTAATGCACATTGGAAAAAATAACCCCAACTATACATACAACATGATGGGGGCTAATTTAGCTACAACGAGTCAGGAAAAAGATCTTGGCGTCATTGTGGATAGTTCTCTAAAGATGTCCACGCAGTGTGCAGAGGCGGTCAAAAAAGCAAACAGGATGTTAGGAATCATTAAAAAGGGGATAGAGAATAAGACAGAGAATATATTATTGCCCTTATATAAATCCATGGTACGCCCACATCTCGAATACTGTGTACAGATGTGGTCTCCTCACCTCAAAAAGGATATTCTAGCACTAGAAAAGGTTCAGAAAAGGGCAACTAAAATGATTAGGGGTTTAGAGAGGGTCCCATACGAGGAGAGATTAGAGAGGCTGGGACTCTTCGGCTTGGAAAAGAGAAGACTAAGGGGGGACATGATAGAGGTATATAAAATCATGAGTGATGTTGAGAAAGTGGATAAGGAAAAGTTATTTACTTATTCCCATAATACAAGAACTAGGGGTCACCAAATGAAATTAATAGGCAGCAGGTTTAAAACAAATAAAAGGAAGTTCTTCTTCACGCAGCGCACAGTCAACTTGTGGAACTCCTTACCTGAGGAGGTTGTGAAGGCTAGGACTATAACAATGTTTAAAAGGGGACTGGATAAATTCATGGTGGCTAAGTCCATAAATGGCTATTAGCCAGGATGGGTAAGAATGGTGTCCCTAGCCTCTGTTCGTCAGAGGATGGAGATGGATGGCAGGAGAGAGATCACTTGATCATTGCCTGTTAGGTTCACTCCCTCTGGGGCACCTGGCATTGGCCACTGTCGGTAGACAGATACTGGGCTAGATGGACCTTTGGTCTGACCCGGTACGGCTTTTCTTATGTTCTCACCACTGATGTCCTGTCTAGCATATTTACCTTATTGCACTTGTTAACTCCTACTCAAACCGTGGCGAGTTCTAAGTTTACCTTATTCCTTGCTCCACTCCATCAGTCTACATGCACCACCCTTTTCTTCCTGTGTTTCATATTATTTTCTCACTATTCTCTCTCTCTTGCTACACACACACACTAGACTCCACCTGGTGTCTTAACACAGAACTGAAGATATTCCTCTTGCTGAGCGAGGAGGCTGCCTCAGAGCTAGGTGTGGCTGGAGCTGTAGTTTTTGTGTATCTTTGCAGAAGTCGGGAGTACATATGACTGCTTCACTTTCTCTGTGAAGTAGGTGGGAGCTGTGGAGAAGTTAAGGCCTCCACTGGAGGTGCTGCTGTGTGAAACACACAATTCATTACTAATGCAAGAGACAAGTAGGTAGCCCATAGCAATGATTGGACATCTCAGGGTTTCACTGAAAGCAGGACAAACCACTGGCTTCAGTAAAACACGCTGCAGTGCAGGGACTGTTTCTCTAGCCCTGAACAATCCAAAGAAACTGAAATGTGTGCTCATGCTAAGGGAGGGTTTGAATGCAATAAGAAGCCCCACAGACTTATTGTTGAAGGTGACCCCCAGCCATCCATTTCCTAGCTGCTAGGGTCAAGTGAAAGCAGGCCATGCTGTCTTGCCTCTGGGATTTCTGAGAATGGGGAGAAGTGAAGTGCGTTCCCTACCTCAGAGATGGTTACTAGTTTCTTTTAAACTGGCTTCCATGACAGAATGGTCTTTTCCCTGAATAATTAGCCTTCCACAGATCTTGTGTTTACTGCCTTCTGGTGCTTATATGCCCTGAGCTGCATACCCTGTTGTCTTGGGTTAGCTGCTAGTCTGTTACGTAGATGAGCAAATGGAAACAGCCATTTTAGTCAGCTCCCCATCACCTACCTTAATAGCACCATTACTGCCTGCTGGATGTATGTGAGTCACTCCATCTAATTGATATAAGAATGCTGGTGCATTCTGCCACTGTACAGAGGCTACAGCAAATGGCAGTGAGAGAGTTAGCGCTGGCAGTGACTTACCGTTGGGAAAAGTAGGTTAAGTCACTTAACCATTTAAAATATTTTTAGGTTTGGTTACAAGCTGTGTGTGTGGTGGTGGGGGCGGGTGGGGGGGGGGGTTTCTGATTATCTGCCTTTGTTCTGTCAGTGATTTTTCTAGAGCATGCACACTGTTTTTGATTTCATAACAAAACTTCCCAAATAAGTTTCCTTCATAAAAGTGGACTTGAAGTAATTAAAATGTAATATTTATTCTTCACCAATTGCAGCTTGTACAAATTGGAGCCAAATTCATGTTTGTGGCTGGGATGTTTGTCTCGGGATGTGTTACAATTCTGTTTGGGTGAGTGTGTTTTCTTGCATCTTATTTCTAGTGTGCAATTTGCATTGTGTTCTAATCATATGAAAAACAGATGGTCTTGCTGTTAAAACTCAGGGCTAGGAGTCAAAAGACCTCAGCTCTGTTTCTGACCTTGGGCTGGTGACTTAACCTCTTTGCCTTAGTTTTCCTTCTCTGTAAAGTGTGACTAATACTTGCCTAACTCATGGGGCTATAAGGCTTGTTTAGTACTCTGAGATCCTTGGCTGGAAGATGCCATAAATGTAATTTGCTATTATAGTTATTGGAAAAACCTCAAGTAAGTATGGTAAGTGCATACAAAATCTAGCTCACAAAATGGGATTTTTAATTGTTTTAAATCCACTTGGAAATCAGAAGCTTTGCCTGGCAATTGTAGGGGCTAAGGCACTAACTTGTGCAACATGTAGGCTTTATTTTTAAAAAAGTGTCTAGTCTCCATTGGGCAGCTGTGAAATTGTGAAATCAAGTCTGCTTCATGGGGATGCTTCTTGGCAAAACTATGAGGGGCAACCAGGGCCGGCGCAACCCATTAGGTGACCTAGGTGGTCGCCTAGGGCGCTGCTATTTCGGGGGCGCCGGCGCCCTGGCCGGCCGTGGAAATTTGGAGGTGGGACCTTCGGCCGCCGCTGTCGGGGGCGGCATTTCGGGGGCGGGACCTTCTGCTGCCTAGGGCGCCGGAAAAGCTGGTGGCGCTCCTGGGGGCAACAGAGGAAGGCACGGGAGTTCTTCACAGGGAAGAAGGACCCTGTGCTGGCCTCCTGCCTCCCCTGCCTCCAAAGGACAGAGGAAGCTGGAGGAGGGCTAGAGACAGTTTCCCTCCCCTTCCCAGCAATAGGTGGTAGAAGATAAAACTCTCCTTTTCTCTTTCAAGCAGTAGGGGTATGTCTATACTGCATTGTCCGCTTGGGACTGTGGAACCTAAGTCTCCAGACTCGGTATTTCTGAGCTTGTACTTTTGCATACACACTGCATAGTGAACATGGACTTACAATTTCTGGACCTGGGTCTCACAATCATGCTGACGCATCTGTACTGCGCTACACAGACCCAAGTCAAACCTTCTGATTCTGGGGGTGTATCCCAGGCCTCTTAGTGAACTATCCAGCTGAAGGGATTTCCCTACACCCCCCTGAATTTCCCCATCACCCCCACCCCCAGTGGTCAACTTGTTACATGCAGTGTTGCTGATTGGAAATTTGAATTGAAATTGAAATATTAATACACCCTTTAAAAGCATATACAGCATATGATAAAATACTTTTACCTGAAAAAAAGCATAATAGGTTTGAAAAGTATGAACAAAGACTAGCTTCCTCACACAGCTGTGTTTTTTATGATCATGTCGGCACATTCGTTTTGGTGGTGATGGCTAACCTAATTTCAAAATATGACTGGTAAGCAAGGTCTCAATGAGCTTTTCCCTGATAGCTAGTGATGAGCCGGGGATAGGAGGAGAAGGCTTCAGGACCAGACTGTATTTACATGAACACACCTACTCTGCCTAAGCATCCAGCAGACGGGGCTGTGTTGCCCAAGTGATCGGTGTTGGCTGATGTTGGGTTACAAATCACTTTTTAGTATTGAATGTGGGGGTAATGAAATGTTCTCCTTATTGTATGAGGAAAGGGCAGCAAAACTGTACTTAGCCTGTCTTGATTTGGTGGGGGGGTCACCCTCAATGAACTGCACTCACTAAGCAGGGGGTTTGGATGCCAGATCCCAGTGGCGAGAGAGGGTGGGGATAGGTGTCTTGCTTGGTGGTGTGGGCTCTGCCTAAGAGTCACAGGCACTATTTGACCTGCCCCTCTCCCCAGTTTAAAGATAGCGTTGATTAGGCTCCATAGAGAGTCTTTTGGTTTTTTGTGTTTTTTTTTTTTTTTTTTTTAAATGACCATTAGAGCTGAAATCACTGATGATCAGGTCTAAGTGCTTAGACCTGCTGCAGGACAGTGTTTCTGTGGAAGAGACTGCCCAGACTGCACTAGCAGTGAGGTTCCCCCACTGAGAGCTGAAATCACTGGGAGCTGGTGGAACTTCAAGAGACCAACTTGCAGAGCTCACAGTGGCAGATGGCGGCGGAATGTAACAGTGCAGGGCCATTGATGAGTTAACGGTGGCACAACTAACAGTGCCCAGAGTGAGAGGCTGGAGGAATGAGCAAGGTGCCTCCCCTGCCATCCCCACCAGGGTGGGAGGTGAGTTCACGTGAAAGCCCCTCTGAATTCAAGGACAGCAACTATGAGTGAGGTGTGGTGGAGGGAGAAGGGAGGGGAAAATTAAAGGAACATTTCTTTGTTGCACTATGTTTTGCTCCAGAATGCTAGATTTGTGACTGGGAAACTTAACTATGTGTTTCCTAGTAGCCAAGATTTTTAAAATGCATTATTTTCCAAGGTCGTTAACGATGATGGGAGGTATCTCGAGAGGTCGTTATCTTGGGGAGTTTCTGTACTAAACATTTTTATTATTTTTTACATAAGAATGGCCATACTGGGTCAGACCAATGGTCCATCTAACCCAGTACCCTGTTTGCTGACAGTGGCCAATGCCAGGTGCTTCAGAGGGAATGAACAGAACAGGTAATCATCAAGTGACCCATCCCCTGTTGTTCACTCCCAGCTTCTGGTGAACAATGGCTAGGGACACTGAAAGCATGGTGTTGCCTTCCTGCCCATTCTGGCTAATAGCCATTGATGGACCTATCCACCACAAACTTATCTAATTCTTTTTTGAACCATGTTATAGTTTTGGCCTTCACAACATCCCCTGGCAACAAGTTCCATGGGTTGTCTCTGTGTTGTGAGAGGAAGTATTTCTTTTGTTTTAAACCTGCTGCCTATTGATTTCATTGGGTGACCCCTGGTTCTTGTGTTGTGATGGAGTAAATAACACTTCCTTATTCACCGTTTTCCACACCAGTCAAGATTTTATGGGCCTCTATCATATCCCTCCTTAGTCGTCTCTTTTCCAACCTGAAAAGTCCCGTCTTTTTAATCGCTCTTCATATGGAAAGCTATTCCATAGCCCTAATCATTTTTGTTGCCCTTCTATGTACCTTTTCTAATTCCAATATATCTTTGAGATGGTGCGACCAGATCTGCACCACGGTATTCAAGATGTGGGCGTGCCATGGATTTATATTGTAAAAGTGGAGGAGCTTGTTTTGCCAGACTGATTAGCAAAGCCAGTGCCGACAAACTACATGAAAAGGCTGCAAAACACTCGACTGCATTGACATGCAGAAAGCCTTATAAGCTAAAATTGTCTTTGACAGTGATTGGAAGTACTTGATGAGGCTGTTAATGTGGGAGAGACAACAGTTTATGCAAACAAACATAGCTGCATCATACTTTCTATTTAAGCAAGAGATACTACAAACTGGAGGCCAATGTTAAGTGCATTGTCACTAGTTAATCCTGAAGTTGGATGTTGGTTCCAAAAAAGAGTAAGCATTTGCTAATATCTTTCTGCAAGAAATTCAACTGACTGGTTAGACCAGGGGTGGGCAAAATTTTTAGCCCGAGGGCCACATCTGGGGGGGGAAATTGAATGCAGAGCCATGAATGTAGAGCTGGGAGTGTGGTGGGGTGTGCAGGAAGGGGCTCAGGGCAAACGGTTGGGGTGCAGGAGAGGGTGTGGGGTGTGGCGGGCTCAGGGCAAGGGGTTGGGGTGTGGCAGGGGGCTCAGGGCAGGGGGTTGGGGTGTGGCAGGGGATTGGGGTTCAGGGTGCAGGCTGGTCCAGCCCAGGGCCGCTTACCTGGAGCAGCTCTGGAGTGGCAGCAGCACTAAGACAGGCTCCCTGCCTGCCCTGGCCTTGTGCCGCTCCTGGAAGCGGCCGGCATCACGTCCCTGCGGCCCCTGGGGAGGGGGAACAGAGGGCTCCGCGCGCTTCCCTAGCCTGTGGGTACCTCCCCTGAAGCTCCCCTGGGCTGCGGTTCCCTGTTCCCGGCCAATGGGAGCTGCGGGGGGCGGTGCCAGCAGGAGAGGGCAGCGCACAGAGCCCTCTGCCCTCCCTCCCCCAGGGGCCACAGGGATGTGTTGCCGTCCGCTTCTGGGAGTGGCGCGGGGCCAGTGGCGCCATGGGGGTGGCAATCCTGCAGGCCGAATCCAAAGCCCTGACAGGCTGGATGCGGCCCGTGGGCTGTAGTTTGCCCACCCCTGGGTTAGACGCATGCGGTGCAACAGTGAAAGACTCAAGAGTTGAAAAAGTGAGAACTCTCTCACTACATTCAAAAAATTGGTGTACATGGCTGATGAATGCACTGATGCAAATGGGCATCAAGTATTAAGTCATTGTGTACGTTGATGTCTGTGGTAGGTCAATAGATGCATTTCTAGATCTTCAGGTTATAGAAGACACATCGGCTGTATCTGTGACAATCCACATTTTAGAGTTAAATTCTTGTAAATTGAAGATGGTTGCTTGTGCATTTGATGGAGCTACACATTTCTCTGGAAGACATAGTGGAGTACAAGCCTTTGCTCAGAGAAAAGTGTAACCCTAATCTCTCCTACACACACTACAGAGGCCATCTACTTCAACTAGCACTAGTACCAGCTGTAGAATCTTCAAAAGACATTAGAAAAAACAAAAATATTAATGTCTTCATTATACTTTTGCTTTTATTAAAAAAAAAAAAAAAAAAAAAAGTCCAGAAAGACTGACTGTCTTTGAAATAATTTGAACCTCAGTCCCAGTGTATCTATTTTTTCCATCTGGGAATACCCACTGGCTTTCTCATGAATGACCCCTGGCTGTTGTCTTAAAATTACTGCAACGGTTATTACTTGGTTATTATGGCTTTGGAAAGTATTTAGCCAGATAGGACAGATCTAAGTGGCGAGGCTGGTGGACTACTTTTGCTACTATGTTCAGAGAAGACTATCCCCATTCTCTCTTTTGTAAGTCTACTGTTGAAACCACTTGGGTCATTAAATAATGCCATCTGGGCATCTGCTACAACAATAGTAGACCTTTGTCCAGCAATAGAAGCTACATTTGGATCAATCAGAGTGATACATTGAAAACATACTGGAAGAAGCAAAGACTTCAGTCCAGAAATTGACAATGAAGGCACTTGTATTGAATCCTTAAGTGAAGAGGACAAGATGTGTTTAAGCCAGCTGAAAAAGTATACAGACTTGATTCTTACAAATCTACAACAGCTACTTCTGGATTGTCCTCAGCCTCTACATAGCTTTTTACAGATGCCTGTCTTATAAAACACTGACAGTTGAATGGAGTGGGGAAGTACCAGAAATGGGGCTGCCATGTGATCAGGATAGAATAGAGAATTTGAACCTAGAGTGGAATATTGTAAGATGAATGAATGAAGATTTGACTTCAACTTCTTTATCATCACTAGTGGCTCGACCCAATCTTTGTGCTATGTTTCCTGGGATGAAAGAAGTAGGAATTTATCTCTTGCTACTCCCAGTCACAACAGCTACAGCTGCATGTTCTTTTTCTTCATTGAATAGAAATTTTGTGTTCCGAAAGAAGTCGCCTTCTATCTGATCATGTGAATGAACTAATGAGCATATCACTGGAAGGACTGGACCTGTGAGTCCACCAAAGTTGAACTTCTCAAATGCACTGCGTTCATTAACAGAGTTGTGCAAACTTACAACAAGAAATCAAGAAGGATGTAGATGTAGTGCGTCATACAAGGCTTGAGTAGCCAACTTTAATTTGTGTGATTTTTTTTTTTTTTTAAATTTTAAAACATGAGTTAAATCTAATAAAATGGTCGTGAAATATTTTGCAATATTTACTATGATGCCATACAGCCCACCTTCACCCTCATGGTCTCACCCATGGTCTGCCCTCACCTACCCTGTAAATTCAAACACTTCCCCTCTTCTCTCTCTTCTCCCTCCCCCCCTCCCCCCTTTCCTTCATGGACAGTCTGGGACACTCTTCCCACCAAGTGACTATGTTATAAATGGGTAACTGTCCCCACTGGGGGACCCTGTGGTGTACCCCCTTCTGCCATGACATTTAAAACCATACCCTGATGTCAGAGGGTCTGGCAAAAGAAGGCTAATTACACTCTCAGTAGCTGTAGAAAATGTAGTTGAATGGGTTTGGTGGATTGAAATCCTGTTGGCGCTCTTTGCAGAACCATATGAATGCCAAAGTTATCAATGCCATCGGCATTATTGTGACCTGCTGCATTCTGCATAATGTCTGAGAGTACTAAGTTGAGCCATTCCAACAGCAGTGGACTCAGGATCCTGCTGGATTGCTTGACTGGTACACAGACCCAAAAAGTGCACCTGTCCTAACTGGAGCAGGATCACTGTATGCAGTGGAAATCAGGGATGTTTTTTGTCACCACACTGTGGGCTTGCACAGCTCCAAGGATGAGGGTGAATAGTTCATGTGAATAGTAATGCATCCTAATATAAACAGTGAGCGAAATACTATGTTGGGAGATGGGTTCCATTCACACATCACACCAGAGGTGGTGGTTCTTATGAATTTGAACTTATGGATGTAGTGGAATATATTGTTGTGCATTTTTTATCTTTAGTGTATAAAATAGGCACGTGTTTTAACGTATTGTTTGTGGATTGCCATGTAGGTCAGCTTTAGTAAAGATAATAAACAGTTCTCATGATGCCACATCTGTGTGGAAATAAAATCACTTTAGTTCTAGACATGCATCTAATAACTGACTACATATAAAACACTCCAAGCTCTGTTTCACTAATTCTGAGTGTCCTGTGTCCCTCTGCTCTTTCGCACTTCTAGTATGTGCTGTGTGCACTGGCCCCTGCTGCACCATGGTGGAGGAGTGAACAGGGTACACTTGTCCTCTCCATGTAACGTTTATTCCTTGTGGCATGGACCACCCAACCACAGAATTGTGCAGTTGTCTGACATGGTGATACTGCACCATGGAGGGGACTCATGGAATGGGGTTGGAACAGGAGGGGCTGGAGTTGGAGTCTGCAGACTCACTGTCATGAACCCAAGCAGTCTCTCAACCAGTTATTTCTGCTGTACTCTCTTTTCCTCTCTCAAGCGCTGTTTGGCAGTGCAATTTCTGGAACACAATCTCTCCTCACTCGGCACAGCCTCTTTTTGTCTGAACCTGGCCATTGGTATTGAAGTTGCTGACTGGCCTTATTCAGGATGTCCATTGTTCTTTATGTACTTGTTTCAGTGACAGGAGTGTGCCCCCTCCACAAGGCTCATGGTTGGCTATGGTAGCCCTGCAGAGGTGGAAGGGCATGCCAAGCTAAATGAAAGAACACATTATTGTCTGAGTATTTAAAAAAATAGTTTGACTTAATCTGGAATCTCAAGATCAAAAAATGATACTCTGGCTTTATTATATTCAGATAACATTCAGTTCTCAGACCCTGCTGAGAGTTGAGTAGAAAGCAGTCACACATTACGGCGAAGTCCAATTTACAAGATCAATTTAAATTATAAAATTAACAGACCATTTTCCCCTTATGGGGTGTGGGGGAGGAGACCGCTTACCATGGCTTACTCTGCATGGTTTTATAATCCTCTTAGGCTGTCCACTTTCTGTAGGACATAACGCTTCTGGCGATTCCTGAATGTCAAAGGGATCTTGTGTTCCAAGCTACTGGGGGCAAGCCAGCTGTGTATGCTAAAGAGCTTTTAGGCTTATTGTCACTGACCAGCAATCTACAAGTGGAGGGGGCTAGTGACCTACAGAGGAGCCCTATTTAATAAGCCTTTCCCCTGAAATGTGACCACCCATTTGGAGTTCCTGCTTCAGGAAAGTTTGCAATCCTCAGCAAATGGGATTGGGTGAAAATTCATGGGCAAATCAAGAGGATGCTGTTATCCTGCAGATGTATTGCAGCCCCCCTGGAAAGCGCCCTGCATTTGGGCAGTGACCCTGGTGCAGCTTGGACTTACAATACAGCCTCTTTGGACTAGATACTGGATGACTTGGACTCCTAATACAGCATCCATGGAGGGTATAGACACCCCAGGGACAGGCCAGACTTATTATAGGATATACATCACCTAAATAACATCCCCCGTCCCCCTGGGATCATACGTGTGTAACATGGGACTTCAAAGCATCCCCCCTCTCCACCACATTTCTAGACTCTTAATATGGCACCCATGGACTACATACAACTCCCCCAGTGTATTTCAGACTGTTAATATGGCACCAATGGATTATATACCCCCATTATAATAATTGGATACACAGCTCATCCTGGTCTGATTTGTATGGTGTGGTGTAATACCAGAAAAGTCTGTGTGTAAGGCTTTTAATTTTAACATACCCACACATCTTTGTAACAGCATCATTATCAAGTAAAAATTGAATCATAACTGCTTGTGTAATGTTTGTATTCGCTTCCCAGTATTCATTTTGAATTCCAGGTGGTGGGGTGACACAATGGTTCTGGCAGGCCTTCCACCATTCGTTGATATATGCTGCTACCCCTGGCTTGTAATAATAATTTTCATTGGGGCATAAGCTGAAAATCCATCCCATCCGTATATTAATAACAAACATGGGGTCAGAAACTTACCAGGCTCTGGCACTACTACTGCCTTCTCTGCTTTTGCTGCTGCGGGGTGTTCCTCTGAGCTATCCTCAAACGGCATCTCTGAATGTGCTGTCTGCTCTAGTAGCAAAGCCTCTTCAGGGACCATTGTAAGTACCAGAGAGTCAATTCCTGAGCTTGATCCAGTGGCTGCTGACTCTCCTTTGATGCTGCCTGAGAGTTGGGGGTTATAAGGATGCCATCCCTGTTAGCAGATTGTCATGTACCACCATGGGCTCAGTGGTCAGCGCAGCTCCCTTTACCCTGCCAAAGGCCTCGTAGAAGAGGCAGGGAGTTCCCAGAGGTGGGCTGTCATCTCTGACTTTGCAGTGGTTGGTCTTGAGCTGATTGAGTCTCTCTCTGCCTTGACCAGACATCTGGTGGATCCCCAACGCCGCACACTTCTGCAACATTTCCTGGGACATGTGATCATTTCTGGTACTCTTGCTGAAGTCAGACATCTTGCTCACCTCACACCAGAGATTAACCAGTATTTGGCTGTGTTCCTGTGGCCACCTAGCAGTGCATGTGGTGTGGGGCTTGTTGTGATAATTGAGTCTACAAATTTACCCTAAGTGTGAGTTTTAACTGTAAAAAGTGAGTGTAAATTCATATGTCATGGTAACCTATTATAACAAATGTTGTAACGAGTGCAAGAGAACCAGACAAAGAAGCTCGATTAGCCTAAACCACAGAGGCCACATTGATATAATTCAAAGACAGTTGAAATTATGCTTGGCTTATGAACAGGAGATGTGAAGTTAATATAACAAAATTGGTATTTCAGATATTAGGCCTAATTGGTGAACAAAATAATAAGGGTAGAGGCTACTCCACCCATCACTCCCTTTTTGGGGTCCTTAACATTTTTTTTTGTGGGGAAAGTCTGAAACGACAAAAATACAGACAAAGAATAGAAACTATTGCAGTGAGCTTCACCATCATAGCTGCCCCCCATAATTTCCTGGAGCCCTTAGCCTTCCTCATCCTGATCCTGAGAGTTGTCCTGACTAGAATGGGCCTGAGAGAGGGGGACCCAGGTGACATCGCCATCCCTGCTGGCTCCAGCTGAATCCCAAATGCCACCTAGGATGACCGTGATACCATCTTTGATACCATTGACGAGACTGTCAAACAAGGGGTCTTTTTCTTCTAAAATTGGACTTCAACAGCAGCAATGAGGAAATCTCCAGCCCATCTCAGCTCATTGCTGCTGTTGAAGTCCAATTTTAGAAGAAAAAGACCCCTTGTTTGACAGTCTCTTCGATGGTATCAAAGACAATAATAACTGTCCTTTTGGGGGAAAAGAGAAGACGTTAGGTAAGAAGGGCTGGAGATTTCCTAACGTCTTCTCTTTTCCCCCAAAAGGACAGTTATTGCTGTCTTTAATACCATCAAAGAGACTGTCAAACGTGTTATTTTTGTTTGTTTTTTTTCTTCTGAAAACTCTCTACAGGGAAAGGGGACAAGGGATGTTGTTAAAATGAAAGCCGTATTTAATACTTTACATTTCAAATGCTTTAACTGTTTTTCCTTTTCTGTATCTTTAACAAAAGGTTAAAAGGATATTTAATGATGTGTTTGCTATGGTACTAAGGAGGCTAAAGTCTTTGTATCCCAAGTCCCGAACCTTGTTTTATGCTATTTAATGTTAAACAATGACTGTGTTATGCTATCACCTTTGACCCATTTATTCCATGTATATTAATACAATCGGCTGCTTCTTGTTGCTGGGCATAGTTAACACAGGAGATAGTTGAACCCAGTTCAACGGTCAGCATGGAAAGGAAGGATTGCTTCCAATGCCTGGGAACTGAGTGGGTAGTTTTGGACGTGAAGGTCTGAGAGAAACAGGCCCAGAGGATGGTGGTATAGTGGTGACAGACTCTTTGGCCACAAGTTAGGGGCCCAGGATTGAGCTGCATCCATGCTGCAAAAAGACAGGGCTTGGACCTGAGTCCCAGCAGGGCTTGGGCTCACTCACACACCCCCCCCCCCCTTGGTGGGTCCTAAAACCCAGGTCCTGAGAGCTTACTGACTCATGTCAGAATATTTGTGTGTGGATGGTAGAGAAGAATGGGGTAAGGACTCAAGCCTGGGTCTGAGGCTGGGTTTATAATGCAGTTAGACATACCCAGAGATATTGGAGCTTCTAATATATCAAATATATACTAGTCATAAGCACATACAAAAAAGCTGGAGTCCCTAAGCAAGGTCCAGAAACAGCACCTTTCACAGCAACTGGGAATAAAAGTGGAGGTGAGCTTCTTACCAGGACTCTGGATCTGGACTCTGATGTGAGGAGAGCCTATATTGGCTGCTAGGTGTCTAAACTTGTCAAGCTTTTTCTTTATATGATGTTATACATATGTGATAGGTAGGTAAGAGCTATTCCCATTTCACAGAGGGCAAGAGACTTGCTCTGTGCTTTGACCACTGGACCATGCTGTCTCTAGAAGACGTCAGGAGTTTACCTTACAGTTTTATTTTAAGGATTTTGGTTTTTATTTTGCTAAATTTCATTTGTTTCCTTTTTCTTTCAGTATGTTGGATAGAGCACCTGATGGACCAGTATTCATTGGTTTGTGTTTTCTGGTTAGAGCGATGGATGCCATAGGCTTTGCTGCAGCAGTGACAGCTTCATTTTCTATTCTTGCGAAGGCTTTTCCCAATAATATAGCTACAGTAATGGTATGTACAGAACTACACATTATAGCCAAATGTCCAGCATAAAAGTGTTTTAATGACTCTCCTACATCTTTATGCATTTTGCGTACCAAAGAGCCACTGTAACCATAGATCTGGCGTCAAGTGTCTACCATATGCTCCTCCATCTTAAAAAAAACAACCCCCCCCCCAAACAAAAATCTCTAATTTAAATTAAAATGCTATATGCCTAAAGGAATAAACATGATTCAGGTGCAACAAAAGTTATGCAGGTCCTGGAACAATGGAAGGAATGAGGATGTAAAACAGCTCAGTCAGTAACTTATGCAGGAGTGTAAGAAAAGAAGTCTTTATGACTTTCTGAGGATTAGTTGAGGAGGGATTTTTAATACTGTATATTCTTGTTGTGATCCATTTGCCAGTGTTGTTTGAAACATGGGTGGGATACTGACAGCCAACATACAACTTGAAAGCTTTTTAAAAATGCAACCACTTAATCTAGTCTTCATGAAAATTGAATTCCGTTATGACATGGTGTATGCCATATGACGTAACATGACAAAGGGAAATGGCCTGGCTTGTCATACAGCTTTCTGCTGTAAGAATCAATCTGTTTAACCAGAGGCTTCAGTGAGGAGTTAAACCATCACAGCTGGGATTTTTTCTTTTAAGGTTCATCAATTCTAGTGGGACTGTTACAAAGTGCCCTATGCTGTTGTGTCCAGCTGCATTGGTGATGGCTTCACTAGGAATAAACAGAAGGGAGGGAGTGCTGACCAAATCCTGCATGATACTAATGCTGTGCCCTAGCTTTAAAAACAGCAAGCCAGTAGCAATGGGAGGAGGGATCTAAGAAGTGGGTATGGCTGGAGACTTGGAGTAGGAATTGGTGCTGCTGTTTAATTAGATAGAAGTAATAATTTTTGTTTGGGGACGCGGGGGAGCGCTGAAGTGCAGGGGAGGATGGAGGGCTAAATAAAAGTTTAATTGGGGAAAAAAACATTTGACAAGATCAAATCCTCCATTTCCCTATGCAAGGCCCCAGGTCATGAAGGTACTTAAAGATGGACTTGTTGAACTTGGGCCTCTGGCACCTGTCAATCTTGTTCCTCCATGAGAGAGAACATAGAATGGCATAGGTGATGTTTGTGAAAAATAACTAGAATCATCGTTTCCTGTGTTAGCAGCCAGATTCACAGAAGTAGACTGCCACACAACACTACAGCATTGTGACATAAAACAAAAAAAGCCCCCCCCCCCCCCCCCATTAAACAAATTAACTCAAAAGAGATCAAGGGGAGACTTAAGTCTGGTATTCATTTAAGTTTTACCAGTATTTTAATTATGGGTAGCTTTTTTACATCAAAAATAGTTATACTGGTAAAAGCCCTCATGTGGACACAGGTATACTAGTGTAAAGGTGATTTCTACCAGTGTCGTTATTCTCCTTTCTGCATAGGAATAACGATACTGGTGAAAGCCCTGCCCGTATAGTGCAAGCAGTACATCTTTCTAGTGTAGACATACCCTTATGTGAGCTTTCTTGTCACTGTTCTATCACTTCTCAGTGGATATTATGGCTAAATACTCTTTTTCAGGAAAAATTCGTGCTCTAAATATAAGCTGATCAAATGATGTAACATATGTTGGCAATGGGGACTAATGGTACTATAACGGGGGAGATGAAGTCCATGTAGGTCCCCTTCATCCTGTTCTTTGAGGTTGCATCCGATAAAAGAAACCAAACTTAATGGGTCAAACGTATCTCTGTTGTAGCTTGATAGACTTCATTAAATAGTTGCAGGGGCTAAACTTGACTAATTGTATGTAGGTAGAAAAGTTATTTAATTTAAGGCATCTTTCACCCAAGCCCCAAAGAGGTGACTTAATGATGATTCATTGCAATATGCTTACTAAGTTCTCCCCTTAAGGTTCTAATGTAATTTTGTATTTGGGAAATGTAGTCACTTCATTGCTGGCCTCTTTGCAGATGCATTGGGTATATGGAACAGCATTGGAGATGTTTTGCCCCAGGAACTGAGTACATTAGGCATCATGTGAGTGGCTAAGACTGAAAAAGTAAGCAGTACATTTGGTCTTCCTCTTAAAAGCTCACTTAGCTTTTAACCAGACAACTTTTCAGTCTCCCTTTGCTGTCCTTTGCATGTAAAGATTTTGGTTTATGGTTATGATTTGTTCTAGCTCTTAATCTTGACAGAGCCTAGCTTCTATCTACTAACCTTTGTTCTCTTTCTCTCCTCCTCCCCCCTTAGGGCAGTCTTGAAGTTTTTACAGGGCTTGGACTAGTGCTGGGCCCACCTATAGGTGGCTTTTTGTATCAGTCCTTTGGCTATGAAGTCCCTTTCATAGTGCTAGGATGCTTAGTGCTGATCCTGGTGCCTCTGAACATGTACCTCTTACCAAAATACGGTAGGCTCTTTTCCTTCCACTTCCTTTGTTCAATATTTCAAATTTGAGATGGATGGATAGATACATACTCACTCTAGTAAAACCCTTTAATTCCTCATGTATGTAGCTATCCTTATGAGATCCCTGGAGCTGGATCAAGCACAAGAAGTCTGTGGCAAAACTGCAACTGATTTTAATGTTGCAGGATCAGGTCCTTGTTGAACATAACTAAAAATCATGGATGCACGTGGCTTGGAATGAATCTCATCTCTTGTGTCCATCCCTGTAAACACTAGCTTTCTCTGTTGCATTGAAATGAAGTGAGATTTTTCTACATGATGTGTCTCTTTGGGACTTTTAAACAATAAGTTGTCTTAGGGTACGTCTACACAGAAAAACAAACAAACAAACCCCACAGTGGCGAGTCTCAGAGCCTGGATCAACTGACTTGGGCTCGCGCTACTGGGCTAAAAATAGCAGTGTAGATGTTCCCGCTTAGGCTGGAACTTGGCTCTGAAACCTATGGAGGGTCTAAGAGCCCCCACTCCTGCCTGAGCAGGAATGTTTACACTGCTATTTTTAGCCAAGTAGCACGAGTCCAAGTAGTTGACCCAGTCTCTGAGACTCGCCGTTGTGGGTCTTTGTGCAGTGTAGATATACCTTGTCTCCAGTGGCGGATTAATGATTTTGCCGCCCCTAGGCCCTGAAATAATTGCTGCCCCTGGCCCCGCCCCGACTCCACCCTTTTCCTGCACCCATTCCAACCCCTTCCCCAAAGTCCCGCCCCAACTCCGCCCCCTCCCTGCCCCTATTGGATCCCTTCCCCAAATCCCCGCTCCAGCCCCGCCTCTTCCCTCAGCGCGCTGCGTTCCCCCTCCTCCCCCCCTCCCTGCCTGCCCCGTGAAACAGCTGTTTCACAGCGCAAGTGCTAGGAGGGAGGGGAGAGAAACAGGAAGCGGTGGCGCGCTCGCGGAGGAGGCGAGCTGGAGCAGNCAGCGCGCTGCGTTCCCCCTCTTCCCCCCTCCCTACCTGCCCCGTGAAACAGCTGTTTCGCAGCGCAAGTGCTAGGAGGGAGGGGAGAGAAACAGGAAGCGGTGGCGCACTCGCGGAGGAGGCAAGCTGGAGCAGGGGAACTTCTCCGTGGGTGCTCAAATTTGCCGCCCTAAGCCTAGGCCTTGTCGGCCTAGGCGATAATACGCCGCTGCTTGTCTCACCATGCTATTGAGCAAGTTGGAGGCTTACAGTGCCGAGGACAAAGGGATTCCTATGTATTGCATTCCACGATGCAAGATATATATATATGAGTCTGTATCCTGCTTACTACTGTTGGATGAGATACGCTGGTTAACCATTTGTCTTCGGAAGATGTTTATAGCTTGGATATAAATACTCTGAATTATGCAGCTTTGGAATTCTGCAATGTGGAAGTCCATTGTACAAAGAGCTATAGGCTCTGATCTTGTAGATGATAATGCATGTGAGTAGCAGTCTCATTGTACGCACAATGAGATCATACACATATTGAAGTGTGTGCAGGATCAGGCCCATGGAGCATAATTTAGAAATGTAAAACATCACAATGGCACCTGAAAAGTGGTTGTATTTCTTATATTTGTCTATTCTATCATCTTAGTCACTCAATAAGCATTTGCCCAATTACTTTGTTCTAAACTGAAGGTATTAAGTAGGAAAATTTAAGTTCCGATTGCTTTCTTTATTTGTCTAGTTTCCAAGCTGGAGGCTTAAAAATAAATAAATCTGACCTTGTAACAATGTCCAAGGATGACCTGTAACATTCTAAATTTTGCTTCAATTTGTGTATGAGATGACTAACTTCAAAGCAGTGGGAGAGGGAGAACACTGAATCTTGGAAGCAAGAAAGTGGGTTATGAGCATATCCGATTAAACACAACCCATGTACCAAAGAATAGTTTCTTTTTTCTTTTTTTAAAACAGATGCAATCGCTACCAAGGACTCATTCTGGATGCTCATTACTCTGCCAAAAGTTGTACTTCTCTGTTTTACTATATTTTCACTAAGTGCGTGTTTAGGCTTTCTGGATCCCACTATGTCACTGTTTGTTTCAGAGAAGGTGAGTCATCTTAATGTGCAAGAGATGGGTTAATGACTTCAGCAATATGGAGTACTTTAATCCAAATATTTTAAAATCAATGTCCTAACAAATCTTATTCTATCAAATGTGCTTATTGTCCATGTTATCTGAGCCTGATATTGTTTTGCTGATTCTTACCCATTTCCTGTCTCTGGCTAGATAATGCATGTGATTGGGTAAGAAGAGTATTTTCAGACTTTGCAATAGCTGCCATTCTGGAATATTTGAACTGACTGAGCTCTTTAAATTTCTGAATTGTTGATGGCATTGTAGCATTGGCCTATAAAACTAGGGAAAGTCAAATAGCAAGTGAACAAAGCTTATGCTACAACATTCTAACTTACATAAGAACGGCCATACTGGGTCAGACCAAAGGTCCATCTAGTCCAGTATCCTGTCTTCTGACAGTGGTCAATGCCAGGTGCCCCAGAGGGAGTGAACAGAACAGATAATCAAGTGATCCATGCCCTGTCGCCCATTCCCAGCTTCTGGCAAACAGGCTAGGGACACTATCCCTGCCCATCCTGGCTAATAGATATTGATGGACCTATCCTCCATGAGTTTATCCAGTTTTTTTTTTTTGAACCCTGTCATAGTCTTGGCCTTCACAACATCCTCTGGCAAAGAGTTCCACAGGTTGACAGTGCGTTGTGTGAAGAAATACTTCCTTTTGTTTGTTTTAAACCTGCTGCCTATTAATTTCATTTGGTGACCTCTAGTTTTTGTGTTGTTTACTCCTTCTCATAACGCTTCCTTATTTACTTTCTCCATACCAATCATGATTTTATAGACCTCTATCATATTCCCTCCCCCTCCCCCCCCGTTAGTCGTCTCTTTTCCAAGCTGAAAAGTCCTCATCTTACTAATCGCTCCTTATATGGAAGCTGTTCCATACCCCTAATCATTTTTGTTGCCCTCAGAATGCTTCTCATTCTGTTGTTTCAGCTGCAGTGAGACTCCTTTCCTCTCTTCTTCCCATTCACTGTGCTGAATATCTTTTCATCTGACTGTTTAGAAAAATCAAATCTTTGGCTTTTAAACTGTGGGGAAAAAAGTATTTTCAAGGCAAGTCATGCTATAAAATACATGCACCAAATAGGAAGCTATAAATATTATAGTATTCTACTAACTGTTAACAAAACTAAAAATTGGAGATGTAAATACAAGAGTTACTTAATACCAATCTCTGAGATTTAGATTTCAAACACCCCAGATTAAATTCTGGATTGGGGGGCAAATCTGTTTCCTTTTGAGATTAGACTTGAACCGTGTATATCAGTGGAGTGATGGAACCTGATGAACTGAAGATATTTGGGATAGGGGAGGGAACTGAAAATCTACAGCTGATATCCCAAGTATTGAAAAATACACTTCACACAAAAATAAGGGGAAAAAATATTGACTTCAGCCACTTAACTTAAAATGTAATGATAATGAAATACTAATTCCATGCTTTTGTCAAAATTTTATTTTACAGTTCAAATTACCAGCTGGTTATGTGGGGTTAGTATTCCTAGGTTTGGCACTCTCCTACTCCCTGTCTTCACCATTGCTTGGATTTCTAAGTGATAAAATGCCAGTAAGTACAATCTCTGATTGCTTGTATAGTGTCCTATGTTCATGGCTAATTTAAATATGCAAAGTAAAAAAACAGAGAAGTCTCTGTTCTGAAGTCATAGACCCAGACCCCCATTCTTCACAGGCCCTTACACCTGCACTGAGTCCCATTTTCTTCAAGTCAATGGAACTCTAAAAGGGCCCACCTGCATGTATCCCTTTGCAGGACTGGGTGCTACAGTAAGTCCATAAATAGATACACTTGTCCATTATGTTTACTGTATGTATGTTGTAGCTGGTATAGAGCAGGATTTTAGGTGGGCGAATACCTCTGACTCGCTACTTCAAGTAGAGCTGGTGGCAAGAGATTATGGGGCAGTGAACAAACTATCATGAAATTGTCTTTTTCCTCTCAGAAAAATATTTTGGCCCACTGTATCTTCACATTCTTAGTAACAGTCTCACTGTATGAATATATTTCAAATGAGCTCAGGATATGTGCATAGTGTAGGAGATTTTGGTGACACAGCCTTTTATCTTTGGAGATCCTTATCCAAGCCTTATGTGTTCACAAGTGAAAATGTGTCCACTGTGTTTTGATGTAGTGCATATCACTTTTATACTACTTTTGGCTGTCACTAATTGGCTGAGGAAAATAGGAAAAGCAGAGGCATTGTATGTCCAAAATGAGAGTGCATTGTCAACTTTCCTTGACAGTAGTGAGAGCCATTCATCTCATATGTACACTCTTACTTGCTGTGTTTTATTTATGCTTCAGAAAAGTAGGACTTGAATCATACTGCTGGTGGAACCCAAGCTTTGGGCCCCTGGTAGCAGAGTCTGCTTGGAATGGGGGCAGAGTGGCTTGAGATACCCTCGGGTCCTGAAAGCCTCCTGATACTATCTGCATAGTATGGAGCAGTTGCCAGGGAGTGGGCATGACCTAGGAAGTGTACTGATCACTGCTTCTCCCATGCATCTCCTTCTGGCAGAGGTCCTGTGGTGCCCCAGTTATAATGTAAAACAGCTTTCCCCAGGGGCCACTTCTAACAGCTGATTTTAGGGGGTCTGAGGCAGTCAAGCTAAACTCTAAATTCACCTCTGGTACTTGTCATAACTACAGCATCTTCTTACACTTGGAATAGGCAATACTGTGGCACCATAGCTAATGTTGAGTTTAATGACCTGTACTGTGATATGCTGGGGAGAGAATATTAAATTTCTCCAGACAATTATTCTAAATCCCTCTCTCCACTTCACCATGTGAGGTGTGAGATGCTTCTGAAGGAAGGGAAATGCATCTGAATGAGTCTCAAGTATCTTCCTTTCCCTGGTGGGTTTGAGGTGTCCAGAAGTACCTTAACCACATTATTTTTGCGTATGTGCTAATTTGACAGATAAGAGTTTGGTTGAGTTTAGATTTCTTCAGACCATTGATTTCTCTTTCACAGCACCTAAGGAAATGGTTTTTGGTCTTTGGGGGCTTACTGACCGCACTGTCCTTTTTCCTGTTAGGACCTGCTCCCATCTTACACATTGAAAGGTACAGTTTACCTCCTTTTATCTCTATCTAATACTTGTCAACTGAGCCTCTTCAGAGTTGTATCTACTCACTTTAGTCTGTGTGTGGGGTGGAGAATAATAAAGGTTAGTTTTCTTATTACTGGTAAGTCCTCCAGGACCAACATAGCTGTGGGAGAGCAAAGTGAATTATTTTGTGGCTTATGCATCCCAAGAATTAACTACGGCTATGTCTTCACGGGGTGGGGGGGAGGNCTGCTTGGAATGGGGGCAGAGTGGCTTGAGATACCCTCGGGTCCTGAAAGCCTCCTGATACTATCTGCATAGTATGGAGCAGTTGCCAGGGAGTGGGCATGACCTAGGAAGTGTACTGATCACTGCTTCTCCCATGCATCTCCTTCTGGCAGAGGTCCTGTGGTGCCCCAGTTATAATGTAAAACAGCTTTCCCCAGGGGCCACTTCTAACAGCTGATTTTAGGGGGTCTGAGGCAGTCAAGCTAAACTCTAAATTCACCTCTGGTACTTGTCATAACTACAGCATCTTCTTACACTTGGAATAGGCAATACTGTGGCACCATAGCTAATGTTGAGTTTAATGACCTGTACTGTGATATGCTGGGGAGAGAATATTAAATTTCTCCAGACAATTATTCTAAATCCCTCTCTCCACTTCACCATGTGAGGTGTGAGATGCTTCTGAAGGAAGGGAAATGCATCTGAATGAGTCTCAAGTATCTTCCTTTCCCTGGTGGGTTTGAGGTGTCCAGAAGTACCTTAACCACATTATTTTTGCGTATGTGCTAATTTGACAGATAAGAGTTTGGTTGAGTTTAGATTTCTTCAGACCATTGATTTCTCTTTCACAGCACCTAAGGAAATGGTTTTTGGTCTTTGGGGGCTTACTGACCGCACTGTCCTTTTTCCTGTTAGGACCTGCTCCCATCTTACACATTGAAAGGTACAGTTTACCTCCTTTTATCTCTATCTAATACTTGTCAACTGAGCCTCTTCAGAGTTGTATCTACTCACTTTAGTCTGTGTGTGGGGTGGAGAATAATAAAGGTTAGTTTTCTTATTACTGGTAAGTCCTCCAGGACCAACATAGCTGTGGGAGAGCAAAGTGAATTATTTTGTGGCTTATGCATCCCAAGAATTAACTACGGCTATGTCTTCACGGGGTGGGGGGAGGGAGGGGAGGGAATCCCATTGAGAGAGCCATCTTGATGTAATATCTAAGGGGAGACAGGTAATGTGTTTTTTTACCTCGATGTAGCTATGTGAGGTAAATGCTATAGCCTGTGTTTGCTGTTTACCTCAACTAGCTACACTGAGGTAAAAAACTACAGTGCCTGTCTCTCCGTGGATATTTATGACATTGAAATGCCTCTCAATAGAAAATAATTGCCAAAAAAATGTGAAGACAGTCTGCATTCTTTTTGTAAAGCCACCTGTCCTACCCCTATTGTCTTCAAATGATATACTCTGTTACATTTGTGAAATGACATTGATGGCAAGGGTTGCTAAGGTATAGAACTTTTCTAACTTTTGAAGAAGAACATAACCATTTTCAAACATTTGTGGGAGGAGGGGTGAGTGGAGGAAAAACTTCAGGAAACTAACTTGTGGCTTGTCGCCACTTACTGGGGGATTGACGTGTGGCGATCGATCCACCAGGTTGTTGATTTAGAGAGTCTAGTGAAGACCTGTTAAATCGACAACCGATCACTCTCCAGTCAACTCCGGTACTCCACTGGAATGAGAAGCATAAGGTAAGTCAATGGAAGAGTTTCTCCTGTCGACCCAGCGTGGTGTAGGCACCGCAATAAGTTGACTTAAGGTACGTCGACGCCAACTATGTTATTCATATAGCTGGAGTTGCGTAACTTAGGTTGACTTAGCCCCGTACTTTAGACCTGCACGTGTAGGGTTTTTTTCCTTCTCTATATCTACACTGGTGTAACTTGAACTTAACAATCCCAGAATGAATTTGCAGGGTCAGCAGTTGGTAAAACCATTCTCTGTTTATAAACTGAGCTCCTTGCATAAGGAAATCATTGATGCAACAAACATGGAATCACAGAATTCTTTATTTTTTCACAAAGTCCATTTTTCAGACTGGAGAAAATTTCTTCTGTCAAAACATGTAGAACGATTTACTAGGTAATTTTAAAATGAATATTACAGCTAATGATGCTTTGAAGGGAAAACTTGTCTCTGAATCATGGAGAGCTGGTGTAACAGTCCTAAATAAGGCTTTATTTGAAAGGAATTGTGTAAAACTTCTTTAAATGCTTATTTTGCAGCAAACTCTGGATGTTTGTCCTAATGCTGGTTTTGACTGGCTTTTCTCTTGGGATGTCTGGTATCCCACTGTTCCCTGAGATGCTGCAGTGTGCTTAGTAAGTAATCCTGTCTATCACAACTTTAATTACTACTACTACTTAGAAGCTGTTCAAACAATTTTCAACCACCATTTCATTCTCTGAGGGGGGGAAAGTAATTAATTGTTGATCTGAGTCTGAGATGTTGGGTAAAACTTTCAAAAGCGCCAACGTCACTTTTTCAAGTGTCTTTCTTTTTTTCTTTTTTTTTAAAAAAAGAGAGATCTGGGCTTCTACATCACTTAAGCACTTTTGAATTTTACTTATTGGTAAGGGTGTGTGATGACCTCATTAGAGTCATGGGATCCAGCTGGTTTTGGTGGTTTGCATAGCAAGCCACAAGACTGATGTGTATATATATATTTATTAAAGGGACTTTTATTTCAGGTCACTGGAAGGGTTAATATCCAGCAAATATCATTAGCTCTCCGGGAGACCCTACAGCAACAGTTCTATCAGCAGGAGTCAGGATTACTTTAAATACAGTTTCCCATCACTCATGCTGCTTGGCCATAGTGGGCTGAGATCCTCTTGGTTCCGTGTTTAGCCAAAGTGCATGTCTCCTTGGAATCAAGGGCTTTCCCCTTTTTCAGACCCATGTGTCAGCTTTCCTTCTCCTATGCTCCACAAGACTGACTGTGTATGACATGGGAATCCAGTTATCACACTGCCAATGGTGATGACACTGTAGTGCTGAGAATTCCACTTAGCATTGTCCTTATCTTCCTTCTCCCAGGGAGGTGGTGCCAGATGGCTTAATAGGTAAGACATGGGGCAGAAAGCTGTGGATCCTCTTTGCAGAGAGGCTTCTCTGTGCTGGATGCACTTGTGTGCACGTTAATGTATTTCCCAGTCATGGAGCACTTTAAAAGGCAAGCCGTGTACCTAGTGGAAATAACCTGTCTGTCTTTCTCCAGTGAGAATGGATTCGAGGAGGGGTTAAGTGTGTTGGGACTGGTGTCTGGGCTCTTCAGTGCAATGTGGTCACTTGGGTAGGTACACAGTCACTGTCTATAAACTTCTTGTATTTTGGTCATAAAGTTGCTGGGCTGCTTAAGTGTGTAAAAGGGCCTGCTTGCCCTGTAGTGCCCCCTACTGGCTAAATATGGCTCTCCAATGTCCTGCCTCAGTTTCCTCAGCTCTCAGGACCCCTTCAGAATGCCACATTTGGGCAGCATTTACCAGGATTTAGTCTGCCCCACTTTATCATCAGTATTGGCAGCTGATGGGATTCTCTCTTCTGAGTGACTGAAATGCTGGCTATCCTGCTTAGTGCTGGACAGTTGAGAACAATGCTGGGAGTTCGACAGCCTGGTTGACATAGTACAGATACGTGCAGTTCAAGGTCACCCACACCAGTCCTCTCCTATTACTAAATGCGTCTTTAAGTTGTGTAAATTGAAGCAGCTTTTTAAAATGGTCTCTGCTTCACAGTTCTATTATGGGCATCATGGCATGGGTGGGTTACAAACCACTGACAAGAACTAGGCTGCTGGTGTTTTGTGACTAGTGTTGGCTACACAAATGATAACTGTTTCAGTGCTACAGTGTACTTCCCCCATCTGTTTGTATCTATCTGTTCTCTCCGCTTACGCTTACATTTTAAGCTGTTGGCAGTGGCATTGGAACACTTTGTACAGTGGGGGTGTTGAGAGCCATTGCACAAACTTCTAAACCTCATATATAATGGAAACCATTTCAATCCAGGGGTGCAGCCGCACCCCCAGCACCCCTAGTTCCAGCACCCCTGGGTCTTGGTTGCAGAAACCATCTGTAAAGGGGGCCTAACACAGTGGGCCTGGACCTCTAGGCACTGCATCAATACAAATAATAAAAAATATTCATGTATCAACTCAATCTTGGACAGTAAAACTACACAGAGTTACCTCCCTCTCTGTTTTCCATTAACTTCACAAGAAGTGAAGTCAGTTGTAAACAGACAGGAATGTGTGCTACTGCATGAGAATGACACTGCACCGCACTTTCAGTACTGTACTATTCACATTGAAGTCAATGACCCTTGTAAGATGCTCAGCACCCCAGAAAACTGGGCACCTGTATAAGTAGGCTAATTTTAAACACAAGGTCCCACTCCTGCATTGAGTTCTAGCACAGGCCTGTGCATGGTCCCATTGAAATCGGTGGGGCTCTGCATGAGCTCAGGAGTCAATGGGCCCCAAGTTTGAAAACAGGCTTGTTTTTATTTTGAGGCTTTTTCCCCCCTCCACTAAATCTGAGTTTGGTGCATGGACTACGGTGACAGAGTCCCTGTGTCAGTCACCTCCTGTACTGGGGCAACCTGTGCCATCTGTACATTAGCTATAGATCTGAAACCTCTTGTCTCAACGTATTGTAATAAAGAATCTCTCTTATCTGTGACCTTTGTAATCTCTTCTTTGAGGTACCCATACTTCTTCTCTTTGATATATTTAGAGCTTTTGTAGGACCAACATTAGGTGGATTCCTAAATGGGAGGCTGGGGTTTGAATGGGCTGCCGCCATACAAGGAGGATGGGCGTTATTAAGTGTAAGTAAAGCTAGTATTCTTGCTTGTTGCTTTTATTACAGACTGCAACTGTAAAATATTACACAACTATTACAACTGTAATAATTGGTGGCCGTTTCTTTAAAGGGACTAGCTATTGGAATATTCTATATCCTAGAGGCCTCACGAAGAAGAAGAAGGTACTGTGGGACTTTTATTTACATCCATTTCAAACCAGATTTAAAAGGTTTTCATTAAGGAAAATACAGATTTTTTTTTTCCAACCATAATTCTGTTTCTTCATACTATCAGCCTTGTAATTAAAGAGACTTGAAACATTTCTGGGGGCACAGACTGCACTTGCTTTTGTTTTGGGGTGGGGTTTTTGTTTTTGTTAAATAATGCTAGCATTATGTATGCAAAAGTATCCAGAAGCTCTATCAAACTGTTGCCTTTTTCCTTCCTTGCCTTCTTGAACAGATCCAATTTGCAGACCCCTCTGGGCACAAACGAAGAAAGAGCTCACCTGTTGGCTAGTGAGACATAGCCAGGAATACTTCTGGATCAACATTCTTCTTTTTTTTTTTTTAGTTAACTTAGTGATGAGAAGAGTGGACTTAACATCCAAACAGTGTTGCATAATTCTAGAGCTGGTGGAGCCACTTCCCATAATGCATAACACATTGTGGATTATTTGTAATGGCAACATATTGCCACATTGCTGTTCTGATGCTCTATTTAAATACTGTATGCCTTTCTTTTGGATGTTCCTGCTGTGGATTGGCTTGAACTGGTAAATCAGATGTCAGCCTGCTTATCTGTGTTCACGGTACAGTGCACTGAAGAGAGATTTTGCACAATGTGAAAGAATTGTGTTTCAGAATGTTCTGTTCTTGTACTTGAATCTGCTGGGGACTATCCCAGACCGTCTGTCACTACCATGTTTTATTGTAATGTGCATTTTCCTTTTTTTAAAAGGAAAAGAATGGTTAAAATATCATCTCTGATAACATTAGATGTTCAAAGGGAATTTGAAACAGTGAGCGTAATGCTCTGTTAAATAAAACCAGGTAACTTTTTATTTCTAAATTCTGTGAATTTCTTTAGCCAAATGAGATTACAAGTGAGGGTGGAAAGGAAGTCCGCCATCTCCCATGTCCTCCTATTAAACATAGGAGTGGGAAGAAAAGGCAAATATTGGGGAATGGGAGAGTTGAATTTATATGCTGGGTCATATTCAGTAAGTACAGCATTGCACCTGTTTAGACCAGGACTGAATTTGACCCATGATGGAAAGGGAATTGGGTAGAATTAGAGTCTGCATTTCTACTGGGTGTGTAGCCCATAGGGCTAGCTTTAGTATTTATTTTATACAGCAGTAATGCAAGGAACCTACAGGCCTGTATCCTATAAGACATTGGCTTCAGCAGTTAGCTTAAGGCTTGAGGTCTATGAACTTAAGCCATTTATCTGTGCCAAATGGTCACCCCAATGACGGATTAATGATTTTGCTGCCCCTAGGCCTAGGGTTTTTTGCCGCCCCAAGATCGAAAGTCCCAAAGCAAAAAAAACAACCAAACAGAAAAAACCCTCCAAGAAGTGCTGAAGCAAAATAAAATAAAATTCAGAGAGCGCAAGTGCCGCCCCTGCAAATTTGCCGCCCTAGGCCTTGTCGGCCTAGGCGATAATACGCCGCTGGGTCACCCCTAAGTTTTAGGGAACTGAGAATAGTGTAGAAGGGGGAAGTTTGTCCACAACAATACCAGCCAACCACAGGAACATGAGCTAACATCAGCTTGTGGATATCTTAGGATGGAAACATCTGCAGATGTCTGAACACAAGAGTGCCATGGCAATGAATTGATGTATATGATAAGTTGAGATCGTTAATATACTAACCTATAGGAGAAGGGCAGCCCAACATTAGTAGGGTGAGGAGATACAAATAAGGAAGAGGGGAGAAACTTCTGGTGAATATGCATGAGACATAGTGGTGTCAGCTAACATAAAAGTATCCCAGTCGGTGGGCAGGCGGAGAGAGATATGTTCAGAGGTACATTCTGTATTATCTCTGTCTACCTTGCTGGGTTAGAGTATTTGTGACTTTGCTAAATGTATTCAACTATTGTAAATACAGAAGGGTTCCTAAAGTGTGAGTGTTGCAACTCTGCACATCGGGGTTCCCAACTAAACAGTAATCTTAATAATACTGGACCTGATCTTGGGACAAGAACCTGTCAAACCTCAGAGTGGTTCAACCTCAGAGTGTGAACTGGGAATTCTTAAGTAATCCATATAATTAATATAAAATTCATAGATCAGGCTACAGGTGCAAGTTGGGCCACTTACCTCTGCAACTATAACAGAGTTTATTTCTTCAGTATATAAAAAGTACATGCAAGATTCCCATCTCAAAAAGCTGAGGTTATAATCAGGAACATCCATTCAGCCTCACCCCTTGAGAGCAGCCAGCAGCATTCTAATGATAAATCCCACCCATACTGTAGCCTTCCCTAAATCCTGGAGGAACAGAGGGGCTTGGAAGGCAAGTAGGAGTGAGGGGAGTCAGTGCCAAACTCGAGCTCGACCTGCCAACAGCATTTTTGCCATATATCAAGAGGATTTCAAGCACCAGCTGACCACAACTGTGGTCATTTCTTTGAGAAGAAGAAGGAAAAAAAGGGGTCGGGGAGGGAAGGAGGTTGGTGTATCTGTGCAGGGCTCTACCTGTAACATTTGTATCTATGTCCGATCCGCAAACATTGTCCACAGCTATAAAGTGGATATTCACAGATTTGCAGGGCGCTATGCATAGGCCCACTTTACCTTTAGATGTATTGCTCTGCTAACACAACCCTGCATTCCTTTCACAGTTAGGTTTATTCCTACAAGCTTTAACATGGTTTATCTCCTTGATAGATGCAGAAACCTGGAATTTCTTTGATTAGCTTTAAACATTGTTTAATATAATTAGCTAAATATGTATATTATATTTCTGAGCATCCTGTCTATAACACTTTTGTAGCTATATCTTAATATTCAGTAAAGGTGCAAATAGGTTTGAAATAACGTTAAAAATAAGTTACTGTGATGGCTTTGCTCTACTCACTGCAGATAGGGCTACTCCTCCTGGAGGTTCGGGGGAATACCTCACTGGCTCAACACCCCTTCCTGCAGTTGCTCGCTGTCCCTCCACCTCTCTCTTTGTCTGCAGCCCCTCTCTTGCCCCAGGAGGTGCTGCAGCCTCTTCATGACTCAGCTCTCCATCCAAATCACTCAGTGTTCCCCCCACCTTCCAGGGTTTTACCCAAAGTCCTTCTGCACAAAAAGTCCCAGGCCGTCTTCTCCAGCACTGCCCTGATAGTGCCACTTCCCCAGTGGTGGGTACAGGAACCTGGGGCCACCCTCTACTCTAAGTTCCAGTCCAGAGACCCTCAACCCAAGCATTTCTGGGCTTTCCTCTCACAGCTCTTACTGCTTCTTTCCTAGACTGCTTCCTACAACTCCTGGTTTTCCTCCTTGCCCTGAGTGTACCAGCTCCAAACCCTCCTCCCTCTTCCCAGGGAGTGACTGCCCTTTCCCAGCAGCAGCTCATCTGTTACCAGCTTCCTGGCTTTATAGGCCCACCGTTCCTGCACAGCGGAACATGCTTGCAATCAATTCCCTGCTCCCTGGCTCTTCTTCTAGGTGCAGCCTATGGAGTTAATAGGCCTACCTGTCAACCTTAACCCCTTCCAGTCCTGTGTGGGATGGACACCCTATCACAGTTATAGTAATTTTATTAATATATTTTGCATCAATATTGAGGTCTCTCTCCCACAAATGTCATCTTGAGGTTTCTTTTAGAACAGGAAACTGGAATTTTACTTGTTCCATTTTAGAAAGAAATTTTTTCTGAAAGTTCAGAATTTTGTGTGGAACAGGAGTTCATGTTTATAGCCACATCTACTAGTCAGACTTAGAGCGGTGTTATACACCATCCAAGCATTCTGCAGGATGAGGGCCTTACATTGTAAGATCTTCAGAACAGAAGCTTAATCATGTTAACTATGTGCACCCAGGTAGTCCCACTAATTTCATCTAGACTACACACCTGCATTAAAGAGGAAGGGTGGTCCAATGGTTAAGGTGCTAGGTTGGCACTCTGGAGATTCAGGTTCAATTCTCTGCCCTGTTAGAAAATTTACTTTGATTAAAAACAAAAAACCCACAAAACAATTTAGATTGTAGCACATAACCTGTTCCCTACAAAAAAAAAACACAAAAACTCTTCAGTATTTAAAATGTTTCCAGCAGTAAAAGAGGCTACTACTACTCCTCTCTATCTGCTCCTGACAATAAGAATAACAACACAAATAGGCTAATACACCGCTACCTCGATATAACGCCACCCGATATAACACGAATTCGGATATAACATGGTAAAGCAGTGCTCCGGGGGGCGCGGGGCTGCGCACTCCGGTGGATCAAAGCAAGTTCAATAAAGCACGGTTTCACCTATAACGTGGCAAGATTTTTTGGCTCCCGAGGACAGCGTTATATCGAGGTAGAGGTGTAGTAATAACATAATGTTTTATTGCGCAGAAGTTGGTATAGTATTAAAAGTTGGTTTTGACCATTATATAGGCCTATGCTTTATTTTTATTCTCCCTTCACTTCAGGAATATGCAGTTCTGGATATTAATCCATAATGAACCAATGTATTGACCAGAATGAGTAGTTAAAGGCTGGTTTGGTTGGGTTTTTTTCAGCAGTATTATGTTGTTCTCACTTAGTTGTATTATATGCAATATTTTTGTTCTCCGTGCTACTTTGGAACTGAATATTCTGTTATATTAATAATTAACTCTTTTATTGCCTGGAACAGGCAGCTAAAGGTCAGTTTGGACTGTTTTTTCATAACTAGTATGTTGCTCTCTGTTATATTACATGTATCATCCCTTGTGCCACTTTAGAACAGAGCGTCGGGGCAGTTTTAGTAATAAAGCTATTTATTGCCTGTAATGGCCAGTTAAAGCTCAGTTTGGCTGGGTTGTTCATTCGTACTGTGTTATTCTCACTTATTTGTATGATTCTGGCTAGCTGTCCAACTTTGGAACTGACTGTTCTTGGGCATTTTAAAAATGGCTCTGGACCAGAACAGGTTATTGACAGTGTGCTATTAACTGGTTCTCATTACTAAAATATTCTCAAGGTTGTCTGACTGGATCTGTTAATTTTAAAATCAGTTTTATTTATTAAAATGCCATAATGGGCTGTTCAGCTTTTACCTCTCCCATGAAATCCTGTTTGGTTTACTCATGCAAACAGTTCTACTGCAGTAAATAAATTGTGTGATTTAAGGCAGAAGGGTTTAGCCCAGCATGTATAAGTAACTGGATCCTGCTGTGATTTGACCCTACTTGTTTTTTCTACTGAGCTGGCTAGCCTTGAATTCACACCATCGTCTCTGCCATAGACATGCAGTGTTTCTAAATCAGCAGTGCTGTCTTTCTGCAGCTTTTTCACAGTGACTTCTATGGCAATGAAAAGGTAATTAAAATGGCACAGCATTACTTTTGCAGGTCTTTTGTCCTTTATGGCAAAAACAACAAGAAGTCCGGTGGCACCTTAAAGACTAACAGATTTATTTGGGCATAAGCTTTCGTGGGTAAAAAACCTCACTTCTTCAGATGTCCTTTATGGTGTAAGACTTTCTAGATGTGGTAACTGTGTTGCACAATGTGGACTTCTGTAACAGAATCTCTTGATTAAATAGGTAATGGAGGTTTCCAAAGTGAGGCAATCAGTTTTCTGATTTAATCCTCTAGACTTGCCTGTACTTGCAGTCATTTGAGCAACTAACAAGCTTCAAACATGGTCTATTCCCAGCCTCATGTTTATGCTACAATTTTTACTTTGTCTGTCCTTAAGGCCTGTGCTTTGGACAGCTACATTGCAGCAGTGTATGAGCACTCAGTTATATTGTCAGAGGACACCAAAATACCTGTTTCTCCTGAAGATGCTTTGATGCTGATGAACAAAAATATGGATGTTTTGGAAGGGGCCATCAAAGCAGCAGCCCTGCAGGTACTGTCATTGGCTATTCTGTACTGAGATGTATTTATTTAGGTGGAGACTTATTTAATTTAGTCTGTTTCGCCAGGGTGCACGTATTATTGTGACTCCTGAAGATGGTATTTACGGCTGGGTTTTCACAAGATAAACCATTTACCCCTATCTTGAGGACATCCCAGATCCACAGGTGAACTGGATTCCATGTACTGACCCTGACAGGTATTGTCTTTGCTACTAAAAGGGGCAGTGGGATGGTGGGGGTGAGGCAAAAATCTCCATTCAGTGGTGCAGATGAGTGACTTCATAGGGGCTTGTGTAGCCTAATCACAAGAACGTACTATCTGACAAGTTTTTCATTATTGTTTTGTTTTCCCCCCATAAAGTATAGTCTAATTACAGTTTCTCAGTTTCATTGAATGTACTTGTTGGGTTCAATGCTTATTTGAAAGAAAAACATGAAATGCAAGTTATAAGGGCTCTGCTTTTTCAATGAGCTCTATGTTGGTGCGGGGACATGATCAGGACCTAAGTAATGTTCACTACTGAAATGGAGAAAGCCTGCTCCAAGGTTTAAAAAATAAATCCTATAATCTGTGTTTTTATCTGAACCCCAATTGAGCAATGAGACATGACATAGTGATCTTTCTTTAGTGCTTGAACACATTTTTGGTGATTAAGTAAAAGTCAAAATCCAGTCAGTGTTAACTGGCAACCCTTGTTATCAGGTCCTAAGAGATATTCCGTGATGTCACAGTGCAATAATTTATGAAGAGCAAATATGAAATAGAAATATTTCTAAGATGAAGGAATAACATTATTTTAGTAGGTTTTAGGGTGCATTTAAAGGAAAATAATCCCAATAACTTTATTCATTTTAGTACTAACATGTTAACAGTATAAAGAAAAACACTACTGAACAAACAAAAATCAAAATTCAACTTGAATTACTTCAAGGAAGGACTTTCAGACCCTAATAATTTAAAATCCTTGTTTTTTAAGCGATTGCTATCTCTGTATCTGAGTACCCAGGTAAGCAGAACTGGGAAATGATGATAAAATAATGGAAGCTGTCAACCTTTTTTTTCCTCTTTGTAAACTGTAACATTAGTTGAGGTCATAATATTGCAGTTTTTAAAATTATTTATTTTTCTATGCGCTTAAGACACATCACATTGTCTTTAGTATTTTAATATGGCAGGATTACAGGAATCTCCTCAATCAATAGCTAATCATAGGATGGGAAGGACCTCGAGAGGTCTGCTAGTCCAGTCCCCTGCACTCATGGCAGGACTAAGTATTATCTAGACCACTCCTGAGAGGTGTTTGTCTAATAAAAGGCAGTGATGTAATTGTGACATATCAGGGTACAATCCAGACTGATGAGTAGCTGTGTCACCCCTGCCCTCTAATTTGGGGTGCCCTTTACACTGCTTTGTTGATGTAGCCTCCAGATAATCTGGACTGCTCACAAACAGCAGCACAAAGTCACTCCCAGCTATGTCTGGGTGTGTGCTGCAGCCTGCCAACCACACCTTGATTTGTATTCCAGGGTGACTCCTGGAACACACACCCTCTCCTATATTTCCCCCCAGAAATGTATGTCCTGTGCTGCCCAGCCCTCTCCTGGACAATACAAAGTCTATTTCTTTAATAGAAATAATATGCACACACTTTGTTACCCCAAATGGAGTTTCCCAGATACTTCAATTTAAACACACTGGATTAGATTAAAACAATAAAACAAGTTTATAAACTAAAAAAATAGAGATTTTAAGTGAATAGAAGTAGTGAGGCATAAAAATCAGAAATGGTTACAAGAAAAATAAACATAAAACACAACTGGTGCTTGTTAAATTTAACTGTTAAATTCAAAGCAAAGTTGTTCTCACCACATGCTCTCAGCAGTCTTACTGGCCAAACTTCTTAGGCCAGGACCCCTTCTTCTGTGTTACTGGTGCTTCCTTTTCCCTTCTCAGTAGTGAATCAATGGACACAATGAGAGGAAGGAGGTGGGGTGCCATGGGGTGTCTGCCCCTTCTTTTTATAATCCTGTTCCCTCGTGGAGGAGCAGCTCCAGCTGGGAGCATGGTGACAGGCAGTCTGTGTGGAAGGGAACTCCACGCTGTTTCTTTGCTAAGATGTAGATTCCCGCCCCCCTTCCCCCTTTCCTGCCAAAGAATGGCCACTTAGCGGGTAATGGCCTATTGACCTTGTTTACACCTAGCTGAGGCACTCTAAGGAACTGGTTTGGCCACTCCCCAGACTTTTCTGGAAAACATACTTTTAATCATGATCTCAGCTTATGTTTATAACTTCACATATAACGCTGCTATGTGAATTTTGCCATGGTATTATTGATCAGCAAATGAATTTTTAAATGATATCTCCCAAGGCATACTTTGTGCAAAGACTATTACAATAGCGTGTAGAGTGTGGACATGAGTACAGGTTTCAGAGTAGCAGCCGTGTTAGTCTGTATCCGCAAAAAGAACAGAAGTACTTGTGGCACCTAACAAATTTATTTGAGACTAACAAATTTATTTGAGTACATTCTGTCACAGAAATGTCAATACATGATAAGCAGTTGTGCTCGGCTACAATTAATGATTACTAATATATAGTCATAGAAATATTTGTTAATGTTTTGCCACTAGGTGGCTCTAGAAGAATGAGTCAGTTTGTTTTTTCATCTACGCAAGGGTGATTTTCCCCAGCTTGTTGGAATGTAAATGTTCCATCATCACTTGATGCTAAGTAAAGCCAGAGTTTAGCCATTCTAATATTTATAAATGCTGCAAATACTGGCTTTGTGTTTCAGCCGTGTTTACCTTTAAAATATTGTCGTGCTTGTTTGAGCAATGACATAATAATAGGTATATCTCCATATATTATTATCTCATAGAACTGGAAGGGACCCTGAAAGGTCATTGAGTCCAGCCCCCTGCTTTCACTAGCAGGACCAAGCACTGATTTTGCCCCAGACCCCTAAGTGGCCCCCTCAAGGATTGAACTCACAACCCTGGGTTTAGCAGGCCAATGCTCAAACCACTGAGCTATCCGTCCCTCCTGGTAATCAATATTACACAAAAGTAGAGATTTGGAGTTAAATCCTGGCTCAATTGAAGTCAATGGCAAAAATTTCCACTGAGGGCCAAGATTTTATATACTGGGGGTGCTGTGAGCCATTAAACCAAACTGTAAATCCTGTCTATAATGGAAACCACTTCAAGCCAGGGGGTGCAGCAGCATCCCCTGCACCCATAGTTGCCTGAATCAAAGAATTTGCTATCCAGAGCAGAAACAAGCAAAAAAAACCCAACTCAAATATTTTCGAGCTGGAGATTTAGGCTGAAGTGGGCATTGTTTAAAGGCTTAAACACAGCTATGGGTTCCTAGAGAACATGTTTAATACATCTTGGAGCATCTTTCAATAATTTAAATTTTAAAAAAGCGGCATGTACACTAATCTCTGCAAACTATTATGGAACAGCCCCAAATTTTAAAATAAGTTAAAAGCTCACTTACCCCATATGAGGTAGCAGGGTGTGCGTGTGCATGTGTGTGCGCCGTGCCTAGACCAAAAACTCAGTGAACATAGAAACCACGTGAAAACTTAAGTGTAAAAAACATTACTGGGGTGTTTGTTATCCCAAAACCTAGCATTATAAATAGAGCTGGGAGAATAACTGATTTTTTGTTTGGTTGGTTGGTTTGCTGGCAGTTTGCAATAATTAAAAAAACAAAACAAAAAAGCTCCAACCCTTCAGTTCAGGTAAAACTCCAAATTATTTTGGAATTTTGACTACTGGAAAATGTCTGTTTCGAGTTCACCAAAACGTTTCATGACGTGAAGGGTTTTGTTTCTGGGTATTTTAAGGGCTAGATTCACAAAATTGGGGCTTGGGAGAAGGAAAGCTGGTGATGTTGGTACACATCCCTCCCCCCAATAACCTGTAGTTCAAGGGTTAGGTTATTCACCAGATATGGTATTGGTTACTTAAGGTGGGTCTCTATCAGCCTTTCCTGTTGAAGATGTTCAACTTTGTATAAAATACTTGAATGCTCATTGGGCCAGAGGACAACTCCTATAGCCTGGTGATTTTGCCCATGTCTAATTATAAACTCAGGGAAACTCAAGAGTTTCAAAGCAATTCAAACCTATTAAGGTGTGGAAATGTACAATTTAAGCACTCAAACAATGTTAATTCCTGACCTGTAATGATGCCATTCAATAACCATACAGTTATGACTAAGGCATTGTACCGTTTATGGTCATAGATTAAATTAAATTGATTTTTAAAGACGCGTTGTTGGTGGGGTTTTTTACCCCATTTTCCCCACTCATGGTATAGAGACAGGGCAAAGGAATGAAGGGATGGGCATGTACAGAATAAGAACTTGCTTCTGCAATGAGCTCCAAGCAGGTTCCAGGGTATGCTTGTGTGGAGCTTATTGTAGGATCAGAGCCTAAGAAATGTTCAGCATTAAGATAGGGGGTACCTGCTCAAAAATAAGACGGCACACAGTGTATGCAATGGTTCCTGAATTCAAATTGAAGAGTGAGATGTGACATTGTCCTTATATTATGTTTTAGTAACTAGTTAAACGTTTGGATTTCAAGCATAAACAAACAAACAAAACCTGTACATCCAAACCTCCGATACTTGTGGGTTTGTTGTAATGTTGTTCTTTTTTTCCTCTTTCCCAAATCTCATTTCTGGCACTTAGTTCTGGCATTTCCTAATTTTTGAGGGCTTGACTTTGCAACCATAATAATGTTCTTTTATTGTTTTTTTTGTGTGTGTGTCTTGTGTGAATATACATAAATACACACACACAAGTGTGTGGGGTTTTTTTTCAGTGGAACAAGGAATTGGGTTTGGGTAGGTGAGAGGAATCTAGTCTAGGAGGAAAATGAGGTGGTGTGGGTGGGGAGAGACTGGAAGCCCAATATCACACTGTTCTGTCCAGTTCGGATAACCCATACTGGCACAAAGGGAGACTTTTGGATTTTATTCTGAACACTTTTATAGACTCACCAATGGTCTATTCTGTACTTTCATTTGGTTACCCTACAACAGCAGTCTTCTAACTTAAATCCATTGTTCTTCTGCTCCAAAGCCTTAAGTTTAGATTTATTTTTTTTTGATTTTTTTTTTAATTTCTCTCTGACAATTAGATTTGCTCCTGCACCAGTGCAGGAAAGACTCAGCTGCATGGCAAGGAGCAATGCGATCTATGTGGTTGCCAATATTGGGGACAAGAAGCCATGTAATTCCAGTGATCCCAAGTGCCCCAGCGATGGTCACTATCAGTATAATACTGACGTTGTCTTTGATTCAGAAGGGAAATTGGTGGCACGCTACCATAAGGTAAGAAATAAACAACTTTGCACAGTTCAGTGCAGTAATTGACTCCTTTGAATCATATCTAGCATTTTTTCCAAAATCCTATAACTAAAACTATTGTGGAATATGCTTAGTGCCATGCAGAGGATCGGAGCGTGATGCCATGTTAAAGCAGGAGAGGTCACATTTTCAGTGTCTGTAGTCAGAGGAATTTGCTTTCCCAGCCACAGCTGCAGAATCCTAGCCAAGGAAGCTTTAACCCCAATTTGTCAAAACATTAACCTTAAATGTTCCAGTCCAATCTAGTTCTTGCTTCAATGGGCAGCCACAATTGACAGTTCTTTCACAAACCTTATGAAGGGTAGAAAATCAATGCCACTGGTGAACCCCAGGCAATACCTACTTGGTCTCTCTTAGGGCTTGTCTACACTGGCACTGTACAGTGTGGCAACTTTCTCGCTCAGGGGTGTGAAAAAACACCCCCCTGAGCGCAGCAAGTTTCAGCGCTGTAAAGCGCCAGTGTAGACAGTGCACCAGCGCTGGGAGCCGCACCCCTTGTGGAGGTGGGTTTTTTACAGCGCTGGGAGAGAGCGCTCTGCTGCGACTACACAAGCCACGTTAAAGCGCTGCCGCGGCAGCACTTTAGCGTTGCCAGTGTAGACTAGCACTTAGGTAGCTAGTGACTTCAGTAGTCAGCTGAGCTTGTGAGGCCTTACATTCAAGTTGATGGCATTTCTTTGTTTGGGTGTAATGCGATAGCTTCTGAACGCCACATCCAATCAATTCCAAAGTTACAGGGAATGTTATAGGCATCAGTGAACAGAACCCTGTGGATTTTGGTGAAAATTGGGAAAACCTGAAGGGTATAAAGAGGGACACATGCAGTCCCGGGCATCTGATTGGCAGAGCCAGCAGCTGCAACCACTTTTGTAATTGTCTGTAGAACAAAGAACCAATTGATGGCAGCCATTAACACCTTCCAGCATAACAGCTTCCCCATCTCAGCTCTCTCCATCCTCCCAGTTGTTTAAAGTGTTAATACCCTGAAAGAGAGAGAAAAGCATGAAAATAAGAATGGTGGTAGGAGGAAATAAGGAGCCATGAGGGTGCACACAAGCCCCTGGTATGAGGGGAAAGGAGGGAATGGGGGACGGGAGGATGGTAATGAAGGAGCTGGGTGGGGAGGAGTGCAAGGAGGAGTGCAAAGAGCCTCTTGGCTCAGTGTGCAATGCTCAGCCTACACATGACACAAATTATGTCACCCTCTAGTAAGGAATTATGAGAACAAACTGTGAAACTACAGTACGTTTCCCAAACTTAAATTTATATGTAACTAAAATCATGGTTTAAAAGCAAGGACACTAGAAGTGCAAGGCACTAACTTGCTGTATCACTTTTTCTGCTATTGTTGAAATTTAATTTAAGCTCCCAGAAGGCCATTTGGTACCATTTATAAATATGAAGGGACATTCTCTGGGGGGTATGAAAAATCCAATATTTCATAAACTTCCTACCAATGAATAAATTCAAATACCATTCATGGAAGAGAAAAGGGAATCCTGTATACTTTGTCTGACTTCTCTTTTGTATTGTAATCCAGCCTCTTTCAATGTGGGAAAAAAATAGAATTTAACAGAAACATAGACTCTGTATTCCCTGTATTTATGTAAACAATTTAACGGCACTGAGTTCTGATTTATATGGCCTAATATATTTCCTTTCTCTCTTTCTCATAAACAGTACAACCTCTTTGTGACAGAAACTCAGTTTGATTACCCTAAGGAGCCAGAGTTTGTCACCTTCAATACATCCTTTGGAAAGTTTGGCATTTTCACTTGTGCGGACATACTTTTCCATGATCCTGCTGTGGTCCTGGTGAGCAAGTTACAAGTGGATACTGTGCTGTTCCCAACAGCTTGGATGAATACTCTACCACTTTTGTCTGCTAGTCAGTTCCACTCTGCATGGGCTATGGGAATGGGCGTCAATTTTCTTTCAGCGAATACACGCAACTCCAGTTTAGATATGACAGGTAATTTACAATCTTGGGTTAACTGATTTGGTATCTTAGGCCCTGATCCTGCAAACTCTTATGCACCTGCTTCAAGTTCAGCATGTAAATAGTCCAGCTGACTTCAATAGAGCTACTCATATACTTAAATTTATGTATGTGTGTAAGTATTTGCAGGATCAGGGTCTTAGTAATGAATGTTTACAGATAGTTCTGAATTTAACATTTTATTTCTGCTCTAAGTTATTTTTTAGGTTAACTTGTAGAACTTAAATTCATTGTTAAGTAATAATTGCTGAAGTTTGATTTTATGGTTCAATATAGTCTCACCACAGACCTTGGTTTTCAGCAATGCCATGTAACTATCGTTTGATGCAACAAACTTGTATCTCCACTAGGTAGAGACTTAGTACTGATGAATACTCTTAATTGAGTTGTGATGGCTGATTTTCATGCAATATCTGTTTGCTTTATAAATTAGTATCAAACTTTCTTTATAGACTTGTGTTCCTTGAATTTTTTTTTTTAGACTGTTGCTAGGATTCATACATTATAGTTGTGTATATGTTCATTGTCACAGAGCAATAGCGTAGTATACAATCTGATATATCTGTTAAGGATGGGCCTAACACTTGAATAACTATTAATTTCAAATGAACAGACTTGTCATTCCTTTTTCATGTATGAGGCTTGTCCATTTTATAGCTTAGTATTACTGTGGGGGAGCAATTCCAGCTGATAGCTAGCACTAAACTTTTTGCTACTTGGGCCCCTTTATTTAGGCATCTTCACAGCCATCTCCACTGATTTTGAGTCATTGCTATGCTAAAGTTAGATGGCCCTATTCTTTCCTCAGAGATTGTTTTTTGTGTGTGTGTGTGGGGGGGGAGGGTTGTGTTGTTTTTTGGTATTGTAAAATAAAAATGATAGCCACACATTTAAGACCTACATGGAGGTGCAAAGCTAAGGGATTTCTTGGCACATGTTTTCCCTACAATGTTTTATTTGCTTTACAGTGTTACCAGCCACTCTGCCAAATAAAAACTGCATAAGAGAGACAAGACCAAATCCAACAAGGAATATAAGAGTGTAATTTCTACCTTCCTTCCCAATCACTGTAATTTACACCAATTTAGTCACACTTACTAGCATGTGATTTATCTCCCATTACATGTCACTTACATGCTGTGAAACCTTTGAGTTTGGCCTAGTTCCCATTGATGTCAATGAGCATTAGACCAGGCTTATAGTGTGTAAAAGCTTTAATTTTGATTTTAAAATAGTTCTGACAATAATGGAATAAAACTCTGCACATGTTTAACGTGTGATGATAAAGTGCAAAAAGGTAATTCCTTTCTGATTAAAAGTTCCCTCTTGTCTGTCACACACAGGGAGTGGCATCTATGCACCAAATGGACCCAGGGTATTTCATTACAATACAGAAACAGAGAACGGTCACCTCCTGGTTGCAGAGATAAATTCACACCCTCGTCTTTCTCCCACTTACCCTATTGCTGTCAACTGGAGCTCGTATGCCACAAGCATCAAACAATTCTCACCAGATGACCATGATTTCAGCGGAGTCATTTACTTTGATCAGTTCACCTTCACTGAACTCACTAAGCCTGAAGGAAATCGTACAGTTTGCCAGAAAGACCTTTGCTGTCATTTGAGCTACAGGATGGCAGAGAAGCAAGAAGATGAAGTATATGTGCTAGGTGCTTTTGATGGCCTTCATGTTGTTGAAGGAGAATACTATTTGCAGGTAAAGTTTTTTCTCTTTATTTCTGATGGGGTAGGGTGGCGGAGGGCTGGAACATCCCTTTTCCATTTGGAGCCCTTTACATCTGCCCCAAGGGACAGTTAGATACTTCATCACAAAGTGCTTTCTTAAAAAACAGATGTTTGAGAAATAGGATGCTATTAACCCCACAGGTCTTCTTTACCCAGTTTAGGATCTTGATGCTTCCTGTTCTGTCTGTGATGTAAGTGATCAGAGGTCTGTGATGTCTTTTCCCAGCCAAAGGCCTGGGTTTATCTTTGATTATAAGGGTTCAGAGAAGTTGGTGTCTGTCCCTGGAAGGGAAGGCACACAGCCCCTCCCTAGAACACATACTAACTTTAGGAGGACAGCCTGTTGCAGCACTTGCTGACTCAGCAGAGATGCTCTATCCTGTGGGACAGCTTGTTTCAGCTTTGAACATTTAGCATCAGGTTGAAGTGATGCTCATGCTGATAGGACTCTTTAATGTATTACTGGGATAGCAAGCAAATGTATCTAAGAAACAGGGATATAATCCATTCTTTACACACAGATTTTGAGTTTGTTCTTATTTCCAGTGTAGTACCATTTCTACTGCATTGTGTAAGCCTAAACGGATCCTTCTGTGTAGGACAGGCAAATATCCCCATTTCACTGACTGCGAAACTGAGACAGAGCTGAAGTGATTTGTTCAGGCCACAAATCATGTCAATTGCAGAGCTATAATTGAGTGGGTAAACACACACACACACACACACACACACACACACCCAGTGGCACAGGTGAAGCATTCTGTTGAATTACAAGGCATCAGAGCATCCATGGGTCTGACTTAATTATATGAGTAAATATTTTTATAATGCCTTGACAATGCGAGGTTTTTTCTGCTGTCTAAGCCTGGCTCTTGTTTACTGTAAGCTCTCCAAATATATCCCCTCTGTTTCTTCCCCATAGATATGCACACTACTGAAATGTAAAAGCAGAGACTTGAAAACTTGTGGGCAGCCAGTGGCCACTGCTCACACCAGCTTTGACACATTCTCTCTCAGTGGCACGTTTGGCACTAGCTACATCTTTCCAGAAGTCTTGCTCACTGGGGTTCAACTGGCGCCTGGTGAATTTCAGGTAAGAGGATGCCCTTGAGCTGTTTCAGACTTGCATTTCAAAGGATCCTATTCTAAGATGACAAAGGCCAGTGCTAAACATAAAAATTGTCCAACTGTGACAACTTGGGTATGCTCAGAGGCCTTCTGCTCTTGGTAATTGGCTTGAGTCAGAGATTGGGTTGTACATTACATGCCTTTTTCCAAGCTAAACTAAAATACTTGAACATATTAATGTTGCCCACACACTGCTCTGCTAATGGTACTATTTATCTTTCTTCTCTCAAACTAGGTATTAAGTGATGGACGTCTGATAAACCAGAATGGCACTTCTAAACCAGTCCTGTCAGTGACACTCTTTGGGAGGTGGTATGAAAAGGACCCCCCACACCCACAACAGGCTTTCCCATGATGTGGCTATTTCTCAGAATAGGAACGTCCTGTAATGTTAATCTGTGTTAACTACAGTCATTATCTAGTACCTTATTTTTCATATTCTGCAATCTAAATATATTCTGTCTAGTCAGTGCACGTTACATTATTGACACGATTCCATTACAAAACCAATTAATTGGACAGCAGCTTGGCATCTTTATTAACTGTTAGCCTCTACTTGCTACTGGCTTGATTTCGCTGCCATTCAAACTGATAGAAAAACTTCCACTAACTTTAATATGGCGGGATCCAGCTCTTTATCAGCAGATATTGGCTTGAGCAACAGAACTCACTTTAGAACCTGGATTTTTATCCCCTTAAAACTTTTACTTTAGGAGTTGGGGTAGAGGTCGCCTGGGATTTTGTTCAGGCCCACATCTAAACAAAACTGTTGATAAATCAGAGATTCATGTAAACTATTAATTAGATCCATTCTTCCGAGTTGTCAATCCAATACCTTCCACGAGTACTGTAATTATTTTGAAAAAGAGAAAAAATTGAAATCCTTCAATTAGATAATGTAGTTACATTTTCAAATAAACATTCCTTTTAATAGACTATCCCATCACACCAAATTATAGTTTCAAATGATTCTGTTTTCCATATACAATGCATTTTCCCTGAGCATTGTACATTATGAGCATATTTTAAGCATGTGGTAAATATGCTTATTTTAAAAATGGCAATACTGTATTTGTGCTATAGTTTTCAAACAGCGATCTGTACCCATGCAAAAAGTCATGAAAACGCCAGGAAATGTGCAATAATGTACATGCAGGTCTATATACCCTCAGTATTTCTAATGCACCCATCACTATCAAAATAGCAAGATAAAAAGGATTTGGGTGTGTTCTGTTGAATGTTCTGTGTTTTTTAGGGTCCTACATATACTTAACTTGACTTGTTTTAGTTGTTCTGTTGTAGTCCGTGTACTCATGTGTGTAACTTCATATGTGTAAGTGTTCACATGAGTGGGGCCTATACTTTACTGGAAGTAGGACATGTGAACTTCCTTTTTCTGGAGTGATTTAAACGGGGTGTTTGGTTTTTGATTCGGTTACTTTTCAAAGTGAATTTAAAATATCAGTATCCATTTTCTTTTTATAAGTAAATGCAATTGTTTAAGATTAAAAAACCCTGCATTCAGATTGTAGTCTTTAGCAATTTTTACTTCTGTTTTTATTTTGTAGATGTACTTAATCAGGTATTCAACTATTGCACATGTGACCCAGGTTAAACATCATAAGATAGAATCACATTTTAGTCTGTATGTTGTCACTAAAATACAACCATCCTACATAATCCCAAAGGCAGCCATAATAAAAGAGAATGGGAAAAACTCTTTTTATCTCAGTTACTGCACACTATGGGAGCATAAGTGATTTGAAAAAATCACAGGAAGAAAGGGAGAATGGGGGATATATGGATCAGTGGGACGGGGGAAAACATCAAGTTTAAGATAGGGTGAGATTCCCCATACCATGACAAAGAAACCTCCTCTGTAAGGAAAGGCTTGAATAAGACTTGTGATTCTGGATTCCAAGATTCCTTCTGTCTCTGAGAAATTTGCCGTGTTGAACCCAGTTTCTTTTTGTGACACCAGACTATCAACAGCCTCTGTTTCCCCAGGACAAGTCAGGTCTTAGCATGCCACACTAATCAGATTTTCCTGCTTCACTTTAAATCAAACAAAATAGTGTCAAGCTCTTAGGCCAATGCTGAAGAAATATTCAAACATATCGCTCCATAAGCCCAGTTTATACAAGGTGCTGAGCCCCTTTTGTCTTACTAGGATTTGAAGGGGCTCAACTCATTACTGTATGTGCTCCTCAACCTTTTAAGGCACCATTCTTAATTGGGAAAAGCACTGTCTGATACCTGTCATAATCTCCACATCCGAGGGCAGAGATATTAAATGACTTGGGACAAGATCATGCGGGGTATCTGTGGGAGAGCAAGGAATTGAACCAATATCTTTGAGTCCCACTCCAATGCCTTAACCACAAGACAGTCCTTCTTCTCTTCTCAGTGCAGTACGTGCTATGTATTGCTTCTGAAGTATGGGTGATGCTAAGCACTCCTGTATTCACACCCTACACACTATTGTTGTAGTCTTTGTACAAAATATGCCTTGTGAGGTATCATTTGAAAACTAATAACTCACTGATCATTAACATTCATGTGTGATATATGTATGTGATGGGCATTAAGAGTTATGAATATATGCTGGAATTATGCCTGAAGAGTGTGTAAACCAGGTATGGCAGGGGGACTTGTTAAACAGGTCTATCCTAAACAAAGTAATGTTTACCTCAATTTACATATAAGCATTAAACAAACTCATCAAGCTAACAAGGGGTGGAGGTAAACCTCACATTAACAAGTGGGGGAGAAGACAGCAGGGCACGTATACCCAGCAGAAGAGAGAAGCTTGGTCTGGATTTTAATTTTCAGAATAATTCATTTCGAAGGCTTACTGGCATGAGCAGTGGGTGAACCACGGGCTTGGGGAGGCTAGCTCCTGCCAGCCTGCCCCTTCTGCCTGGGGCCCCACCCCGCTTCCCCTGCCGGAGCCCAGAGGCCCCTCCCCCAGCCCTGGAGTGCCAGATGGGCACGCAGTGCGGCCCGGAGCGGCGGATGGGCTGGCAGGCAAGTGTGTTGAAGTCTCTGGCTGATCACGGCCCCCAGCATGCTGGGTGGGCGGGCAGCGTGGACCCAGCATGGGTGCCGGAGCCCTCCCCAAAGTGGGGAGGGCTGGGGACCCCCACCCGAGGTGGAGGTGAAGGCAGCCCCCTGCCTGGGGTAGGTGGAGGGACCCAGGCTCCCCACAGCTGCCCACGCAGCTCTCCCCAACCCAGCTCCATCCGGGGGGCCTCAGAGCCGCAGCCCGGCCATGATAAGAGCCGGGCAGGCAGCTGTGGGGAGTCGCAGCGAACCCTCTACCTGCCCGGGGGTGGGGCCTTTGGGGGAAGAGGAGGGGAAGGGGGCAGGCCCTGCCCTGGTGAAATGGCCAGGCCCATCCACTTTCAAAAAGTGGGAGGGTTATGGCTCCCGGCATCTGAAGAAGTGAGGGTTTTTTTACCCACGAAAGCTTATGCCCAAATAAATCTGTTAGTCTTTAAGATGCCACCGGACTCCTTGTTGTTTTTGTCGATACAGACTAACATGGCTACCCCCGATACTTGTGTCTTTAGAAATACAAACGAGCTATATTATTTCTCTGAACTGTCCAGGAGAGGACTGGACAGTGCAGAACACGCAATTTTGGGGAAGTCCAGGATTGGGAGTGTATTGGGATCACCCTGCAAGTAATAACCAAGGCTGGTAGAAGCCAGAGTGGGGCAGTGGGACTGAAGACAGGATGATGGGTTCAGAGCCACTGGACCAGAGCTGTCTAGCACACAGACAGAAACTCAGGGTGTGACCTGCATGCTCATAGGCTGGTTGGGAGCTACAACAGCAAAGCATTGTGAGGCACCCAGAGCTGCAGGGCAGGCGGTGACACAACTTCTGACTGCTCTGAATTGCACCCCAGAACATGACCGTATGCATAACCAAGTAGTTTGAAAAGTATGATCGTTTCTATAAATATTTTTCAATTTACCCTTTTATTCTGTCTATTTTTGTTCAACTAAAACACTCATATTCGGCCACATATGAATGTGTGTCCATGGCCAGGCACTACAACACAGCTAGTCTTCAGGCAGCCTCATCAGTACAGCCGGCCTGCAGCAGACTGCCTGATTGGCTGGAGAGGCCAGCAGGCTGGCTCTTAATCCAGCAGCAGCAGCTCCTGGCTGCCTGCTCAGTGCTCATGCCCAACACTGTGACTGCTCCTTTGTTTCAGTTTGTTTGTTTGTTTCAGTTCCTCACCTCCAGTTTGACCTTCAGCTCTAGTTTGACTGCTGACTCTGGCTCCACCCTTAGTCCCTAGTTCCGATGCTTGGTTTCCCGCACCTGCTGTGACCACAAGGCCACCCTGTCACCTGACCAAGTGTGAGGAGCTACAGCTGGGGTTCTTAGTTTTCCATGCCAATGGAAAAAAATGAACTCATTTCAGGGAGGCTTCCAAGTTACCTTACCAAAAACATCATACAATATTAGTTGCTTCCTTTTTGCTTCCTTTTTAAAGGATCATATCTGCTGCCAAAAACTGAACAGCTGACATCCTTCTCTAGACCTCTTGTTAGCAATAGTGTATCTAAATTAGTGCTGAACATTTTAACTGTAAGTACAGCCGAAGACAAACTGTGCTCGACACTGCTTTAAAACCATGTTCGACTCTGGTTTTGTAGTATTCTTAATAAGGTACGGAGAGCTTATACTTAACAACAAAAAATGATTTAAAATTAAACATGGCATGACACAGCAATGAGAGCCTGCTGTAAGCTTCAGCCAGTCACAGTCTGTTCTGTCCCCTGCAGTCCAGAACCCTTCCTTCCAATATTGGAGATGAGCAGGAACTGGCTATTTAATTCCATGGGAAAGTTCACATTAAAAAATATTCTTTTTGAATTGGAACAAGAAGTTGGAAATGAAAATTTTTGTACAGAACACCTTTTTTTTTTAATTCTGGGAAGGGAGAAAACCAGCCAGGGAGCTGGCCACCCAGACAACCCATTAAAGGGGGATCCTGGGAATTGAGCAGCCTGTTAGATGCCTGGCCAGCTGGCAGGCAGGCTGGCAAGAAACCAGGCCGGGCAAGCTAGTCAGTCAGTTTGCCTGACTGATTTTGTTGCTAGTTTCAATGGAATCAACACATTCCAGTGGGATTTTGTTGAAACAGAATTTTCCAAAGGAAAACTATTTGTCCGAAAATTTGTTGACCCATTCTAGCCAAAGTAGAGGCTGAACTTTGGTCTCTGCAGTCTCTGTAGGTTTAGCTGCCCTAGTGTAAACAAAACTAAAGAGGACAAACTGTCTTCATTTTGCTCACTGAGACTGGGACTACTTATGTGAGCAAGGTGAGCTGGATTTGGTTCAAGGTGTATTTAAGTTCCCCAGCTATGTTTAAAAGAGCAGCATAAATTATTGTTCAAATGTTGGTCTACTCTAGGTCAATTTGGGCTCCTGACAGCTCTGTGTTCTTTGATCAGTTCTGAGATGCATTCTGTGGCCTTCCTTGTCACTTTGCAAAATTGTGTGTTAATGATTATTCTGAGGGCAGCTGGTACAAAAGACGACAATATACAATTCTCAAACTACTACCTGTGTGAATTGCACAAGTTTGTCTAGTATCAGCCTTAATGAGAGTTGGACTGGACACAAAGTACAAACCTGGTACAAATTCTACTCTGCACAAGTCATCTGAAGTCAATGGAATTGCAAGATATAGCAAAGCAAAATTTGGGCCACTATTTCTAGACAGATGTCATTTAGTGTGTTCCTTTGGCACAGTTATTCTCATTTCAGTGATTCAGTGAATATCACTTCCCTGTTTAACTGTGTAGATGGTTTGTTGTTGTAATATGTTTTTTTAGCTGTGGTAATATTATTGCACAATGCTGTGTTTTCCCAGAGAATTGTTGCCAAAGCAAACTAAGAAGAAAGCTGGACTTTGCCACCTGTCTTCTTTTCTCCTTTATCCTTCAGAAACTTGCTCTGTTTTCCATTTACCACTGAGCTTCAGCAATGATCATGTTCCAGCCTCACATATATGCTACGGTTTTTATACTCTCAATCCTTCAGGCCTTTGCCTTGGACAGCTACATTGCAGCAGTGTATGAGCACTCTGTTATATTGCCAGATGTCACTGGGAGTCCTGTTTCATCTGAGGATGCTTTGACACTAATGAACAAAAATATGGATGTTTTGGAAGGGGCCATCAAAGAAGCGGCCCAACAGGTATTGACCCTTGATTTTCTTGGTTATTTGTTTTGTTCCCGGTGGCAAGTGCTTAATTTAGCTGTTGTTTCAGGGTGCACACATCATTGTGACTCCTGAAGATGGCATTTATGGCTGGGTCTTCAAAAGAGACACCATTTTCCCCTATCTTGAAGACATCCCAGATCCACAAGTAAACTGGATTCCATGCACTGACCCTGAAAGGTATCCCTTATGCAGTGTCTTCCAAATAGCTTTAAAATACTGTGTTAATGGTCTGAAGAGGAGTGGATTAATGAGAAATGCAAAAGACCTGAGAGGTCTTTTGAATTTGACTCCAAGATTATTGTACACAACAGTTAAATAACCTAATGTCTAAAATGTCCTGACTAACTTAACAGGCAATTCAGCTAATGATAAGCACTTTATCAACCAGGCAGTCAGAGGCACCATCTTTGAGTTGCTGGAGGTGCTTGACCCCTGCTCCGCCCCGGGACCCACCCCCACTCCACCCCTTCCCCTAGCCCCCCACTCCACCTCTTCTTTCCCCACTCCACCACCACCCCACCAATTCCTGCCCTGTTCTGCCCCTCCCCTGAGTGCACCCTGCCCTCGTCCTCTCCTTCCCCCAGTGTTTCCTCCATGCCGCTGAACAGCTGATCGCTGGCGGGGAGGGGGAAGCAGCTGATTGGTGGGGCCCACCATCTGGCAGGAGGTGCTGGGGGAGGAGCTGATCGTGGGGGGCTTCACCCACTATTTTTTTTCCGTGGGTGCTCCAGCCATGGAGCACCCACAGAGTCAGCACCTATGCAGGTAGTTATCAAGATGAACTCCTTAGTTGAGCAGCAATGCACAACTCTGGGTGAAAGGTTATGAGATAACATCATTATGATGTTTGGAGAAGATTCTGCTGCTAGAATTTGCCAATTCCCATTCTAATCTCCTTTTTGTATATTTTTCCGAACACAATTTATATGCGAGTTTATCCAAGATTACCACATGATGGAGATGCGGCGTGGGGAGTAGCTGGATGGGAGATGTCTAAAGAACATCAGAGTGCTGCAGGAAGTTGAGTTGATAGCTTTATTATTACTTATAGCACCTAGAGGCACCAATCAGATCAGGGCCCCTAGTAAGAGCTTGTCCCTGCCCCAAACAGGTTTTTCACCCTAAGTTAAGACAAGGCAAAAGTGTGTAACAGGCTGAGGGAATGGAGGAGGGAAGGATAACTGTGGTGGGAACACAGGGCTGCATAGGCAAACTGCAGGTATAGTTTTCAGGGTTGGTTTGTTTATAAAGGTATTCTTGGCAATTTACTCTGGTAGAAGAGGGTCTTGAAGCGGGATTTCAAGGAAGACAGGGTAGTGGCGTTACAAACTAGTTCAACCAAGGTACTAGGCATAAGAGGCAGCATGGAAAAATACTCGTAGGAGAAGTAGATAACATGGGTTATCAAAACTGGCATTGTTGGTGGAACAGAGGAGGCAAAGGGGTAACATAAGATACAAGTGTAGATATGGAGCTTGAGGGGAGGGGGAAAGCTATGAAGAGCTTTAGAGGTATGTACAAAAGATGTGTACTTGTTGTTGTGTAGAAGGGGGAACCAGTAGAGGAGGGGAAGTAACAGGGTCAAAATAACAGTAACAATAACTTATCCATGGAAAAGTAACACACATCAGCTTTATCAGCTTGCCAAAGTCTATGTTACTGAAGTCAGAGTTAAAAGTTTTTGCATTATATTCAATTGTGAGGAATGGGGTGGGATGGGTTACTGAGCATATTGGAGGTGTATGAGACTCATGCAGATAGGGGTGGAGTTTCTTAGGCTATGTCAGCACAGAAGCTGGGAGGGTGCTTCCCAGTGCAGGTAGACAGACATGTGCTATCTCGGCTTGAGCTCGTGATCTAAAAGTAGCAGAGTGGCCGCAGTGGCATGGGCAGTGGCTCACGCTAGCCACCCACGTACGTTGCCAGGGGTCGGGTATGATTGTACCCCTGGCGGCTGATTGACGGTCCCAGTGAATGTGCTGTATGTGTGGTGGGGGGTACAGTATATTAAATACACCTTAACTGGAGCTTTCATTGCTTTCAAGGTTTTGCATGGCTGGGTATTGGTCTTAACCATCTTTAATTGGTTTTTAACTAATTTTTTTGTTTGTAGGAGCAGACAGTATGCCTTTTGGTATGTAAGCCATGCCTCTAAATGGATTAGAATATTTGTGAAAGGATTAACGTTTGTATTAGTTTACATAGGATCTCACTTAAATCCAATTTGTAAAATATAGGCTCCTTATAGAGCTGTATAGCCTTTGTGTATAATTTTACATGCATTTCTGTCCTCATTGCGTGAAAGACGAGACTTTTAAAGATGAGGGTTATATGGGATTCTACCATCCCCTAGGCTCTGGAATGACACCAAGTAATAGATCACCGTGTTGCCAGATATTGAACTCTCAAGTCTGTTGTCAGCCTGCTGAAGGGATAAGGGGACACATGCAGGATTGAAATATCATACCCAAGATTCATGAGGAATTCTCAGAGCATTTGTACAGTTCTAGGGCATCTGTGCTGAAGATCAGCCTCTCCATGCTACTACTACAGCTCTCTCCTATTGGCCCTGCTGACACAGAGTAGCACATGAATCTGTATCTAGAATTTTGAATGTGTAATTGAACATTTCCATGAATTTCTAAAGGGAAAATGTTGTGTGTGTTTAACAATTTGCTAGTAAGTAGCACCACAGAAGTCTCTCTTCATTCTTTTTCATTTAAAGGGACAGATGAACCAATTTTAGTAGTTTGAAATTAAGTATATTTTGGACACACTTGAACTCTGCCCCATGAGCCATCATCTTGGCTATAGTTTTAATTGTTTTTTATAATGCCTTATATTTATAGTGACAGGTAAAGGTTGCTGCTGATGTTTTGAAGATAATTATAAAAACCAGCCTATGATCATACATGTGAAGAGAGGTGCACTGTCTGGGGGAGCCATGAAGAATAAAGAAAGCAGGCCCTGCTCCTCCATTCCTTCCCATTAAACAAAAAGCACCTCAAGGAGAGGGATTCAAAATGCATTTCTTAGTGTTAAATATTTATACTGTAATACAAAGTTGAGAGAAATTTTTTCAACAAGTAGATTTTTTGTTGAAAAATGCATTTTTTGATATTCTGAAACTATTCACAAACTCGACAAATAGTTACAGCTAAGAAAAACAACAATTTTTTTGATAAAGTCAAAATGCTTCATTCTTACTTTTCATTTCAAAATAAATTAAAATTTGGCCAATTTAAAACACACACACACACATATGCATACACGATGAAAACACCCCAACATGTCTGAATCGAAATATAAAACTAAAAATTGATTTTGAGTCCATTCAAAATGAATCAAAAACAAAAAATATTTGAAAACTGGTTTTAGTTTTTTCCATTTGATGACAAATTTAGGAAAAAATTGATTTTGTTTCAAATTGACCTGAAAAATCCATGCTACATTCAGCTCTACGGTAATAGTCCCCGTCCAGTTTCAGGCAATCGTGGGTAGGTGCTGTACAAATACCTAGGGAGATACACACCCTGTTCCACGCAGCTGACATTCTAAGGCCTCAATCCTGCTATAGGATCATTGAGGGCAGACCCTTCCACCCATGCAGAAGTCCACTGAGGTCAAGGAGCTGTCCATGAATTCTGATAGCATGCCTCCACAGCTCCAATTGCAGGATTAAAAAATAAGCAATATCTGTCAGACGGCCTCCTAGTACTCAGCTGCTCCATAACAGCTGCTGCTCTAAACGCCAGTGTTTCATTAAAATAACTTTGAAGCCTATTTTCTCATTTTTTCAGCTTTGAATTTAGTTTGATCCTGGTCTATTTTTTGTTTTGTGTATTTTCCTTTTGCCAAAAATGAACTAGATTTGCTCCTGCGGCAGTGCAGGAAAGGCTCAGCTGCATGGCAAGAAACAACTCTATCTATGTGGTTGCCAATATTGGAGACAAGAAGCCATGTAATTCCAGTGATCCCAAGTGCCCCAGCAATGGACACTACCAATACAATACTAATGTTGTCTTTGACTCAGAAGGGAAATTGGTGGCACGCTACCATAAGGTAAGAAATAACACGACACTGTTCTTTTCTGTCAGTCTGGGAGGGAAATCTCTCAAGGTGTCAACATTTTTAAATATCAGGGGGTAGCCGTGTTAGTCTGTATCCACAAAAACAACAAGGAGTCCGGTGGCACCTTAAAGACTAACAGATTTATTTGGGCATAAACTTTCATGGGTAAAAAAACCTCACTTCATTTTTAAACCGCATTGGGAAGATTAGTTGAACGGGGATGGGGGCAGGAGAGTGCTGCTGGGCTGGAAGGTGTTAATGGCTGTCATCAACCAGTTCTTTGATCTACAAACAATTGCAAACGTGGTTAAAGCTGCTAGCTTTGCTAAGCATATATCTCCCTTTACCCCCTTCTGGTTTTCCTGATTTTCACCAAAATCAATAGGATTCTGACCACTGATGCCTAGAACATCCCCTGAAAGTTTGGAGTTGATCTAGTGTGGTGTTCAAAAGTTATCGCATAACAGACAGAGAAATACCATTGAGTAGAATGTTAGATCAGGTTTCACTCAATCAGATATTGGGGTGGACTTGGAAACTTAGGTCTGGTCCACACTAGGGGCGGGGATCGAAATAAGATACGCGACTTCAGCTACGAGNCCAGGCTTCACTCAATCAGATATTGGGGTGGACTTGGAAACTTAGGGTATGTTTACACTGCAGTAAAAGACCTGCATCACGGCCGCAGGGCTGGACCAAATCAGCTGACTCGAACTCAGGCTGTGAGGCCAAAAATTGCAGACGTTCAGATCGGGCTCTGAGATCCGCCCCCTTGTGGGGTTTCAGGCACAGGATCCAGCCCAAGCCCAAATGTCTATGCTGCCATTTTTGTCCCACAGCCCAAACTCCGTGAGCCCGAGCCAGCTGAGCCAGCCTCTGAGACTTGGTGCCGTGGGTTTTTTATTGCAGTGTAGATGTACCTTTACATGTTCAATATGAAGACTTTTAGAATTTTTTTTTTTTTTTTAAAATAATGCAGGTCGCCTTTAGCAGTTTTATAAAATGTTTCCATGCTATTGCATTAGGTGCCTTTTAACAGTTTTTTTCCTATGGTTTGTTTTATCAGTATAATCTCTTTATGTCAGAAACTCAGTTTGATTCCCCCAAGGAGCCAGAGATTGTCACTTTCAACACATCCTTTGGAAAGTTCGGCATTTTCACTTGCTTTGACATACTTTTTCATGACCCAGCTGTGACTCTGGTGAGCAAATTACATGTGGATACTGTGCTGTTTCCCACTGCTTGGATGAATGTTCTACCACATTTGACTGCTATTGAATTCCACTCCGCCTGGGCTATGGGGATGGGTGTCAATTTCCTTGCGGCTGATACACACAACACCAGCCTGGCTATGACAGGTAATTTGCTGTTTGGGGTAAGGTAAATTATCTTTGTAATACTGGATCTTTAGTCTCTATCTCTTCTCTGAGATTGTTTTATGCTGCACAATGTATTTCTTCTGAAGCCAAAAACCCCTGTGGTAGCCTCATTCCTAGCCTCAATATTCCTGATGCCAAATGAGGGCACAGCAAAACTCACTGTGTTTTTTGTTTTGTTTTTTTTTTCTTCTCCCCTTCCTAGCTTCTCAGGAGCTTCCTTAGTTCTTTTTACTGACTTGCTATGTATGAACAAAATCTTGCAGCTTCTTTGCTTGGCTTCCCTGAGCTGTTAAATCTAGCTTTTTGCTGATAAACAGTCCTCTTCAATCTCCTTTCTCAATACATGTCACCCTCAAATGCTCTCTAGTTCAGCTAGTTCATACAAAGTTTTCAACAGCTAAAGAACAAGACTCATTCTGAATTACTATAAAATAGAGTCATAACACTGGGTAATAAATGAAAACCAGCATGCAAGATTCCATTTATACTAACCAAATGCAAGATTAGTTTGTAGCACCATTCAGCAATGTTCAGACCCTTAGAACCAAGTTGTCAGGGCTGTCACAGGAGCACTGTTCTTCACCCACTTCTTTTAAAACAATGTGACTTTGTGTTTACTGAGAACTAAGCAGATGGAATCTTTTAAATGATCTTTTAAACTACATTTATATTTTGAAACCTATTAGATCTCATGCTTGCACGATTTCAGGGTTGGGTCACTGATCATATTCACATTGTCTGAAATAGAAGGGATGTCTCCCAGTCTCGCACTCATCCGTGATACGAGGGCTTATCAATCTAGCAAATAAAGGTAACCAGATCCAATGGGTGGAAGTTGAAGCTCGACAAATTCAGGCTAGAAACTAGGACAATTTTTTTAACTGCGAGGGTGATTAACCATTGGAACAATTTACCAGGGATTCTGATGGATTCTCCATCAATGGAAATGTTTAAATCAAGATTGGATGATTTCAAGAAGATATGCTCTTCTTCATCCCCAGCTGATGGACTTGAAGCAGGAATTAAAGAATGGAAGTCCTAAGGCCTATGCTTTGAAGGACCTCAGACTAGATGGTGATAATAACAGTGCCTTCTGGTCTTAAATTCTATGAATGAATTAATATGGGATGCCTGTCATAGGATTCATCCCTTGCATAGAAACTCTTACACAGTGCTGACTGGAGTGTCATGCTGAGAACATTTGATATTTTGTCCCTTATGATCCATTCTGATTGGCAGAGCTAAAGAGCTTCAGGAAAGTATATAGGTGTGGCATGGAATCCAATACTCTAATAAATGGTCCAGTTTCTCTCCTGGATTTGGCTTTATCTGGTCAGCCAGATTCCCCTAATGTGGAGTTCTCAACTGGAGTAAAGACAGCATAGTCAGCTCCTATGCCATCCCCCTCCCAGCCCTGGGGTAGGGCTGTAGGGTGAGTGCGTTGGGCTCTGGCTGTTCTCGGCTGGTGGTTGGCCCTTTTGGGTCTGTTGTCAGCTAGCATAGGTCAGAGCAGCCCTCAAGCTGCTCTGTTCTGCAGTGGGGTCAAGCTGAGCAGAGAATCAGTGAGCCAGAATTGGATTCCTGACAGCACTCCATGCTGCCATGCCCATCCCCCTTCTGTTGTGCTGAGGAGATCTCAGTCACAGTGGAGAATCTGGCCCATTGTGTCAATAAGAAAACCATGCACCCTAGGGCGACCAGATGTCCCAATTTTATAGGGACAGTCCCGATATTTGGGGCTTTGTCTTGTACAGGCACCTATTAACCCCCACCCTGTCCCAATTTTTCACACTTGCTATCTGGTCACCCTAATGCACCCTGTCCCTTTTCTAGGAATTATAAGAAAAGACTTGAGTTCTTAAAGGTTTAATTTGGGAGGTTAATTTTTGGTAATTTTCTAAACATCATAATAGAATAAAAAAGCATTGGGAAAAATGAAAAGGACAATATCATTCAAATGGCTGATTCTTTTGGACTGAAAATTCTGCCTGTCACTCACAGGGAGTGGTATCTATGCACCTGATGGACCCAGGGCATTTCATTACAATATGGAAACAGAGAACGGTCACCTCCTGGTTGCGGAACTGAGTTCACAACCTCGTCTTTCTCCCACCTACCCTTCTGCTATTAACTGGAGCGCGTATGCCACAAGTGTCAAACAATTCTCACCAGATGACCATAATTTCAGTGGAGTCATTTTCTTTGATAAATTCACCTTCACTGAACTCACTAAGCCTGAAGGAAATCGTACAGTTTGCCAGAAAGACCTTTGCTGTCATTTGAGCTACAGGATGGTGGAGAAGCAAGAAGATGAAGTTTATGTGCTGGGTGCTTTTGATGGCCTTCATGTTGTTGAAGGAGAATACTATTTGCAGGTAAAGCTTATTTTGGGGGACACGTGGAATACTTCATATATATGTTTATAAGACTTCTTTGGATGGGAGATGCTTTTGGATCCTGGGAGAAAAAAGGGACAGTGGTGTTTTCTCATGTTCCCCTCCATGGCCCTTTGGTTGCTAGTGATGAGTTGATCCTGTAATTTCTAATGAGTCTGCTTGCCCTTCATGCCAAAAGTAGCAAGTCTTGGAATGGCCCTGGGTACAAACTCAGAGTTCATGCGAAAAGAGGGAATTGATCTTATATGGTAATAAATTATTCCACAATATAATGGATCTTTATATTCTCCACCCCTTTCTCTCTCTCCTGCTACCACTCCCCCCCAATTCACTTCACCATTTGCATTGTCCACTATGCTGTCTTAGAGACAGACTTCAGGATGGTAAGTAGCAGAAAGATGTCTTTGAGATGCTGTTAGAGACTTTGAAAATTGGAATGCAACAATCTTTTTCTGTCTCTTTCATCAGAGTTGATCTTTATCTGATGATTATTTTTAAAATATCAGTTCATTGCATTCAACTGTAAAAGACATTTTACTCAGCTGAATTCACAAAGATTGAGTTTTTTCTTATTTGCCATGTCATGTCAATGAAGTATATATAAAGTATCAAAGTTTTATTGGAAATGTCCAAGGTTTTGCTCTGTTAACCAAACATTTGGGAAAGACTGTGATTTACCATTAAATGCTATCTTGCTGGAAATATTAATTTGTTTAGTCGCATTACATAATATGGACTGTCCTTTGTTTTTTGAGCAAATCTATTGCATTGGCTAATTACTGACAGGTCCTTTTTAGATTTACTTTCGTCTACCTATCAGCAACCACTTTCCTTACCAGTTGTCACAGATTATAATCCCATTATGTGTCTTGATGTTTTAGCCACCCTATATCTCCTTTGATACATTTTCAAAAAGTCACTTTGATGGAATCAAAGTTCTTGTTCGGTCCACTTGATAAAATTATTTTAGTTCTTGCTGAATGTCCAGTGCTGTGGACCAAGTCTTTTATTTCTCCATAAAACAAGCTACAGCAGTTTATGCTGCCTCACGTTACCCTCTGATACACATCGACCCCAACCTGGAGGAATTGTCTCTGGGAATAAAAGGCTAAATCAGTCTCTGTACCCATTCCAACCTTGGCATCTCTGCTGAGATGTCCAGCACAAGGGTGTCAGTTGTGGTGCTGGCTTTATTATGTAGACACCTATCCACCAAGGATTGGATGGAGACATCCAAATTAACTTCTGATAGACCACCACCCAGGCCACTAAGGGTACGTCTACACTACCCGCCGGATCGGTGGGTAGTGATCGATCTATCGGGGATCGATTTATTGCGTGTAGTGTAGACGTGATAAATCGATCCCCGATCGCTCTCCCGTCGACTGCTGAACTCCAGCAGTGCGAGAGGCGGAAGCAAAATCGCCGGGGGAGCCGCAGCCGTCGATCCAGTGCCGCAAGGATGCGAAGTAAGTAATTTTAATTTGATCTAAGATACGTCAACTTCAGCTACGCTATTCTCGTAGCTGAAGTTGCGTATCTTAGNCGCCGCAAGGATGCGAAGTAAGTAATTTTAATTTGATCTAAGATACGTCTACGAAGTTGCGTATCTTAGATCGATTTCCCCCCCCCCAGTGTAGACCAGGCCACTAAGTGATTTTGTTGCTAATAATGTGTATAAGATTGCCTGAGCTCTCCATCAAAGAACTTGTCTTAGTGTTATTGGTAAAAAGTCAACTTTTCGATGGAGGAGTGGGAAGAACAAGTGGAAACTCTAGAGGTGGCTCTTAGGGAGAGCATAAAAAAGGGTCCAGGCCAAAGGTGCTGACTTTTAGTTTTCCCTGGGGGTGCTCCACCCTCACTCTTCCCCAAGGTCCGGCCCCCACTCCGCCCCTTCCCCCAACACCCTGCCCTCACTCTGCCTCCTCCTGCCCCTGCTTTGCCCCCCTCTCCCAAGACCCTGCCCTTGCTCTGACCCCTCCCCATAGGTCCCGCCCTTACTCTGCCTTTTCCCACCTCTGCTCTGCCCCACCTCTGGACCCTTCCCTCCCGCTGCTCTCCACCCTGCCCCAAGCCCATCTCCCAGCCACCAAACAGCTGTGGCTGGTGGGTACTGAGCACCCACTATTTTTTTCCAGGGGTGCTCCAGCCCCGGAGCACCCATGGAGTTAGTGCCTAAGGTCTAGAAAACTGGAACAGTCTAGGGTGGAATAGGACAAAGGAAGGGGGACAAAGTGTCAAGCAGGAGCAGAGGTTTCCAGTGGGTGGGTGGATCTGGAAAGGCTACAAGGCCAAACCCAGCTGGTAGAGAGAAACCGCTGCCTTTGTATGCACTACCTGAGGGAGCAGAGAGACATGCTGGGGAGAGGAGCTGGAGAGCTGGAAACTCTTTGATCCAAAAAGTTGTTCCTGATGCACTAACTTAGTGCATCATTGGCATAAGAATTGAGCTGAGTTGGTACCATCTGGTCTTGAGGAAAATAAAGTCAAATTTTACTATTAGTAAAATGATTCTCCTAAATGTGCGTTCCTTTTCTCTTTCCCATAGATATGCACACTATTGAAGTGTAAAAGCACAGACTTGAAAACCTGTGGGCAGCCAGTGGCTACTGCTCACACCAGGTTTGAAGCATTCTCTCTCAGTGGTACATTTGGCACTAGTTACGTCTTCCCAGAAGTCTTGCTCAGTGAGGTTCAGCTGGCGCCTGGCGAATTTCAGGTAGGAGAATGTCTTTGAGCTGCTTCAAACTAGCTTCTCACCGGGCTCATAGGGGAAAGTAACAAAATTATTGCAACAAAGTCAAAACAAAGCTAAGACAAACTTTTTAATAGTGGGGGGAAAAAACATGTATTGGGTTCCCTTTCGTTTTAGCAATTGGCCTCAGAAAGCAATTTGGCTTTGTATGTTATGGTTCCAAGACTTTACTTAATTAAACTGTTTCTTCAAACTATTTAACATTTACCTTATAAATGCATGTCACTTGTGCACCATGTAATATTACTGCTTTGTTAATGGTGTAATTTTATTATCCTCTTCTTCAACTAGGTATTAAGTGATGGACGTTTGATCAGTCAGAGTGGTGCATCTAAACCAGTTTTAACAGTGACGCTTTTTGGGAGGTGGTATGAGAAGGACCCACCATAACCACACTAGATATTGTTATTTCAGAATAACAATGTCCCATAATGCATCATCTACCTAAACAATAACCAATGTGTTGTTTGCTGTTATAATTGTGCTTTGTTTAGTAAATATACAGCAGCCTATTTCATTACTATCGCATATTGAGAAATAAATCAACTGTGACTACTATTTTATGACTACTTATCTTTTGACACTGTTGAATAGCAGTTGCCTTTGTCTCACTGACTTCTGGAATTTGTTCTTTCTAGCATGCAAAAAACTGAGCGTTATGAACCTTATGTTAACTGCATATCAAAATACTATTACATATTTTATAATTTTAGATAACTATGGGATTAATAAATAAAATAAGTACAGGCCTGATCCTGCATAATAAATGCCAGATAGAAAGGCACACAAATGCAAGGAATAGAACCTACCCAGCATGCTGCCCAAGGAGATGTGGCCTGTTCACTTCCTGTGTTTCCTATTATGAGTCCAACACTCGCCATGTTTACCACAGCCCCTTCCTTCCGCAGTTTCTCCATGACCTTCTGTGTGCCATACCCTCCTGCTCTTTGGCACACTGGACCGTTGCACTATATTGAAGGCCCTTTATTTTCAGTTTTAACTAGTTTTTATGGAAAAATCCCTGGGTTTAAAAAAAAAAAGCCATTATTTGTTGTTGTTTTTTTTACCAATTTTAATGCAAATTTTGGAAGTGCCAGAACTTCCTGGACTCAGCTACCTGCTCCAGAAGGAGAAATGGGTGGGAGTCAGCTTGGCGACTCTGACTCATCCCCTGGGAATATAAGGGCAGAAGGTTTTAAAAGTTGTAAGTCTGGGTGTTAGAAGCCCTTTCTCCAGACAACAAGGAAGACAGCACCCACCCTCCCTTCCCTTGAGGTAGCGAATATTAGGTTTAGTTAGCCCCTGCTGTGGGCATTGCGCTAGTCACTCCTTTTTAGTGGGGCTGGGAAGGAATTTTTCCCTCACCACTATATTGGCTTAGGTGAAGTGGGGGTTTCAGGGAGGACCTATTATGGTGAGGAGGAATGGGAGTTAGGCCATATGTCGCAACTCATTTTGTAAGTGTGGGGCGGATGTCCAGTGCTGCTACTCCATAGGGAAGGCATCCAGTGACTGGAAAAATGGCCTGGTAAAGGACTTAAAAAGGAGGTGCTGCTTAAAGGAATGGGGGGGGGGAGGGGTTCAGGGCTCCTGTGATTGGTATGGCAGGGAGCCAACCAACGCCACCTTTCTTGTAGCCCACCTTAACCCTCCTACAAGGCGGGTGGATGGTAAGGTCCAAGCCATGGGTTGGCTGGGGGACCTGGATGGAAAATAAAAGGGGTGGGGGGACTGGTGGAAGCCCTGGTTAGTTATTTAAATGAACATGACACTGCCTACACTGTACACTTTTGTCTGCCGGGTAATCCCAGGCATCTAATAATAAAGCTGCTGCCTGATTAAATCCATATCAAGTGTTGCCTGTCCTTTCGGTATAGCTGGACAACAAATCATGCCAAACCAACCTAATTTCCTTCTTTGATAGGATACTTGCCTAGTGGGGGGTGGGTGAGGGGAGGGGAGCAGTAGACACATTGTATCTTGATTTCAATAAGACTTTTGATGCAGTCCCACATGACATTCTCATAAACGAGAAATGTGGTCTAAATGAAATTACTATAAAGTGGGTGCACAACTGGTTGAAAGACCGTACTCAGAGTAGTTATTAATGATTTGCTGTCAAACTATGGGGATGTATCCATTGGGGTCTAACACTATTTTCATTAATTACTTGGATAATGAAGTGGAGAACGTGTTTATAAAATGTGCACGTGACACCAAGCTGAGAAGGGTTGCAAGCACTTTGGAGGATAGGATTAGAATTAAAAATGACCTTGACAAATTGGAGAATTTGTCTGAAATCAACAAAATGAAATTCATTAAAGACAGGTGTAAAGTGCTACACTTAGGAGAGAAAAAATCAAAGGCACAACTAAAAAAATGAGGAATAACGAGGTAGGTGGTAATTTTTGAATGGTTTGTCAGTAGGTGGCACCAGAACTTCATGTTCTTTGGAAGATTTGTGTTCCTCTGTCATTTCGGTGCTATATGTAGCAAGGATTCAGCAGGTGTGTAATTGCTATGGCTACTTTTTTCTAAGTGCTGTTGTTGCACTTGTAAGCTTACTCTGTTAGAGTGATGTGATGGCTTTGAACAGCAGGAGGTGCACAGCCTTAAAGGAGTGAAGATACTTTAAAAGGCTGGAATTTAACTTTTCAGAGGGCCCAAGGATGGCATCTACCTGATAATTATTATCAGAGGGGTAGCCGTGTTAGTCTGAATCTGTAAAAGCAGCAAAGAATCCTGTGGCACCTTATAGACTAACAGACGTTTTGCAGCATGAGCTTTCNCGAAGTAAGTAATTTTAATTTGATCTAAGATACGTCTACGAAGTTGCGTATCTTAGATCGATTTCCCCCCCCCCAGTGTAGACCAGGCCACTAAGTGATTTTGTTGCTAATAATGTGTATAAGATTGCCTGAGCTCTCCATCAAAGAACTTGTCTTAGTGTTATTGGTAAAAAGTCAACTTTTCGATGGAGGAGTGGGAAGAACAAGTGGAAACTCTAGAGGTGGCTCTTAGGGAGAGCATAAAAAAGGGTCCAGGCCAAAGGTGCTGACTTTTAGTTTTCCCTGGGGGTGCTCCACCCTCACTCTTCCCCGAGGTCTGGCCCCCACTCCGCCCCTTCCCCCAACGCCCTGCCCTCACTCTGCCTCCTCCTGCCCCTCCTTTGCCCCCCTCTCCCGAGACCCTGCCCTTGCTCTGACCCCTCCCCATAGGTCCCGCCCTTACTCTGCCTTTTCCCACCTCTGCTCTGCCCCACCTCTGGACCCTTCCCTCCCGCTGCTCTCCACCCTGCCCCAAGCCCATCTCCCAGCCACCAAACAGCTGTGGCTGGTGGGTACTGAGCACCCACTATTTTTTTCCAGGGGTGCTCCAGCCCCGGAGCACCTATGGAGTTAGTGCCTAAGGTCTAGAAAACTGGAACAGTCTAGGGTGGAATAGGACAAAGGAAGGGGGACAAAGTTTCAAGCAGGAGCAGAGGTTTCCAGTGGGTGGGTGGATCTGGAAAGGCTACAAGGCCAAACCCAGCTGGTAGAGAGAAACCGCTGCCTTTGTATGCACTACCTGAGGGAGCAGAGAGACATGCTGGGGAGAGGAGCTGGAGAGCTGGAAACTCTTTGATCCAAAAAGTTGTTCCTGATGCACTAACTTAGTGCATCATTGGCATAAGAATTGAGCTGAGTTGGTACCATCTGGTCTTGAGGAAAATAAAGTCAAATTTTACTATTAGTAAAATGATTCTCCTAAATGTGCGTTCCTTTTCTCTTTCCCATAGATATGCACACTATTGAAGTGTAAAAGCACAGACTTGAAAACCTGTGGGCAGCCAGTGGCTACTGCTCACACCAGGTTTGAAGCATTCTCTCTCAGTGGTACATTTGGCACTAGTTACGTCTTCCCAGAAGTCTTGCTCAGTGAGGTTCAGCTGGCGCCTGGCGAATTTCAGGTAGGAGAATGTCTTTGAGCTGCTTCAAACTAGCTTCTCACCGGGCTCATAGGGGAAAGTAACAAAATATTGCTACAAAGTCAAAACAAAGCTAAGACAAACTTTTTAATAGTGGGGGGAAAAAACATGTATTGGGTTCCCTTTCGTTTTAGCAATTGGCCTCAGAAAGCAATTTGGCTTTGTATGTTATGGTTCCAAGACTTTACTTAATTAAACTGTTTCTTCAAACTATTTAACATTTACCTTATAAATGCATGTCACTTGTGCACCATGTAATATTACTGCTTTGTTAATGGTGTAATTTTATTATCCTCTTCTTCAACTAGGTATTAAGTGATGGACGTTTGATCAGTCAGAGTGGTGCATCTAAACCAGTTTTAACAGTGACGCTTTTTGGGAGGTGGTATGAGAAGGACCCACCATAACCACACTAGATATTGTTATTTCAGAATAACAATGTCCCATAATGCATCATCTACCTAAACAATAACCAATGTGTTGTTTGCTGTTATAATTGTGCTTTGTTTAGTAAATATACAGCAGCCTATTTCATTACTATCGCATATTGAGAAATAAATCAACTGTGACTACTATTTTATGACTACTTATCTTTTGACACTGTTGAATAGCAGTTGCCTTTGTCTCACTGACTTCTGGAATTTGTTTTTTCTAGCATGCAAAAAACTGAGCGTTATGAACCTGATGTTAACTGCATATCAAAATACTATTACATATTTTATAATTTTAGATAACTATGGGATTAATAAATAAAATAAGTACAGGCCTGATCCTGCATAATAAATGCCAGATAGAAAGGCACACAAATGCAAGGAATAGAACCTACCCAGCATGCTGCCCAAGGAGATGTGGCCTGTTCACTTCCTGTGTTTCCTATTATGAGTCCAACACTCGCCATGTTTACCACAGCCCCTTCCTTCCGCAGTTTCTCCATGACCTTCTGTGTGCCATACCCTCCTGCTCTTTGGCACACTGGACTGTTGCACTATATTGAAGGCCCTTTATTTTCAGTTTTAACTAGTTTTTATGGAAAAATCCCTGGGTTTAAAAAAAAAAAGCCATTATTTGTTGTTGTTTTTTTTACCAATTTTAATGCAAATTTTGGAAGTGCCAGAACTTCCTGGACTCAGCTACCTGCTCCAGAAGGAGAAATGGGTGGGAGTCAGCTTGGCGACTCTGACTCATCCCCTGGGAATATAAGGGCAGAAGGTTTTAAAAGTTGTAAGTCTGGGTGTTAGAAGCCCTTTCTCCAGACAACAAGGAAGACAGCACCCACCCTCCCTTCCCTTGAGGTAGCGAATATTAGGTTTAGTTAGCCCCTGCTGTGGGCATTGCGCTAGTCACTCCTTTTTAGTGGGGCTGGGAAGGAATTTTTCCCTCACCACTATATTGGCTTAGGTGAAGTGGGGGTTTCAGGGAGGACCTATTATGGTGAGGAGGAATGGGAGTTAGGCCATATGTCGCAACTCATTTTGTAAGTGTGGGGCGGATGTCCAGTGCTGCTACTCCATAGGGAAGGCATCCAGTGACTGGAAAAATGGCCTGGTAAAGGACTTAAAAAGGAGGTGCTGCTTAAAGGAATGGGGGGGGGGGAGGGGTTCAGGGCTCCTGTGATTGGTATGGCAGGGAGCCAACCAACGCCACCTTTCTTGTAGCCCACCTTAACCCTCCTACAAGGCGGGTGGATGGTAAGGTCCAAGCCATGGGTTGGCTGGGGGACCTGGATGGAAAATAAAAGGGGTGGGGGGACTGGTGGAAGCCCTGGTTAGTTATTTAAATGAACATGACACTGCCTACACTGTACACTTTTGTCTGCCGGGTAATCCCAGGCATCTAATAATAAAGCTGCTGCCTGATTAAATCCATATCAAGTGTTGCCTGTCCTTTCGGTATAGCTGGACAACAAATCATGCCAAACCAACCTAATTTCCTTCTTTGATAGGATACTTGCCTAGTGGGGGGTGGGTGAGGGGAGGGGAGCAGTAGACACATTGTATCTTGATTTCAATAAGACTTTTGATGCAGTCCCACATGACATTCTCATAAACGAGAAATGTGGTCTAAATGAAATTACTATAAAGTGGGTGCACAACTGGTTGAAAGACCGTACTCAGAGTAGTTATTAATGATTTGCTGTCAAACTATGGGGATGTATCCATTGGGGTCTAACACTATTTTCATTAATTACTTGGATAATGAAGTGGAGAACGTGTTTATAAAATGTGCACGTGACACCAAGCTGAGAAGGGTTGCAAGCACTTTGGAGGATAGGATTAGAATTAAAAATGACCTTGACAAATTGGAGAATTTGTCTGAAATCAACAAAATGAAATTCATTAAAGACAGGTGTAAAGTGCTACACTTAGGAGAGAAAAAATCAAAGGCACAACTAAAAAAATGAGGAATAACGAGGTAGGTGGTAATTTTTGAATGGTTTGTCAGTAGGTGGCACCAGAACTTCATGTTCTTTGGAAGTTTTGTGTTCCTCTGTCATTTCGGTGCTATATGTAGCAAGGATTCAGCAGGTGTGTAATTGCTATGGCTACTTTTTTCTAAGTGCTGTTGTTGCACTTGTAAGCTTACTCTGTTAGAGTGATGTGATGGCTTTGAACAGCAGGAGGTGCACAGCCTTAAAGGAGTGAAGATACTTAAAAGGGCTGGAATTTAACTTTTCAGAGGGCCCAAGGATGGCATCTACCTGATAATTATTATCAGAGGGGTAGCCGTGTTAGTCTGAATCTGTAAAAGCAGCAAAGAATCCTGTGGCAGCTTATAGACTAACAGACGTTTTGCAGCATGAGCTTTCATCCGAAGAAGTGGGTATTCACCCACGAAAGCTCATGCTGCAAAACGTCTGTTAGTCTATAAGCTGCCACAGGATTCTTTGCTGATAATTATTTTAACCCTGATGATAATTTTACATAGTTATGTTTTTGATTAGATTTGGCCACAGTGACATTCGTCCTTTTTTTTCTCCAACCCATTGCACAGCTCAATGCAGGTTCAGTTAATTTAGCAGTAGAAAATCCAACTTTGATTCCAACTCTGCTTTCCAAAAGGTTCTGATGAACTCATCAGCTTTGCTGGCTGTGGGCATGTGGAACTGCAAGACAAGTAAACATGGCCACAGATGATCCTGTCCATCAGAACAAGAACATAGATTTGGGCTCGGGTTTGCCAGTGGGTCAGCAGCACAGTCCATCAAGTGAGCCACCTATCTATGGGGAAATCAGTTTGATATGGACAAGAGTAAGGAGCTGTTAAGAGGGACAAGAAATCCTCTCCATGTAACCATGTTTCTTCTGTGTATGTGTGTGTTCTACACCTTGTCTTCTGTGACTGTCTGTCACTTCAGGGTATGTACAATATTCCCATTCAAACCTAGAAAACTACCTTGATTCATGTTGTAAGGAGCTGGGAAAAGATACTGTATTGTGAAAAGAAAAAAGTTAAGAAATTAGAAGCTAGGTTTTTTGGTTGGTTTTTTTTTTAAAAAAAAAGCTTAACAGACCAAGGGTTTTAAATTATGGTAAGAGCAGAGCAATAATGAGGTTTAAACTAGAAAGAGAAGTTTTTGGGAAATGGAAGAGTCTGTGGATTCATGCCATTCACACCACCCAAAGGGAATTCAGTGATTGAAATATTAACTCTAAGGCCAGGTTTACATTACAGAGCTATATCGGTATAACTATGTCACTCAGAGGTGTGAAAAGTCCACACCCCTGAGCAACGTAGTTTTACCAGCTGTGAAGACAGCGCTACGTCAATGGGAGTGTTTCTCCCACCTACACAGCTATCACCTCTCAGGGAGGTGGATTCTTCCACTATGCTGATGGAAGAAACTCACTCATCAGCGTAGTAGCATCTTCACTAAAGCATTACAGCTCAGCTGCGTCGATGCAACTGCACTGCTCTAGTGCTGTATGTGAAGACAAGCCCCGAGTCTGTTTCATCCCCAGGGCCGGTGCAAGGATATTTTGCGCCCGAGGCAAAACTTCCACCTTGCGCTTACCCTCCCCTTGCCCCTNCCCTCCGTCGTGCTGCAGGGTTAAGTTTCACTTTCCCTCGCCTCAGGAGGCAGCTGCGCCCGGCCCCAGGCACGGCACGTTGGAGGGCGAAGCTCACCTGAGCTCAGGACCGCGTCCTGCCTCCCGCAATGGCTCCATCCCTCTGCCACGCTGGTCGCTGCGCCCAGCCGGCTGTCTCCTCCTTGCTCCGCCGCAGGCTCCCACTGACCATCCTGCGTGGCACCCCTCGCTGCGGGCGCGCGTTTGTTATGGAGGCCTCGCTCCCCGCCCTGCCCCATTCAGCTGACTCCCATGACGCCAGACACCACTTTTTGGCACCCCCAAATCTTGGCACCCTAGGCGGCCGCCTAGTTCACCTAGTGGTTACACCAGCCCTGTTCATCCCTCATTCCGATTCTTACTTTGCTTTGATCCTGTTCATTCAAAATGAACCCAAAATGAACTAGATTTTGGTGGTGTGTTAAAATTGTGATCTATCACTTCAAATTCTCAGGGGTTTTCCTGGTCCTGCTTACAAAGAGGAGGTTCTGTATGGAAGCACGTTATCAGTGTCAGTCTGCAGACAGCCTGCTTATAGTAATGTGGGGTGAGTTGTGTTTCTGTTTTAGGGAGCAGCCTACTTTCTCTCTCTCTGGTTTTGGTTTCTTTTGTATTATTATTCTGAATTCCAAAAAAGAAAGTAGTGTCATGGTGCACCTTCGGGTATGTTATGGTTTAATGTAACTTGTCTGTGTGTATGCTGTGAACATAACAGATTTGCTCCTGCATCAATGCATGAAAGACTCAGTTCTTTGGCAAGGAAAAGCTCTATCTATGTGGTTGTAATCACTGGGGACAAGAAGCCATGTAATTCCAGTGAGCCTAACAACCTCAGTGATGGTCGCTATCGGTGCAATACAAATATTGATTTTGATTCAGAACAAAGATTGATGGAACAATACCACAAGGTAAGAAATGGCTTTTGCTTGGTTAAGTAATTAATTCCTTTTCACCATTCTGGCATCTTTTCAAATATTTTTTAGAATTAATTTAAAGCTAGTAATAGGTTGGCAGTGTTGAAGGCTTAGCCACAGACTAGTGAAGGGCTCTCACCTCTAGAATTTGGTTCACTTGGATGTCTTGAGCTGTCCCTCACTGCAAACCCATTTATTTCCTCAGCATTTTGCCTGAGTTGGTGAGGAGAGGTCATATTTGCATTTCTTTTTATTTTATCCGCTAAATTTTGTGGTTAGCCTTGTCACAGTTTCAAAGTTCACCTTTGACCCCCCCTCTCCTCATCTCCTTTGAGGATGCATATGTAAGGTTTTAGGCTTCCCAGCCATAACTTTTCTTGGGGAGAAGACTTGCATCTCTCTCCCTCCAGACTGGGGGCTTAGACTTGCAATCACTTTGCACCTCACTGTGATGTCTCCAGTCAGGTCTGACCAGGGTCCAGCACCTGTGGCGAACTCTTTCTCCAGGGGCTACAACTGTCTGTGTGCCCCAGTTCCCAATCAGCCTTCACAGAGCAAAGTGCATTTCCTCTTTAGGCAAAGGCTTTTCAGAGGAAAAACATATAAAAGAACTTACCACACATGGTAAAAATTTACCAGAGCTTATCCCCACATCCAACATAGGGCTCTGATAGGTGCTAGTCTTTCAGACCACACAACTGGGTTTTCCCCCATTGTTGCTAGTCCATGTCAGCTTTTAGATCAGGAACCAGACCCCAACTGCACTGTTCAGCTGTTTTTTTTATGCGGCTCAGACCTTTGGTCTCCTGTCTTCAGGAACAGGTAACCACCAGTCAAAGTCCTCTCCTCAAGGCATAGCTTCAAAAGGCAGGATTTTTGCATAACTGGGATTGTGGAATTTGCATTAACCTCTGCCCAGGGATTCCCAAGGAAACCCACGTAACACTTATTATCCCCAAAGTCTGTGCTCATCCGGCACATTTCAGTATAGTCATTTGAACTCCTCACACTTCCCAGGTCTTACATGTGTCACAAACCTCTTATTTAGTACTGCATCTGAAGAAGTGAGGTTTTTTACCCATGAAAGCTTATGCCCAAATAAATCTGTTAGTCTTTAAGGTGCCACCGGACTCCTTGTTGGTTTTTGTGGATACAGACTAACACGGCTACCCCTCTGATACTTATTTAGTACTGGCTACCTTACTTAGATTGTATGCTCTTTGAGGCAAAGGACTGTCTTTTTGTTGTGTGTTTGTGCAGTGCATAGCATAATGAGGTCCTAATCCATGACTGGGGCTCCTAGGCACTACAGTAATGCCTTTAGTAAATAATAGTACTGTAATACCTATTTGTGTCATTTTCATAAAATGTATGTTAACTTATAGCAGCGATGACTCATTATAAAAATTGGAAACCTCTTACTCAGTTCTGGCTCTGAATGTGTTTGCAGTGAATGTTACAACTAATATAATAGTTCAGGTTTAGTGGCATAAGCGTATCCACCAGAAAGCACAGTGGTGAGAGCTCTAGTTGTTAACCTACAGCCAGTTTATAAGACTATCACACAGTGATTCAGTTTTTATTCCTAATATGATTTTTTGGATAGTATAATCTGTTTAGGTCAGAAACACAGTTTGATTACCCTAAACAAGCCAGAGATTGTGACTTTCAACACACCCTTTCGACAGTTCAGCTTTTTCACTTGCTGTGACATATTTTTTCATTGCCCTGTTTTGACTGCTATGGAAATCCATTCAGCTTGGGCTAGAGGGATCAGGGCCGGCTCTAGGGTTTTTGCCACCCCAAGCAAAAAAAACAAAAAACAAAAACAAAAAAACCCCTCTGAGAGCACCCGGAATGCCACCCCTGAAATTGTGCCGCCCCAAGCATGTGCTTGGTTTGCTGGTGCCTAGAGCCGGTCCTGATAGGGATGGGTGTTAATTCTTCCAGGTAATACACACAACATCAGCATGGCTATGAACTGATAATTTGCAGTTTGGAGATAAAGTGAATTAGCTTCATGATATTGGATCTTTAATCTGTGACTCTTGTTTACAGACAGAAGTCAAAGCAGCACACGTTCATCTGCTTTGCTTCTATTACATTGGTTTGCAGGCAGGCTAGATAGCTACATTTATTTCCCCAGATGATAATTATTCTTCTGTGTTCTCTTTTGGCAACTTTCTCTCCAGTCTTGTTTTGTAGAGCTCAAGATTTAAAATTGATCCATGTTTGAGAATAATCAAATAATCTTGATTTGAGTTAACTTTAAAGTTATGTATATTTAAAATGCAGCAAAACATGGTCCCACTTCTTTTTGCCCCTCTGGGGCACCTGGCACTGGCCACTGTCAGAAGACAGGACACTGGGCTAGATGGACCTTTGGTCTGACCCTGAATGGCCATTCTTATGTTCACCCTAACTCAGATTAGATTTATAGCATTGTTTATGCTGTTTGTGTTCTAAATGGCTCCAGTTTTAAATCCATCTAAAATAAATAGAGACATTTTTAAATTGCCGATTTTCAGTATTTTTAACTTTAAAAATGAAAATGTTTATATAGCTGTGAACTGGTCTACTGTTCTCTCAGATGTAATGTGATGACACTGATGCTGGCAGGCCAGGTGCCAATTCATGCCAAGGTCCCCATGCCTCAACTGAATACTGACAAATGCATAGCTGAAATCAGTCTGGCTCACCTGTCTGTTAGTATTGTTAAAATAGGTACTAGAATGATAAGAATGTGTTCAGTGTTTAGACTTTAGTGAATGCTTGTGAACTGCTGCATGCACTAATCTCATTTATAACATCTGTATCCCACATTGTAAGGTAATATTGGAACATTTGCATTGTGAGCCTTTGTAGCAGTGTAAATCACCGAACAGGAGAGAGACATTATCTAGTGTGAAATGCTAGTCTCCAAAAGAAGGTGTTATATCCTGCACAACAAGGAAGGCCCATCAACACCAGATAGACTAGAGTAGAACATTAAAGAGAACAACAGTCTTTGTTGTTTATACTCTTTTGCCCCTTCCCCAATGAAGATGTCTCCCAAGTTAATACCACCCATCAGCTGAGTTTGCGGCTCAAGGCAGAAGGGAGGAAGGGAATAAAAACCCCAAACAAGGAGGAAGTGTATCTCATTGCTTCATGGAGTCACATTGCGGGAAAGGGTGTATTTTCCGGGGCCACCTTGGTAGCTGACCAGCCCACTTCACTCAGATGTGCTGTTCAGTCACTATACATTTGAATACTTCGGTTGCATACACTGAATTTTCCCGCCAGCAGTTTGGAATAACATCTCCCTTTGCCAAGAGGGCTCCACAAGAACAATTGTGTCCTCCAAAATGCGAAAAGCCTGAAATGATAGAAAAAGCCTTTTGTAGCACGGCCACAGAATGCCTCCTCTCCAACCCAATTAGTTATGCAATTTTTGTAAAACAAAAACAGCTTAGCATTTTTACTTGCCATTGTCTCAGTACTACTTTAATTGCAATTAACCAGGCTGTGTCTGGGGAAATTCTGTGGAATGAAGTATCCCTTCACATTATATTGCGGTTCAGTTCTGTACCAATATACTTTCATGGACCATTCCAACAGGAAGCGTTTCCATGATGAACTTAGTTCTTGAGAGGGCCAACAAGCAGGTCCATTACCAGAATCAGAGGGACTTAAGACTGGAGACAAGGCATACTGAGAGGCAGGAGGAAAGGCTGAGACTGGCTGCACAGTTTTAGGACAGGGTTTCAGTACAGGAGCAGGCACTTGCTACGCAGTTTCTGGACCAGGAATGGCGGCTAAGGGAGGAGGACTGAGCTCAGCAGAGAGAGCTCTTTGAGCAGATCATCTCAGTCATGGCTGCAAGATTACTGGCTCCTGCTGCCTCTGCCACACTATGGCCCGATTCTTCTGCAACATACTCTCCGCCCAGAAACAGTTTGGAAAACTTCATGTCTGGGAGGCCCATGCAATTGGGCTCCATAAGCAGCTAGGCAGGGCAGCTAAAACCTATGCAGTCCTCTGTCTTGACCCCCCTTTCCTGTGGATACCTCCACTTCCACCCCGATGCCAGGTATGCAGAAAATGGGGCAAGAAGGGAAAAGAGAACAGGGAACCTGGGGACATGCAGCCGTAGTTTTTTTTTTTGCCATGTTTGCACTTGTTCATGCACTTTTTTTTCCCCTCCTGAAATGTGTTTTTGTAACTGGTGTTTGGGTGTTGTAATGGCAGCTGGCCTGCCTGGCAATGGGTGACTGTTATTAGAACAGTACACTTTTATACATAAAGCCTTTTACGTCATCAAGAAAACTTGCTGCTCTCACTGCATCTCATCATACAATCATGATGTGAAATAATAAAGCTAAATTCATGATCAGGAACAATTAGGAATTAGTAAGCAAACACTATTCCTCTGTACATCAGGTACAACAATCCACACTTCAATCACTTCCTTATATGAATCCACGCTGTGAATCATCTTACGCCCTCCACCCCATTTCATAAGTCATGTCATGTCATTCATAACTTCATTGCATAGCAATCAAGCTCCCACACCCCGCAATCAGTTAGCCTTCCTCCCTAGCACATTCATCGAGGTCCTATTCCCCCTCTTCCATTGGGCCACGCAAGGCCCCAGTGTGGGAGCAAAAAGCATCCCTGACTTCAGTAACCCGGGTGCATCCAGCTCCAGCTGCGGTAGCTGCACTTTCTGGCTGAGGGGACCAGTTCAGCATCCCCTTGCTGTCATGGGTCCATTCGGGGGAAAATGGTTCACCTCTGACTTTGCAAAGATTGTGAAGATCGCAGCAAGCCACAGTAAAGCAGGCAGCATTGATGACACTGGTGTCCAAATAGGTCTGTAGACATCTCCGAAAGCACATTCAACAACCATTCTGCACCTGCTCAGGGTGTAAGTAAACCGTCTTTTCAACGGCCTCTGAAATCAGGGTATGGTTTCATAAGCCCAGGCAAAAGGGGTCCCCCAGATTAACGGTGGGGGTGGTAATTCTGTTTATGACAATGTCATTTGGTGGGAATAGTGTCCCAGCCTGTCCATGAATGTAGACTCCTGATTGACGAATTTTTTATTTTCATTTTAAAAACAAACAAATTTTTACCACAAAATGTTTTTATTCAGAAACTTTTGACCAGCTCTTCATAAGAGATTGAATGAAATGTTAATTAGCTCTGAGGAGAAATCATAGTAAATAAACTGGAATGAGTTTGTGGTGAAAGTTTACCTTACAGAAATGCTCTTGTTCATTTTGTACAGTTGTCTTGAATGGGACTATTGCTTGCTGTTCAGTTCTGGACAGTAAAGCCTAACTGTTCAAAAGTGATTAGTGATTTTGTTTGCCTCAGTTTTTAGGTGCCCAAATTGAGACATTTTAAAAAGGGGCCTGAATTTAGGAGGGAGTGCCTCAAGATGAGTACCTGAAAATTTGAGGCATCAAAATAATTAGTTGCTACTGAAATATTTTGGTCAGGGCAAGGGCTGACTGTATGTTCTGTCTTGTACAATTCCTGAGCACAGTTGACTCTTAAATAATATACTTTGTCAAGGTATAGAAAGAATCTCTAAGTGCTTTCAGGATTGATGTAACAATCACAAATGTGTGACTGTTCACTTAATGAGGCTCATGAGATGTAGCTATTAGCCATAACAGTTTGCACAAAAGTTTCTAAGTATGTCTCCATTATGATGAATTAGCTTCAGAGGCATCAGGGTCAAATAAGGCTTCATTAGCACACTGGAACATTTTAAAAATGATGACTGTGATTTTTGTTCTATTTTTTTCCCACTCCCTTTTTCCTAATGTGTTTATAACTTTGAACAGAAGCTCCTAGGAGACTTGCAAATGTAACAGTCTATCTAGGTACTTATCGGCTTGCATCACTACACCATGGGAGCAGCTCATAAATATGTAGTGAATTTATCGTGTAAACTCGCTACCTACGAGGTGGATGGTATTATCCTCATTTCAGATGTGGGAAGTCAGGAAGAAAGACTGAAGGACTGCTCCAAGGACATATAGGAAGTCTGTGGGAGAGCTGGATGAAATTTTTCAGCCAAAATGTTTTTTCATTGGGAAATGCAGATTTGGTGACACTGAAATGCTTCACAAATCTCTATTAGTTTCACGGGATTATTTTCTTCAAAAAAATTCAAAAAAATTGAAATATTTTGCATTGACACTTTTGAAATGAAATGTTTCAAATGTTGGGTTTGAAATGTGTTTTTGATTAAAAATATCCTTTATTTTTACTTTTAAAAAGTCCTAACATTAAAAATAGTCAAAATTAAAATGAAATGTTCTGATTTTGTCAAAATGAAACATTTCATTTGATTTGAACCTCTTTTTTTTTTTTAAACATTTTGAAATTTCCAACAAACTGGAAAATCCATTATTCTCACAGCTCTGCCAAGATCATCTGAGCTCCAGTCCAGTTTTTGACTTAACAGAGAGATTTAGGTCACGTGTGTCATGTTCCTAAAACTGCCTTTAGTTAGAATGCTGCATCAAAGTATTAAACATTTAAGTTATAAACTCATGTCCTTTTATATGTCTGACAATATTACTGCTTTATTAATGGTTTATTTTTCATTCTTTCTTTAACTAGGTATAAAGTGATAGATGTTTGAAAAGCAAGAGTGGTACATCTAAACCGGTCTTAACAGTGACACTTTTCCGGAGGTGGTAGGAAAATGACCTACCGCACCCACACCGTATCTCCCCATGATGTTACTGTAGATAATTTACACATTTGCCATCACTTCAAGATAAGAATTTCCTGTAATGCATCATCTCCTTGGAAATATGGCAGTTACTGTTTGTCTTTCATGTTATGCAATCTTATAATCATGCTTTGCTTTAGTAAATATAGATCAATTTAGTTTAATTGCTTTCACTTACTGAGAAATAAGTCGACTGTCCTGGTATTTTGTGTCTACCTGCCTACTTCTTCCTTAATCACTTTTAAATAGCAGTTACACTTGGCTAATTAATTCTTCTAATTTTCCTGTAAAACATAAATTTGGGCCTCACTTTCTGTTGACTCGATCTTTTTATGGTGAGTGTGAGGTCCCTCAGGAATCTGTTCTTAGCCCTAGTCAATATCTTCATCAATGATCCTGAAGAAAATAAAATGTAAAAACCTCATTGCCTGTAAAATTTGCAAATGATACAGAAAATTGCGGAGCGTTCACATGAGATGCATGTGTTTTAATGTAGGCAAATGCAAGGCTAGATATCTAGGCACAAAGACTGTACATCACACTTGAAAGAGGGGGGAACTGTATCCTGGAATGCATTGACACTGAAAAGGACTTAGGGTATATCTATACTGCAATTAAACACCTGCAGCTGGCCTGTGTCAGGTGACTCTGGCTCACAGGGCTTGGGCTTGTGCAGCTGTAAAATTGCAGTGTAGCTGTTTGGGCTCTGGTTGGATCCCTAGCCTTGTGACCCTCCCCCCTCACAGGATTTCAGAGCTTGGTCTTGGGCTGGAGCCCAAGCTCTGAGACACCCCATGAGGGGGGGAGACTCCCAGAGCATGGACTACAGTTCAAGCCCAAACTTCCACACTGCAGTTTTACAGCCTTGTAGCCCAAGCCCCATAAGCCCGAGTCAGGTCACACAGGTCAGTTGTGGATGTTTCGTTGCAGTGTAGATAGGTTACCCTAAGGGGTCATGGTAGATAACTAAGTGAACGTGAGATCCCAGTGTAATGCTGTAGCTATGATGGTAAACAATCCTTGGATGTACAAGGAGGGGAATATCAAGTAGGAGTAAGAAGGTGGTAGTACCACTGTATATGGCATTCGTGACACCACTACTGGAATACCGTGTCCACACTTCAAAGAGGATACTGTTCTGATGGTAAATCCACCATTTAGTTTACCTACTGATGTGGTGGATTCTCCACCATTTGAAGTCTTTAAATCAAGACTGGATGACTTTCTAACAGATATAGCTTCCAAGGCCAGAAGGTACTGTTGTGATCATCTAGTCTGACTTCTTGTATAACACAGTCCATAGAACTTCCCTAAAATAATTCCTAGAACAGACCTTTTAGGAAAACATCCAAATATATAGCTATATGCTATAGCTCAAACAGAAGCAATAGGTGCAACTGATCAAAAAAATTTAAAGGAAATATTTTTTCATTGGAATTTGCTGATTTGTCAAAATCTATATATTCATAAGAACATAAAAATGGCCATACTGGGTCAGACCAAAGGTCCATCTAGCCCAGTATCCTGTCTTCCGACAGTGGCTAATGCCAGGTGCATCTGAGGGAATGAACAGAACAGGCAATTGTTGAGTGATTTATCCTCTCGCGTCCACCCCACCTTCTGGCAGTCAGAGGTTTAGGGACTCCCAAAGCACGGGGTTGTATCCCTGACCATCTTGGCTTATAGCCATTGATGGACCTATCCTCCATAAACTGAACTAATTCTTTTTTGAACCCTGTTATAGTTTTGGCCTTCACAACATGCCCAGGCAACGAGTTCCACAGATTGACTTTTGCGTTGTGCAAAGAAGTACTTGTTTTAAACCTGCTGCCTATTAATTTCACTGGGTGACCCCTGGTTCTTGTGTTACATGAAGGAGTAAATAACACTTCTTTATTCACTTTCTCCACACCATTTATGATTTTATAGACCTCTGTCATATACCCCTTAGGTCTTCTCTTTTCTGAGCTGAGAAGTCCAAGTCTTTTCAATCTCTCCTCATATGGAAGCTGTTCCATACCCTTAATCAGTTTTGTTGCCCTTCTCTGTACCTTTTCCAATTCTAATGTCTCTTTTTGAGATGGGGTGACTAGAACTGCTTGCTGTATTCCAGATGTGGACATACCATGGATTTACATAGTGGCATTATGACATTTTCTGTCTTATCGATACCTTTCCTAATGATTCCCAACATTCCGTTAGCTTTTGACTGCTGCTGCACATTGAGTGGATGTTTCCAGAGAACGATCCACAATGATCTCTTTCTCGAATGGTAGCAGCTAATTTAGATCCCATCATTTTGTATTTATAGTTGGGATTATGCTGTCCAATGTGCATGGCTTTGCATGTATCAGCATTGAATTTCATCTGCCATTTTGTTGCCCATTCCCCAGTTTTGTGAGATCCCTTTGTAACTCTTTCCCAGGACTGAAGAGGGTAGGTTTCTGTCTGCCAGACAAGTTTTGAAACCTGACTGGTTTCCTGTCAGCACAGTTTTTCAGGCTTCCACCTGACAGGGAGTGGAGAATCTGGAAGCCCTGGGAACCCCATTTTCCAAGCTTGTGACTCCTTGGCAGCTCAGACTCAGTCCCTGGAAAAGTCATGGAGCAGGTCCTCAAGGAATCAATTCTGAAGCACTTAGAGGAGAGGACAGTGATCAGGAACAGTCAGCATCGATTCACCAAGAGCAAGTCATGCCTGACTAACTTAATTGCCTTCTATGAGGAGATAACTGGCTCTGTGGATGAGGGGAAAGCAGTGGACGTGTTATTCCTTGACTTTAGCAAAGCTTTTGATACAGTCTCCCACAGTATTCTTGCTGGCAAGTTAAAGAAGTATGGGCTGGATGAATGGACTATAAGGTGATAGAAAGCTGGCTTGATCGTCAGGCTCAACGGGTAGTGGTCAATGGCTCCATGTCTAGTTGGCAGCCGGTATCAAGCGGAGTGCCCCAAGGGTTGGTCCTGGGGCCAGTTTTGTTCAATATCTTCATTAATGTTCTGGAGGATGGCATGGACTGCACCCTTAGCAAGTTTGCAGATGACACTAAACTGGAAGGAGTGGTAGATACGCTGGAGGGTAGGGATAGGATACAGAGGGACCTAGACAAATTAGAGGATTGGGCCAAAAGAAACCTGATGAGGTTCAACAAGGACAAGTGCAGAGTCCTGCACTTAGGATGGAAGAATCCCATGCCCTGCTACAGACTAGGGACTGAATGGTTAGGCAGCAGTTCTGCAGAAAAGGACCTAGGGGTTACAGTGGACGAGAAGCTGGATATAAGTCAACAGTGTGCCTTTGTTGCCAAGAAGGCTAACGGCATTTTGGGCTGTATAAGTAGGGGCATTGCCAGCAGATCGAGGGATGTGATCATTCCCCTCTATTCAACATTGGTGAGGCCTCATCTGGAGTGCTGTGTCCAGTTTTGGGCCCCACACTACGAAAAGGATTTGGAAAGAGTCCATCGGAGGGCAACAAAAATGATTAGGGGGTTGGAGCACATGACTTATGAGGAGAGGCTGAGGGAACTGGGATTGTTTAGTCTGCAGAAGAGAAGAATGAGGGGGGATTTGATAGGTGCTTTCAACTACCTGAAAGGGGGTTCCAAAGAGGATGGATCTAGACTGTTCTCAGTGGTAGCAGATGACAGAACAAGGAGTAATGGTCTCAAGTTGCAGTGGGGGAGGTTTAGGTTGGATATTAGGAAAAACTTTTTCACTAGGAGGGTGGTGAAGCACTGGAATGGGTTACGTAGGGAGGTGGTGGAATCTCCTTCCTTAGAGGTTTTTAAGGTCAGGCTTGACAAAGCCCTGGCTGGGATGATTTAGTTGGGAATTGGTCCTGCTTTGAGCAGGGGGTTGGACTAGATGACCTCCTGAGGTCCCTTCCAACCCTGATATTCTATGATTCTATGACTCCCTTGCTACAGGGCAGCTATTCATATATAAGCTGCCTCGTGGTCAGCAATCCTAGGGTCTCCAGCTCCAGGGCAGCCCACCAGGTTCCCTGGCTCTGAGGGCAACCTATCTAGCAGAGCTTCCTGGAGTCAAGGATTCCACTAAAGCAGGTAATTGTATTTTTCAGTAAATCAGAGAATTTTGAATTGGAAGTGAATTTTAGCAAAAAGCCAATTATCTTCCTCTGCATTGTTAGTCTGTCTGAATAAAGATTTATTATCGGCTTATCTTTTCAGAATGGTTAATGTTTACATCATCCTGTTGGCTAAGATTTTTCCAACAGACTGTAAAGTAGTCAGACTCATATTGTGCAACGGCTGAACTAGTGAAATTCATGTGGAATGGGTCACTTATTGTACTGGAATTGCAGGCTGCTCTGACTTTTTATGAGGCACTAACTATTGAGAAGGTACCGTAAGCTTCCGTATCTTACATTTTGAACAAAGATTTGTTTCTAGTCTGATACCTGAGAAGGGAGTTTTGTTTCAAAGCTGTGTATGCTGTGCTAAAGACTTAAGATAGATCAGTTATTCTGCAATGAATATTGGGTTTAACATAAGAAGCACTGACAGAAATAAGACTTCTGTAGTAACTGAGATGAGTGGTGGCTGGTGTGCAATGCATGCTGACAATTTCCAGTCAGTTGGTGTAAGGTGTCTAGGGGAACATTGCCAATTGGTGCAAGGAAGCCTTCAGGATGTTCTAACTTGTGCTGGGACCAGGACAGGGAGAGAGAATCAGGGAAATGTAACTGGATAACACAGATTATTATTTAGAACAGTCGCTGTTGAACTTTAAGGAAGTCATTCATCTGTTCATTCACATCCTAGAAAGAAAATAGAGAAGAAACAACATTTAGTTCACTCTGTGGCCAAAAAACTCCAAACCCAAACAAAATAAATAACAAACAAACCAATTCCCAAACCAAACCCCCTTCTCTGGGAAGAAAGGAAGACAGATTTTCTGAAAGAACTGTGATTTACTTATCTTGACTCAAATGAAAATATATACAATTAATAAACTCAACTACATCCAGGTTACTTTGTCTAGTTTCTAAAAGCAGCTCCAGATGGTATTCTAATGAACCACAAAGGTGAGGAAAATTTACTATGGTCTTTTCTGAGCTGGAATAGTTTGCTCTTCACTTGTCAATATTACTTCCTGACATCCTGAATGCTTGCCAAGGCAAACAAGATCCACCTGTCCATGGCATATCTGATCACTCAGAAAGAAGGCAGTACTTTTGAAAAGGTCCTTAACAGAAGGTATCGATCCACGGCTAAACGTTCAAATGAAATTGTAAAAATGATAGTGTTGAAAAATAGGATGCCACACATTGTTGACTTAGCTAAGATTGGTCGTAAATTTAGTGACATTTTTGCTCTCTGACTAAAATATAATGGCTTTCAAGTGCCTTTTTATTGCCTGCATCATAGAAGATCCAAGAACTGCTTGCTATTGTAGTCTCTTGAGCAAAAATAGACTAGTAGAGCATCATAATAGCTAAGGTTTCTTTTGTTTGTTTGCTTGTTTTAAAGAGAACAAAACCCTATTGCTATGTCCTCTTATGTATTTTTTATCCAATGTGACTTCATATGGAATATACATAGTAAAATAGAAACTGATAGTCATGTGAAAGAGAAGGTGGACTACAAAAGTTTTGTGATAAAATTTCTTATTAGCCTGTGGTGACTGCTATTAAATTGCAGGTCAAATTTTGAGCCTATTGAAGTCTGTGGAAGTTTTGCCACTAACATTAATAGTACAAGGATTTGACCCTATAAGTTTAATTTATGCAAACTGGATGCTCATCATTATTTTTTCAAAAAGGCCTTTTAATTTGCCTTGAAAAAATTGTCACAATGTTACTTATATTGAACTCTGAAAATCATTATACAAAATGTTAAGCAAAACTTTGATTTTTTTCACATACAAATATATTTTACAAGTAACAAAAACAAAATAAATCAAAGCTCTGCAGATACTTTTCTTCCTTGGATTTTAATTAATATCTTTTAAACAGTTAAAAATGTAGGAAAATAACTCTCAAAGAATGTTTCTGATAAAATTGGTTGGAACTGTTCAAATTTTGAAATTTAAATGAAATTTTTGAAAGTAAAAAAAAAAAAAAAAATTCTTTTAGACCAGCTCTAATTTATGTGTGTATATAAAGAAAACAAGGAGTTGGAAAGTACTGTAGGGAGGAGACCATTTCGATAGGTATACTGTACTTCTTTCATCAGACCTTATCATAAGATTATAGTGTCCTCACATCGGAGGAAGGAAGTAATACATCCTATAGTGTGTTGTAGAAAAGTCAAAAGCAAAAATAGATTTTCTTTATAAATCTAGGAAACCCTGAAATACTGGTCCCTTCCATGGATGAATCTTGCTTTATCTTTTACAGTCACAAATTGTCTTATGAAGTTCTTGGCAGCTTGGACTTGCTCGGCCAAATTTTAGTCTGAATTTGAAACTCCATGGAACTAAATAAGCAGAGGCCTTTCTAACCAAAGTGTTTTCGTTTAGCATTTAGTATTATGGTATCTAAATTCTGTTATCTAATAGCTGAAGATTTCCTTCTACTTTCTCCATTTCCTCTCCACTTGGCTATCAGGAACCCCATCAGGAACTGCCTTCATTAGGCAGTACTGACCTTGTCAATCAACCCTGCCAGGGCTCTTAAAAAGTTGAAGGGTCCAATTATAGATACAAGGACCTGGGAGATATTGGGAGAAAGGAAGCGGCCTGGGAGTAAGAAGTGTTTGGGAGGAAATCTCATTACTGTTTCTTTAAGGGAGCGGAGCCAGGAGGCTCCCCTCTCACCCAACCAATTGGGGATGAAGAGATAAAAGGGGACTAGATTGAATACTCCTCCCCCCTCATAGCAGGGCAGACACCAGTAGAAGGAGGCTGCCAAACCCTCAGAGCTTGGGGGCTAAGTGGGGCCAGCTGAGAGAGAAGCTGGATAAGACCCTACAATGGGCTGAATTGCAACCCAGCTCCAGGAGGAAAGCTGGGGACTCCTGGTGAGGAGAGGGATGATAATTACTTGAATTACCCAGCTCCAGGAGGAGGGCTGGGGCTTCTGCCATAAGGAGAGGACACAGAGAGAGCCCTGAGTGGACACTAGGAACAGAGCTTAGAGGGCAGGTGTCACCAGAACCCTTTAAGCCAGAAACACCTTGTGTTTATTTGGGACTTTTTGTTATGGATCCTCTTGCATGAGGTTTTATAATGAATGAGCCCCAAAGAGAGTACTATTGAATCAAACATCAAGATTGCTTGAAGTGGAGTTACTGGCTTTCTGGGAAGGGAAACTGAGGCAAGGAGTACATTCAGCACCACACTAACTCAGCAGGGGGTGCTCCAGGGTAGGCATGCCCTATGACACCAACGTAATGATCATTGAAATGGGTTTTGATAAAAACAAAGGGGAGCAGATTTGCATTTGATGTAAACTCATGTAGCTCCACTGAAGTAAATGATGCTACACCAATTTACACCAGATGACCCTGCAGCTGTATAGACAGAGATGTTCCATATTTAGTCATGTATTCATAGGGTCTCTGGATTTCTTCCCTATATTCCGTCCATCAAAGACCTCAGATCACATTGGCTTGGCATAAGAAAATGGGATTTAGCTGATTCTGGAGGCCAGTAACACTGCTCAGAGCATCAGCTGAAAAGAGGTACTATACTATAGGTATAGTGCTTCCTGGTCCACAGGTGTCCAGTCTTTGGCAGAAGTTGAGCATGATGCCCCTGCAGAACTCCCAGTCCCGGATAGCTGCGGATTGCATCAATTTAGTTTCTCAAGAGATTTTTTCTCTTATCACATGAAAATGTGACTGTGTGTGTTCATGTGCGTGTGTATACATACATTGGCTTACACACACATGTATATGTACAAAATAGGATTTGGGTTTGTTTGTGACCAAAGAATCAAAGCTGCACAGAAATCTGATTGAAAATATACAAGATGTTATTGCTCGTGTCCTCCCCCTCTGCTTAGTATCTCCCTCCTTCCTTTTGTTACTATAGTTTTTATGCTGAACTGCCTTGTAATACATAATGTAAACAACTATGAAAACACATAGTAACGACCCAGTAATTCATCCATAGAAACCTATTGTTTGGGGGGCAGGGAGAGGGAATTGTTTGCCCAAGCAGAAATCAAATACATTCAATACAAGAAGGGAAGAGCTAGTTTTTTAACATGGTCAGTAGAGGAAATTGGCCAGCCTTTCTGGTAGCTAGACTGGAAAATATCAAGTACTGGCAGGTGTGAGTAAAAACACTTGCGATAGCGCATTACCTAACAGATGTCATTCAGAGATGTTTCAAGAGCCAGGGCATCATGTGACTTTGTCTATAATGGTCAGAATTGTAAAGAAAAAGCCGAAAATTAGTCTCTCTCTTTTTGTGATACAGCAGAACGCTCAAACGGTCATTTTCTTAAAACTTTATGAAACTCTGCTTAAATGAATAGAGTAGATACTGTATTTTTCCATGCTAATACATTCGATTTTTACCAGACTGTTTGAAAAGAAAAACTTAATTTGCAAGGAATGATTTGAACTCTGCATTAGCTTTATGGAAGAAGTAGGCATGGAACTTCTGAGAACAGGAGTTCTCAGTCAGACCCCTTTATGTGGGTCATTTTATACAATGGGGCTTATATTTTTCATTCAGAACTTTTCTTGTGGACCACCTCCTCTTCTACGTCCAGTGGTGTGGTCGACATCAATCACACAAAACATCCCTGTGACTATTAGAATTATTTCCTTCTATAGAAAAATATTAGGAAAGGCTCCTGTTGGTGTATTTTTAATTGTCTTCTGATTTAATTTAGCAGCTGGAAATAAAGTGGAGGAGACAGCACCATGTGACCAACTAGCTCTCGGCAGGCCACCAGCCAGTGTTCCATAGATCACAATTTGAGGACCTGCACTCTAAAGTTTTTAAATGAATTTCTGGGTTACAACTGATCTTCCAGGTACCTTCCTTGCTTTTTAAAAACACCGTGGACTCAGTCCAGCCTTTCATATCTTGTTAGACTTATCTCACTCCATTTTCCTCCCCCCCCCATTCCCTATTTAGCACCAGGTGGCTGCTGAAAATATTCTTTGAGGGGCTAAGCCTGCCCTCAACTCAGCCCGCAGCAGCAGCACCTGTCCCGTGGGGCTAGGCCCAGCTCCTCACGCCAGCCTGTTGGCTCTTGCTGCTCGCAGATTCAGAGGCGCTCGCTACGGTGTCACTTGATGCATGCATCAATGCACAGGTGGGGCCCTTCCTCTGTGACTCCCTGCCCCTTCCTGTCAGGGGGAGCAGAGGGCTGATGGGGCAAGGGAACTGATAAGAGGGTGCAGGGGCTGAGGGGAGCATGGCTGAGGGGAACAGAGGGAAGTGGAGGGGATAGTGGGGCATCATTATTATCAGAATATTTATGAACATGCCACTTTTTCTGAAGAGAAGCCCTCCCCTCCCACCCCCACTCCATGGAGCAGTCAGGAAGAGGGACCCCTTCTGAGTCCCCACCCCATGGAGTTCCTCCCCCCCCCCGCCCATAGAGCAGTCAGGAAGGGGACCTCCCATCTCATGGAGCTGCTCCCCCATCCCCATGGAACAGTCAGGAAGAAGAGGACTGCCCCTCATATTGGGGACATACACTGACCCATCTTAGGGTATGTCTACACCACAATTAAACACCTGAGTCAGTTGACTTGGGCTCAGGGGGCTCAGGCTAAAGGGCTGTATAATTGCAATCAAGATGTGGGGTCCCAAAGCCCAGGTTCCAGCTCGAGCCCAAACATCTGCACCGCAATTATACAGCCCCTTAGCGCAAGCACAAGTCAGCTGACACGGGCCAGCTGCGGGTTTTTAATTGTACTGTAGATGTACCCTGGGAGTGCAACAGGCTCTTATTGGCCCTTCCTTCAGGCTCTCCAGGAGGATGGACAGTGCTCACTGCATGAGCAGCTATTCAATATTTTGTTTTGTTCTCATTACTTATTGTGGACATTATTTAACGTGTAGCCCAGCCTTATTTACTGCGCACTATTCAAACTCTGCTCCAAAGACAGAATTATTAATTTCTTCATGGACTTTCCTATGGTGCTCATCATTGTAAAATCTGTGTGACACTGAGTACCTTTCCCAGAAGAGTCCTGTGCACGCTCCAAAGCTTGTCTCTGTCACCAACAGAAGTTGGTCCAATAAAAGATATTGCCTCACCCACTTTGTCTCAAACGTTAACTAATTTATCATCATAATACCCCTGTGAGATGAGGGGTGGTGGTATTCCCACTATACCAATGGGGAGTTGAAGCACAGAAAGATTAAAGTCAAAAGTATTCAAACTAACTTTGAATTTCCAATGTGAGATGACTAGAACCTGATTTTTCAGAGTACTTACTGTTATATAGCACTTCTTATACTTCAGGGGCAGTTGTAAATGCTCAGCACTTCTGCACTTCCCCAGGGTCTCAAGTCAGGTATTCAGAAAATGAGGAAAATTAGTGACACCTCTGACAAGTTTGGTTTAAGTGACTTGCCAGCATCACCCAGGGAACTCTGTGGCAGAGGCAGGGATGGAATCCAGTTTTCCAGGGCAGCGTTCAACTGTCTTAACCATGAGGCCCTCCATTCCTTTCCTGCAACCCCCTGTCTCGTTCACTACACACCGTCCAACTTCTGCAACAAATGAAGCAGGAGTTCTACAAACAATAGCCTCCTTCACTACATAACTCTGATTTGTCCCCAGAGCAGGCCCAGCCACTTCCAGGGTGTCTCTTCCCTGGCTCCTCATCCAATCTCTGTTTCTCTCACCTTCTCCCTAGCTCCTTGTCCCAGTCTTTTTGCCCCGCCAGTCTGAGTTATCTCTCCACAACCCAGCTCCTGGTCAGGTCTGTCTCTCTTTCCCTTGTTTCCTCAACATAGGTTCCTAGTTCCAGTCTCCTTGTCCAGCCAGTTCCAGTCTCCCCTAGGCCCAGTCTACCTCCCCCCTCCTCCCAGTCAGTGTCTTTCTCTTGCAATCCCCTGCAATCCCAGTGTCACTGGACTTCTTGTTCTAATCTACTCATTTCCCACCCTTTGGTCCTGCTTTTACCTCCTCTACATTTGAATCAGATGGTTTCCTCTTCCATGCTGCCTGAGTGCCACAGGATGATCATTGAGATGATAGGAGAGACAGAGTTCCAGGGCCTGTCCCCAGCCTAGCCTGGAGCAGCTATTACAGGGATAGGCCTTCTGAGCCGCTGTAGCTTTAGGCTGGAGCATGTTCAGCCGCTCTGTGGAAATGGTGCCTGTGCAGTCTGGTCACTGTAGGAGCCGTGAAGGGGTGGGGAATGCTCAGTGAGTATGAAAACTTCAGAAATTTTAGCTGTTAAGCTCCAGCAAGTCTCTACTCTGCATGTGAAACTGCAGTTTTTCAAAGACTTATAACTTGGCCAAATTTGGGCGCACTTTCATAGACCTGGAAAAAGGCACATCCCGGTCACAAAGACCACCCATCTCTGCCCAATTTCAACTCCCCGGTACAAAGCCTGGGGGCGCTAGAGCATTTCAAAGAAAAAGTTTGACAGAATTTTGTAACCTGGGCAAAATAACATACTTTCCCTAGCCTTGTTCCCAGAAATGGCTGAACCGTTTGAGCTAAACATTTCCAAAAATGTTCAGCCTGAGGCAGACCCAGCATGGGCAATTTCAGGCCAAATGGCTAAAGTTTGGCAAAGGGCAACGGAAAACAGGAACTTATAATGGGAAATGTCAGGCAACCTTAATAATAAGTAGTGCTACCAGCCATACTGTAATTAGATCACAATAAACACTGGTCTTTATTTAGTATACTTATTTCCATGACCCTGGTGTTGAGTTAACAAAAAAGCATTTATCTTCCTCTGTATTGGTAGCTTGCCTGAGGAGAGATTTACTATTTGCTTATCGTTTCTGAATAGTTAATGTTTACGTCATCCTGCTAGTGAAGATTTTTTCAACAGCCTGTAAAGTAGAGTCAGACTCAAATGTCCAACGGCTGAACTAGTGGGATTAATGTGGAATGGGTCACTAATGCACTGGAACTGCAGGTTGCTCTGACTTTTGATGAGGAACTAACTACTGGGTAGGTACTTTAAGCTTCTGTATCTTACATTTTGAACAGAATTAGTTTCCAGTCTGGTAGCTGAGAGAAGAATTTTGTTTCAAAGCTGTGTATTCTGTGCTAAAGACTTAATAAGATCAGTTATTCTACAATGAATATTGGGTTTGACACAATGACACATTGATAGAAATAGGACCTCTGTAGTAGTGGAAAAGATCAGTAAGAAAAGCCAGTCACAACAGCTGAAAGGATAACACAGCTAATAGTTAAAATTCTGCTTCCAGGTACAGAGTTCTGAATTCAGAATAAATCCATTGCCTTCTGCAGAATTACTCCAGAGGCAGAATGGTGTAACCGAGAGCAGAATTTAGCCGAAGGTTTTACGATACTTTGGTTTGGATCATATATTGCTGTTCCTTATGATTTTTCCCTTCAGTTTTTCTTTGGATTTGGGAGATGCTCCGCTGTAATAAGTATGAGACAGCAATGAATATTTGTCAACTCAGGATGCAGACCTGCAGTCCCTGAGCACTCAGAGCTCCCACTGACCTTGGTAAGAGGTTTGAGGGCTCAAGAAATGGAGGATGATTGAGCTCTGCTTTCAGATGTGGGTGGGAGTAAAAGCAAGTCTTTCACACAATGCAAATGGAACAAATGCTATGATTCTGATAATTCTCTGAAGTTTATAAAGCACCACGGAGCTTACTCATGCTCCCATAGAATCATTGGGAATCTTGGCATTGATTTTAGTGGGATCAGGGGTGGCTCCTTGCTGATGAGTAACAAAATGTGCTATTCTGTGACAGAGGATGGATATTAATTAGTTAGAAACATTATCATGGCAGTGATATTGAGAATGAAATCAACCATGACATTATGCTCATGGTGTTGTTATGCTAGTGGATTTGGACAGCTGAGCTTTGCTTTGGTACAAAACCACTTTTTTTTCTTTTTATATTTGAAATGAATTCATTTTATTGTGCATTTAAAGAGGCTTTAATTTTCATTTTTTGGGGAAGATGCATCATCACTTCCCTCAGCACAACACAACTAGAGAGAACGATACAAAATACCAGTTTTGCATGTAAATAGCTATTCCCAAGTCTTACGCTTGGGAGAAAAAATATCTGTTTATACTAGAGTAACAGAATATACTGTGGGAAAAAAATATAGAGGTCAATCACTTACTGCTCTAAATTGCCCTGGTGTAAATCTGGAGTAGCTCCAAATTAACTTAAATGAAGTTACTCCAGATTTACATCAATATACTTTAGAGCAGTATTTGGCACAACTTGGTCTCATTTTATCCTTTTGATTAAATCTTTACTTTGGGCAACAGTGTTTAAATGACAAATCTAGCTCATTCTCCCACAAAGCCCCAACACATTAAAATGAACATGATTAATTACATTAAATCATATTAATCAAGGTCAAAATCTGAGTACATTTGTTTTTTGTCCACTTCCATTTTCTTCTGAGGGTTGTTGATATGGGTGGGTAAACCTCATGAAGTTTAAGGTTTTGTAAGCCTATTTGGGGGCCTCTCAAGATTTACAAAATTAATTTGCAAAGGGTATAAGTTTTTCTCCAAGGGGGTGTCAATTTTAAGATATTCTAGGTCAAGGGAAACCAGTGCTTTGTATGAGGGATAAAAGATCCCTGACCCCAAGACAGGCAGCTTAACTTAAGTTGTAGTCTACCATATACAGGGTATCGGCCAATGGAGTTTGAAGCCAATGGAGTTACGTCAGGGATCAGTTTGGCCCTGTCTTTTTTTCATTATGACTTTTTCTGATCCTTTTTCACAGTCTTTCCTAAGGACAGAAGCCCAAATTTGGTTTCAAGCTGAATTTTTGAACACGATGTTGCAGTGAGTTTGAAATTAGGCAAAACAAGGTTGCCCATTCCTAATTGTGCTGTTTTCCATTAAAATCATCCCTTATGTTTAAAAAGTCTATTTCTCCCCACATGCAAAACCTAATTGTTTCATGTGACCTGAGATACTCTAGGCATTTGTCTTTTTCTGCTAATTAATTTCCTTTCCAAAAACCTGAAGACTGAATAGTCATGGCACTACAAGTATAAGTCTCACAGAGAGGAAAGAAACAGCAATACCTCTTCAGATATACTTTTATTCTGAGTTTTTAAAAAAAACACACAATAGTGTTATGTTGTGTTATTGTGATTTAGGAGACCTACCTCAAAGAGCTGTTGAACAGTTACTCTATGTGAGTGCTTTGAGATCCTCTGATAAAAGAAGCTAAGTATTCTTCTCACGAGTACTATAAATATTAACAGTGAGCATATCAGTTTGAATCCAAACTTGCAAAAGCAGCATGAAAATTTACTCTTCTTTTTTATTTCCACTAGTAGACATAAAATCTCACTCTGTGTTTCCAGTGCCACTCTAATATTATTGAACCTATTCTTGGAGCTGATGCTCAGGGAACCCAGAAGGAGCAGTAGAGAACATTCTCCCATGTTGCCCAGGAGCTCCATGGGAAAGTCAGATATATTTTTTTGATCCTTTCTCAAACCAAAACTGTTTACATTCTTAAGCTGGCAAAGAAATGGTACCAGCCCTTCAGGAATGACAAATACGGTCAAACAAACTGTAAAGGGTAATAAAATTTGAACCATTTGCAAAAAGTCTTAAGAGGATGAAGTCCTCTTTGTTTGACACAGTAGGAAAAAAATCACCACTAAAGTGCATTCTTTTGCCCAGATGCTGCTCTGCAGCAAGGAAGAGCTTGGCACAGCTCCAGGAAGGGAGTGTTCAAACCTGACTTTAAGCAACATTTATGCCCTACTGCTCCTGGCGCTGGTCCAGTCCCTGATGCAAGTTGGAGCAGCCTCAGGGCTGCTCTAATTTGCAACAGCAGCCAACTACCGCAAGGGGCAATTCCATCTGTGGTTTACTGGTGTATAATGATGTCCTGGCCACACCCACTGTACTGGTGGCCACGAAGGAGATAATGCAACAGCCACTATACAGGCTCTGTGCCCCTCACTGATTCCTTGTGTAAGGGGAATCTTACACTGGCTGTTTACACTGGTTTAAGGACAATTTTGCATCATAGGGGTGACCCAAAGGTGGCCAAGCAACTTGAAAATTTGATGCTAAAGTGTCCATGTGCTGCTTAACACTAATTCACACCTTACTTGATGTTGATGTTGAGTTAATTTACAATAATTTCACAAAATACACTGTTAAACACCCTTCTCAGCCCTGCTTTAACTTGCACCTTCCTAGAAAGCCTTTGCATGTGCCTTAGACTTATTACACATCAGCAGAATGAGTCTAAATAAAGTTACTGTAAAGAAATCTAGGTTACACCACTCGGTTACATCACTTCTGAATTTGGTCCTCAATCTTCCTATTTCCCACAGGATTTCTTTGCTAATTTATTGGATACTCAATAATTAGCAATGACAGATTGTGCCTTTGGCTATGCACTTTGACCAGAAGAGTGGAGTGCATTTGGAGTGTAAACTGTTTAGAATTGGGTATATGTGCTTATCTTGATTTGTCCATTATAAATTGCTGGGGTAGCCTATGAGACCTTATTTACTTGATTCCCAAGAACTCAGCTCAACTCCAACTTGTCACTGAGGTTTCTTCATTGGCATACAATCAAACTATCAGGCTCAAATGTAGGGGGTGGGTACAGGACATACTACATATCCAAAGTTACACAGCAAACCTCTTCTTTTATATACATTTACACATTATGTTGTATGTACCATACATTGCATTACACATTTTGGGATTGGCTTGGTTACTTTGCAGGAACCAATTCTTGTATAGCATGCTATATCTATGAACCACCTATTCTTTACCCCACCTTTATGTTCCCATCTTATTTTGTCCATTGTTATCTTGTTCTTGTTATCTTGTTCCCTCGGTATTCCCCCTCTTACCTAAGCTAGTATAGACATTCTGTCTCTTAGTTTACTGACCCATTTACCTCCCTAATCATATTTCCGAAGAAATGAGGCCTTCCCAATGTCCATTTACTCATGTAAAACCAGGCCTACAAAAATAAGTACCTGGAAGTTGGAGTGTCTTGGTCATGGATGGAAGAGTAAATATGCCTATAAAGAAACCTTGGCCCTTCAGCTCATGCCAGGTGACCAGAGGGAGAGGCCACTGCAGCTAGGCAGTTTGTGTGTGTGTGTGTGTGTGTGTGTGTGTGTGTTGCATTGCTCAAGCAATTATGTTCTGGGGCCCAAGAATTTTTTTTACTTTCATAACTGACGCGGCAAGCCCAGAGATGCCGGGGCTATGAATTGCCAAGCCTAGAGGTGCCAGGGCTCAGGTGTGTGTGTGTGTGAGCGAGAGCACATCTCTGACAAGTAACTAAGTCAGCATGCTGAACTGACTCTCAGACTACCTTGTAACCAATATGTTTGAAAGGGTATAAGTAAACACAGAATTTGCCCTATTATCTGTACAATCTAGCTTTATATAATATATAAAAATCAATATGGTAAGTTACCGAGGGTGGTTTTCACAAAGTTACATAGGCACCTAACTCCCGTAGATTTCAGTGGGAGTTACCAGCTAAGTATCTTTGTGAATCCCACCCCAAGATTATTAAAAAGAGGCTGAGCTATTGGGCATTAGTTTAGACCCCTGTGCATACCAAGTAATGTGTCAGTTGACCTATAAACGTGGGGGATATTTTGCTACAAACGATACTTTCTCTAATAGTGGAATAATGAAGGAGCAGCTAATTGTGTTTGTCCTGGAAAGAACAAACACTTCACTTTGCATTTGACAAAATCAGCTTATGGCCACCATATGTTATATCAGGGGTGTTCAACCTAATGCTATATCACTGGTGTTCGGCAACATCACAATTTTAAAGGAATATTGTGACATTTCTATTGGGAAGCAGGAAATTGTTGCTTCTCAACAGTAGATGTTATGCCTCCAATAGTAGGTGGTTAGGTATTTACATTAAACACATTTCTAGTAGCTGCTTTTAGCAAGTAGATATTAGCTGATTAGGCTGCTGGATTCAATCTGTTTGTTCAGTAGAGTAAGCAGAGCTAGGCTGATAAATGTACATCATGTCAGTCTTTGTACACAATGAGCCTTTTAAAGGAAATATTTTTTGTTACCTTTCTAGAAGCTTGGGTAAGGGTGACTACATACATGGTTTTGTTCCGCTCTTAGATAATCTTGTGCTCCTCATAATATGTCCATAACGTTTAATTAAACAAGTAAACCTCCTTTAAAGGAACTCAATTTACCTATAAACATTACCCTTTAAACAAATATGTGTCACAATCATACTTCTATTCTTAAGTGGGCTGGTGAAATAAATGGTTTGCTTGAAACACTTTTACTGTTAGCAACGGTTTCCTAGAAATGGCTGAGGGCTGTATTCATTAACAAATAGGGTCCTCAAGTAGTAGCCCGATGGCCTCTGTAGACTTCTTTGGCTGTGTAGCCAGGGGTCTACTCCCTGAGAATTATGATCCCCACAGCTGTCATGACAGCAAGGAGGAGGCTGGGCTGTCTCTTGAGGCAGTCTTTAAAAGTAAAGAATGCTGATAGAACAAGCAGACAGCAAATGAGGATCAAGAGCCCAAGTCCTGGAAGGTGGGGAGAAAGGTAGGAAGCCAGGCCTTTAAAATATATATTCCATATTTTCAGTCTCATAGAATTTAGGCTGCATGAGCCCAAATGTCTTTCTGTGATCACATAAGAAATGTGCTCCAGCTCTCCATGCTGAAATCTTCCATATGCAGCCCTTGTTTCAGTTGTTATGGTCCCTCCCTCATGTGCTTGGGTTGTTTGTTGTTGCTCTGGCAGAAAGTCACATGCCTGATATTTGTTACATTTTACTACTTTGAATGGATTTTGCTATTTTTAAAAAGAAGGATCCACTAAGATTTTTCAAGATGGCACCATTTTCATGGTACGTCAGATGTTTAGACTAACCAGTTTCATTTTCAAAGGCAATATCAAGGTTAATAATATTTTATATAAGGAAGAAAATAAATGGAAAATACACCATAATTATATTTACCAAAGAGTCCCCGAATCTAAATACAAATGTACAGGCGACTGTTTCATTTTTTACAGTAATATTTTTCTGAAAATTAAAAATATCTATACCTTACAAAAATGAAAACTAGTTTTCAAGGGTTGTTATGTATTAAATGCCCTTATAAAACAGGCGCAAATGAAATCAAGTGTTACTTTTAAATATGAAGCAGCAATCCAGGAATGAAATGTGTGTCCTCGGGAAAGCATTGGAGCTGAGTGAGTACTGGGAAAATGTTTGAGAATATTTGTCTGGTTTATTTTTCATTGTTTGCTCCTCTTTTGTGTTTGCCTTGTGAAAATATTTTAGGAAATGAATTTCCTAACATTCACAGAAACAGTGAATGGTAAGTGAATGTTTTAGAATAGTAATAGAAAGTGACTTCTGAATTAGTAATCTTGCATAACCACATCAGAAAACAGATTTATAAGAGTTACTCAGATAATCAGGAAATAGATGTAACCCCTATCTCCAATCAAGACAGCTTGAATTTCAAGTATTGAATGTTTTCAACTAAATGTTTGCAAACATGGTACAGACTAAAAATTATTCACAGAAATGGTTCAGTGAATAATGGCAAATGATGAATAAATCCAAGAAAATCACTATACTTTCACTGACACTTTTTGATAAGAAAATGAGGTAATTTTTTGTCTAATAAATTACTACTTGTAAATTATTTACCCAGTTCTAGTAATCAGTAAAGGTCAAATCTGAAGATGGGCCTGAATCAGAATCTCAGATCTGAACTGCCTTGAACTTTGTGGATTTGAGTTTCACAGCTAGATGAAAATTTTACCTCTCTAGCTCCTGTCAAATGTGTCTTATCCTGAGTGGAATCTTTTCTGGGTTCAACTCCAATGAACATTTTAATCAGACTATAGTCTTACCCCCAGTTTATATGCAATGAGGTTCTGACCCTTGGAAAATGAGCCTATACTTAAAAAAAATTGAAGTTATATTTCAGGGCATAAAATCATCACATGATGGTCATTTATTCACAGGAAATCCCCTTCCTCTCCATAATTACTATTCTAATTATATAGAAGACAAAAACTGTAAGTAGTGCTCTCTAACAGCAAACTAAAGGTGGCAAGGGTCACAAATGCATTGAATGGTAGAGTTGAAATACAGTAGAATGCAAAAAAGTTCATTAACACAGAGTAAGGTTGTGCAGTGACAACTTATGTCCTCCAGAATGTCAAGTTCAGCAAAACTCAAACATCTGAAAAGGGTCTGAGTCCCCCCATGTGTGTTAGAAAAGGAAAGAGGCGTATCTGTACCTTGCGGTTCCAGTCTGCATCATTTCAATACAGAATTGTGTATGTAGCAGGGCACTGAGAACTTCTTGCTATGGGTATGGTCAGTAGTGAGGTGGGATATGAGAGCAGTCTGTGGATTTAATGCTGGGTAGGGAAAAGTAGAGGTTTAGGTGGTGTCCTATGTGCAAGTGTGAAGGGGATGAAAAAGGGATGAAGTTGTTAAATTTTACAAGTGTGGTATTCTGTCAGGGAGCAGATTCCATGTTTGAGTGTAGCGCAGGAGCAGGAAGTACCTGTTCATTACAGTGAAAAGCAGAGTGGGGGTATGTGTGTTATGGATGTGTTGGGGCATTGCTCAAAGAGGGCAGAGTTAAGGTTGCATGGGCATTTGCTTTAACTCTGTATTTCCTGCTTTCAGAAGTTTGAGCTTTGTGTTCTCGAAGGGCAGGCACTATCACCAGGCAACCTTAACTCTGCATTAGCAAAGTATTTTACCATTTAATTTCCTATTTTTTTTTTAAACAGAAAGAGAAATGTTCATTGGCAGGAGTTAATGGGCATTTAGTTGTAGTTCAGACTTATGTTTACGGTTGACAACATGCTACTATGGCTAGGTAATAATCTAAAGACCTACCTTTTATGTAGTGCTTTTCACAAGATGCTCTTAAAGAACTTTACATCATTATCCCCATTTTACAGATGGGAAACTGAGGCACCAAGAGGTGAAGTAATTTGCCCAAGGTAACAGAGCAGGCCAGTGACAGTGCTAGGAACAGTCCCTGTTCAGTGGTCTTTCCACTAGGCCACACGGTTGCTATGTGATTCCTCAATGCCCCTCCCACTACCTTTACATTTGGTGTGGTGGAATGGAGACAATGGTTGTGCTCTGAAATGTTTGCAGGGAGTTGCTAAAAGGCCAGTGAGAGACATTTTATCCCAAAATCTTGCCGGTTTTATTACACGGTTGTTCCAGTAACTTTCAGCATGTGAGGAAAGACTGGTGTGTCTCTCTCAGTCTCCATCCCTGACCAGCATTTCCAGCTCTCCCCCCCTTTTCCATCCCATTAAGCTGCACTGTAGAAGACCCATTAACATATAAGTAGCTCCTTACTGTCTCCTGCCCTATGGTGCTGTGTACACATATCACAGGCAGCAGGTTGCTAGAAAGCCACATGCTACCTTGGTTACATAGCCTGAGCTGGACAGAGATCTGGACTCTCACTCCTACTGCCCACCTCCAGCTGAGCCTCCTGCCCCTGTTTCAATCAGGCTTCCCCAACGATGTCCCATGTCCACCCACTCCACTCTGCCTCCAAATTGGGCCCATCTCCCACACACACTCTGGCCAGCCCTCCACCTCACCTAGGGGTAATGTGTATCTTACCTGTTTACTGTCTGGATTTCAAATGTTTAAATGTGTTGCCCTCAGTCCCTCCCACCCCAGATCCCAGTTCACTTGGAGGGACAGGAAAGAGGGTCTCAGATACCTCAAGAGTCACGGGCTTGCCCAGAACACACAGCTCAGACCCCTGCAGAGAGGTGGGCCCCCCCTAGTTTCCAGTAGAAACACAGAAGGGGAGAATTCGGGGCTGAAAGCCCACCAACTTCCTCTGCTATCCCTGTTATTCTCTACCCTCTCCTGCTTACATTAACCCCCCCATCCCCTCTTCCCTCTCCTCAGATTACATTTCTCCAAATATATCTATATCAAGAAAAATGACCCTTGACAGAGGCAGATTTTTCCCAAATGTTTTCAAGTCATTCTCAGATTTCGGCCCAGGGTCTTATTAGCCACTCCAAGAGCTGGCAAACTTGCACCAGCATCAGGCTGTTTAGGGTATTGCATTTAGTTGCCTTTATGGTCATAGGCTTACATCCGTATTGTAAAATATGCAGTCTTGGCCAGCTAAGTCAGACTGTTATTGGAGAGAAGGAAAACGGAGAAAGATGAGAAATAGAAGAAATAAAGTAGTGAAGGAAAAGGACACAGTGGTGGTGGAAGTGTGTGTGGGGGGAACACAACAAAGTTTCACATCTCAGGTGGTGGTTGGGAGTTAACCAGTGGAAGTGGAGATGCTATCCGAGTCCCTTGTTCTGGCATGGCCCAGTCTGGTCAGGACATCTCCCAGGATGAGGCCAAAGAGGAGCCAGTGGTGTTATGGTAGATCCCAGAGTCTCAGGAGGCAGCCATGATGGTACATCTCACTCCTTCCCCCTCTTTTAGTCAGCCATTGTTGCATTTCACTTTGCCTCCATCCAAAGTCCACCAATTAGGCTTAATTTCTGACACACCTAATTTTGGTTCATTGATTTTCTGTCCCACACTTCTCTCCTTTTTTTTTTTTAACCAGGCATGATCTTAACATAGTCCTTGAATTATATCAGTAGGCCTTTTTGTTTGTACTAATTTAGTCTGTTTGTCTCCTTTTTGTGCTGTTTCCCATCAACATGTATTGGTTTAGCTCAGAGGTTCCCAAACTTGTTCCGCCACTTGTGCAGGGAAAGCCCCTGGCGGGCCGGGCCAGTTTGTGTACCTGCCGCGTCCACAGGTTCGGCCGATCACGGCTCCCAGTGGCTGCGGTTCGCTGCTCCAGGCCAACAGGAGCTGCTGGAAGTGGCGCGGGTACACAAACCAGCCCGGCCCGCCAGGGGCTTTCCCTGCACAAGTGGCAGAACAAGTTTGGGAACCACTGGTTTAGCTTATTGTGACACTTTATAAACTTGAACTCACTTTTTACAGGTGTCCTTACAATTACATTTGTAGGCCCAATTATTACAACAGATCACACTCTCATAAATGGGCAGCTTCTCCCCAGATCCTGGCACACATGGGCGGGGGGCAGGGAACAGGGCTCAGACACCCCGCTCCAATAGGCAAATCCACTCCAGAGCTTGGCTTACATGAGGGAGGACAGGAAAGGAGGTGTGTCACACCCCTGTAGATGTGCTATGGGCACCTAGACATGCAGGATGGGAATGTGGGGCTTACAGGCACACCTGCCTCTATTCTCCCCAGTCTCCTTCTCACTCACCCTCATATTCCTCTTCCCAGTATCCCACTTCTCCCATCCCCTCCCCATTACCTGACCGCCAGCCCCTCTCTCTCTATTTTTGCCTACTCTTCCACGTTTAATCGCTCTCCCCTCCCAGTGAACATTTGCTCGTGTATTTTATTTTATTTTATTTTATTTTCAAAAACTAGTTTCAGTCTTTCTGAATATTCCCCTGTACTCAGATTACATTTCCACAAAATAAAGATCCTCCTTTGATAAAGGCAGATTGGAGCAATATGCCTGCTTTTTAAAATTCAGATTTCTGCCCTGTAATGGAGTTGAACTCTCAGTGGCTGCGGTGGGGCTCAGAGTCAAATACTATTATACATAGTCAGACACACCAAGGTCCTATAACGTAGAGGTATTTTTCCAGATAGTTAGCCTCTCTCTCTGCACATGCTCAGTATAATCCCTTAGGTGCACAAATAGGCATGCAGACCTTCTCAAGCACCTAACTGGAGAAGCAAACTCTTTTTGGAATGTTTTAATTTGATTTCCCCGCAAGAGTTGGTGGGTGCCAGGCACTCTTTTCGGGCAACCCTCCAGCACTGGAGACCCTGGTGCATAATGATTAAGGATAGGATTCAGTCATGGAGGTCACAGATTCTGTGACTTTCTAGGAACCCCAGGACTTCCTCTGGGGCAAAGCTGGAGCACCTGTCAGCCCAGGACTACTATAGCAGCAGCAGCCTCAGGGCTGGAGCAGCGACTGGGGTTGGGTCAGCATCCCTGGGGCTGGAGCAGCAGCAGGGCTGGAGCAGCTGCAAGTCCCCGGCAGAACTCTTTGTCCCCCTCCCCGAGTATTTTTAGTAAAAGTCAGGGACAGGTTACGGGCTTCCATGAATTTTTGTTTAGTGCCCACAAACCGTCCCTGAGTTTCACTAAAAATACCCATGAAAGAATCTTAACCTTAATGATGATCTGAGCCCTGGTTTAATGTCTATCTGTGAACAGAAATAGTTTGCCAGAATCTGTCAACTTTAAAAAAACGTTTTTTTTCTGGGTGCTGTTCCTCAGGAACCCTGTGATCAAATTGTCCCAAATTTGGATCACTAACAGAACCCCACATACTCATGGGTCATGCCATAATTCAAGCAACAGTGTGGATTTTAGAGTGCTGAGAATAATCAAGCTTTAAACAGAATTTGGTCTTAACCATAACTATGTTTTACTTGCTTGTTTTACTTCCATGAATAGTCCCATTGACTTCAATGGGAGCAGGATCTTGCCCGGAGTGTTTGTCCAATAAACAAACCAACCAAACAAAAATAAACCCAACTGCTTAATCTTAATGACTTGAGCAATCCAGTCTTCTTTACCATAGTAAGAAGGCACCTTCTAATTTCCCCTATCAGATAAATAACAGATGCAAATTGGCAGCAATGGTGTCAGATGCACAAAAGTGGAACATGAAAAGTGTAAATCCCAGAAGAACACAACTGTGCAGCAAACAATTACAATGACTTTGACACAGGGTATTTCATGGGTATTACTGACTGGAACTATTGGGTGGGTTGAGGTTACATTTCAGGCCATAAAATCATTGCATGTTAGTCATTTATGGATAGGAATTCTCCATCCTTGCCTTAATTATTATTCCAATCATATAGAAGATAAGAAAATGTAAATAGCGTTTGCTAATAAACTACTGTGTTTGTCCTCTGAAAAAACAGAGGACATAAGAGATTTCTTCCCTCTTTCCTCATTTGTTTGATGGAAGCCAATTTTTACTGTCATCAAAGCCCAGATTTATGTCCAGGTTGTAAATAAAGTTTTTATCTTCTCTAAAGCACAAAACCTAGCTTCAAACTGGTGTGCTGCTTCCTGTACCATGGATGGACTTTATTAAATGTTGCAGGTATGGTTTAACTCCTGACTATTAGTGGTGATGGGAAAAAAATTAAGCACAAACTATACATGAATAAGTACTGCTTGTAATTAATGTTTTATATCCTTCAAAATGACTTTTTTTTTTAATCTACAGTTTTTAAAGTTAGAGACTTCTATTAAACCCTGAAGCAAGTGTCTTCTTTTTAAACTTCTGAAATAAAATATTTACATGGTTTAACAGCATGATGAGCAAAAGCAAATATCAGATGTACTGTGGAAGGTTCATTGGTAATATAAACATCTTCTAAACGTAATGTTCTGGGGCTTGGGTGCTTTGTTAATGTTAGTATAAAGGAAGCTAGAGTACGCATTAGTTGAATACAGTATTTACACAGTAATTTTGTATAACAAAAAGGAGCCACTGGCATTGAGATTAAGAAAAAATTGTGAGAAAAGGCAGCTGTTTAAACCATAGTTAATACTTAAGAAAAAATGCTGTTCCATCATATTTTGGCAGTGAGAGTTCACAGAGTGTAATTTTTAATGTTAGGTCTTTCCTAGTATCATATCTGTGGGGGTGAAAGAACTACTAGGGATTGGGTGCTGTAAGTGTGAAAGACCCATGAGGTTGTCGACTAGTTTTAGTTGGGGGAAGATTGTCAATGTTTCCCTGTGGGGCCAAGGCACCAGCTATTCTTAAAGAAGCCATTGTGAGGTTTCCTTTCAAGAAACAAACTCTTGACACGGACTTTCTTGGGAACTATTTACCAATATCCATCCTTTTTTATTTTCTAGGGAGAGGCAAGGAAAAGTAATGTAGAAAAGTCCTGCGAGGTCAGCTCTGAGAGTATTTTTATATCTGCTGATTTATTTTTATTTTTATTTTATCCTGGACAGTTGAATTATAGGGCTTGCTCAGGAGTGGAATCTGCACTGGTTGCATTAGTCATAAGTCCCATAGCTACAGATGATATTACTACACTAAGGCTTCTCTACACCCACTTTAAAAGTCCTTTATACTTCCAAGTATGACTGTTCTGATTCTAGTAGGTCCAACAGCAACCTTTGTTACCATTGACCATGAGTTTTTTGTTGAGGCATCTGCAGACCCTAGCAGGAGTGGCTGAAATTGCTTTTAATGGCTCCTCTGCTGTCTTTCTGCGTAGTGGTGGGCAATTGCACCTCTGTCCTAGGCTTCTGTCACGCAGGGTACCCAGGGAACTCTTTTGAATGAGTATATCATTGGTAAGGCTAATGAGGGGATATGGGCTACAATGTATTCAGTATTCTGGAAACATCCACCTTTATGTCTATATCATGTCTGACAAGGTTAGTGGCGATTGGACATCTAAGATAGTGAACGCCAGTGAAAATGAGGTAGGATCTGAAGCTAAAATAGGGAAAGAACAAGTTAAAAATTACTTAGACAAGTTAGATGTCTTCAAGTTGCCAGGGCCTGATGCAATGCCTCCTAGACTACTCAAGGAGCTGACTGAGGAGATAGCTGAGCAATCAGTGATTATCTTTGAAAACTCATGGAAGACAGGATTGATTCCAGAGGCCTGGAAGACGGCAAATATAGTGCCAATCTATAAAAAGGGGAATAAGGACAACCCGGGGAATTACAGACCAGTCATCTTAACTTCAGTACCTGGAAAGATAATGGAGCTATTAATCATCAATCAGTTTGCAAACACCTAGAAGATAATAAGGTGATAAGTAACAGTCAACATAAATTTGTTAAGAACAAATAGTGCCAAATCAACCTAATAGTTTTCTCTGGCAGGGGCAACTCGCCTTGGGATAGAAAGGAGTAGTATATTTTGAATTTAGTAAGGCTTTTGATGCTGTTGTGCATGACTTTCTCATAAACAAACTAGGGCAATACAGCCTAGATTAAGCTACTATAAGGTAGGTGGATAACTGTTTGGAAAACTGGTCCCAGAGAGCTGTTAGTGGTAACAGTCTAGCTGGAAGGGCATATCAAGTGGGGTCCCACAAGGGAGTGGTCCTGTGACCTATTCTGTTCAATATCTTCATAACTGATTTAGATAATACCATAGAGAGTACACTTACAAAGTTCCCAGACAATACCAATCTGGGAGGATAGGATTAAAATTTAAAATGATCTGGACAAACTGGAGAAATGGTCTGAAGTAAACAGGATGGAATTCAATAAGGACAAATGCAAAATACTCCACCTAGGAAGGAACAATCAGTTGCACACATACAAAATGGGAAATAACTGCAAAGGAAAGAGTATTGCAGAAAGGGATCTGGGGGTCATAGTGGATCACGAGCTAAATTTGAGTCAACAGTGTAACACTGTTGTGAAAAAAAGCAAATATTCTGGGATGTATTAACAGGAGTGTTGCAAACAAAACATGAGAAGTAATTCTTCCACTCTACTCCATGCTGATTAGGCCTCAACTGGAGTATTCTGTCCAGTTCTGGGCAACACATTTCAGGCAGAATGTGGACAAATTGGAGAAAGTACAGAGAACAGCAACAAAAATGATCAAAGGTCTAGCAAACATGACCTATGAGGGAAGACTGAAAAAATTGGGTTTGTTTAGTCTGGAGAAGAGAAGAGTGAGAGGGGACATAACAGTTTTCAAGTACATAAAAGGCTGTTACAAGGAGGAGGAGGGAGAAGAATTGTTTTCTTTAACCTTTGAGGCTAGGACAAGCAGCAATGGCCTTAAATTGCAGCAAGGGTGGTTTAGGTTGGACATTAAGAAAACTTTGTAATTGTCAGGGTAGTTAAGCACTGGAACAAATTGCCTAAGGAAGTTGTGCAATCTCCGTCATTAGAGGTTTTTAAGAACAGTTTAGACAAACACTAGTCAGAAATGACCTAGTTACTATGTATTCCTGCCTTGAGTGCAGGGGACTGGACCAGATGACCTTTTGAGGTCCATTCCAGTCTTACTATGATATGATTCTATGATATGACTGGTGTAGTGGAATAAATACCTTGGTGTCTAGATGAGCTTGTGGCTTGGATAAGAATTGGTGGGCTGTGTCTCAAGCCATGCACGATGGAGATAATTTTGGTGAGCTGAGGAAAGCAGCAGAAGAACTGATGGAACTTGATATGCTTGATTGACAGCGTGGGACTGCCATTTGTAACATAGGGTTTGCAGTTTAGATGTGATACTGGATACTGGGCTAATCTGGATGTTCAGGTAGTGGTTGTGATCATGAGCACTTTTTTCATCTGTCTCTAATCAGAAGAGTGTGATCTCATCCATCTAATGTGGCTCTTGCTACACATACCCATGCTTTTGTCACCTCAAGATTAGACTTTACACTGAGACCACTTTGGAAACTGAAATCAGCACAGAATGTGACAGCCCATTTATTAAGCGAAGTGTCATATCAGAAATACATTTTCCACAGTGATCTGGACCTGCACAGGCGAGCAGTCAGATTGTCCAGCTGGAATTCAATGTGTTGGTTTAGCTTATAAAGCCATGAATAGTTACCTAAGGAACCTGTTACCTCTCTCCCCATGACATAATGCCAGAGTTAATATTGGAGCGTGTACACAAGCTACATGCCACTTGTCATGAACAGGAAGGGCTGCTGGCAGAGCAGTTTCGATGAAAGGTCTGATCAGAGTCTGGATCTGCTCATCTTTAGGGCACACTGCATCTTTCCTCCCAGGCATTTGGAATGGGGACCATTGAATTCCGAAGAACATTTGTTGTTCATTGTGGGAGTTATTTTATAGTTGGGGAGGTCGTTGGGAAGCTATTGTGAAATTAAATTATAGCCGGGTGCCCAGAACTTGGCATGGGTGTGTATACACACACACACACACACACACACACACACGTTTTTGTCTGATACCCTTATAAGGCCTCTGTCCCAGACTTGTCCAAGACATACCTGCTAAAATGAAGAAAGGCTGCTAAAATTCTAAGTACACTTACGGCTGAAGCCCAGTCTGATTATATATTACCATTTGGCAAGATGCTCATTAGAACTAGGGTGGGTCCTTGCTTTGTTGTTAAGAAAAAAGAACGCCCTTTATTTTAATACCTGGTAATGAGCTACTTTCTTCCTAGGCGTAGCTGTAATTGGGAGCTAAGCTGTGATTCTATTACATTCTCCAAAGCTACAATAAAATCAGACACAAAAGACCAACATTAAAGGAAGCTCTGCGAGTAAAGTAGTTCTAAAACTCTTCAGTATATCATTTATTACCTGTACAAGATGGATCTGTAGAAACCAACCTTTCATGGACCACCTATTTTCTTAAGTAATGGAAGAGGCAGTGGGATGCTATATAAATATCACTTCTGAAGGAATTATGAGGGATGATTGTCTACACTTAACATTTTTTTAGAAGACACTAAGGCCTGGTTTACACTAGGAAAGTAGGTCGGTATATCTCCGTTGCTCAGGGCTATGAAAAATCCACACACTTGAGTGACACAGTTAAACTGACCTAACCCCTGGTGTAAACAATGCTAGGTCAATGGGAGAATTTTCCCGTTGACCTAGCTACTGCTTCTCAGGGAGGTGGCCTACCAACGCATATGGGAGAAGCCCTCCTGTCAGCACAGGTAGCATCTTCACTGAAGCGCTAATTTGGTGTTACTGCACTGCTACAGTGTTTAAAGTGTAGACAAGCCCTAAAGGTATGTCTGTGCTGCAAGGGAACTGTGACTGCAGTACATGAGGACATGTAGATCACGGGCAGCATGTGTATGTCAAAGCTAGCTCAAGTAACAATAGCAGTGAAGTCACAGCAGCACCATAAGTGCCCAGATTCCTGTGTGGGCAAAACTAACCCATGCATGGCTTCCTGCTATTGTTCTGTGAGTCTCTGTAGTACTCTGGTAAGGAGAAGCAGTGTTAGAACTCTGGCACTGGTGGAGTCTCCAAGGGAACTGGGGAAACCCTAGTGCAATGCAGCTCTTTCTACTCATTGAAAAAGGTGTGACTTGTGTTTGCTGCAGTGCTCCACTATTGGTACTTACCAATGCAAAGGGTGGGACTGGAGGGCCATAGCCATGACCGTACCCAATTCAGGCATATATTCTTTGGGTTGGTAAGTGATTCCAATGATACCAGCCTGCACCCATCCTTTACCATGCTTAATGAAGCCAGCCAAATGGTGTCTGATCCCTGTATTAAGTGCACTAGAGTCAGGAAAAGGCTCTTTGGGTCTTTTCCTACTTTAAGTTCACTTGTACTGGGCCAGCCAGACTTTGGTCCTAAGATGTTATCCTAAATCTATTCATTATACGTGTGTGTGTGTGTGTGTGTGTGTGTGTGTGTGTGTCAGATTCTCAGTTGCTATGCCAGAGAGTTTTAGAACTGCTTAGTTGGAGAGCTTCCTTTAATGTTAATCTTTTGTGTCACAGCTTGGTTGAAGTCAATGGAGCAAAGCTGATTTACACCAACTGAGGTGCTGACCTTATATTTTTTTTTCTATGAAAAGACAATGTATTGCTGTGAAGACTGTTACTGAAGGCTAATATTTTGCATGTAGCAATTACAAAGTTAATTTTATTAAAAAAACAAAAATGCTTAATAATAATACCCTTTATATTGAAGTGGTCTTAAATCAGTTTGATTTTATAAAGAGAAATGATACATTATAATAAGCCTATTACAAAAATAGCACTGTCATGATGATATGGCAGCGACCAAATGTGTTTGCATATCAATAAAATAATAAATCCTAGCATGTGGGAATTTTATAATCTAAGGCAGGGGAACTGACCAGAGAGCAGAACTGATTTAACCAGCCTCTGGGATTCTGAGTACACCTGGATATTACTAATTTTATTGAAGATAAACAGAACTGTTGACAGTTCAATTCATTTTCTTACACAAGCAGTATAAGAGAGTGTGGTATGTGTCCAAAATTATGGAATACAGCAGAACTGAGGCAGTATGAGTTGCGAGGTTACAGTAAGTATTCAGATAATAAAAGCACAATAAAAGCAATATCAATATTTTCAGTCCATTTCACTTGGTCAATGATTCCACTAATATTCAGTTATTCATCGAATATGTGCAGTAAATCAGTGCCTCTTAATTATTTTATTTTTGTCAACTGAATTTCTATCATAGCTATTTTGATTTGAAACCATTGACATGGCATGTATTTACTGCCTGCAGTCATATGGATTCTAAATTTCTTGTTTAAGTACAGGAAACCAGCACATTTCTCTGTTACTCAGTATTCCACAGAGAGGACAGAGGAGGATGTGCAGAGAACTGCTACTAACTATTAAAAAGTAAATGTGATGAAAATCTAGTGAGGCTTGTCATTTAGAACAGATTTGATTAAACATCTGTCGAGAGAGACCCATTTACCAACGTTTATTGGTTTTGGAGAGAGAAAGAACATGCTTTGAATTTCAGAGACCCAGCAGAAAAGACAACTAGAAAGAGGAAATACAAGATAATAAATATTAAAATGATCAATTATAAATGGGAGCTTTACAGATATAGATACAGTATGTATGGGGATTTCTTTAGGAAAAATTAGAATTTGTGTTTGTTGGGATAGAAGGAAAAATATGGCTGTCAATTATAGCTATGTCTAAAAATTTAAAAAACACTAGTGACTGTCCCTATAGCAATGTTCTATCACTGTGTTTTTTGAGTATTATACAAAATTGTTTGTTGAATTATTTGCTCAGTCTTTTACACAGGTGGCCAAACTTTTGCCATATGGACTCTGGGCTACCAATTAAAGTGAAGGATATGGCAAGCTACATCTCGTAGCAGTTGCTCTGAGTGTTAACAACTTGTGTATGCGGCACTTGTGTGAGTGCATGAGCACTATGTTCACTATAAAAAAAAATCTTTATAAAACAAGGTTAGCTTTCAGTTTTACCCAACATGATATCTTTACTGAAATATCAGTGAAACATGTTGGGAATCTTTTTCCTAGTAACATGCTGTCTGTGTATGATTTAGTGCTTGTTTTCACTATACAGTAACTAAGTGCCACCCAACAGAAACTCATTCATACCAGTTTCCACTACTTCTATAGATACTGCGCCTGTGCCCAAATAAGAAGGAAAGAACAAAATTTAAAAGGAAACCATTTAGTTTAGTTTATAAAATTGCTAAGAACTGAAATTGTCAAAGCAAGGGGTGTTTTAATAGTATTATATTGAAGAGATGTCTATATTGTTACAAATATACTCAAAAAAGCATACTTCTAACATCTAGGATTAATAATGACAGTAATGTAGACCGTGGCATCCCTTTTCTTCTAAAGTCTTTGAATTAAGTCTTCGCATTTACTGATCACCACTGTACTTAAACTGTACCATGGTATTGATCTGTGGTGTCAACCAGATAAAAAAACACCCTGTGCTGCTGCAAATCAAAAATAATTTTAAAAATGGACAAATGTGCATACTTTGGTCCTGATTCTGCTCTGTTATCCCATGTCAAATCCAAAGAATCTCCATTGGTGCAACTGAGAGCAGAATAAGGCCCTACATGCCCCATACTATATTCTCTCCAAAACAGCTTCTGTTTCCTCATGTAGGCCCTGAGCTTGCACACTGCTTCATATAGGTACATCCCCGCTCCTACATGGAGTCTCACTTAATACATTAATAACAGTCCCTAGCTCTTATGTATGGCTTTTCATCCATAGATCTCAAAGCACTTTACAAAGGAGGTCAGGATCATCCCCATTTTACAGTTAGGAAAACTGAGGCACAGAGAGAAGTGATTTATCCTGGGTTCCTCAGCAGTCCAGTGGGAGTGCTGGGAAGTGTTCTATTCACCAGGCCACATTAGCATTTCCACACTACATCCTCCCCCACAAACAGACAGACACTCTTATTTATTCACTGAGTGGTGTCGGTGACCAATACAAGTTCGAAAGGATTGAGTGGAGGAGGGAAGCAGAGACTGAGGCAGATTATAGGTCAAAAAACAGGTGGCTATTTATTAATGGGGAACAAATCACAACTTGGGCTGGGGAGGAGCACTTCTACCAATTAACAATACAACTCTGATTGGAAACAGACACCAATGATTCATCAAAATATCTCCAGAACTGTAATACAAAACCACAAAGAGCTGAACAATTTTCACCAGAAGCCAAACAAACATACAAGAGCTGAACAATTTACACCAGAGGCCAAACAAACATACAACAACAAGTAAACTGCATCTGGTACCAAGCAAAAGGAACAGAGAGCCAAACAATCTGAATATTTACAAAATGTACACTACACATACCACACTCCAGGCGCATCTGACCAGCAGCACACACACCAGAGACATGATGAGATGTAACTCAATGTAACACGACACGAGCCTGGCTAAATCCGGAGGGGATCCTGGCTGGAAGGGTGATCAGGCCTTCCAGCTAACACGCGGACACTCCTGCTGATTCGGGCAAGCGACATAGTTTTATTCGAAGCCAGTATCCAATTGGATCCCCGCTCCTGCACCAACCAGATTCCGAGCTGGTGCCCCCTACGTAACAGATTCTGCACACGGCACACTGGGGTTATGCACACGGCGCGCCGGTGCTGTTGCACACGGCACCAATATGATCTGCACACGGCACCAATACGGCCTGAAGTTGACCTGCTGGAAGGTTCAGGAAGGGTCACACGGCCCTAATGTGTTGCACACGACACGCTGGGACTCTGCACACGACACCGATGTGACCTTCTGACCGACAATTGGCCATACAGACGCCATGACAGAGCACAGGGCTGCGACAAGTGGGTGGTGTATTCCGACACTTTAAGAAAGATAGCCCTTAAGAGTTAGCAATCTATAAAAAAAAACATACAGACAAAGGGCTTTTCATAATACTTATGCAGCCTAATGCAATATTTCAAACAAAAACAGAAGACGGTACCAGGATCTCTCACCTAAGTTATAATGATGCTGAAGCAGGCAAAGAGCCCTAATAAGAAATGGATAGTCTCTGTTGTTTAGCTGTGCATCCACAAGCAGTAGCGGAGCCAGCATTTCCGGCGCCCTAGGCGGCGGAAGGTCCCGCCCCCGAAATGCCGCCCCCAACAGCGGCGGCGGAAGGTTCCGCCCCCAAATTTCCACGGCCGGCCGGGGCGCCAGCGCCCCTCAAATGTTTGTGCCCTAAGCGACCGCCTAGGTCGCCTAATGGTTTGCGCCGGCCCTGTCCACAAGCAAGGCAATGGTTTTGAGTGGCTTGTTCCAGAGAGGCCAAAGACTCCGAGAAGAAATGGGAGCTGGGGCAGAGACCCATAGACTTCAAAGCTGTCCACACTGCTTCCAAGATCAAATAAGCCATGATTTATCATCCCTGCTCCCATCGCTGATGTTGCCTGATTTTAGGAGGTTAATATTATTTTAGATAATATGGGTTATAGGTTTGCCAATTAATTTGATCAGAAGATAATAAGCTTTTTGTCCCAGAATTAGGCTACACAGAGTTTGCAAGGACCCCAGAGATGTATGACATGGACACTCACACTCAGACAAATATAGCCTTAAAGACTTCTATTGAGATAAATGGAATAGTAATCAAATAGTAATTAAATGGTAAAAGAATCAGAGTTATAAGGCAATAATATTGTTTTAGAGACACACGTGGTATTAAATACTATAAAGCTTTTGATTAATATACTCACACCCTTTCTTGATAACCCAGCCTCGCCTCTGGCATGCCAAGAGAGTTCAGGTCCAGGTTCCTCAATTCTTGAGTGGGAGGTGCAGAGCTTATGAGAAGCTAGAGAGCTAAAAGCTATAGAAAGACTAGAAAAGCTGATGTAAGAGTTTTACTTAACTAACTGACTTAAAACTTAAGAATTAAGAACTACAAATTAATAGACTAATAAACAAAAGACTAATAAACCCAGAACTAAGAACAAAGAAGCTACCTAGGCATGGTGGGTTACACTTATAGAGCTTGACACTTGCGTCCTCCTTTTATGTTTAAACTTAATTTTTCACCCACAAAATATCAGGGTACACTTACTTTATAGGCTGGCATGTTTGTGCGTATGGATGACATATGCATACATATTAATGACCATTAGCTCATTTTTACATCTGTTATTTTTGGCCTAACCTGTTATTTTCCTGTTCTTTGTGGTGTATCTGTTAAATTTAAAGGTCACAACCATATATGGACCTTATGCTTTAGCTCATCACCACATATCTAGGTGAAAGATCCTGAACATATATCCGCTAACTTTGCCTAAGTTCAACATACAGGATGCCTGTAGGTCCCTTGCGTTACAGCTAAAAATACTCTAATATAAATCTATAGACCTATTATAATGAAACAAATAATCAAACCCATAGGAAACCCATAAGAAAAGATATATAGGCAAGTAAACAGGCTAGCCCTATAGGCTACACTGATCATAGCCAGAAGGAAAGAGAAGAGTCCTGGGAACTACTGTCAGCATAGCAACCAATCAAAGCATCCAGGGACAGGCAGGCTGGGAGGGAGAAGAGGATTGATGGACAGAGGGAGGATGTGACTGTAGGTAAATGATATTTACTAGATGCAGATCTCAGAGTATTTGTTGACAGACTGGAATCTTCCTTGACTTAGTGGAAACCTCCTGTTCTCTCCAGATGTTACCATCTGTGTGTCTGGCCTGTCCACTTGGACGTCTATGTCTTGATTTATGTCTCCAGGAAGCTGCAGCCAAGTGGGCTGCAGAATCTAAAACAAACAGTAGCTGGTGGATAAGTGGGGCCAACAGGTGTGCTGCTGCATTAGCCGGGCCATGATTCAGCCCAAGGAGAGTCTCAGTTCAGAAAAATCTAATGATAAAAGTGTAATTCTGTTTCAAAACCAGTTTAATCCCCTCCAAGACCTTAATGAATTAAAGAAAATTAATTTCCTACAAGTTCTGGTAGATTAATATGTTTATTATTTTCTTTTTTTCTCTCTGCAGTTACCTTGGCCAGATGAATACCCAGGAAAACAATAAATAATTCCTAAATGTATTTCAGCATTAGGACAAAAGTTGCCTGTGCAACATCCAGGAGGCTGAGACTACAATGTACTTAAGTGGGTTTGAGATCTCAGGAAGGATGCAGTTTTGCTGTGAATCTGTAAATGGCTCCTGCATAAAGAGCAGCTGGTCAAGCAATATCCGTATTTCCATGTATATCTTCATGATGTGCATCATCCTGGCCACGTTGGCTGGAAATCTGACAGTTATCATCTCAATAGCACACTTCAAGCAGCTCCATACGCCTACAAATTTCTTGATCCTTTCCATGGCCACTGTTGACTTTTTGTTGGGGTGCTTCATCATGCCTTACAGCATGGTGAGGTCTGTGGAGAACTGCTGGTACTTTGGAGAACTCTTCTGCAAAATCCACACTAGCACAGACATTATGCTAAGCACAGCCTCCATTTTCCATCTTTCCTTCATTTCTGTTGATCGCTACTATGCCGTGTGTGACCCACTGAGATACAAATCTAAGATAAATACTTGCATCATAGTGGTCATGATCGTCATAAGTTGGACCATCCCTGCCATTTTTGCCTTTGGGATGATCTTTCTGGAGCTAAACTTAAAAGGAGCAGAAGAGATTTTCTATAATCATATCCACTGTGTTGGAGGCTGCTTTGTCTTCTTTAGTGAAACTTCAAGTGTGGTGGCCTCCTTGATTTCCTTCTACATCCCTGGATTTGTTATGTTGTGCGTCTATGGGAAAATATACGCTATAGCCAAGAGGCAGGCAAGATCCATTAGAGATGCAGCTAGCCAAACGCAGATCAGATTTGAAATGAAGCACCACATTTCACCAAGTAGAGAAAGGAAAGCTGCAAAGACATTAGGCATAGTGATGGGTGTTTTTCTCATATGTTGGTCTCCGTTTTTCTTCTGTACTGCCACCGACCCCTTTATGAACTACTCAACACCACCTATTCTTATTGATGCATTGGTGTGGTTTGGTTACCTGAATTCTACATTTAACCCATTAGTGTATGCATTTTTTTACATGTGGTTTCGCAGAGCACTAAAGCTGATTCTGTTTGGTAAAGTTTTCAGACAGGACTCTTCCAGGACTCAATTATTTTTAGAATAACATACTTTGAATTTTTGGACTCGCTACATTTAGCAATTGGTTGGAGATTGTGCTTACACAAATAGCAGCTAAAAGACGAAAATCAACAGCTGTTTGTTTACCCACTTGTGAAGTCTGGTTCAGGTTGCAAACTGTGGTACCTTAAACCTTGTCTCAATACAGACTAGAACTTGCCTCAAATTAGGCTTAGTGCTTTGGTTATTATGATTAATGATTTATTTAGCATTTACAATGTGCTGAGCTCTCTACAATACACAAAAGTAAAGAGGGAGCTTGCAGTTTAAATCACTTTGTGCAGCGAAATCATGTAATTCTGATACACTAAGCACTGTTTTCTTTTGGAAGGCCTGTCTCACACTTTTATAAAGCAAGCACTGAACAGATTTCGTTGCTGAACTGAGGTTTGTATGAATCTGCTGCCCTCTAAGCAGAGCAACAAAGGACTTTCCTTTTGGATTTCCACTCATGACCCAAAGATGAAAGAACATAGCTTTTATCATAAAGCTATTCTTCTTTCAATATATATTAATATTTCTTAAGTGATAATTTTATGATCCCAATGTTAAATGGTATCAAAACAGTACCAAAGGTAAGTGAACTTTAGCAAACAGAACTCAGAAGCAACATTAAACATCTAGGGGCTAGAATCTGAAAATCATTGCAAATTGTATTGGCCAGTGTCCTCTACTGGTTGCAAGCCAATGATACTATTCTGTTATGTAAAACGAACAATGTAAAATGTGTAGAGACTAAATGTTTTAGCTAAGATGTATTGTTATTTTAACAAATGGCAACAAAAAATTGTTGATTAAGACACTTTTTGTTGACTTTTAAAATATGACATTGCTATGCTAAAATGAATATCATGCTACCAAACTGAAACAGAAATATCATCTCAGGCCTGATCTTGCAAACACTGCAAGGAGTAATACTTACTACTGGGCACAGTCATTTCTGAGCAGTCAGTGGAGCTAGACTCTATAGTAAGAGCTATATGCAGTAGTAAATGATTACAGTACCAAGTCCTGTGCTGATATGGATAGGAAAAGTGTGTGCCATTTGTCGCATCTTGTCTCTTACTCTGTGTTTTGTACAACACCTAGCATAAGGAGAATGCAAGTTGCCTATTAATGTTTCACTGGGAAATTAAAATGATGCTACCTTTCACCAGACCAAACTATCTATACTCCCTGTTGTCTCTTTTATTCTATTCTTGTTACGCTGACATCTTGTAAATCTGTATCCCCCAAAACTAACTAAAATAAACAATTACTGGATTATACTGCAGCTGGCCAAATGGGTTATTGAAGGTTTTTATCTCCAATGATAGTATGACTATTTCATTGCTTTATATGCATTTATAAGTTATTAAGAAAGTAATTAATAACAGATCAATTAACTGATAATTAAAGAGTAAAAAATCAGCCCCCTTTTCTTCCTTGCTCTATAGAGGAAACAAGTCCTTTTTTGGTGCAGCTTACTTCCCTCTCTCTGATGGCTCTGATAAGCTGGCTGGCAGGGTGAGTCCTCCTTACTCCTGCCCACTCACTTCTTTATCACCTGCACAGTAGGGATTGTAGGGATCCTGCAGTGAATGTCCCCCCGCCCCCCCCCCCGGCCCCTGAGTTGCTACCTGAGACATAGGTAGCCAATGCAGGGAAGAAAGGGGCCTCATTATGTCATGATACTTCCCTGCATAAGCGCACAGCAAGGGTCATGAGCAGGCCTTGGGGGGAAAAACTGGAGAAACTATGAAGCATTGTTCTTCAATTGAATCTTTTACAAAATATAGAGGATTGAGGGTGGTCTTCTGGTAACAGTTCCCTGAAAAACATCATCTACAGCCAATCACCAAGCAATGAAGTAATCTGCTCTGAACTAGACCATAAGGCCACCACTACCTTAGCATCCTTCAAATCCTTCCTCAAGACCAACTTCTACCATGAAGCCCACAGAAAACTCAACTGACAAAGGCTAGGGATGTAGCCAGGAGAGGCTTCTGATATTTATTTGGTTTATATGTTGATAAGTGTCTTATAATTGTTTTAGGAAATGATTCACAGAAATGTGAATATTGAGATTGATGAGTGGTGTAAGCAAGAAAGACCACGCGAGGAATGTGTGTGTATGTTAGAGCTATGCTCTAAGTAACACCCAGACATGAATAAATGAGGGATTGCAGGCTCAGACGATTTAGTCACTGTGGTGTGACACTCCAGATTCTTCACAGAAATATTGTTATGATATGAATATGGCCTAAGATATATTTTTATACAAGATGGGTCTTGTATGATATCAGTGGAAAGGTTATAATTTACTGAATGTGATTATCCAATTTGTATGCATGTATAATTTCTGTATCTGATGTTAGGAATATTGACTATGTAACAATTACAACTGTGTGTGTACTTGGGGGAACGCTCACCAGACAGTAAGCAATCATCCTGAAGAGACAAAGGAACTAACCTGAGGGGAAAGGCAGGGGCGAGTCCAGACTGAGTCAGGGGTCTGTAAGAAGAAATAACTGGAACTCTAAGCTACAGAAACTCTGCAACTTGCCTAAAATAACATTTAGGGTGAGAAATTACTTCTTGAAACCAGTCTCTTTAAGATCTTAAGCTTAGTATGCGTCTTTTGTTTTATTTTCTTAGTAATCTGCTTTGTTCTGTTTGCTATTATTATAGTCACTTAATATTTATCTTTTATAGTTAATAAACTTATTGCTTGTTTATAACATAACCCAGGTTGTGCAATTTATAATCGGGGGGGGGGGGGAACAAGAAGTTGTGCATATCTCTCTTCACATTGAAGGAGAGGGCAAATTTTTATGAGCTTGCGCTGTGCATATCTTTCTATACAGTGCAAGTGAATATTATCTTGGGTGTATTTTCCAGAGGGAAGCTGCACTTGAGTGCTGGGCAATTTCCTAGCTGAAACATCTCATAGAGAGCTGTTTGCAGACTCTGTGTGATTCTACAGCTGGTGCTCCTTACCTGTGTGTGTGCTGCCAGAGGCCAGAGAGCCTGATTCAGCAAAACAGGGAGACGGAGCCCAGGCTAGTGGAGCAGGTGGGCTCAGTGAAATCCCAGTACATCAGGTGGCATCCCAGAAGGGGGGTCCAACCCATCACAGTCACCTAAAGTACAGTCCTGGCAACTATCTGGGTAAGAGAGTCCAGGAGATAAGGAACTAAATGGAAAAGACAGAGGCTGGTCCAAGAAGGAGTGATGGAATGTCATAAAGGAAGACATGTTAGCATGTGGTGTGATGGAGGATATGGGATGGAACCACTTTCAAGGGAGAGGATTCATAGAGTGAATCCCATTTGATGAAGGAAGAATTTGGTTTAAATATTAATAGCTGACTACAAATCATCTTGCTGAGCTCATAGCTGGCCTATGTAAATCCATGCTCTTATTGTTTCCCTGATTCTCCTGCCCTCATCCCTTCTTCTTATTATTATTACATCCACTGTTTCATCATGTCTTTTACTCAATGTTTTGACCAGCACCTAGCATAATGAGTCCCTGAGCCTGACTAATGTAGTGCATTGGGTGCTACTGTAGTACAGATAAAAGTAACAATAAGGATCTGACAGCTGTATGCATCCATACTTTTATAACCATTTGATGTGTATTATAAGTTCTTCATGGCAGCGACTCTGTATTTATCTGATTGTAGGAGGCATCGTGCACATCTAATTGAACTATCTAAGGAATACGTAATATTATTATGTAGCTTACACTGGGGAAAAGGTAACTATGCCCCTCCCTGAAATGTTGAATAAGGTTAACCACATTTGGGGTTATGATTACTGAGTGGCATAACGTACTATATCAGGAGGTAAGCTGGGTTGGTAATGGCATGTACAAATCCAGAACTGCACAAGTTCGTAGGATTAATTCCCAAGTGGCCCACTTGCCAGTCTAAACCCAGTATTGGAGTTTTAGCTGAATATCCCCAATTGCTTTTTTGGGGGGAGTGGAATGGTGGTGAGAGTAGTGGGGCAGGACTCTGGCTTCCTCAAAGCACTGAGGCCAGTCCTGGAGCATCTCAGTGGGGTAGCAAATGAACCAAAACAAAAGAACCACCCTACTAGTTTGTTGTACCAAATCATCACAAGCTGTGAATCTAACATCTCAGACAATGTTAATGTGATAGTAACAACATTAACGTCCAGCCGCGCCTGTGACAGAGCAATACCCCTCGTACCAACTAGTCCAGCCACAGAGCAGTAGCTGCAACAGTAGCAGCTGGCCCTGGTAACAGCTACAGCAGTTTGTGAATGTTAATTCTCTGCAGAAATCACTAGTAGAGGTCTTCACACAAAAACTACTAGCAAATTGGAATATGGGCCTCACCACACTAAGAAGGCAGTTTTTCTTGCTCTTAGTAATTTATGGCTATATCACAAACTGTTTTTGCGCATGGCACAATTGAGAAAAAGTTTCAGAAATAACTTCTTTCTCTTGTGTCTGATTAGCTAAAGTTTATAGTTTCCCAAAGCGCCTTGTTGCCTTCTGTTTACAGACACTGTGGTCCCTGGAGGCACAGCTACTTTAATGAAGTCCTGAACTATTTACTTTCATTAGTCCTAATCACTGCCAGTTATTACTCATGATGACGAAAGAGGACAAAAGAAGTGTGTTAATGAGGCCCCATGGTCTCTATTTGAACCCAACAATTTGGCAAATTGGAAGTGAGAAAAATGCTTTGTGCTTTTGTCAGATTGGATTATAAATTATGGTCAACCAAGCAGAATATAAGCAAGTGCACCTTCAAAGTGTCATCCTGTAAATGAAGTGCTAAGGGCATTGTTAAATTTGTTATCCACACATCTAGTTACTGACCCTATTAAACGCTTCCCAGATGACTGCCTTTTTCAAAACAAATGTCTCCCCAATGGCTGAGATGATGTTTTAACTTTTATGAAAACTTCTTTTAGCAATTATTCTGGTCTTGACATTAAGAAAGCATTTTCTCTTGTTAAACATGTGTATGTTCATTTTGTGTGTTAATGTACAACTGCCTCCATTTCATAGGTGCTAGAATAAGGGTGCGGGGGGGTGCTGCTGCACCCCCTGGCTTGAAGTGGTTTCCATCATATCCAGGGTTTACCGTCTGGTTCAATGGCTCTCAGCACCCCCACTATACAAATTGTTCCAGCACCCCAGCTTCATTTTGCTGCTAATAATGTCAAAGGCAAAGGTCCCATTGACCCAAAGGCTATAATTTTGATTTTGTGCTTTATGCATTTCCAGAACCCTGAGACAGAATTACATCCCAACACAGGAGCATCTAAAAGAGTTATGTTAAAAAACAAGCACACAACAGCACCAGTGCAACGTTATGACTGACATATTAAGCTGTTTAGCAGTACATCAAGACCAAGCAGAGGAGGCTAGAAGAAAAGCAGATGAGTCCTGTTCCTGCCCAAGAGGCATGGCTGGAACGCACAGCGATGTTAGGTGTATCGGTGGGAATTGGCTCAATGGCAGAATCTGGTCTGGTCTGAACCAGTTCTCCCTGAGTCTGGACCAGCCCTCCCCGATCAGAACAGCAGATCTAAACGGAGATGCTTCTCCCCGTCATGGGGCGAACCCAAATCCTGGACCTCAACACACTGAACGCAAGCACTAGAAATCCAGATCCGAGCCCAGCCTTCTCCAAGCTGGTGAACTTGTCTATGGATTGACTTAGTTTAATACACAGCAGTCGGCAGCTATGACTTAGATCCAAATACAGCTCCCAGGTGTGAACCTAGAGAGGATGGGTTTGGACCCATCTCTGATTAATAGTGAAACTGGGGAAAATCTTACTATAAAAACATGAGTGATTTCATGAGCCTCAAGTGATTGCTTTTCCATGGAACCAAATGCCTTCCCTGTTAGGCCAGGGCCTGCTATACACCTGGATTACCTCATGTAGCTTCCAGACACATCCTCTGCCTCTATAGCAAGAGAAAATGGAATCATAGAGTCATAGGACTGGAAGGGACCTCAAGAGTCTAGTCCAGTCCCCTGCACTCATGGCAGGACTAAGTATTACCTAGACTATCCCTGACTGACAGGTGTTTGTCTAACCTGCACTCAAAAATCTCCAGTGGTGGAGATTTCACAACCTCCCTAGGCAATTTATTCCAGTGCTTAACCACTGTGACAGTTAGGAAGTTTTTCCTAATGGCCAACCTAAACCGCTCTTGCTGCAATTTAAGACCATTGCTTCTTGTCCTATCCTCAGAGGTTAAGAACAACAATTTTTCTCCCTCCTCCTTGTAACAACCTTTTATGTCCTTGAAAACTCTTATCATGTCCCCTCTCAGTCTTCTCTTCTCCAGACTAAACAATCCCAATTTTTTCAATCTTTCCTCATAGGTCCTGTTTTCTAGACCTTTAAACATTTTTTTTGCTCTTCTCTGGACTTTCTCCAATTTGTCCATATCTTTCCTGAAATGTGGTGCCCAGAGTTGGACACAATACTCTGGTTGAGGCCTAGTCAGTGTGGAGTAGAGCAGAAGAATTACTTCTTGTGTCTTGCTTACAACACTTCTGCTAATACATCCCAGAATGATGTTTGCTTTTTTTTGCAACAGGGTGTTACACTGCTGACTCCTATTTAGTTTATAATCCACTATGACCAGTGGCAGATTAATGATTTTGCTGCCCCTAGGCCCTGAAATAATTGCCGCCCCGCCCGCCCCGGCGCTGCCCCAACTCCACCCTTTTCCCACCCCTATTCCAACCCCTTCCCCAAAGTCCCGCCCCAACTCCGCCGCCTCCCTGCCCCCATTGGATCCCTTCCCTAAATCCCCGCCCCGGCCCTGCCTCTTCCCCCAGCGTGCCGCGTTCCCCTTTTTCCCCCCTCCCTCCCTGCCCCACGAAACAGTTGTTTCGCGGCGCAAGCGCTGGGAGGGAGGGGAGGGAAACAGGCAGCAGCGGCGCGCTTGCGGAGGAGGCGAGCTGGAAAAGGGGAGCTTCTCCGTGGGTGCTCAAATTTGCTGCCCCTGCAAATTTGCCGCCCTAGGCCTTGGCCTTGTCGGCCTAGGCGATAATACGCCGCTGACTATGATCCCCAGATCCCTTTCTGCAGTATTCCTTCCTAGGCAGTCATTTCCCATTTTGTATGTGTGCAATGATTGTTCCTTCCTAAGTCAAGTAGTTTGCATTTGTACTTATTGAATTTCATCCTGTTTACTTCAAACCATTTCTCCAGTTTGTCCAGATCATTTTGAATTATAATCCCATCCTCCAAATCACTTGCAACCCCTCCCATCTTAGTATTATCTGCAAACTTTATAAGTGTACTCTGTGCCATTATCTAGATCCTTGATGAAGATATTGAACAGAATCAGATGCAGGACTGATCGCTGTGAAATTAGGACACTTCAAAAGGTAAGGGTACCCACAAATCACACCGTATTTTATCCTTTACATAAATAGCAACTAATAGCAGATTGATAACAAGGAAAACAGGAGTAGAAAACATGAAATGCACGCAAACATGGCTGTGTTTACTTTCTTGGGAGCAAGCCTTGCTTTTGCAATTATCTGTCTATTTTAAGGCTTTTTATACTGCTCATAACTATGGTGCCTAAGGTCCTGATTCAGGAAAGCACTTAAGCATGTGCTTAATTCCTTTCCTGAATAGGGTTGTTTCCTGGATCAGAGCCTAAGGCCCAGGTTCTCAAAGGTATTTAGGCACCTAACTTGCACTGATTTCCAGAGGAATTAGGTGCCCAAATACTTCTGAGGATCTGGGTCTAAATCCTGAAATTAACATACTTGAAATCCTACTCTCAGTAATGCATTAACTAGATTTGCTTACACTTCCTTGGTTGAGTGGGATTTTTACTAGAGGTTTTTACCTCCAGGCTGCCAGTTTAAATCTAGCCAAAGTCAGTATTGACTAAAATACTTCTAGGTCATAACTGTTCAGTGGTCTTCATAAAATGAACGTGAGGTCTCAGTCCAATTCCTAGCAGGAAATTGTCCACATCACAAAATCACTCTCCCCCCTCCAATGGGCACACTTGTTAGCAGATTCAGCAGAGATATCAAGAACTGAATATGTCTACACTGAACAGTTAGCCCATGGTCCTACCTGGGTTTCAGCTTTAGCCCACCCCTACTATGCACACAGAAAACCTCTGACCTTAGATGTGCTCTAATCCTGTGGTAGCTTACTCGGCTTGGGTGTGTGGGTTGGAGCCTAATGCTGATAGTCCTTCAAAAGCCTTCCCACAATTCCCTCTCCTCACCCCCCCCCCCCGAAAGGACAGACAAGTTCTTTCCCCCAGAGCCTCTCAGCACAAAGAACCAGGGGTAGGAAAGATAGAAAATGTGGCAAAAGACCAGCTTGGCTTAACCACGAGATCTTGCATGATCTAAAAAAATAAAAAGGAGTCATATAAAAAAATCAAAACTAGGACAAATTACAAAGGATGAATATAGGCAAACAACACAGGAATGCAGGGGCAAGATTAGAAAGGCAAAGGCACAAAATGAGCTCAAACTAGCTACAGGAATAAAGAGAAACAAGAAGACTTTTTATCAATACATTAGAAGCAAGAGGAAGACCAAGGACAGGGTAGGCCCACTGCTCAGTGAGGAGGGAGAAACAGTAACAGGAAACTTGGAAATGGCAGAGATGCTCAATGACTTCTTTGTTTCGGTCTTCACCGAGAAGTCTGAAGTAATACCTAACATAGTGAATGCTAATGGGAAGGGGGTAGGTTTGGAAGATAAAATAAAAAAAGAACAAGTTAAAAATCTAATATGCTAATAGAGGACGTATCTGAGCCTCTAGCTATTATCTTTGGAAAATCATGGGAGACAGGAGAGATTCCAGAAGACTGGAAAAGGGCAAATATAGTGCCCATCTATAAAAAGGGAAATAAAAACAACCCAGGAAACTACAGACCAGTTAGTCTAACTTCTGTGCCAGGGAAGATAATGGAGCAAGTAATTAAGGAAATCATCTGCAAACACTTGGAAGGTGGTAAGGTGATAGGGAATAGCCAGCATGGATTTGTAAAGAATAAATCATGTCAAACCAATCTGATAGCTTTTTTTGATAGGATAACGAGTCTTGTGGATAAGGGAGAAGAGGTGGATGTAGTATACCTAGACTTTAGTAAGGCATTTGATATGGTCTTGCATGATATTCTTATCAATAAACTAGGCAAATACAACTTAGATGGGGCTACTATAAGGTGGGTGCATAACTGGCTGGATAACCATACTCAGAGAGTAGTTATTAATGGTTCCCAATCCTGCTGGAAAGGTACAACAAGTGGGGTTCCGCAGGGGTCTGTTTTGGGACCGGCTCTGTTCAATATCTTCATCAATGACTTAGATATTGGCATAGAAAGTACGCTTATTAAGTTTGCAGATGATACCAAACTGGGAGGGATTGCAACTGCTTTGGAGGATAGGGTCGTAATTCAAAATGATCTGGACAAATTGGAGAAATGGTCTGAGGTAAACAGGATAAAGTTTAATAAAGACAAATGCAAAGTTCTCCACTTAGGAAGGAACAATAAGTTTCACACATACAGAATGGGAAGAAACTGTCTAGGAAGGAGTACAGCAGAAAGGGATCTAGGGGTTATAGTGGACCACAAGCTAAATATGAGTCAACAGTGTGATGCTGTTGCAAAAAAAGCAAACGTGATTCTGGATTGCATTAACAGGTGTGTTGTGAGCAAGACACAAGAAGTCATTTTTCCGCTCTACTCTGCACTGGTTAGGCCTCAACTGGAGTATTGTGTCCAGTTCTGGGCACCACATTTCAAGAAAGATGTGGAGAAATTGGAGAGGGTCCAGAGAAGAGCAACAAGAATGATTAAAGGTCTAGAGAACATGACCTATGAAGGAAGGCTGAAAGAATTGGATTTGTTTAGTTTGGAAAAGAGAAGACTGAGAGGGGACATGATAGCAGTTTTCAGGTATCTAAAAGGGTGTCATAAGGAAAAGGGAGAAAACTTGTTCATCTTAGCCCCTAAGGATAGAACAAGAAGCAATGGCCTTAAACTGCAGCAAGGGAGGTTTAGGTTGTACATTAGGAAAAAGTTCCTAACTGTCAGGGTGGTTAAACACTGGAATAAATTGCCTAGGGAGGTTGTGGAATCTCCATCTCTGGAGATATTTAAGAGTAGGTTAGATAAATGTCTATCAGGGATAGTCTAGGTAATACTTAGTCCTGCCATGAGGGCAGGGGACTGGACTCGATGACCTCGCGAGGTCCCTTCCAGCCCTAGAATCTATGAATCTGTATGCCCCCCAGACTCATTCATAGTCCATTTTGGTCAATTTCACGGTCATAGGATTTAAAAAAATACTACATTTCATGATTTCAGCTATTTAAATATGAAATTCATGGTGTTGTAATTGTAGGGGTCCTGACCCAAAAAGGAGTTGTGGGTGGGTTGCAAGGTTATTGTAGGTGGGGGTTGCAGTACTGCTACCCTTACTTCTGTGCTGCTGCTGGTGGCAACACTGCCTTCAGAGCTGGACAACTGAAGAGCAGCGGCTGCTGGCTGGGAGCCCAGCTCTGAAGGCAGAGCTGCCGCCAGCAGCAGCGCAGAAGTAAGGGTGGCATGGTATGGTATTGCCACCCTTACTTCTACACTGCTGCTGGTGGGGCGCTGCCTTCAGAGCTGGGCACCCGGCCAACAGCTGCCGCTCTCTGGTCGCCAGCTCTGAAGCCAGTGCAGAAATAAGGGTGGCAATACTGCAATCCCCAGAAAATAACCTTGTGACCCTCCTGCAACTCTCTTTTGGGACAGGACCCCCAATTTGAGAAACACTGGTCTCCCCTGTGAAATCTATATAGTATAGAGTAAAAGCACACAAAAGACCCGATTTCACAGGGGGAGACCAGATTTCACCGTCCATGATGCGTTTTTCATGAACCTGGATTTGGTAGGGTCCTACACATAGTTGAGGGCAGAAACAGTGAGGACACAGTGATGTGGATTGAGCTTTGCTGTGCGGATGCTCACACCTGGGTGCCAATCACCCAGGTAAACTGTGCAGTGTAGATATAGGCTTAATGATGCTCTCCAGGACAGAGGTGAGGAACAATAGCGGAGTCAATGCAGCACCTTTCATGAGCACTGAATTCATGTTTGTTTTTAAAATTATAGAACTTCATATCATTGTAATTGGTTGGCAGTGTTTGCTAGTAGGTGTTGATCTTACTGGGAAAAGATTAGGTGGTTGCTGATTCCTTGAGGCAAGTGGCTTGTTACCCCATCTGGTTATGATGGAAGTTGGAGTGGCTCTTTAGATGAAGAGGATGCAGGGTGTGGGCTGAGTGGTGCATATGGGGGAGTCGTAGGAGCAGTCAAGCAGGGGAGGGAAGATTTGAGCTGATCTTTGTTACATTTTCCTTATTTTTTGGTGTTAATAAAACAACTTAAGAAAGAGCGTGAGTTTCAACAATATATAGTATTGTTAGAACAGCACTTGTTCACAATGATAACAATAGGTGGAACTCATTGCCAGGGGATGAAGGCTAAAACTATAAAAGGGTTAAAAAAATTAAATAAGTTAATGGAGGATAGGTCCATCAATGGCTATTAGCCAAGATGGTCAGAGACGCAACCCCATGCTCTGAGTATCCCTAAACCTCTGACTGCCAGAAGTTGGGACTGGATGACAGAGGGTGGATTACTTGATAATTGCCCTGTTTTTTTCATTCTCTCTGAAGCATCTGGCAAGGGCCAGTGTTGGAAGACAGGATACTGGGCTAGATGGACCATTGGTCTGACCCAATATGACCATTCTTATGTTCTTATATTCTAATGATTTAATTTACTCAGTAATCAGTATAGTTCTCTCTGAACAATTATTAAGAACAACATGAAAACAGCACAATACCACAAAGGTGAAATTATTAGGAAATAATTAAAGTAATTAAGCAGTACACTATGTCAGGGGTGGAAGTAATTACTATACATAATTACTTCCCTAAGCACTACAAGGCCTGCACTTCCTGCCATATGATTAAGCCACAATAACTACACTGGGGTGTTTTCTGCCTTATCAATTGAAATTGAGTTTTATATTTAACTAGTTTCATTCCGTATATTTAATTTCCCTTGATGTCATTGTTAAAACATTTCAGCTTTAAGTTTCTTCAAAACACTGAAATATGCAGTCTGTTCCTATTTGCCATTCCATGCTGAACGGGGAACAAATTCTGAGGCACAGGACCTACTGTTCTTAAAGTGCAGCATGTTTTTATTCAAAGTGCAGCACGTTTTTACAGATTTTTTTAGTTATTTCTTTATGGTTTGTAACTCAAAAATAGAATATAATCACATCTGTTTTCCATATTGATGGATATTTTACATGTTTGTTTTAATAAAAAGTAATATGTACGAGGCTTGCAATCTTGTTTGACTATTTAAGAATAAATTTCCAGATGTGTCTGATCAAGTTCTGGATCATTTGTCTCCAAAATAGTTGACTTCCCTCCAAGAAAAAATATTCCTAGTCACATTACCATTTAATTTTTCTTTCATTTGCTGTTCTTTGGAGTTAGCAAGTGATATGGTGTCAGATAATTCTTATGATTTTTATGTATTTTTCCAACATAATGTTGGAAAATGTTTCCTTGTTTATCTTTAGTGCAGTTTCCCTATAGGTGAGCTCCTTTAAATGTTCTTAACTTTAAAATTAGTGGCCTGATTTTCTTTGTCCACTAGGTCTCACTAAAACTTAAAAGTCAAGCCAAGTTCGAAGATTGTGTGCATGTTTAATTCTGCGAGCAAGTTAATGATAAAAGGTCAGGGAGGTGTCATTTGAGTTGTAAAAATCTACAGAATCATCATTTCAATGGTATCATCTTCTGCAGCCTGGCAGGGGGAACTCGCTGCCCACCCTGGCTCTCAGCTTCCTCTGGTTTATGGAAATTGTGCTGATACAGTGTCCTTTCTCCAGGGAACAATGATATCAATCATGATAAACCTAGAACAATTATGTAGATATATATTTGAGAAAATATATATTTAAAAATCAGCATGTTTTAAATTATAATTTAACACAGGCACATCAAACATGCAGCCCTCACAATGTTAAATTGTGGCCCTCGACTGACAGCTCTGTTATCAGTTAATACACAGAACATGATACCTGATCTATTTTTTTAATGTTACAGATTACTATAAATTGAAGGAGTGCTTCATGTTGTTTTGTCATCATCGGCAAAAAAGAAGCAGTTCAGTGATATTGATTATCAGGTTTGTTTATTATGCCAAAATAGTTATAATGAGCACTGGTTAAGATGTCAGCATTCAGCCAAAAAATGCTGGAATCCATCGGCAAAAGGTATGCACATAGTTACATAATATACATTTCATAACATAAATACAATCCCAAAGTAATTTATTACAAAATCCTTATTTTTACTTTGGTCTTGATCATTTTTAGGCATCAATGGGGGGAGTTATAGTGTACCAAGCTAGTGAGTAGCTGAAGCTTTGGAGAATACCACCGTGGAGGATCTGATTAAACACAGTGCTATAAGAAGTGCACCAATAACCTTAATTTGGCAAGGCTGGAGAAGAAGCACATTAAGCAGCAGGAAAAAGTTGAAGCTGCCAGAGAACTTGACAACCCCAGAACTCGATAAAATTTCGAATGAAACATTAAGCATGACTGGTATGACTTCCACAGAAATAACCAAGCATTATCTAGACAAATTAGGTGCTATTAAATGTCAAGACGGGGCAATTTTAAAGCTACAGCTTACTCACACTGGCAACTCATTTGCGTATGATTTATATCATGACAAAAGCAGCCTTCAGCGATGAGATAGCTAAAGATGTAAGTCAAATGGATACTTTGGGTCATGACTTATATGAAACCTTCAAAACCCAATAATTATCCAAGAATCCATCAGGCTCCAATCAAGAAGAACAGACTAAAGCTGTGCTCAAATACAAAAAAGAAAATAAGGATGAAGGTTGCAGAGCTAACCACAGACAGATTATTGTTTGCTCATCTCCTGGTCCTGTCCAGATCTCAGCATGAAGTTGATCTATATGACACTTTGGGAAAGTATGAGTTCTCCGTGATACCATGACTGATGTTCAGATTTGATGGAACAATGTATATGTGCCAGGCAAAAAGCAAACTAATGCACATCTTGCACAGTCTTCCTAAGCCAGCACCTACTGACAACATAGCCATTACCTTATGCCAGCAAAGGACAAACTCTTAACAAACCAGAAACTGTTAACACTTGCCAAGATTTGGCTGAACGCTTCATTATGAGGCTACAGAAAAAATACTGGACCTATGACAAAGTCCGCCTCATGTTTGACATGTATGCAGAGGAATCAAGTAAAAAATATAATGGGATACAAGGTGGGGAAAGTGAGAGGATTTACATCTCATTCAAATGGGCAAGAAGGTAATTTTGTTAGGTTTGTTATGCTCCTGTCGGACTGGTAATTACTCAAATATCCAAAAGAAACAATGTATTATCCACTACAATAGGAAGAGATTGTGCCATCTACTCCTGACACCTCAACTTTCCCTCGATCTCCTTTCTAGAAGGAAAGAAGGAAGCCCCTTCCATGCTGGCTTTCATCCATTCCAAATCACCAAAACAGCTCTCACAGGTGAGTGTGTCAGTGCAGATGAAGCAGGCACAGATATTGATTCTGTTATGGAGGACAGAACAATCCCTTCAGGGGGTACCTGGCTTCATTTATATCTTGTAGCAGCAACCCCCTAATGATCCTTTTGGCTTAAATTCTCTTGAGACCTGACTGTAATGTCATAAAAGTGCAGTAACATGCATTTCCTGGTTATTCTGGGCAAAGACACCAACGGGCTCTACCCTTCAAATTCAACATTAATATTTCACATAAGCTGGACAATAATAAAAAAATAAACCTTCAAGAATATATTGATGGTGTTATCTAGCCTGACGCAGGTAGGGGCAGGGTAAAGAAGCGTGAATCTATAGTATTTATTTTAAATCTTGTGTTGCTTGTGTATTTATCTTTTCTTACCTTTAAGACAATATCTGTTGGGACAGAAAAAATGGGGCTGAGCTGTTCCCCACATCACATGTTTCTTTACATATAGGCTGACTTGGCATAGATATAGTATCTCTCTCTGCTTTTATTTTTTATATAATATAGGATGATCTCTAGCAGAGTATGCAGAAGGGGAAAAAGTGGTGAGGCTGTGTTTTCACAAAGAAACTAAGGGCTTGATCCACCTCTTGTTGAAATCAATGGGAGTTTTTCATTCACTTCCATGGGAATGCAATCAGACCCTAACAGAGGGAAGAAAATAGAATTTGCAGTCTCTTGCTGCATAAGCAAGAATCTGCAGTGCAGAAAATAACATGCCATGTTTTTAGAAAAAAGGATTGATATAATATTAAAATAATAACCCTCTGCAGGTGGTGGACAGATATTGTATTTACATCCTCCTCAGCATTCACTTGGTTGACAGCCTTCAGATTTCTTCAGGGATAAAACTGAAAGCTTACAAATAGTACAAATAAGAGAGAATACAAAATTTATTGTTAGCTTGTTATATACATTTTGTTCAAAGTAATGTTCTGAAATGGCTAATACACAGGGTTTGATTCGCCTCTCACTTATACTGGTGTAAATGAAGAGTAACTCCATTTCAATCAGTAGTGTTACAACAGTGCAAAACTGGTGTATTTGAGGAGAAAATAAAGGTAGGGATATTTGTTGTCATATGCTTTCTTGTTTTTACAACCAATTTTAGTTACAAATGTTCATGGTGGGTACTTTATCATCCATAGCATGTGAGCTTAGCACCAGCAGGAGTAGCTAAAAGGCAGAGAGTGGAGTTTTGAATTTGTGACACTTGTAAGATCAGTGTTTGTGGAGTGTAACTCATTACCTGACTTCTCAAAGGACTCCAGGGAAGTGTGAGCTGGGCACAAAACTCCCCTTACTGAACAGGCTTGCTCTGAAGTAGTCAATTTGTTAAAAATAGCAGCTCTCAAACTGTGGTTTGTGGAAAAGCAGTGATCAGTTCCATGCAGTAGGAGGCAAGGAGAAGAAATAGTCCATGTGGGATAATTCATTTTACAAAGTGGCCCATAGAATGAAAAAATTGGAGACCCAGCTAAGTAGAAGTCAAAATTCCAGACCAAGCACAACCCCCCCCCCCCCCCCCCCCCCCCCACCCCNCTCCATGGCTGTCACAGACTTTCTTCTGGGATTCACCATTATGCCCTACAGCATGGTCAGATCTGTGGAGAACTGCTGGTACTTTGGGATCACTTTCTGCAAAGTCCACTATAGTTTTGATCTGATGCTCTGTGTAACTTCTATCTTCCATCTTTGTTCCATTGCTGTTGATCGCTTTTATGCTATCTGTTACCCACTGCATTATTCTAGCAAAATAACCATCTCTGTGATAAAGCAAATGCTAACAGTTTGTTGGTCAGTACCAGCTGCTTTTGCTTTTGGGGTGTCCTTCTCAGAAGCATATGCTTCTGGAATAGAGGGCTATCAGATTTTAGGTGCATGCTCTAGTTCCTGTCTAGTTATATTTAATAAATTATGGGGAACAGTTTTGTTCACAGTTGGCTTCTTTACTCCTTGCTGTGCTATGCTAGGAATTTATGTCAAAAAAATTTTAGTTTCCAAAAAGCATGCACGTGTTATGAGCAGCATGCCTGAAAATGCAAATCATGAAAAGCCAAATCAACTTTCCAAGAATAAAGACAGGAAGGCTGCTAAGACACTGAGTATAGTCATGGGGGTGTTCCTAATATGCTGGTTTCCATGTTTCGTCACAATTTTAATTGACCCATTTTTAAATTTCTCTCCTCCTGCACTGTTGTTTGATGTCTTAACATGGTGTGGCTATTTTAACTCTACCTGTAATCCATTAATATATGGTTTTTTCTACCCATGGTTTCGAAAAGCACTGAGATACATATTAGGTAAAATATTCCAGACACACTTCTATACAGCTAGTCTGTTTCCTGAAAATCAATAATGTGTCTGGTTATAACAAATGAATCCAGTGGTGATTTTCAGTTAAAAAGGGGGCATTGTTTGGTTGAATATTATAATCTAAAATTAATTGTCTTATTCATCTGTCATAATTATTATTGCAGAATGCTATCATCTAATAGTTTTCACTGATTATCTCCCAACAATATGAGTGGCAATACAGAGTGAATGATTATGTTTAAGTAAGCTCTCAGTAGAAAATGTCAGTACATGTCTCTCATAATTCACTAATATATATATATATTTGCAAAGGATTATCAATCTAAATGAACATTTGCAACCAGAAAATGATGAAGCAGAGCAACACCTTCAACAAAAGAATGGATTAAGCAAAGCCGGCACAAGGTGAAAATTTCATGTTAAGTTCTACATGAAACAGATTTATAGATGTGGACTTGGTAACAAAGAGCTATCACCTGACTTACCAAAACAAAAGCCCTACTTATGATTAATAGAGCCCTAGGGAGAGTGCGCAGGAGACAGACAATTAGAGATTGGCTTCTCCACACAGCCTATCAGGGCCAGACTGGCCCATATAAGAAGGGCTGCAGAGCAGCTTCAGTCACTCCCTGGAGCTTGAGGGGGACTGGCTGTCTTGCAGGCTGAAGGCAGCAAGCACCCTGGGCAGAGCAGTGCTGCAGGCAGAGACCCAGGGAGTTTAAAGGCAGCTCCTGGCAGGCTGGAAGGATCTGCAGGCTGAGGCCAGGGCAGAGGGTGCTAGCAGGGCCATCCCTAGCTATTCTGAGGCCCTACGCAGCCCCCCTGGGGGAGGGGGGGGGGGGAGGGCAGGCCTCCGCAGGGGGGAGGCTGGCTTGGAGGGCAGGGGGAAACTGCCCCCCAGCACTCACCAGTGGTGTGGCTGGGGCCGGGTTGCTGCACTTCCTGTCACCGGTGAGTGCAAGCCTGACCCTGCTTCAGTCCTCAGGGGAGTGGGGGCGGGGCTGGGGCACAGCAGGGGCAGGAAGAGGTGGGGCTGGGGCGGGGGCCATGGGGAAGAGGCGGGGCAGGGACTGGAGCAGCACGCAGCTGTGCAGGGCTCCAGGAAATTTGGTGCCCCAAATTTCCTGGTGCCCTACCAGCTGCATACTTTGTGTATGGGTAAGGACGGTCTTGGGTGCTAGGGCCACGAGGAAGTGGCCCAGGGAAATCTGAGGAGTGGGAGGAGACGCAGCAAGTGGTGGCCATCTACAGGGTCCCTGGGCCAGGACCCGGGGTAGTGGGCAGGCCTGGGTCTCTCCCCGCCACTGAGGAAGTAGCAGACAATTGGCTGCAGTAGCCACTGAGAGAAGTAGCTGGACAGCAAACTGCGATACTGTCAGAGGGCTGTGTCATGAAGAGGACGCCTGGGTACAGGAGCAGAAGTGACAGCAGCAAGACATCACCAGAAGAGGGCGCACTGGCGAACAGAGCTAATCCCCAGGACAGCCAGCAGGAGGCGCCGCAGTGGTGAGTCTACCCCGTCACACTACTGAAGTCAATAGAGCTCCATACAGGCACAGGACTCCACCTCCACAAGTCAGCACACAGGATCCAGGCCCAAACAAGCAATTGAGTAGATGTGCACAAAATATAAAGAAATATTTTAACCACTACAAACTGTATTTGTCTTTTATTATTGTTTGCAGTGTGTAGTAGCCATGTTAGTCCCAGGATATGAAAGAGACAAGGTGGGTGAAGTAATATCTTTTATTGGACCAACTTCTGCTGGTGGAAGGGAGAAGCTTTCAAGCCTCACAGAGTTGAAGAACTCTGTGAAGTTCAAAAACTTGTCTTTTCCACCACTAGAAGTTGGGCCAATAAAAGATGTAACCTCACCCACCTTGTCTCGCTTTTTTAATTGTAATTCTAGTACAGCATTGTCATTCAATTTTCTCTTTATATTACTTGTCTCAGACTTTATCCCCTTAATTTCTATTCTTTCCTTTTGTTTCTTCAGTAAGTGAGCTATCTACATTCTAGTCTAACATGCCATACAAGTGTACAGCTGAGAGCTATAGTAGGAAATATGGGGTGAAATTCTGGGGAAATATGGGGAATTTTTCCATTGACTTCAAAAGGGTTTCTCCCATGTAGTCTACTGAAATATGCAGTGTAATCAGTACACACATTTCACTATTTTTCTAAGTTCTGAAATTAAGATGATGATAGAAGAAAAAAGCAATGAATTTCATAATCTTCATTTTAAAGCATAGGCAGAGCGACTGGGTCACACAATGATGCACAGTGGAAGGCAGTGACTGAACCTGCTCCCTTCTCCCTCTCTGCTCAGGATCTTGCAAGTGTGTGATATGTCCATCTTCCTCACCTCCCAGTCCCTTCCCACCTCTGTGGCTTCCTTCTCTTTCTCTCTTTTGTCTGGTGTGGAGGTCTCCCATGGTCCCACTATCCTGAACCTCTCAGCTAGTCCCCTTGACTCCACCCCTTTAATCTCCTAACCAACCTAAATTCTTTCCCTCTTGTCTCGCATCATTTTGAAAGAAATTAAACCATTTTTATTGCATTGGAATACTTTTATTTCATTTTGATTTAATTTAAAATTTTGGTTTGTTTCAATTTCATTTTAAAATGGTTTTCATATTTCTGGGTTTTTTTTCTTCTCTCACTTGTTTTGCCTTTTCCCCTTTATTTGACTGGAGCAGGCAGAGGGAGGGACAGAAAGAAGGGAAAACAAAACAAAACAAAACAAATACCCACCACCAACAACAACCCAAACCAATAATGTTTTTAAATCAAAATGAAAATTTTTGTTCCAATAAAATTTCAACTAATATAAACATTTTCATGAAAATTTTCCTGTGGTCAAAAAAGCCATTTTTCAGCATAAAAACGTTAACTGAACATTTTTGATTCTCTAATAACATTCACCTCTGCTTTCGTGCCTCATTTCAATACTTTAATACAGCTCACAGCACAAGATAAACTTTTTTTTTTAGAAAAAAGAGAGAGAAGTTCAATCCCACAGAACAGAATAGTCTTAGGAACTCATAAGAAGCACACTAAAGACAACTATTAATTCTCCTTCCTTGTATATTGCTTCTTTCCCGCTCTGATTTTCTGTATTTTGCTTGTTTAAACTGGAGGCTGGCTTGGGCAGGGGTCTCTTTGGTACACTTCTGTAAAATACCATGCAGTAATAATAACAATGATCTTCAGGGGAGGCAGCAAGGTCTAACAGATAAAGCATTAGTTGGGGACTTAGGACACTTGAGTTCTATTTGCAGCTATGCCACTGACTACTGTGTGACCTTGGGCAAATCACTTTAGCCCAGACAGCTCCACAAAGGGATTTAGTCACCTCATTTCCAGTTTTAGACATCATTGTGATCCACATAACCCTGCTTGGCTGCCACCTATCCTGCTAGCTGCCTAAACTCACTCAGCACCAACGTTTTTGCTATAAAAGGTCCCCTAGGCACATACCTCTGAGCATGAGTACTGCTGCCACAGGCAGGCATCCAGATGCCTGTCTTATGACTAAGCCCCAGTGTGATCCTCAAAGCAGATGAAGAGAGATGGTGCAATGTCTTTTTTCTCCATGGGGCCCAATTCATTAGGCATGTTCAGAGCACGTCTACCGCCACAGAAATTGGCTGTGAGAGGAAGAGGTGGTAAACTCCCTTATAGCCTTTAGCCCAGTGACTAGGGTATTCACCTGTATGTGGGAGATCCTGGTACAATTCCCCCCTCTGCCTGATGAGGAGAAGGGATTTGAACAGGGGGGTGCCCTAAGCACTGGATTATAGAGTGATTATCACTCTGTCTTTAGCCCGACTAACATTTAAAGAAAGAGGAATGGCTTCAACAAGAGAGACTGAGTGAGACCCACATCAGAACATAGCATAATCCAGATGCTCATGCTGCCACCACCGCTGCCTTCTTCTCTTCCTCCACCCCCTCCCCAGCCATTTTCTGTGGAGTTCTTGCAAGAAATGGCTTAGGTGTCTAAACTGCTCAGAGAAAGGCGTTCCTCGCTGTGGGTCACAAGCAGCAATAGGTACCTTCCTGCAGGCTGGATTTAGGTGCCGAATATTGTGTGAGGGGTGGGTCTTAGGACACACGCCTCTCATTGGCATCTTCCACTATCTAGTTTTGGATTTTGTGGATCCCATTCTTTGGCACCTGTCTTTCCCCAGGTACTGTATAGGCGGCATAGGCACCTAATTCTGGCTTTGTGGCTCCCATTGTTGTTCCACTGATTTTCAAGACACCTAGAAGTTAGGCATTGAAATGCCTAAATCCCTTTGTGGATTCAGGCCATCACCTCTCTGCCTCAGTTTCCCCATCTGTAAAATGGGGATAATGATACTGACCTCCTTTGTAAAGAGTGTTGCAATCTGCCGATTAAAAGTGCTATATCATAATATAACTTAAAACAGTAAGGAGGAGAGATCTTGGGCAGGAGACATGGAAAGGATACCCAGGGAAATGGACGAAGAAAGAATACATCTGTGTAAGTACTATTAGCAAAGTCTGCCAAAAGTTAGTTGTATATGGAGTGCCCTAGACTCTACAAACACCCTGACTCATCCTAACAAAGGTGTAATGTGACAAAGCACACTCCAGTGACAAACAAAATACAAGGATAATGTAGCCATTGTGAAGACACCAGTACAATGGTATTAATATTATATATTTCCATTGTGCTTTAAGCTGCTGATTGAGAAAGTTCTAAAAACTGATTCTAGAAGTGGAAAAAGATAAGAGCTTTGATTAACTATACAACAGGATAATGAGACTTTTGATTCTATCTACTTGTGTGGTTTTCATCATTATACTATTTTGTCACTTTACAATCATTAGTGGATTTATCCTCAACATACCAGTGAGGTAAGTAAATGCTATTTACAAATGGGGAAATTGAAGCATGGAGTAGATTAAATGATTTATCCAAGGTCATGCAAGTGGGCATCTGCATCTTTAGGCTCCTAAATCTGTCCCTTAGCCTGGTATTTATAATCTTTTCTATGTTTTTTGTAAATCTCGATATCTCTGGAAAACTGAGAAATACATGATCTATCCAACCTTTTAAAAGGGAAGTATATTTATAATCATATTTATAATCTATAATTCATAATTTATAAATAATATAATATAAATTTAAATAATCTATTTATATTTATATAATCTATCATTTATATACTCTATAATTTATAATTGTATAATAATATTTATAATCATATTTATAATCTTTTCTATTTTTTTTTTAAATCTCTGTATCTCTGGAAAACTGAGAAATACACGATCTATCCAACCTTTTAAAAGGGAAGTATGTTTTAGCAAATCATTGGATACCCTAATTTAAAATGACCTTGGTTACCCACTGTGACATTACACCCCATATTCTTCATAGAAATATTGTTATGATATGAATATGGCATACCTAAGATATGTTTTATGCAAGATCGGTCATGTGAGGTATCATTGAAAAGGTTATGATCTACTAAATATGTTTATCCAATTTGTATGCATGTATCATTTCTGTATCTGAAGTTATGGATATTGACTATGTAACAATTACAACTGTGTGTGTATTTGGGGGAACGCCCACCAGACAGTAGGCAATCAGCCTGAATGAGCCATTTAAGAAGGACAATAGAACTTTGAAGATAATAATCTCCCACCTTCCTGAGGAGCTTCCTGGGATGTTGCTTTGACACTGCAGGGTCATCTGATGATGTTACATGGTACGGACTACCGCCTTGGACACTGCTGGTATTGCCACCTTATGTAAATCCTACTTAAGGCTGGGAAGTAAGTCAATCAGGGCTTTTCTCCATTGCCTCCCTGCCCAAGAAGAAAGACTGCTGAAAGCACCTGAAGAGACAAAGGAACTAAGCTGGGGAAAGGCAAGGGCTGAGTCCAGGCTGAGACAGGAGTCTAATCTGTAAAGAGAAATAACTGGAACTCTAAACTGCAGAAACTCTGCAACCTGCCTAAAACACCATTTAGGGTGAGAAATTACATTTTGTAACCTGTTTCTTTAGTGAATTAAGCTTAGGTTGTGTGTTTTGTTTTATTTGCTCAGTAATCTGCGTTGTTCTGTTTGCTAACCCTTATAATCACTTAAAATTTAACTTTTGTAGTTAATAAACTTATTTCTTGTTTATTCCAAAACCCAGTTTGTGCAATTAATATCTAAGGGGGCAAAAAGCTGTGCATCTCTCCCGCCACATTGAGGGAGGAGGCGATTTTTATGAGCTTGCATTGTACAGATCTCTCCATATAGCGCAATACAATATTATTTTGGGATTTACACTCCAGATGGTGTGTGCACTGGAGTGCTGGCCATTCCCCTAGCTGAATCCTCCTACACAGAGCTGATTTCAGTCTGTGTCTGCAGCTGGGTGTGGCCTTGCCTGGGTGTGTGCTGGAAAGGGGCTTGACAGCCTGGCACAGCAACCCAGTGCAAGGGAAACCCAGGCTGGTAAGACTGACGGGGTCAGTGAGACCCCAGCACATCTGGTGGCACCCCGATAGGGGGGTCCAACCCATCACACCCACCTTTGGGAAGACTGCAAAAAACCCATGGCTTGGCACTATTCATCACAAAGACTTAAGCCTGGGATAAGGACATCAAAGAATGCAACAAGTCAGGATTGAAGTTGATCGGCAAGAACAGTGTAGGGAAACATACTGTAGGGATAAAATGTGTCTCCAGTTTCATGCATTCACCATAGGCACTGACTTTCCCTCTTTTCCATGGGTGGTTGACCCCCCCACTCTGTCCCTAGCCCCGCCCCACTCCACCCCTTCCATGAGGCCCCGCCCCTACCCTGTGCCTTCCCACCCCTGCCTCGCCCCCATTCCAACCCCTTCCGCAAAGTCCCTGCCCCAGCTCCGCCCTCCTCCCTTCCCCTATTCCAACTCCTTCCCCAAATCCTCGCCCCGGCCCCACCTCTTCCCTGCCTCCTCCGCTGAGCGCACCACATTCCCACTCCCGGAGCATGCTAACGCTGCCAAACAGCTGTTTGGCGGTGGCTGGGCGGGAAGCACTGGGAGGTAGGTGGAGGAGTGGGGACGGGGTGCACTGAGGGGAGGGAGAGGAGGAGGAGGAGGAGACAGAGGTGGGGGGAGAGGGGAGCTTGGCTACCACCCACTAATTTTTCCCCGTGGCTGATCCAGCTCCAGAGCACCCACGGAGTCGGCGCCTATGGCATTCACCATTAACTATGATCTAGATCCTCAGAGGTATTTTTGGTTCCTAACTTCAGTTGATTTCAGTAGAAGTTAGGAGCCTAAATACGTTTGGGAATCTGGTTAAATAATACAGGATTTGTCCTACGTTATGCAGATATACATGATCCCATACTCTAAGGACTCTTATCTGACCCTCATTATCTTTAGCATTACATTCACTTTAACATTTTTAAAAGAAAAAGAGAGGCTTGTCTTTGTACCTAGCACTTAGTGCAAAGAGCGTGTTTCAGCTGCAGAGCAGTTCACTATCGTACCTCAATCCTCACACCCTTTTGTGATGTAGGTAAGTGTTTTACATGCCTGTTTTACAGAGGGGGGAGACTAAGGGCTGGTCTACACTAGGAAATTAGATCAGTATAATTACATGGCTCAGGGATGTGAAAAATCCACACTCCGGAGTGATGCAATTAAACTGACCTAACCTCCAGTGTAGCCAGCATTATGTTGGTGGGAGAATTCTCCTGTCAACCTAGTTACCAGCTCTCAGGGAGATGGATTACCTATGCCGATGGGAGAACCCCATCTGTTGGCATAGGTTGTGTCCTCACTGAAGGGCTACAGCTGTGTTGCTGCAACGTTTTAAGTGTAGACAAGCCCTAAGGCAGAGAGGGTAAGTGATTTATCCAGTATTGATAGTATGTTTATCCAAAGTACAGAAAAAGTCAGTATTAAGAGTATGAATTAGTACTCAGGCAATCCTGTCAACCTGTCTTCTGTTCTAATACCAGAAACATGCTATTAACTTTTATAGAACACACTGGAGCATAGGACAAAAATGAAGAACAATTGTTACTGAGTCAAATTTCCATAGTGGTAATGTCTCTGGACATATTCTGTAGGATAGTGAAAAGCAGGACATGACACCATACTATCAATACTGTGGGAAGCAAAGGAAAAGATGATAAATATCTCCTGCCATTCAAAATGATCAGAAAGGCATTTAAACTGACTAACCACAAATGCACCAAAATTAGAACATTGTGTATTTTTGTTTAGGAGCAAATCTTGTTTAGTAGTTGCCTTTGCCGCAGATCTATTGTGCACTGTGACCAGAAGACAGTAATTACATTTCATAGAAAAATCACCATAATTTTAAAGCCAGAGCAGGGAGTAATTATGTTAACAGAAATCATGGCTTCAAAATGATGGTATTGTCTTAAGAGTCACCTCTAATCAAAAGATTGGAGCCATTTAATTGCTGAAGGTAAAAAAAAAAATGGAGGAGGCAAAGGAAGCAAAAACCAATGTTGAGATCTGGGGAGAGCAGATTAGTACCCCCAAGAGATTTTCCTTCCTTTACTTACTAAAGGCCAAGTAGTTCTAGGGTTTTTTCCCATTTGGCTCCAAATCTCCTGAGATCTGGTTGTAAAGCCATAAAAGCACAGCGTGTTGTATCCATTGGTAATTCCAGGCAGTCACTCTGAGTGAATCTGCCCTTAAAATTCAATATTACCCTTTGCACGAGCAGGGGAACAATAAGAAAATTGTTTTAAAACCAGCTTGTGATCTATCAAGGCTTTCCCTGGACATGGGCAGGTAAGGGGAGGGAAAATGATGTGTGTGTGAAATGCATGACTGGACTCTTGTATTTCCTATATTTGTGTTTTATTTTTAAGAAGAGCTACTGCAACAGAGATGAAAGGACTGTGAGCTACTCACTGAAATCATAATCTTCTATGCTGGCAGACCTCCAACCCCTGCTGAGCTCCACCGATTTCTATGCGGCTCTACTGGGGCTCCTGGGTCTACCCACATGGAGCCACTTCGAGGACCAGAGCCTAAGAGTTTATTTCTTTTCTCATTGAAGTTAATGGCAGGGATCCCATTGAGTTCAGTGGTGCAGGATCAGGCTCTAAATGCTGCTTTATATGAAAAGTTGAATTAGGCATGAAAGTGATATCAGCTTCTCCTTTTAGGTCTTATTTTAATGTAGAACACTAGTTTCAAATAGGGAATGTGGAATGATGTCAGTAGTTTCTCCTAGAGACATTGTTACATGGGAGAAAACAGAATCTACCCCTTGTGTGCTCGCCCCAGACCTGAGTGTCTGCAATTCAGAAATAACATGCATTGAAAAAAGATTAAGGTGAAATATGAACTATGTGGGCATATGACACATCCTACTTACACTGTGCATGCTGCCATACCAAGGGTTACAAACGGAGGGCATTCAAGGTGAATTGTGAACCCAAAAGAAATCCTTGATATCCTTTACTGCTTCTTTATGATGCCCCTTCTCTGCACTGCCTAGGGTAAAACTGAGTATCCTTTCCTCATTCAGTTGGAAATGAGATTAAAGTCAGTTCTTTCCCAGATGTCAAGTTCCCCCAGGGAGGAGAGTAACTGATTATATAAATATAAATGTAAAAATAAATAGATTGAAGTTCTCCCAACCTCTTGGCTGCCCTCTGACCCGGGTTTACAAAAACAGTTCATGAAGTTGTCTTGAAACATCAGGATGGACCAGCAAAGACCACAAGCAACTTTTAAAATAATTTTGCTTCATAGTTCACAGTTTAAAATATGTAATGAGAATAAAAACCACAAGCTGTATTAGTAGCTTTTAATATGCTGTTGTCCAGACAAAGGTTCCTCAGCCTATGTGCAGAATGCTGCTTCTAATGATTAACAACAATTTTATTGTTACCAAAAAGGCAGACGCCTAAACACATCCAACCTCGCCCAATGTGAATGGTACTATTTGAATAGTGGGTGACCCACTGACTTTGATGGGACTACTCACATAGATTAATTTATCTACATGCTTAAATGTTGGTAGTATTGTAGTCATAGCTAACAATGCAACAAAATGTTATCAGCTTGTTTCTACCTCACAAATTCTTATTTTCTTATCCTTTAGATGATGCAACTAACCAACTTTCGTCCTAGTTTTCTGATTTATTTCACTCTAATCACTATAAAGGTCTGTACTGAGGACAACTGAAGACTTCGTGACAGACAAAATGCACCTGATTTCCTGAATATGTTTTCTCTGGAAAACCTTAGAGTGCTGAGAAAACTTGGTCATATTTTCAAAATAAAACTGTATTTCTGTATTCGTGATCAAAATCTGAAATGACTCCTGGGACTGCTGAGGAGGACTGCCTGACTGCTCGAAGAAAATGCCTGGAGAGAATCAGCTAGCCCACTACATCCATTACAGAGCCTATAACATGAATGTTTCCAATGGTTGATAAATTACAAGATATATTTTAATCTAATATTGTCAGTGACAATCTGGTGACCTTTATGTTAGCGCTTCACTCAGCACATAGGGACCTGGTCTTGTTTGGGATTCAGGGCATTACTGTAATACAAATGATAAATAATAACTAATCAGTTTATTAAATCTAATAATATAAAATAGGGATGAAAAATACATGATATTTAATTCACTGCTCTTCCGTTCCCTCCATGAATGCTTACTATTTAATCCGTTTAATTTTATCATATTGTTTTACATCAGCTGAGCTCATTAAATAGTTACTGTCAACTAACTGTATGTTTTATTCTGATATATGAGCTATATTGCTACGAATATTACAAGTCACATACAAATATTATTGTCTCACCATATTAGCTAAAAGATTATGGTTTCTCCTAATACAACCAAGAACTTTATTGATTGCTCCAAATTTGAAAATGGATCTTGTCCTGAAATGTCCAGGTCATCAGGTGTTCGAGGTGCAATGTATTTGTTCATGACTGGAGCCATCGTCATCACCATCTTTGGAAATCTTGCCATCATCATTTCAATCTCCTATTTCAAACAGCTTCACTCTCCAACCAACTTCTTGATTCTGTCCATGGCTATTACAGACTTTCTTTTGGGATTCACCATTATGCCCTACAGCAGGGGTGGGCAAACTTTTTGGCCCGAAGGCCACATCGGGGTTCGAAACTGTATGGAGGGCCAGGTAGGGAAGGCTGTGCCTCCCCAAACAACCTGGGCACCGCCCCCTCCCACTTCCCATCCCCTGACTGCCCCCTCCCAGTACCCCCTGACCCAAATCGCCCCCCCTGGGATTCCCACCCCCTATCCAACCCCCCCTTCTCCCTGTCCCCGGACTGCCCTGACCCCTATCCACACCCCTGACAGGCCCACCGGGACTCCCACGTCCTATCCAACACCCCCCTGCTCCTTCTCCCCTGACAACCACCCCCCCAAACCTCCGCCCCATCCAACTGCCCCCTGCTTCCTGTCCCCTGACTGCCCCCTGGGACCTCCTTCCCCTTATCCAACCCCACCGCCGCCCCCTTATCATGCTGCTCAGAGCAGCAGGAGCTCACAGCCCCACTGCATGGCAGTGTGGCTGAAGGGCAGGTAGGGACAGCAGGGGAGGGGCGGGAGGCTAGCCTCCTCGGCTAGGAGCTCAAGGGCCGGGCAGGACAGTCCTGCGGGTCAGATGTGGCCCACGGGCCATAGTTTGCCCACCTCTGCCCTACAGCATGATCGTATCTGTGGAGAACTGCTGGTATTTTGGGATCACTTTCTGCAAAGTCCATTATAGTTTTAATCTGATGCTCTGTTTAGTTTCCATCTTCCATCTTTGTTCCATTGCTGTTGGTCACTTTTATGCTATCTGTTACCCACTGCATTATTCTAGCAAAATAACTTTTCCTGTGATAAGGCAACTGCTAGCAGTTTGTTGGACAGTGCCAGCTGCTTTTGCTTTCGGGATTGTTTTTTCAGAAGCATATGCTTCTGGAATACAAGGCTATAAGATTTTAGTAGCATGCTCTAGTTTGTGTCCTCTTGTGTTCAACAAATTATGGGGAACAGTTTTGTTTACAGTAGGTTTGTTTGCTCCCAGCTGTGTCATGATAGAGATATATGCAAATTTTTTTGTAATATCCAAAAAGCATGCGCATGTTGTGAACAGCATGCCTGATGATGCAAACAATGACGTTAGAAGTCAACTTTCCAAGAAAAAGGACAGAAAGGCTGCTACGACTTTGAGTATCGTTATGGGGATGTTCCTAATATGCTGGTTTCCATGTTTCTTTACATTCTTAATTGACCCATTTTTAAATTTCACTACCACTTTAGCTTTGTTTGATGCTTTAAACTGGTTTGGTTACTTCAACTCTATCTGCAATCCACTAATATATGGCTTTTTTATTCATGGTTTCAGAAAGCATTGAAATATATCTTAAGAGGTAAAATATTCAATCCACAGTCTCGTACAACTAATCTTTTTGCTAAAAATCAACCACAATAGAATATCTGAAATTGAAAACAAAATCCAATAGAAAAAAAAATCTCTATGAATTTCTAGATACTCATTGTTCAGTATACATGGTCTGAAAGATGCAATATACAGAACACTTTCATCAAACACTTTATTTAAAAAAAAAGACCTTATGTTTTATCATGATTTTAATTTATTCTTTTTTTCATATATCCCTTTTCTAGGGTAGTATTTAATTTCTTAATATGGAATATTGAATACATGTCTTTTTAAACTTATGGTTTCAGAAATCATTTGAATATTAGGTAAAATATTTAATCCACATTCCTGTATGTGTACAGCTAATCTGTTTTCCGAGGCAAACTATAAGTGGCTTCTTAGAGCAAACATAACTGATACTAACAGTGTAACTCTGTGTCCTCCTCTAGTGGCTGGACCAGGTGTAGATGTTTGAGTCTGCTATTGCCGCCAAGCAAATAGATCTGGTGTGAAATTCTGGCCCCACTAAAATCAATGGGAATTTTGCAGTTGACTTCTCTGGAGGCAGGATTTGAACCGAGTTCTTTTAGCTCAGACAATTGAAGCTGATGCTTTCTGGTCCAGAAGGCTGATGACCCACTCAGCCATGTTGTTATGCAATATTAATATTTAGTTAATAGAAGCCCCCATTATATTCATGGTAACATATATTGTAGATCTAGATTTAAATTTGACATTAACGATTTAATATACTGTAAATGCATTGCATACTGACTGCTAAACTACAGCGTACTTACTTATTAATTTACTGTTTTGTTATATTTTTAGTAATCTCTTATTGCTTCAGTACCAATACATTTCTTTGCTGAATTTTTAACACAGGTGGCATGAATAATATCCATTTGGATCTCAGAAGGGGTGGGCTTAAAACCCAAAGTGTCAATTGCTTCCTCAAAAGCAGATGGGACTGAAATAGCAAGGAGATATCTGACAGGCTGGCTGCTTGCAACCCACTGATGAAAGTTAGAGACTCTTAGGTTGGAGTGTGAACAAGTCCCACCTCCCATGAACAGGTATGGAAACCAAGGGCCTGATCCAGTGCCCTTTAAATCAATGGAAAGATGTGCAGTGAATTCAGTGGGCAGGGAATGGAGCTCAGGGAAAGAGAGATTTGGCATCTGGAGAGGACAAATGGCAGGGAAAAAAGCCATCATCATCTACATTTTCAGTTGTGAACAATGGCCTCTGAAATCCTTTAAGGGAGGCACTCAGATCCCATGTGCTAAAATTACCTAGATAAATAGTATGGAAAATCTCCTGAGCAATAAGAAGTCAGCAGAGGGCACTGTGATGAAACAGCTCTGGGTGAATCTGCTACTGCTTTTCTGGCTCCTGACCAGATAGAGCAGCCAGGAGAGGGGAAGGTTCCCTGGCAGCTGGGATGGCTGGAAATCTGTAGCAAGGTGACAAAGGCAGCTGTTCCTGGCAAGGTCTAAGCATGGCAGAGCTGGGAATGGTTGTGGGTGCAGGTGGTGATTTAAGACTGAAAGGGCATGTATGTAAATAGTATAGATAAGGGTATATGCATCATGTAAATAAACAAATTGCACTTAAGATATCTGACTCTGTGATGTTAATTTCTCTCCACCAATGGTAAATGACCTGCTGCAAGGCCTGAAAATTCACCACTCCTCAGCCAAAGGGTAACAATACATTAGATAAAATATCTGGATTTGGATCACACAAACTACAAATGTTTCTGATGTTTGTATGTTAAATAGCTTCACTATAGTCGCTGCCAGAATTACTCTGGTTTAATATAATGATTTAACAGACTCGGGAATTCTCTCTCTCTCTCTCTCTCTCTCTCACTCACACACACACACACACACACACACACACACACACACTATTTCAAAATGGTTTTATAGCTTCCTGTTACCTAATTCAGTAGCCACACTGCTGCCTAAAGTTCAGTTCCAAAATCCATATTTAAACCCTGCAGAAACTCATAAGAACATAAGAAAAGCCGTACCGGGTCAGACCAAAGGTCCATCTAGCCCAGTCTCTGTCTACCGACAGTGGCAAATGCCAGGTGCCCCAGAGGGAGTGAACCTAACAGGCAATGATCAAGTGATCTCTCTCCTGCCATCCATCTCCATCCTCTGACGAACAGAGGCTAGGGACACCATTCTTACCCATCCTGGCTAATAGCCATTTATGGACTTAGCCACCATGAATTTATCCAGTCCCCTTTTAAACATTGTTATAGTCCTAGCCTTCACAACCTCCTCAGGTAAGGAGTTCCACAAGTTGACTGTGCGCTGCGTGAAGAAGAACTTCCTTTTATTTGTTTTAAACCTGCTGCCTATTAATTTCATTTGGTGACCCCTAGTTCTTGTATTATGGGAATAAGTAAATAACTTTTCCTTATCCACTTTCTCAACATCACTCATGATTTTATATACCTCTATCATGTCCCCCCTTAGTCTTCTCTTTTCCAAGCCGAAGAGTCCCAGCCTCTCTAATCTCTCCTCGTATGGGACCCTCTCTAAACCCCTAATCATTTTAGTTGCCCTTTTCTGAACCTTTTCTAGTGCTAGAATATCCTTTTTGAGGTGAGGAGACCACATCTGTACACAGTATTCGAGATGTGGGCGTACCATGGATTTATATAAGGGCAATAATATATTCTCAGTCTTATTCTCTATCCCCTTTTTAATGATTCCTAACATCCTGTTTGCTTTTTTGACCGCCTCTGCACACTGCATGGACATCTTTAGAGAACTATCCACAATGACGCCAAGATCTTTTTCCTGACTCGTTGTAGCTAAATTAGCCCCCATCATGTTGTACCTTTTTAGGTGCCTAAATATGGATTCAGGAGCTAACTTTAGGTACCCAAGTTATTTTAAATATTGATCAGAGTGTGCCATCAACATACCGCACAATTCCTCATTAGTTGGCCCAGTACATTGCATGTACTCCAATAACAACATTGCTTCTGGATTGCAAATCCTCAATTCTAGCCATGAACCTTCTCGATAGGGTAGTACTTTGACATTGGAGAAATTGCGAAGTACTCTTTTTTGGCTGTAGAAGTGTTTCTTCTCAGCCAGCCTTTGTCCTATATGAGACACAGGAGATCTTAACAATGCACTGCTTCTGACGAACATAGCTTTTGTGGAATGGTAGCATAGAAGTATCTTTGCTGTTGGTGGAAAAATACGCACTTTTAATTAAATCAGGTGTGTTATTCTCTCCTGCATATAAACACTGCAGATCTGCCCCATTTTCCATATCACTGAATACCTTGGAAAATGGCTTTTCAATTGCATATCAGCCTATACATCAAGACGTAGACCTTGTTGATCTTAATGGACCAAAAGTGATATTCAGACATTTCCCTCATTCGCTTCCATCTTCAGTGAGTCTATCTGGCCTTTTGTTAGTGTCTAACTCCTGCCCTCCCTGTCCAAGCTGTCTGCAGATCCAGTGATTTTTGTTCACGCAAGTGTTCTATGCGTTAGCCTTCCTTATTCTGATATGTTATAGCTAAAAGATGTTGCAACTCACAAATCCCTGTAGATTTATACAATGCCTGTTTCTGGCAAGGATATAGAATCTTTATCTGTAAATACCTGTGTACTGTTTGTATGATCCTTTGTGTCACAGTATGAGTTGTTCTGGACTGGTGTTTTATATTACCTTCTGGAGAATATAACAGATAATGCAAGCAAAAATGGGCAGAACATATCTTAGCCTTTTTGCTACATATCCATGCTAGAAGAAAATTAAAGAACATCCAAACAATCATAGGACCTTGGATAAGAATCCTTGGCTGAAAAATCTCATGAGAACAAGTTTTCTTTTGAGATATGTGTTACTTACTATTCTGAGTTCTAATTCAGCAGAGCAACTTAAGCATTTGTTTAACTCAGTAGAACCGAACCTTGTGTTCAAAGTGAAGTACATGCTTTAGTGTTTTGCTCAGTAGGGATGGTCTCCTGAAGTGAGGCCTTGGATAGAGCTAGGGATACAGTGAGAACAGTTTGCCTTGTGCTATTTCACTACTTGTATGTCTAGTTGAGGCTTGAATTTAGAAGTGCAGAGACACATGGTCACAACAATCTTTCAAGTATCAGAGGGGTAGCCGTGTTAGTCTGGATCTGTAAAAGCAGCAAAGAATCCTGTGGCACCTTATAGACTAACATGAGCTTGCTGCAAAACCTCTGTTAGTCTATAAGGTGCCACAGGATTCTTTGCTGCTTTAACAATCTTTCAGGAACCTTCATAATGTTTAGGGGGTTGAAATGGTCAAAGGCTGAGGTGTGGAAGTAGAAAAATGTGAATGAGACACTTATTATTTCTGGAATATTTTGTGCATCCCTAAATGTAACTGACCATCTTTGGATTCCCTTTCCCTTATGAGACATCCCCCTGTTTTAGAAGTCATTAAAGTGGTTCCTTTTATTCATTTATCTCAATTGATTATTATTATTATTTAACATCTACATTTCAACAGAACATAGGGACCTCAGACAGGTTAGGGTCCCGTTAAGGCTAGAAAATAAGAGTTTTCTCCCCAATGGAAAATATCAATGAAAATGAAAAATCATTCATTTCGGTTTGAAATTGTTGGGGTTTTTTGCTGCTGTAATGCCTCCTGGGCGCTCTAGTTCAAGTGCCTCAGGCCCTATTCTCCTCTATAGACTGCGCTCCCTGGTTGGACTAGAACTCCTATGATGTGCCACAGTCTCCCCTCTGGCTGAGTGGAGGTTAAATAGCATGAGAGTTCCATGGCCATGGTGCATTATGGGAGATGAAGTCTGGCTGTGGAGAATTGGCGTGGAGTGTGGAGAGAGAAGTTGGAGTGTCTGGCACTCAAAATACAATTCCCATGAGGCACTGTGGCAGCATTTCAGAACTGAAATATTTTGGGTTTAGGATGAAATATTTTGGCTTGTAGCCATTTAGTTTTTTGACGAGAAATTGTAAATTTCCATTGAAAACAGACACTTATTGCAAAAAAAAAAAAAAAGTGTTTAGCCAAAAACCCAGTTTTCCAACGAAAAACAGTTTTGACAGAACATTTTCAACCAACCCTACTCAGCAGAGTAAATGACAGCCCCATCCCATAAATCTTATAATGTAAAAGACCTTCCATGGCTTTATATTTAACATATTTAAGTAGAGGCAAAGTTCATCCTCCCATTTTCCAGTATGACTGTGAACCAAATCAAATAATCTCCTCACTGGGTTGTTTGTGCATAATTTTTTTCAGTTGCAGTAGCAGAATGAAGAGTTAGAGTAAATCTGCCAAAGGAAAGAGATGATAGGAGACTAGTGAACTCACCAGAGACAACTACAGGTCTTCTCTGCTGTATATATACAAGTAGCAACCCAGTTAATCTAATAAGAAAAGAGGAAAAAATTCAAATGCATTTTAATTGAGCATTGCCAGAAGGAGTCATATGGAGAAAAAAAGCAATCAAACAAGCTTTGCGAGTTATTAAGAAAAAGAAGATTTATACATACTTTGCCAGTAAGTTCTAAAACTGTTCATTGAATTGAGTCAGAAAATTTTCAAAGTCAAATCAAAGACTAGAAACAAAAGCAAAAATCCCAGCCACAAATGTTTTCAATGAAGAGATGAAGTATGGAGAGAGATCAGGTAAAACATTTTTACTCCAATGTAATGATATAACCAACTGCATTTTGTAAAATACTATAAGAACTGCAATTTATTTGATTTTCCAGTCTCAGTAGTGGAATGACTGTATGACAAAGAGTTTTCTAATGATTCTTTCAGAGTAAATGTTTGTCTCTGTATCATAAAAAATAATTTGAACCACTATGTAAAATAAAGAAGTCGATTGAATCTGAAAATGTCTGGCAAGATCATTTTGAAACTGACTAGAGAAGAACAGCTGTATCATCTCCAACAACTTATGCTATGCCAGTGACAGATAGAATATCTGTAAATTGTATTAATGAGCTGATAATTACCAATGTGAGGACTGCAGGGCTGGGCTAGAAATTTTGTTTTTCATGAGATTGCAGTCTATTACTGAGCACACACACTGTGCTATTTCTTATGCATGTTAATGTCATATATCCTTTTAAAGTACTAAGGCAAGATAATATACAAAAATCCTTTCCTGAAAGCACTCTTATTCACTTGTGGGTAAACCCAGTAAACACTGGTGCTACTCATAGAAGTAAAGTTATACACATGCTTAAATGCTTGTAGGAATAAACTTTATTAGACATAAAATCTAATATTGATTCCATCAAAGTCAGTGTTAAAACTCTTGATGACTTTAATGGGGTAAGGACTTGGATTACAATAGACCTGATACTTTCTATATCTTTGCTGTAAGAGGTGGAGAGGTGAACGATCATAAAATGTTAAGCATACACACAGCATAATTGGCTTTTGGGTGCATTCATATTAGAGGATTATTTATATAAAATAAAGAACCCTACTATAATGGCTCTACATTTTGATATCAGCCTGGCATACCTGTTGTAAACCTACAATATGTTTGTAATGGCAAATATTCATATTCTTATCATGCAATGGAGTTTCCAATGGATTTTAGAAAAGTATGCCAGAAAGCTTTCGTGTACTCTTTGGTCCAGAAATAGCTTTATATGAACCTGACCAGCTGGGAGAAAAAAAAGAAAAACAGGAATAGGTGAGGGACAAATAAAGGGGATAGCTAACACAGGAGAAGGGATATGGACCTATAGAATTGAAAGGAGGAAGAAATGGGACTTGCAGATGGGGCAGTTTGTTTGATTAAAATCTGTATTCTATTGAAGAATGAGTCCCTGACGTGTACATAATCTAAGCATCTAAATTTGGAGACCTTCTAGCATGAGAAACACCCAAAACTTGAGTATTGTGGCTTATGATGTTGCTAGAAACTCATCTTGGCATTACTGGGGGAACACAATTCCTTAGTTTACTACTGTGAAATAATGTTAATTAAACTCCCAAACTCTAATAACATATAAATAGCATGTGTGTACATTTATGTATATGTGCGATTACATGCACACACTAGCATATAGGATGTACCTTCTCAGGCCAAACGCCATCACTTTTATTCTATTGTACACCAAGAACTGTGCACCAGTTGGCTGGCATAAGGAATAGCATGTAGAGGAGAGTGTACAGACTGTAATGTGACATCTTTTTTTCTTCTGACACATGTATATTTGTGATAATAAATACTGGTTTAAATAAAAAAAAACCCAGAAGTATTAAATAACAATTATCCATAATAAAGGATTAATACAGTTCACTAAACTGGTGTTGTTTTACCTGTTTTTCAAATCTTTCAATGCTTTGAGGCACAGATTGTTCAGCAAACCTCAAGACTCCTCAGCATGATGCTATTATATTTCTCTTAATCCTAGCCAAGTATGTGTTGAGGGTATGAACCTCAGTGGATTAATATTACAATCAGAAACATGTCTGCAGGTATGCACTCAGTGGCCTACTGGCAAGCATGCTAAAACGAGGATGGTGTCAGTGAATTTGTGTCACTCTTTTACCTTGAGGTCTGACCAGCTTCACAAAGTGTTGCATGTTAAAATCTTTATAGCATCAACCAGTTTGGGTTTCCTGATGCTGTAATGTCTCTCCTGGAAGTATGGGCAGTACCTCCAGGAACAAAGATCTCTGAGATGATGCGTAGAACTGTGCAATCAGTGGTGGATTAGCCACTGGGCCAACGAGGCCCATGCCCTGGGGCTCCGGCCAATTGTGAGGGCTCTGGAAAAATGAGTGCCCCCGCAACCCGACCCGCTCTGCCTCCCTGGTGCTCCTGCCGGGGAGCGGGGATGGTGGGGTGGAGGCTTGCCCTGCTCTGAGTGTCCGCCCGGTGCACCTGCTGGGAAGCAGGGGAAGCCTCTGCACCTCGACCCTGCTCCCCGGTGGGAGAACAGGGCAAGCCTCCCCACGCCCCAACCCCATTTCCATGGCAGGAGTGTGGGGGAGGTGCAGGGGGCGGGACTGCAGGCGGAAGGCATGGAGAGGGGCCCCTACTTGCTCTGGCCCAGGGCCCCACAAAACCAGAATCCGCCTGTGTTTGCAATACAGGTGAGTGTCGTATGTTTGAGGCTTTCATTGTGCAAACCTCTTATCAAGGTGCTTATAGTGTTGAATGTAAACTCCATAGCAAAAATATCCAATATTACTTAGAATTTTTGAGCACCTTAAGATTCAAAAGTATTTAGGAAAGGATTCAGCCCATTTTTTATTTTATTTTTTTGTTATCATTGGGCCAAATTCTGTTATCTCTTATACTGGTGTAAGTTCGGAGTAACTCCTCTGAAGTAAATGGGGATTGTTCTGATTTGATGTTATTGCACCTGAGAGTAGAATTAGGACCATTATTTTTAATTTTAGGTGTTAATCAACTAATCTGAAACACAGGTCTGCAGATGTTGCTACTGTTCATGTCACTTTGTTTATTTTTTTCCCCCCCCAGGACTGGCTGTAACTTTTGAAAAAGTTACTGTCGTTAATCCCAAATCATGAATTCATCCAACCTCTGGAGTCCACAGAATGTGCAGTATTGCTTTGACTTTGTTAACAATTCATGTCCTAGAAATGTAAGGTCTACAATCAGTCTTTGGGCTATGTACATCTTCATGGTGGGAGCAATAGTGCTCACAATGAGTGGAAATATGCTTGTGATCATTTCCATCGCTCATTTCAAACAGCTTCACTCTCCAACCAACTTCCTGATCTGCTCCATGGCAACTACCGACTTTTTGCTTAGTTTCATGGTTATGCCCTACAGTATGGTCAGGTCTATAGAGTCATGCTGGTATTTTGGAGACCTCTTCTGCAAACTCCATACTTTCTGTGATATAATGCTCTGTACCACCTCTATTTTCCATCTATGTTTTATCTCCGTTGACCGTTACTATGCAGTTTGTGACCCACTGCATTATGTTACCAAAATAACTATCCCTGTGATAGTACTATTTTTATTAATAGGCTGGTCTGTCCCATTCTTATTTGCCTTTAGCCTAGTTTTTTCACAGTTGAATACTGATGGCATTGAAGTATATGTTGCTTCTATTGACTGCTGTGGTTTCTGTGCACTGATATTTAACAAGCTTTGGGGAGTGCTGGCTTCTCTTATAACCTTCTTTTTCCCAGGCACAGTGATGGTGGGTATCTATGTCCACATATTTACAGTAGCAAGAAAACATGCAAGACAAATTGCTAAAATCCCCAGTGCAATAAAATGTGTGTCTGCAATGAAAAACAAAATCTCCACACAAAAAGAGAACAAAGCAACTAAAACTTTAAGTATAGTCATGGGGGTATTTGTTTTTTGTTGGCTGCCTTTCTTTATCCTTACGATAGCTGATCCTTTTATTAACTTCTCAACACCTGAAGACTTGTACAATGCCTTCCTCTGGCTGGGATACTTCAATTCTACTTGTAATCCAATCATTTATGGTTTATTTTATTCTTGGTTTCGCAAAGCATTTAAAATGATTGTGACTGGTACAATCTTCAGACCAGATTCCTCTACTCTTACTTTGTTTCCCGCATATACTTAATTAACCAGGTAGGGCTTTTATGAATAGAAATAGATGCCTATGCTATTTCCGGAGATCTTTTAGAACAGTTCACATAGTGCCCTATCTATTGACAATATTTACAAGAATCTGCACATACTTTTGGAGTAACTCTTTTGTAGCATGTCTCTATAGGTATTGTTTAAGGATTAGCATGCTATTTTAGTGAGCTGTCTGTTTGGATAATAGGAAGTGAGAGAACAGTCTGGGCGGCTAACAGCTTGGGCTCCTGCTCTCAGCCCCCGGTGGCTGGTGGCCGGGACTCCCACTGTCAGCCCCTTGCATTAGTAGTTGCCACAAAATGTCTGGTTATCAAAAAAATTAGCAGGCATAATATACTTTAGTGTTTATATTGTTCTGGAAAAATCTTCTTACACAAATAGGTCTTCTCTGGCTTTTCTAAATTTCCGCAATTAATAAAGGTCCATTGTTACTTTTTCAAGATTTTCCATGTCTTGTCTGTGACTCAGCCATGATCATTTGACAATTATCCTATGATTCAAGTAAGGCCTTCCTTATATTACTATACATCTACATATTTGCCCACCAGCATATATCTGGGATGGTATTTGTTATGTCTGTTAGAGGGTGGATAGATACTAGAGGAGTCTTAACCAGAGACTGGGTTCCCCTTTCTGGTGACTGGACTCACTGTTTATGTATCATGCACATTACTGTAGTTGGGAATCAAACATAAATACTAGTTCAAAAGCAGCTGCTCTATTATGTGAGTATGGGATCCTCTCTTAGCTAAGCCAGTAGGAGTTACAGTAGGCTTGTCTCAGTTCAAAACTATTCTGTAAATCTAACACTATTATTTACAAAAAATGCTTTCATATTCACCATTCGATGTGGCCAGAAATCACCAATCTATTCAAGTGCCAGTGCTGACTTTGTCAGCAATGGAAGGAGATGGAGATATCTCAAAGGCTTGGTAATGAGCCATGAAGTGCCTCACAATTCAAACCCAGTCCAGTTTACTAAAGCTGCTAACATCTGATGGCTCATTTAAGAGTTTATTGAAAAGAGTTGCACTTCCCGATTTTCTGAAAATGCCAATGATCACACAATCAACATTGAAACCTTGTTTAAATGCACTAAACAAACATTTGGGGTGTAGTCATCAGCTTGACGCAGCTTATGGGGTAAAGCAACAATGGCTGTCACCCACCTTCTAAGCCAGGACTGCACGGGGGCAAGTCAGAACAGTCAACTAGAATGGTCCCGTGATACAGCCCCCCTCCAAAACATCCCCTTCTTTTCCCAGCTGACCCCGCCATGTCCCCAGACCCTGGGGAGCCAGGAAGGAATGAAGTGAGGCTGGTTATACTGGCCTTTGTATACTTAGACATGTAGGGCTTCATTAGAGATAAGAGTCACAGAGAGTTGGCTGTAGCTCCCCAATCTGAAGGTGCCCATCTCCAATGCAAGTTATTTCTGTACAGTGATATTAAGCCACTGGAGGATTGGACATAATGGATCACTGTCCCACCCCCACTGCACCCTCCCTCTCCTTAGGCCGGGCACTGTGGGGTGGGGGCAGTTGATACAGGAGGCAGCTGTGCTACCCTTGCCAGCTTTATCCCAATGCAAAATTTCCTTGTTTAAAGGGAACTCTAGGCTGGCCACCTCCAAAGGCTTTAAGGGCACTTTGTGCTGCTTACACTTATGGAGGACAAAGCAGACTGGAGATCCTGATCTTTGAGTCCTTGTTATTTAGGAACTCTACCATTTTGCCCTTAATGTGCCATGCCACACAGCATGGTAGCAGCTTCTTTTTTCCCAGATTCGAAGTGACTTTTAAAAATAAATTCAGTGTTTAGTTTTGATATGGAGTGTGATTTGACAGGTGCTTAAACAATGTTATAAAAAACCCTGAACACTGAGCAGGACATCAGACAGAGCTCAGGGGATAGACCTATGGAAGCTGTTTTTCTTTGAGGGTTCCCATGTGAGATTCATGTTCTCTCAGTAGCAAACAGCAGCAAAACAGCAAAGGGAATCAGTGAGAGGCTATAAGGGGTGTCTCATTAACTGTCTTTTTGCAGATCTTAAATACCCATAATTAATGTGACTCTTCTTAAGAGAACTTTTCAACTAAAGCTGTTTCAGATAGAACTCTTTGTTACATTCTGGCTCCCAAATAGTTGGCAGAATGAGTACTTTGTTATTATACAAAGGCCACAGGTCCCAGGAATTGCCTGCAAAAGAAAGAGAATGCAGCATGACAATCTCTATCCCATATCTTTTGTATTTCCTCTGCTGGTCAGATTTCTGCAGTGTTCGTCTAGCTAGTTTCATCCACAGCTGATGTGGCAGCGAACAAGCAATGCCAGTGCACTGCTAGCTCCTCCACTCCCTGCTTGGAGATTGTTTTTTTACATTGTACTGTTTAAACCTATATGACTAAATCATCAGCAGAGGCTGTACTGAAAGTGCAGGAAAAATGCCCATGGATGCAATGCACTCGCAACCGCCCACCCCCATTTGCTCAATGAAGTGGATATTTGCATACATAGATCAGGTGATGGCATAGCCATGGGCATGATATCACAAAAACTGTGTGATGTTCTGTTAGGTATTTTGCAGGTCTGTGCACATTTCTGTGGGTACAACAGCTGAGTCACTCTTTGAAAAACTGACACAAAATGGTCGATACTGACAGCACTGGAAATCAGAAGCCGCTGTTCATTCAATCACATACAAGATATATATAAGATATGGGTAGTATTCTGGTGGAGATACTTGTACATGTGGAAGGGAATGAATTCCTTGCATAGTGAGACGATAATGGAGATTAAAAAAAAAAAAAGGACTAAAATCCAGCAATGAAAATCCTGAAATTATGGGAAACTGATTACATGGGATATGCCCACTTCATCCTAATAGATAATCCAGTGTTGCGGAGGAGGATGAAAGACTCCTAGATAGGCCACAGATGGTTATTAGGCTTATCTGCACTACACAGTTTTGTCAACAAAAGTCAGGTTTCATTGACAAAACTGTGGAGATGTACACACTGCAATTCTCCTTCTGATGACAAAACTCTCCTGCTTCCTTGCTGACAAAGTAAAACCACCGTGACGAGTGGTGTAGAGCTTTTTGTGGCAAAGTTATATCGACAAAGCACTTGGTTATGTCGCTGTAAATGGCCTCCAGGAGGTGTTCCACAATGCCCATCCTGACAGGGGCATGCACAAGGTTGGGGCAAGCAGGGGCACAGCCTCCCCCCCCCCCGGTAATCATTGGGCACACATAACTTCTCCCGCCCCGGGGCTGCGGAGGTAGGGAAGAGCGAGCTCCTGTCAGGGTGGAGGGAAGAGTGAGCTCCTACCGAAGCCAGGGCGGGGTGGGGAGGGAAGTTAGAGCGAATTCCTGCCAATGCCAGGGCATGGGGGACAGAACAGGGAACTCCTGCCAGGGCCAGGGCAGAGGTAAGAGTGTGTTCCTGACAGGGCGGTGGGGGGTGAGGATGGGCAGCAAGCTCCTCCTGGGGCCAGGTGGGGTGGGGGGAGAGTGAGCTCCTCGGGATGGTGTAGACACCGTGTGGTATCTACACTGACACTTGGTCGATATAACTTTGCCACTAAAAGCTCTGTACCACTCCCAGGCTGACCCGTTATATGTCTCTGGATTCATCAGGCTGGGCCAAACAGCACCTCCAAGCTGTCACCCTCATATGCCATGGGCACCGCACTGGAACAGAGTACGCCTGAGCAGGCTGGGTCGAGCAGCACTTTCAATCTGCCACCCTCATATGCCCCAAGTTCAGCACGTCCCTATCCCCTCTTTCATGTTACAATTGTTCTAGTAGTAACCCACTTGATGAGCAAACCCCACAGGATATTTGGGCACTGCAGGGATCTTTAGCTTAGGTATGAGGAGTATTGCTGCAGAGCGAATGAGGAAGCCAAAAAACACCCACGAGAGAGAAAGCGAAGCAACCAGCTTAACCATGACAGTTATTTATTGCCAGGCAACAAACATACAAGGGGAGCCAAACAAACAAAACAGTTATAATATTAAATCTAACTTAAATTGGATTATAAAAGTCAGGTTTAGAAAACTATAACTGATCACACAGGTCAGGGTCAGAAGGCTATACCTGGAGAGAGAGAGTTAGGTTCTCACCACTCTGTGAAGCTTGAATCAATCAGAGTTCCCAGGTGGTGGTGGTAGCTGTTGGGTCTGGAGTGTTGGAGACAGACAGAGCCCCCAGCATGATCAGTCAGGAAAAGATGAAGTCCCAATGGAACTGATGCAGATTTTGGATCCAGGCTTCGGAGCACTTACTTGAGCATGGGTAGGAGTTTCTGTAGGGAAAGAACAATGGTTCAAGGGAGAACACTAGATTTGTTTATGGGTAAATGAATGGCACAAGGGAGTATATCAAAGTTGTTTTGTTCAGGCTAGACAATAGGAACTGCTCATTCCTGGCTATAGCCGGTGTTCCTTTGAGGGAACTCACAATGCAACTAGACAGCTTCAGGGTTTTGGATAGACTTGGTCTGATAACTACTGAGCTGGGGGTGTGCAGGCGTGGGTTCATTAACATGTGAAGCAGACATCCCCCATCATGCAGTGCTTCCCTGCTTTTCTGGTCCCACAGTTCAGTGCGGTTCTTGCTCTGTTCTCCAGTCTGTATGCTAATGGAGATGCCTCCCTGTCCCAGGTTCAATGCAAATGAGACTAGGGACGTTTCCTTAATCTTGTCACCCTTGTCCAGAGGGGTTTAGGTGTGTCTTCCACCACCTTTTAATTGCTTTTTGTAAGTCTTTCTTCTGATCGGCTTTGGTTCAAGCAGAGACTGGGGTGGTGGGGAAGGTCTTTCGTGAGTCAGACAGGCTGGACACTGCACCCTAGTTCCCCAAGAACACAGAGCTCATAGAACATCAGGCAGAGTTTGTGTACAATGGTTTGTGTATAAAGTTTGTGTACAAAGCAGAACACGTTACTATGAGGCAAAGCCCTTTTCCCCCCAAACTATGGGTTCTACCCTTTGTTCCACCCAGAGCTACCCACACCTTCCCACAACCCAGCAGCCCTGGATTTGACACAACAAACATGTCAAAGCCAAGATAACCTAAAAGTTCACTTGGAGGATGCCAAGAACAGCTATGAACAGCTCTTGGTTAGTCAGAAGGTATGGCACTTGACGAAAAACCTACACAAGAACAGGCCGTTTCATAAATTGGGCTATGAGTTCCTTGGCCGCTATCAAGCTTCCTGGCAAATTAACCCAATTTCCTTTGAACACGAATTACTTCATTCTCTCCAAATACACCCAGTTTTCCATATATCACTCCTGAAGCCCCACATTCCCTCACTACTCCCAACCACCATCCCACCCTCCACTGGTATGTTTTTAAGACCATGATGAGCAAATCATCCAGCCATGAGATCCTCGATGCCAGAATCAGGCATGGTAGACTGGTATCTTGTAGCCTGGAAAGGCTATGGTCCTGAAGAGTGCTCCTGGGAACAGGCAAGACCGACCACACTCGTGACCTGGTAAAAGCTTTCCTCCAAAAACACCATGGAAAACCCAAACCACTACCCACATATGTGAAGAGGAGTGGGTGATGTAAGAGACTGCAAGCCTCGAACCCCAGTGCTCAGACCGTGGCTCCCACCAGCCACTAAGTTGACCCAATGGAGAAGAAGTCCGTCCAAGCTGTAGCTCACAAAGGCCTTGTCCACAAAGCTTATGATTAGCGGAGTCATCCAGTCCCACTGATTGGCCTGTTTGCACTACTTGAACCGTAAAGAGGCACAGGAAGTTATCTGAGTAAGCAGGTGAATTCCTGGATGACTGATACTATAGACTCTGTCTACTTCCTTATTCCTAAGCCCCATCTTCCTGCCTGTTCCTGGCTCCTGTCCTCCTTATCCCACTCCCCCATCTGTTCCATCGCTCCACATCCCTGCTTCTACCTCCTACCCCGACACAGACTCCGGCTTCGACTCCTGGCTTGACTCCTGACTCTGACTCCATTTTTTCACAGTGAATTTTTTATACTGAACAGAGATTTTCATAATTTTGCAAAAACACAACTGGAAAACTTTAAATGACATTGGAAAAATTGTCCAAGGCCTTAGCCTTAAAGTCTTTATGAAGAAAGTTTTTCGGAAGTTTTTCTCTCCTTAGGGTAGATGACCTAGCATCACTTTTTGGCTTCTGCATTGGAATGGGTGTATCAGTTTAGAAACAACTGGCTCCAACTTCAGTGCAATCCCCTCTTAAAGATCCACAACAAAGATGTGCCTCCCACCTTTGCCATAGCAATCTCTCTGCGGCACCTCCGCACTTCCTTTCCCATCTCTCTTTTTTTTTTTTTGGCTCTGGCACACAGTGCACTTGGAAAACACTTGGCAGGAGCAGAAGGAATGAGAGGCAAGGGAGCATCAAGGGAGTGGGAGATGGGTTCTGGTGAAGAAAGGCCATATGCAATTGAAGGCGCATTAGTGAGGGGACTAGAAGTAGGGAGGAAGAGTGGTAAAGGGCAAAGATCTTGTTTAGGGAGCTCATAAAGAACCTAAAGCTGCAGGCCAAGGAAGCAGATATTGTGAGGAGAGTCCAGGTGAGAAAGGGTATTTTCGGGAGTCTGTGACAGATTTGTGGGTAGTCATGGAGCCATGAATTTGTCATGAAGAGGAGGAGGGAGAGATTTGTGGATATGAAGGGTTTAGTCTGGACCCTGTTTTAAAATTCACAGCTACGTTGTGGGCAGCCCGGAGCACATATCTGGATAGTCTTGGAGAGATTGTCCAGGGTCACATTAAACCAGGCTATTTTGTGGTACTGGGAACTTACTCTGAGTCAGAGAAAACCAAGAGACTGTCAGAACGTCTATGGGGAGAGAAGGTTGTAATAATCACCTTTTCTGGGTGATGATAAAATTTCAGTTTGTCAGGAACTCATTGTGGGATTGAGGCCAGGACAGGATCTCACAGGGAAATATGGAAGATCCTGGGGCATTGTGATTTGTTGCTTGTTTTTTGGGAGCATATTAGCACATGGTGGAAGGAAAAGTCAAAGCAGGGCTGGAATCTGCAGGAATGAGTGGGGATGGAGGGATGTTACAAGAAGACATGGTCATGAGCTATTAGTACCCTTTCAAGCGAAAGCCATAAGCAAAGAGGTTCATGGGCATCCTCTGAAAGAGATCTATAGCTTTTATGGGCAAGTGAGCATGCGTGTGTTTAAGACTCATTGTTCTTTAAAACAAGTGACGTTCTGTTGTACAAATAATGCTTTGTGCATTCCCTCAGGCATGCTAATCATCTGAAGGACCCATCTCTCCATCTGGATCATTTAAGGCATTGATTACAATAACAACAAAGGAGCCAGCTGCTGGAGTAAAAAGAGAATGCAGGCAGAAGTCCAGCAATAGAGTTTATTGCACCGAATGCAGCATGTATGGGAAGGTGGCATATGTGTGCATTTGGTGCAAGGAGCTCCTGGCCCTCAGAGACCGTGTACGGGCTTTGGAGACCAGGGTGGCTGAGCTGAAGGAACTAAGAGAGAGAGAGAGATATATAGAGAGGACTTTCTGGGACATAGTTGAACAGTCCCACCCCTGGTCTGACAGCCTCTGTGCTATTGAGGAGGATGAAAGCCTCATGGAAGGAGAACATCCAACTGGAGCAGAGGGAAATGATCCCATAGTTGGGACCCTCCTTCCAAATGATGTTGTGGTATCCTCTTGCACCAAGGATACCTCTCCTGGGGAGGGAACTCCAGTTGTTAGGAAGAGACAGGTATTAGCAATGGGCAATTTGATCATTAGAAACACAGATAGCTGGGTTTGTGATGACTGGGAGAACTGCATGGTGACTTGCCTGCCTGGTGCAAAGGTTGCAGATCTCTCAAGACATCTCGATAGGCTTATGTGTAGTGCTGGGGAGGAGCTGGTGGTCATGGTACATATAGGTATCAATGACATAGGGAAGGATAGGAGAGAGGTCCTGGAGGCCAAATTTAGGCTGCTAGGTAAGAGATTAAAGTCTAGGACCTCCATGGTAGCATTCTCTGAAATGCTTCTAGTTCCATGCTCAGGGCCAGTTAGATAGGCAGAACTGCAGGGTCTCAATGCTTGGATGAGATGATGGTGTAGGGAGGAGGGACTGAGGAAACTTTTGGGAAAGGGGGAGTCTATACAGGAAGGATGGGTTCCACCTGAACCAAAATGGAACCAGATTGCTGGCACTTAAAATTAAAAAGGTCGTAGAGCAGTTTTTAAACTAAGGGCTGGGGGAAAGCCGACAAGTATGGAGGAGCATGTGGTTCAGACAGAGACATCCCTTAGGGTAGGATCTACTAATGGAGATTCTCTATGTCCTAGTAAGGAGGAGAGGATGGAAGATAAAATACAGGTAGCATCTGATAAGAAACAGTCAAATGAAAAAAAGTCTCATTCAATTACATCATGTAATGGGAGAGAGCTGAAAGTGACAAAAGTGCTTATATACCAATGCTAGAAGTCTAAATAATAAGATGGGTGAACTAGAGTGCCTTGTATTAAATGAGGATATTGATATAATAGGCATCACAGAAACTTGGTGGAATGAGGATAATCAATGGGACACAGTAATACCAGGGTACAAAATATATCTAAAGGACAGAACAGGTCGTGCTGGTGGGGGTGTGGCACTATATGTGAAAGAAAGTGTAGAATCAAATGAAGTAAAAATCTTAAATTAACCAAAATGTACTATGGAATCTCTAAGGATAGTAATTCCATATTCGAATCATAAGAATATAGCAGAAGGGCTATATTACCGACCACCTGACCAGGAAGGTGATAGTGACTGTGAAATGCTCAGGGAGATTAGAGAGGCTATAAAAATTAAAAACTCAATAATAATGGGGGATTTCAACTATCCCCAAATTGACTGGGTACATGTCACCTCAGGACGGGATGCAGAGAGATAAAGTTTCTTGACACCTTAAATGACTGCTTCTTGGAGCAGCTAGTTCTGGAACCCACAAGAGGAGAGGCAATTCTTGATTTAGTCCTAAGTGGAGCACTGCACAGGGCTCTGTATGATGCAAGCTCATTCATTAATTTGCTCCCCCTCAATGTGGGGAAGATATGCAAGAAGCCTGTGTTTCCCAAGTTGAGATTTCCCCAGACACTTCACTTAAAGACACACTGGTTAAGATAAAACATAATTTTTTTTAACTACAGAAAGATAGATTTTAAGTGATTATAAGTGGTAGCAAACAGATCAAAGCAGATTACCTACCAAAAAAACAAAACCTCAAACTAAGCCTAATGTACTAGATAGATAGGATTTGAATCAGACATGCCAAACCTGTGAAAAAAACACAGATATTTGGCTTGTTTTTGGCTTAATTGGCTTGTGACTTGCTTGTTGGCTAGTTTTTGGCTTGTAGCTTGTTGCTTCTTTTTTTCGATCGGCTCCCGGCAAGCAGGGGCAAGGCGGGATAAGCAGGGGCAAAGTGGGGAGAGAGTCAGGGGTGCACAGCAGGCCCACCACAGTCCCAGACTGCACTCAGGGGGGGATCTAGTCACATAGAGTGTTGGTCTTCTTAGGGATTGGCTTGTTTTGGCCTTGTTTTGAAATGGGATTAACTTGATTTTTGACTTATTGTGAAAGTCGGGTGCTTATTTACCACGTGAAAGTTGGCAACTGTGGTTTGAATTAGCAATATCTCACCTTGATGGATGATACAAGCAGGCTTGCAGATTCTTAAGGCACAGGCTGCAATTGCTGTGCAGACTGGGTTCCTCTCCCCCATTCCAAGTCCTTTGTCTTCCAGAGGTTCTTTCAGGTGTTAAGTTGTGGGGAGAGTGAAGACAAATCATGATGTCACTCCCCATGTTATATAGCCTCTCCATATGGTGGAAACCCATTGTTTTAAGCTAAGTTCCCAGGCAGTTTGTGGAAAAATACAAGTACCAAAATGGAGTTTAGTGTCATGTGGTCTGGTCACATGCCCTTGCATACCATGCTGAGTCATAACAGCCATTACTCATAGGCTGGCTGAAACGCTCCCAGGTGAGACAAACCTTTTCACTGGTCCCTTGTCTTTCCTGATGGACCATTAGCACTGTCTAGCTTCTTCATTGTTGTACCTGAAAGGCTAGCTGAGGGTGTTTTAAACTTCACAACATCTTTCAGTAACAAATACAGAGCAAAACTTTATAACTTCACATACAATGATAAAACATACAATCCAACAGGCTCTAAATGTTCAATGGATCAAGACTTTTAGAGTGATACCTTACAAGGCGTACTTAGTACAAGATGCCACATAATTATATCATAATCATATTACATTGGTGAATATGGTGTGGAGAGTATCACACCCCTGTTATTGGGAGTGTGGAAGAGCTGGAGGAGGTGTTGCCAGCTGGTAAGGATGAAATTAGCTCTGTCCAGAAGCCCGGTGCTAATGAAGTGGTGTCCTCTCCATTGTGCTATGAAGTGAATGGTTCCTGCTCCAGAACGCTTCATTCCTTTGGCGTCCAGCTGGCCATCTACATGGCCTGTGCCATGGGCATGCTGCTCACAGTACTGGGGAACCTGATGGTGGTGATTGCAGTCTCCCACTTCAATACCCTACATACCCCCACCAACTTCTTACTACTCTCCCTGGCCCTTGCAGATCTCCTCCTGGGGTTAACGGTGCTGCCCTTCAGCACTATCCGATCTGTGGAGAGCTGCTGGTATTTTGGAGATGACTTTTGCAGGCTGCATACCTTTCTGGACACTGTCTTTTGTTTGACCTCTATATTTCATCTGTGTTTTATTTCCATTGATCATCACTATGCTATCTGTGATCCTTTGCTCTACCCCACTAAGTTTACCATAAGAGTGGCATGCGTATATCTAGAGATAGGTGGGGGGCCCCATGGTTTATTCTTTTTTCTTGCTCTACACCAATGTAACTGAGGAAGGCTTGGGGCCATTTCTTACAAGACATACCCTGTGTTGGTAGATGTCAGCTGCTGTTCAACAAATTCTCTTCTTCTTCCCCTGCCTCATAATGATAACTTTGTATGTGAAAATATTTATTGTGGCAAACAGACAAGCTAGACAGATAAGCAGCATGAACAAGAGTGCTGGATTTGGGCTACACTTAGGAGCTTCAAAGAGGGAAAGAAAGGCCACTAAAACTCTCCGTACAGATGTAGGAATCTACCTCCTGTGCTGGCTGCCCTTTACTATAGACACCATGGTAGACTGTCTTCTAAATTTCATTACCCCACCAGTTCTTATCTGGTTTGCTTACTTTAATTCAGCCTGCAATCCCTTAATTTATGTGCTTTCCTACTGCCAGTTCAGGAAGGCAGTGAAACTATTTTTAACTCTCAATATCTTTGGTTCTAAGACATCTACCACAGACTTGTACCAGGAATGACCAGAGCTTTTAGATAACACTGTATGTGAACATAGCTCACAACCATAAACATGGCCCCAAGGAGGAGACCCTTTCCTTTTAGTTATGTATTAAAGTGGTAAGAAATGAGAAGAAATACTGAGAACATGATAAGAAATAAAAACTCTGGGAAATGTTATTGACAGATTATTTCTGCCCAATGGAAGGGGGAGGTTTTCAAAGCAACCTACAGTGTTGGGGGGCCCAATTCCTCTAATTTTATTTAGGCATCTTTGAAAATCTGAGCCAAAATCCTGAAAGATAACAACAGAAAACGTCCTGGAAATACTGAACTACAAATCATCAAAGCAGTTCTCATAATGGTTACTGGAACATTCAGTGAGCTGCCATTATTCAACTCAATCTCCATCTTTCTCAAAGCAGTTGGATCAGACAGACCCCTAGCTTGACAATACATCCTTGTCATTTACCTTCCAGAACAATCATATCTGCATCTAAATTGTCAAAGCCTTTTGTTTGTTTTATAGAGTTGGTAGACTTTTAAAGCTCTAATATTATCAGTAGACTGCTCTGAATGTACTTACCAGAATTTTTTCTAAAAATCTGTTAAATATAGTAAAATCTTTTACAAAAATAAATGAGCAACTAAGTAATTACTTAAGTATTTTTTCTACTTGTTTTCAATTATTTAGTTGTATATAAACACATTGTTGATATGAAAACTGGTAAAAATTTTAAGTCTGCAGATTTTTTTTAAATTAAATTGAGACTTAATTATTATAATTTAACATCTACATTGCAATAGAACATAGAGACCTCTCAGACAGTTTAGGGTCCCATCAACACTAGAAAATAAGGGATTTCCCCAATGGAAAATATCAATGAAAATGAAAAATCATTTATTTTGGTTGGAAAATGTTTGGGGTTTTTTTGCTGCTCTAATGCCTCCTGGGCGCTCTAGTTCAAGTGCCTCAAGCCCCATTCTCCTCTATAGGCTGCGCTCCCTCGTTGGACTACATCTTCTGTGATGTGCTACAGTCTCCCCTCTGGCTGAGTGGAGGTTAAATAGCATGAGAGTTCCATGGCCATGGTGCATTATGGGAGATGATGTCTGGCTGCGAAGAATTGGAGTGGAGTGTGGAGAGAGGAGAATTGGAGTGTCAGGCACTCGAATTACAATTCCCATGAGACCCCGTGGCAGCATTTCAGAACTGAAATATTTTAGGTTTGGGATGAAATATTTTGGCATGTGGCCATTCAGTTTTTCGATGAGAAATTGAAAATTTGCATTGAAAATAGACACTTATTGCAAAAAAATATATATAAATGTGTTTAGCCAAAAACCCAGTTTTCCAATGAAAAACAGTTTTGACAGAACATTTTCAACACCCCTACTCAGCAGAGTAAATGGCAGCCACCATCCTATAAACTTTCTAAGGTAAAAGACCTTCCATGGTTTTATATTTAACATATTGAAGTAGAGGTAAAGTTCATCCTCCCATTTCCAATATGGCTGTGAACCAAATAAACTAATCACCTCACTTGGATGTTTGTGCATAATTTTTTTCAGTTGCAGTAGCAGAATGAAGAGTTACCAAAGCAAAGACATGATAGGAGACTTGTGAACTCCTCAGAGACAGCTACAGGTCTTCTGTGCTGTATATATACTAGAAGCAACCCAGTTAATCTAATAAGAAAAGAGGAAAAAATTCAAATGCATTTTTATTGAGCATTGCCACAAAGGAGTCATATGGAGAAAAAAAAAATCAAATCAGTTTAGCAATTTAATAAGAAAAATCAGATTTATACACACTTTACAGGTAAGCTGTAAAACTTTTCATTGTTTGAATCAGAAGATTTTTCTAACTGAAATCAAAGACTAGAAACAAAAGCAAAAATCACAGCCAAAAATGTTTTCAGTGAAGAGATGAAGTACAGAGAGAGAACAGGTAAAACATCTTCTACCCCAATGTAATGATATACCCAGCTGCATTTTGTAAAGTACTAGAAGAACTGTAATTTATTTGATTTTCCAGTCTCAATAGTGGAATGACTGTATGACAAAGAGTTTTCTAATGATTCTTTCAGAGGACATGTTTGTCTCTGTATCATAAAAATAATTTGAACCACTATGTAGAATAAAGAAGTCAATTGAATCTGAAAATGTTTGGCAAGATCATTTAGAAACTGACTAGAGAAGGACAGCTGGATCATCTCCAACAACTTATGCTATGCCAGTGACAGATAAAAACATCTGTAATTACCAGTGTGAGGACTGCAGGGCTGGGTTAGAAATGTTGTTTTTCATGAGATTGCAGTCTCTTACTGAGCACACACACTGTGCTATTTCTTATGCATGTTAATGTCATATATCATTTCAAAGTACTAAAGTATGACAATATAGTATAATACTATAATGGCTCTACATTTTGATATCAGCCTGGCATACCTGTTGTAAACCTGCAATATGTTTGTAATGGCAAATATTCATATTCTTACCATACAATGGAGTTTCCAATGGATTTTAGAAAAGTATGCCAGAAAGCTTTCGTGTACTCTTTGGTCCAGAAATAGCTTTATATGAACCTGACCAGCTGGGAGAAAAAAAGGAAAAACAGGAATAGGGGAGGGACAAATAAAGGGGATAGATAGCACAGGAGAAGGGATATGGACCTATTGAATTGAAAGGAGGAAGAAATGGGGCTTGCAGAGGGGGTAGTTGATTTGATTAATATCTGCATTCTATTGAAGAACGAGTCCCTGACGTGTACAGAATCTAAGTAGCTAATTAAATTTGGGGACCTTGTAGCATGAGAAACCCCCAAAACTTGAGTCTTGTGGTTTATGATGTTGCTAGAAACTCTTGTTGGCATTACTGGGGGAACACAATTCGCTAGTTTACTACTGTGAAATAATGTTAATTAAAGTCCCAACGCTAATAACATATACATAGTATGTGTGTACATTTATGTGTATGTGCGTATGCATGCACACACTAACATATAGGATGTACCTTTTCAGGCCAAACTCCATCACTTTTATTCAATTAGAGTAGACCCTCAGACTTATGAACACCAGTTACGAACTGACCAGTCAACTACACACCTCATTTGGAACCAGAAGTATGCAATCTGGTAGTAGAGAGGGAAATGAAGCAAATAATATACAGTACAGTACTGTGTAAAATGTGAACTCTTAAAAAAAATAAAGGCAAAGTTTTAAAATAGGGATTTGACAAGGTAAAGGAACTGTTTCTGTGCTTGTTTCATTTAAAATAAGGTTAAAAGCAACATTTTTCTTCTGCATAGTAAAGTTTCAAAGCTGTATTAAGTCAATATTCAGTTGTAATCTTTTGAAAGAACAACCATAATGTTTTGTTCTGAGATACGAACATTTCAGAGTTACAAACAACCTCTGTTCCTGGGGTGTTTGTTAACTGAGATTCTGCTGTATACACTAGGAATTATGTAGCAGTTTCCTGGCGTCAGGAGTAGCATGTAGATGAGAGTGTTCAGACTGTAAGGTGACATATATCGTTTTTTTCTTCTTACACATGTATATTTGTAATAGTAAATACTGGTTAAATAAAAATAGAGTCTTAAATAACAATTATCCATAATAAAGGATTAATACAGTTCACTAAACTGGTGTTGTTTAACCTTTTTTTTTTCAAATCTTTTAATGCTTTGAGGCACAGATTGTTTAGCAAACCCGAATGACTCCTCAGCACAATACTATTATATTTCTCTTAATCCTAGCCAAGTATGTATTGAGGGTATGAACCTCGATGGATTAATATTACAAAGAGAAACTTGTCTGCAAGTATACACTAAGTGACCTATTGGCAAGCATGCTAAAACGACGAAGGTCTCAGTGAGTTTTTGTTACTCTTTTAGCTTGCACTCTGGCCAGCTTCACAAAGTGTTGCATGTTAAAATCTTTATAGCATCAACCATTTTGGGTTTTCTGATTCTGTAATGTCTCTCCTGAAAGTATGGTCAGTACCTTCAGGAACAAAGGTCTATGAGGTGATGGGTAGAGCTGTGGAAATCAGGTGAGTGTCATGGGTTTGAGGCTTTCATTTTGCAAACCTATCGTCATAGTGCTTATAGTGTAAAATGTAAACTCCATAGCAAAAATATCCAATATTCCTTAGCGTTTTTGAGCACCTTAAGATTCAAAAGTATTTAGGAAATGGTTCAGCCCTTTTTTTTTTTTTTTTGTTATTGTTGGGACAAATACTGCTATCTCTTATACTGGTGTAAGTCTGGAGTAACTCCTCTAAAGTAAATGGGAATCGCTCTGAATTGATGTTACTGCAACTGAGAGTAGAATTAGGACCATTATTTTTAATTTTAGGTGTTAATCAACTAATCTGAAACACAGGTCTGCAGATGTTGCTACTGTTCATATCACTTTTTTTATTTCTTTTTTCTTTTCCCCCAGGACTGGCTGTATTGTAATACTTTTGAAAAGGTTCCTATCAATGATTCCAAATCATGAATTCATCCAACCTCTGGAGTCCACAGAATGTGCAGTATTGCTTTGACTTTGTTAACAATTCATGTCCTAGAAATGTAAGGTCTACAATCAGTCTTTGGGCTATGTACATCTTCATGGTGGGAGCAATAGTGCTCACAATGAGTGGAAATATGCTTGTGATCATTTCCATCGCTCATTTCAAACAGCTTCACTCTCCAACCAACTTCCTGATCTGCTCCATGGCAACTACCGACTTTTTGCTTAGTTTCATGGTTATGCCCTACAGTATGATCAGGTCTATTGAGTCATGCTGGTATTTTGGAGACCTCTTCTGCAAACTCCATACTTGCTGTGATATAATGCTCTGTACCACCTCTATTTTCCATCTATGTTTTATCTCTGTTGACCGTTACTATGCAGTTTGTGACCCACTGCATTATGTCACCAAAATAACTATCCCTGTGATAGTACTATTTTTATTAATTAGCTGGTCTGTCCCATTCTTATTGGCTTTTGGTCTAGTTTTCTCAGAGTTTAATATTGAAGGCATTGAAGAATATGTGGCTTCCATTGACTGCAGTGGTTTCTGTGCCTTCATACTTAACAAGCTCTGGGGAGTGATGGCTTCTCTTATAGCCTTCTTTTTCCCAGGCACAGTGATGGTGGGTATCTATGTCCACATATTTACTGTGGCAAGAAAACATGCAAGACAAATTGCTAAAATCCCCAGTGCAATAAAATGTGTCTCTGCAATGAAAAACAAAATCTCCACAAAAAAAGAGAACAAAGCAACTAAAACTTTAAGTATAGTCATGGGGGTATTTGTTTTTTGTTGGCTGCCTTTCTTTATTCTTACAATAGCTGATCCTTTTATTAACTTCTCAACACCTGAAGACTTGTACAATGCCTTCCTCTGGCTGGGATACTTCAATTCTACTTGTAATCCAATCATTTATGGTTTATTTTATTCTTGGTTTCGCAAAGCATTTAAAATGATTGTAACTGGTACAATCTTCAGACCAGAATCCTCTACTCTTACTTTATTTCCCACAAATACTTAGTTAGCCAGGTAGGGCTTTTATGAATGAATTAGAATTAATAGATGCTATTTCTGGAGATCTTTTAGAATAGGTCACATAGGGCCCTATATATTGACAACATTTATAAGAATCTGTACATGCTTTTTGGAGAAACAGGGATGCGCTGGCTGCAGCTTCCCGTAGCTCCCATTGGTCGGGAACGGTGAACCACGGTCATGGGGAGCTGCAGGGGGCTGTGCCTGCGGATGGTCAACGTCTGCAAAATGTGTCGCAAAATGTCTCGTGGCCCACAATCAGCTTACCCTGTTGAGCCGCACGTGGCCTGCAGGCCGCAGATTGCCCACCACTGCTCTGTAGGTATTGTTTAAGGAATAGCATGCTATCTTAGTGAGCTGTCTGTCTAGATAGTAGGAAGTGAGAGAACCGTCTGGCAAACTATACAGTACATTCTATCCAGCTATGTTCCTGTATACACAGTGATCATTTTGACAACTACACTACAATATAATTTCTGTCCAAGTACCAGTTTGAGCCTCCAAGTACAGTATTTAAGCATTAATTTGTTATCTAGTTGCCCATGTTTGAAAATGGACGCCACCCTTACTCCAATCGAGAGTATCTTTTTCTAGTTCTCAGCATGAATAGGGGTAACAGAACTAAGCCCAAAATCTTTTCTCTGGCTGAAAAACTGATCTTTATCTACATAGAAGCTACCCAAGCAGTCTCATACAACCAGTGAATGAGTAATTAAGTCTCTAGTGGGAAAGTGTTCTGAATGTTCATTGATTCAGTGTTCGGGTAGGGTTGTAGCTGCTGAGAAATCACCTCCTTCTCCATGCATTACCAAAGTAGCTGAGATCAGCTGAGAACCTTAGCAGTCCTGACTAACATGTGGTAGTTTGGAGGATGCCAGGGGATGTTGTGAAAGGCCAAAAGTATGACTAGGTTCAAAAAAGAACTAGATATGTTCCTGGGAGGATAGGTCCATCAATGGCTATTAGCCAGGATGGGCAGGGATGCAACATTATGCTCTGAGTGTCCCTAGTCTCTGTTTGCCAGAAGCTGGAATTGGATAACAGGGGATGGATCACTTGATATTGCCTGTTCTGTTCATTCCCTCTGAAGCTCCTGGAATTGACCACTGTCAGAAGACCAAATTCTGGGCTAACTGGACCATTGGTCTTATGGAGTGGGGCATTTCTGAGGGAGGGCAGATGGTGGTGCCTAAGTTTGTTCTCTTTTACAGTCCAATCCAAACTCCACCTGTTTATGCTGGCTCCTGCCAGAGGGACCAAGAAGACGTCTTGTGGTGAAGGGCTACTGCTAGTTCGTATTTGACATACTAATTTTGTACTGCTTATGAAACAACAATGATAAGATCAAGTTTAAAATATGGGAATAAATAAAATAACTGATAAAATATCTTATATTTAAGGCCCTACTTAATTTGTGATATTGCAGAAATTGCAGATCCTACAATACTAGGCTTCCCCTGCAATTTTGCCAGACACCGGGGACTGACAGCAGGAGCCCTGGGCGGCTAACAGCTTCGGCTCCTCTCTCAGCCCCCGGTGGTGGCCGGGACTCCCACTGTCAGCCCCTTGCACTAGTAGTTGCCACAAGATGTCTGGTTATCAAAAAAAATAGCAGGCATGATATACTTTAGTGTTTATATTGTTCTGGAAAATTTTTAGATAGGAGTGGATGACGGGGGATGGATCACTTGATGATTATCTGTTCTGTTCATTCTCTCTGAAGCACCTGGAATTAGCTACTGTTGAAAGATCAGATACTGGACTAAATGGACCTTTTGTCTGACCCAGTATGGCTGTTTTTTGAAGTGGGACATTTTTGAAGGTGGGCAGATGGTGGTGCCTAGGTTTGTTCTCTTTTACCGTCCAATCCAAAATCCGCCTGACTTCTGCCAGAGGGACAAAGAAGACCTCTTGTGGAGAAAGGCTAGTGCTAGTTCATATCTGTCAGACTAATTTTGTACTGCTTATGAAACTATGTACCTTCATCCAGAGACAACAATGATGAGATAAAGTTTAAAAACTGGGAATAAATAAAAAATGGATAAAATCTCTTGTATTTAAGGCCCTACTTAATTTGTGATATTGTGGAAATTGCAGATACTGCAATATTAGGCTTCCCCTGCAATTTTGTCAGCCACTGGGGGCTGACAGTGGGAGCCTCTGGCTGCTGATAGCCCCACTGTCAGCCCCCAGAGGCTGGTGACCAGGGTTCCTGTTGTCAGCTCCGTGCATGGCAAGGCTTCTGTATAACCCCTCTCCAGAACATCCCCTTTTTTCCCCTGCTGCCCCCGAGATAGCCCCTGACCCTGTGGAGCCGGGAAGGAATGCAGTGAGGCTGGTTATACTGGCCTTTGTATACTTAGACATGTAAGGCTTGATTAAAGATAGGAGTCGCAGAGAGTTAGTTGTAGTTCCCTGATCTGGAGCTGCCCATCTCCAGTGCAAGTTATTTCTGTACAGAGATATTAAGCCACTGGAGGATTGGACATAAAGGGGCTCTGCCCCCACCCCCACTGCACCCTCCCTCTCCTTATGCTGGGCACTGTGGGGTGGGGGCAGTTGATGCAGGAGGCAGCTGTGCTACCCCTGCCAGGTTTGTGCCAATGCAAAATTTCCTTGTTTAAAGGGAACTCTAGGCTGGCCATTTCCAGAGACTTTAAGGCCACTTTGTGCTGCTTACACTTATGGAGGACAAAGCAGACTGGAGAATTTGGTCTTTTAGTCCTTGTTATTCAGGAAGTCTACCATTTTGCCCTTAATGTGCCATGCCACTCAGCATGTTAGCGTCTTCTTTTTTCCCAGATTCAAAGTGACTTTTTAAAATAATTTCAGTGTTTAGTTTATACAGGGAGTGTGATTTGTCAGATGCTTAAACAATGTTTTAAAAAACCTTGAACACTGTGCAAGACATCAGACAGAGCTCAGGGGATAGACCTATGGAAGCTGTTTTTCTTTGAGGATTCCCATGTGAGATTCATGTTCCCTCAGCAGCAAAATGCAGCAAAACAGCAAAGGGAATGAGTGAGCTCTGGGGAGAGGATATAACGGGTGTCTCATTAACAAGCAGTCTTTTTGCAGAGTTTTCATGATCTTAAACACCCATAATTAGTGTGACTCTTCTTAAGAACTTTTTGACTAAAGCTGTTTCACATAGAACTCTGTTAAATTCTGGCTCCCAAATAACTGGCAGAATGAGTACTTTATTATTATACAATAAGACCTTGAGTCCCAAGAATTGCCTGCAAAAGAAAGAGAATGCTGCATGACAATCTCTCTCCCATATCTTTTGTATTTCCTCTGCTGGTCAGATTTCTGTAGCATTTGTCTAGCTGATTGCATCCATAGCTGATGTGGAAGCTAACAGGCAATGCCAGTGCACTCATAGGCACCAACTTCCTCTCTACCTCCCATTACCGAAGCCCTCCCTCACTCCACCCTTTCCCCCAAGTCCCCCAAGTCCCCACCCCCACCCTGCCTCTTCCCACCCCTGCTCCACCCCCGCCCTGACTCTTCCCCATCTCTTTCCACCCCTCCCCCAAGCATGCCCCATCCCCACTCATCCCGCACCCTCCCAGTGCCTCCTGCCTGCCGGGGAACAACTGATCGCGATGGGCGGGAAGCACTGGCAGGGAGGCAGAGGAGTTGATCAGCGGGTCCGCCAGTGAGCGAGAAGCGCTGCAGGGAGTAGGGGGCGCTGGCTGCCAGTGGATGCTAAGCACCTGCTAATTTTTTTCCATGGACATGGAGTTGGAGCCTGTGAGTGGACCGCTACCTCCTCCACTCCCTGCTTGCAGATTGTTTTTTAAAATTGTAATCTTTAAACATACACAACTAAATTATCAACAGAGGGTGTATTGAAAGTGCAGGCAAAAATGCCCATGGATGCAATGCACTCACAAAACCCCCACCCCCATTTGCTCAATGAAGTGGATATTTGCATACATAGATCAGGTGACGGCATATCCATGGGCATGATATTGCAAAAACTGTGTAATGTTCTGTTAGGTATTGTGCAGGTCTGTGCACATTTTTGTGGGTGCAACAGCTGAGTCACTCTTTGAAAAACTGACACAAAATGTGCCATATTGACTGCATTAGAAATCAGATGCCTCTGTTTGCTCAAGCAAATAAAAAAAATATATAAAAAATGTGTAGTCCAAGTCTCACCTTTTCTTGAACATAATGCGCAGCTCCTCTTTTGTGAAAACCTTCTCTCACTGATTAGATGGTTTCTTGTCACATGGCCAGTAGGTGATGAGGAAGCAGAGAGAGAGAGTGATTCACTTGCTGGCTCCTATTACAAACCCTGCTTACCTGCCTGCCTCCTAAGCCCTTCCTTCCTGCCTGTTCCTGGTTCCTTCCCTCCTTATCCCTAACCCCATTCTGTTCCTGGTTCCTGCTTTCCTGCTTCACTCCATATCCCTGCTCTTATGCTCTACCCCGATGATGGCTTCAACCCCAGGCTTGACTCCTGACTTTGATGAACCGTTGATAAAAGTTCATGATAGGTCCCTCTTATCCTCCGGGCCAGTGGACATGGAAACGGTTCTTCTTGAGGTTGATATCCATTGAGAGATGCTATAGTTCGGTGCCATCCGTTCCCCGCACTTCCCTCGGTTCTGGGTATTTCATGGCTGGCCCGCCACAACCCCCTTATTGGCTGGTGTGAACTAAGTTGAATTTTTCTCAGAACTCTGCACTGCTCTATCCCAGGAAATGGGCAGTGTGCAGTAGTTCCCCAGCAGTTGCATGCCCGGGAAGCTGGCCTGGCAAAGTCATCTGGTGATGCCAGCACTTAAGTTTTGTCCAAATACAGTGACTACAAAGATGTCTTTAGAAAAAATCGACAGACACCTTGCCCCTGCACAGGGACTACAATTGCCCAATCAAACTACAACTGGGGAAAACATTCCACTTTGCATATATTTGCCATTTCTAGCTGTATTGTGAACCAAGGGCTTTATTCGTAAGTTCACTTTGCCTTCCAAGGCATCACTCCTTTTTATTAAAAAGAAAGATGGAAGCCTCGGACTATGTGTGGACTATGTGTGCCATGAAGCAGGTCACCATGAGAAACCAATACCTGTTACCGAACGCATAATGGTCACTTTGAATATCCCATGATGCTCTTTGGTTTGACAAACACACCCGTAACATTCCAAGGTTTTATTAATGATGTACTCCAGGACCAATATATGGTAGCATACCTGGATGACATACTTATTTTTCCAGACAATACTGAACAACACAACCTGCTTGTCCGTTCAGTCCTGAAGAGGCTACACCAACATGGCCTCTATGCTAAGCTAAAAATTCATCTTCGATCAGTCCTAGGGTTCATCATGTCGCCTACTAGTATCGCGATGGACCCACATAAGATAAAGACAGTCTCTAGTGGGCAGTACCATGGAATGTTCATAAACTACAACGTTTCCTGGGGTTCATGAACATTTATTGGTGGTTCATCCCGAAATTCTTGGAGTGGATCACCCCTCTCACTGCCCTGCTCCACAAAGGCCCATCAGGTCTTAAGCAATTAATACTCACATTTATCACTGTTCCCATATTGGTCCACCCCAATACCATGCAAGTCTTCATCATTGAAGCAGATGCTTCCAACTTGGGGATCAAAGCAGTGTTATCCCAAAAGGCACAGTCCTCATCAATTGCTACATCCATGAGCCTTCTATTCCAGAAAACTCACACCTGTGGAGCAAAATTATGAAATTTTGGACAAAAATCTCCTGGCAATTAAAAAGGCCTTCAAAGAGTGGTGCCACCAACTAAAAGGGGCCCAGTATCCCATCCAGGTGTACACCAATCATAAGAACTTTGAATATCTGCCAAGACCCTCAATCATTGACAATTTTAGTAGCCATTTGGTCCTTTTGTAATTTGATTTTGTAATTTCCCATCATTCAGGAACCAAAAAAACAAGGCCGACACATTGTCCCGGAAGAGCAAATATTACGCTGGCCTAAATTACTTGAACCTTAAAACCTCCCGCATCCTCAAGCCTCATAACTTAATGGATATGTCTCCCTGCCAAGATCTGGTCATCCTCATACGATCAGCTTTGGACAATGGAATCCCTCCTGACAAGCAGGAAGCCATAAGTAAGGAACCCCACAACGTCCAAGATGAGGTAATCTATGTATAAGGGCATATATATGTTTTCCTACCAGGCCTCCAAGGCCTGCAACCCTAAAAATATGTTATGACTCCCACCAGGCAGTTTGGCTGCTTTAAACTCAGTTCCTAGTCTCTCATGTCTTCTGGTAGCTTCACATTCAAGCCACGTTGCAGGCCTATGTGGCCTCTTGCAATGTATGCGCTGACTCCAACGTGTCACACAATAAACACTTCAGACTTTTGCAATCCCTCAGGACTCCACCTGGACCCTAGACAGTCACTGCCTTAGATTTTGAAGTGAACTGCCTGAGTCCAGTGGGTTCACAACAATTCAGACAGTAATGGACCACCTCACAAAGATGGCACACTTCATCCCCTGCACTGGCCTACCCTTCTCCCAGTTTTCTTATCATTTCTTATCATTTTCTGGGTGGACAAAGTTGTCCACCTCCATGGCCTCCTGGGGCACATCCTCTCTGGCCTTGGTGCTCAATTTATCTCCCACTTCTGGTGAGAGGCTCTCCAGATTTTGGGCACCCACTCCTGCCTCTTTGCTTCCTATCACCCTCAGACAAATAGTCAAGTGGAGAGAACCAATGAGATTCGAGAGCAGTATTTTTGATGCTTCATAAACCTCCACCAGAATGATTGGTCCTTGCTTCTAGCTCAGGAAGTGTTTGAATACAATAGTTTGCGTACAAAGTTTGTGTACAAAGCAGAACACGCTTCTATGTGGCAAAGCCCTTTTATTTCAAACTATGGGTTCTTCCCTGGGTTCTACCCAGAGCTACCCACACCTTCCCACAACCCAGCAGCGCTAGACTAGACACAACAGACATGTCAAACCCAAGATAACCTAAAAGTTCACCTGGAGGATGCCAAGAAACCATGTAAGGATCATCAACGACAGGAGGGGTCCACACTTCTGATAAGCCAGAAGGTATGCCACTTGATGAAAAACCTACACAAGAACAGGCCGTTTCATAAATTTGGTTGTCAATCCCTTGGCAGCTATTGAATTTCCTGGCAAATTAGCCCAGTTACCTTTGAACACAAATTACTTCATTCTCTCCAAATACACCCAGTTTTCCATGTATCACTCCTGAAGTCCCCCTTTCCCTCACCAGTCCCAAACACCATCCCACCCTCCGCTGGTATGTTTTTAAGACCAGGGTGAGTATATTACCCATGAGATCCTCAGTGCCAGAATCAGGCAAGGTAGACTCTGGTATCGTGTAGACTGGAAAGGCTATGGTCCTGAAGAGTGCTCCTGGGAACAGACGAGAATATCCAGGCTCCTGACCCGGTAAAAGCTTTCCACAAAAAAACACTATGGAAAACCCAGACCACTGCCCACATATTTGAAGAGGAGAGGGGTGATGTGAGAGTTTGCAAGCCTCGAACCCCAGTGCTCGGACCATGGCCACCACCCAGCCGCTCACCTGAACCAGTGGAGAAGTCCAGCCAAGCTCTAGCTCACAAAGGCTTTGTCCACAAAGCTCATGATTGGGGGAATCATCCAGCCTCACTGATTGGCTGGGACACACTACTTAAACCATAAATAGGCCCAGGAAGTTGCCTGAGAAACTAGGTGAATCCCTGGATGGCTGCTACTATGGTCTCTGTATACTTGCCTGATTCCTAATACCCTGCCATCTAGCGTGGTTCTTGCCCTCCTTATCCCACTTCTGCATCTGTTCCTAGTTTCTGCTTTCCTGCCTTGCTCCACACCCCTGCTTTCACCCCTGGCTTGACGCCTCACTCTGACTCTAGTTCTGACCTTTGATATGACTCCTGATTCCATCTCTGGATATGACCTTTGGGTTGGCATCTGACTCTGATCAAGGTTCCAGGCTCCTGATTCTAACAATTAGAAGTAACTGTCCATGCCGTAGTCCCTACATATAGATAGATAGACAGGATTATTATTCAGATGTAGATACATTCACACTTGGAATTGGAAAGAGACCTTGAATTCATTCTATATTAAAACCTAGAAGAATATGAAGATAGTGAAGATGACAAAACAACAAAGACAGATATATACTATATTAATAATCTGATGAGCCCATAAAAACCTTTGATATTCTATCTATCTACACTTTTTTGATGAACACACATAAAAATGTCCAGTGTTTGGATTGACATTGTAGCAATCTTTTTGTCTAGCAGTTTGTAAAGTTATGCAAAATTCACAATGTTTTCACTATAATTTTTTTATACAGAACAGAAGTTTTCATAATGTTGCTAAAACACAACTGTAACATTTCAAAAACTATTGAAAAAATTGTAAGGCCTTGGACTTGTAGTCTTTATTTAAAAAGTTTTGGGGAAGGTTTTTTTCCACTCAGGTAGAGGACCTAGCATCACTTCTGGAGTTCTGCCATGGAATATGTGTACCAGTTGAAAAAGATAAGAACTGGCTCCCTCTTAAAAATCCACATAAAAGATGTGCCTTCCACCTTTGCCATGGCAATCTCTCTGTGGGACCTCTGCACTTCCTTTCCCACTTTTGTTTGCTCTGGCACACAGTGCACTTGGAAAACACTTTGCAGGAGCAGAGGGAATGAGAGGCAAGGGAGCATCAAGGGAATGGGAGATGGGTTCTGGTGAAGAAAGGCCATGTGCAATTGAAAGTTTGTTAGTGAGGAGACCAGAAGTAGGGAGGAAGAGTGGCAAAGATCTTGTTTAGGGAGCATGTAAAGAACCTAGAACTGCAGGTCAAGGAAGCAGATCTTGTGAGGAGAGTCCAGGTGAGAAAAGGTATTTTCGGGAGTCTGTGACAGATGTGTGAGTAGTGATGGGGTCATGAATTTGTCATGAAGAGGAGGAGGGAGGGATTTGTGGATATGAAGGGTTTTGTCTGGGAGCCAGGACCCTGTTTTAAAATTCACAGCTATGTTGTGGGGAGCCTGGAGCACATTGCTGGATAGTCTTGGGGAGACTGTCCAGGGTCACATTAAACCAGGCTATTTTGTGGTACTGGGAGCTTACTCTGAGTCAGAGAAAACCAAGAGACTGTCAGAACGTCTATGGGGAGGGAAGGTTGTAATAATCACCTTTTCTGGGTGATGAGAAAATCTCAGTTTGCCAGGAACTTGTGAGTTTGAGTGCAAGGCACTCTCTCACCAGGAAATCTGGAAGATGCTGGGGCATTGTGATTTGTTGCTTGGATTTTGGGGTAAAAGGGATGGACATTGGGAGCCTGTTTGAGCGTGGTGGAGGATAGGTCAAAGTGGGCCTGGAACCTGCAGGGAAGAATGGGGATGGAAGGATCCTTCCAAGTGAAAGCTCATCAGCATCCCCTGAAAGGGGTCTAAAGATTTTATGGGCAAGTGAGCATGAGTGTGTTTAAGACTCATTGTTCTTTAAAAGTAATAATGTTTTCTTGTACAAATAATGCTTTGAGCACTCCCTCAGGCATGCGATTCATCTGAGGGGGACCAATCTCTCCATCTGGATTATATAAGGCATTGACTAATCTCCCATCTCCCAGATATGCCAATTGATACATCGTTAGAAGAGTGATCCACTCACTGTAATACAGATCACATTAGACAACAATAGGTGATTCTGTTTTACTGTATGTACCACTGATTTATAAACATAGTTTTATAATTATACTTTATTGAACTTAAGAGAGATCCAGTATCATTCTGTGTGTTTGTTCAGAAATTAACTTCCTTCACTAATTCTGGCTGCAACCTAAGTGATTTTGGAAAAATCCCAGACTACTGCACTGGGCAGCACAGCATGGGGAGGAGGTGACCAGCCCTCTGTGGAGAAAGAAGTGGTTCGGGACTATTTAGAAAAGCTGTATGAGCACAAATCCATGGGGCTGGATGCGCTGCATCCGAGGGTTCTAAAGGAGTTGGTGGATGTGATTGCAGAGCCATTGGCCATTATCTTTGAAAACTCATGGTCATCGGGGGAGGTCCTAGATGACTGGAAAAAGGCTAATGTAATGCCCATTTTTTAAAAAGGGAAGAAGGAGGATCTGGGGAACTACAGGCCAGTCAGCCTCACCTCAGTCCCTGGAAAAATCATGGAGCAGGTCCTCAGGGAATCAATTCTGAAGCACTTAGAGGAGAGGAAAGTGATCAGGAACAGTCAGCATGGATTCACCAAGGGCAAGTCATGCCTGACTAACCTAATTGCCTTCTATGAGAAGATAACTGGGTATGTGGATGAGGGGAAAGCAGTGGATATGTTATTCCTTGACTTTAGCAAAGCTTTTTATACGGTCTCCCACAGTATTCTTGCCGGCAAGTTAAATAAGTATGGGCTGGATGAATGGACTATAAGGTGGATAGAAAGCTGGCTAGGTCGTCGAGCTCAACGGGTAGTGATCAATGGCTCCATGTCTAGTTGGCAGCCGGTATCAAGTGGAGTGCCCCAAGGGTCGGTCCTGGGGCCGGTTTTGTTCAAAATCTTCATTAATGATCTAGAGGATGGCGTGGACTGCACTCTCAGCAAGTTTGCAGATGACACTAAACTGGGAGGAGTGGTAGATACATTGGAAGGTAGGGATAGGATACAGAGGGACCTAGACAAATTTAGAGGATTGGGCCAAAAGAAACCTGATGAGGTTCAACAAGGACAAGTGCAAAGTCCTGCATTTAGGACGGAAGAATCCCATGCCCTGCTACAGACTAGGGACTGAATGGCTAGGCAGCAGTTCTGCAGAAAAGGACCTAGGGGTTACAGTGGACGAGAAGCTGGATATGAGTCAACAGTGTGCCCTTGTTGCCAAGAAGGCTAACGGCATTTTGGGCTGTATAAGTAGGGGCATTGCCAGCAGAGCAAGGGACATAATCATTCCCCTCTATTCAACATTGGTAAGGCCTCATCTGGAGTACTGTGTCCAGTTTTGGGCCCCACACTACAAGAAGGATGTGGACAAATTGAAAAGAGTCCAGTGGAGGGCAACAAAAATGATTAGGGGGCTGGAGCACATGAGTTATGAGGAGAGGCTGAGGGAACTGGGATTGTTTAGTCTGCAGAAGAGAAGAATGAGGGGGGATTTGATAGCTGCTTTCAACTACCTGAAAGGGGGTTCCAAAGAGGATGGATCTAGACTGTTCTCAGTGGTATCAGATGACAGAACAAGGAGTAATGGAATCAAGTTGCAGTGGGGGAGGTTTAGGTTGGATATTAGGAAAAACTTTTTCACTAGGGGGGTGGTGAAGCACTGGAATGGGTTACGTAGGGAGGTGGTGGAATCTCCTTCCTTAGAGGTTTTTAAAGTCAGGCTTGACAAAGCCCTGGCTGGGATGATTTAGTTGGGAATTGGTCCTGCTTTGAGCAGGGGGTTGGACTAGATGACCTCCTGAGGTCCCTTCCAACCCTGATATTCTATGATTCTATGAAAAAACAAACAAACAGAAAGTATATATTTAACTACATCTATCTTAATGTAGTTTTTAAAAACATAACTAATGTGTGTGTTTAAAATCATATTGGTTAATTATCTGATTCATTAAAAATACTAATTGAAAATTCTCATGTGTACATCTATATTTAATATGTTTACTTTTCCTATTGAATAAGGAGTTACATAGTAATGACATGGGAGAAAAGTAGTGCTAGTGTTTTAGGAAGTCTATTAGTCATTACAATTGGTTACTTGAGTGTGGAATTTTCAGTCTTATACTGGTTTTCTACATTCAACTCTGTAACTGGAAGTATACAAAAATGAGCAATTTGCCTTTTGGGATTTTTCATCTGCAATATGACATGGCTATTTTCATAAGAAAAGATAATTTGTCCATAAGAAGCAAACAGTTTCTAGTTAGTCTCACAATAAAAATAATTATTTTCATTACCGATTGAAAACTTCTCAAAAACTAATTTAAGGAAAACATCACTGCCGGTGGAAATTCACAAGAACTAATTCGTTATTTTATAGCGTCAGCTGTAAAGATCCGTTCACACAACCCAGTTTCCAGAGACTGGGACTCAGTATACTTTTATGACAGAATTTTTGCTCTATCTCCTTTTGGGTTTAACTTTACTATATTTCCTTCATTTATTCCAAGTGGTTGCATAAATAAATATTTTTGACTGAGAAAGTAAAGGGAAAATATATATGAAAAACTATGCCTTAAAAGTCATATGCAAATTATAAAAAAACTGGCATTTTTCATTTGTATTCATGAACATGTGGTTTTCTTACCCTCCTAACTTACTTTCTTATTATTTTTCACATAGAAGATAAACTGTCTGAATCCCCGTTAAAAGTGGAGTCATTTATTGGAAGTGTGGAAGAGCTGGAGAAGGTGTAGACAGCTGGTAGGGGAGAAATGAACTCTGTCCAGAAGCCAGGTGCTAATGAAGTGGTGTCCACTCCATTGTGCTATGAAGTGAATGGTTCCTGCTCCAGAACGCTTCACTCCTTTGGCATCCAGCTGGCCATCTACATGGCCTGTGCCATAGGCATGCTGCTCACCGTACTGGGGAACCTGATGGTGGTGATTGCAGTCTCCCACTTCAAAACCCAACATACGCCCACCAACTTCTTACTACTCTTCCTGGCCCTTGCAGATCTCCTCCTGGGGTTCATGGTGCTGCCATTCAGCACTATCTGATCTGTGGAGAGCTGCTGGTATTTTGGAGATGACTTTTACAGGCTGCATACCTTTCTGGACACTGTCTTTTGTTTGACCTCTATATTTCATCTGTGTTTTATTTCCATTGATCGTCACTATGCTATCTGTGATCCTTTGCTCTACTCCACTAAGTTTACCATAAGAGTGGCATGTGTATATCTAGAGATAGGTGGGGGGCCCCATGGTTTATACTTTTGTCTTGCTCTATACCTGTGCAATTGAGGAAGGTTTGGGCCATTTCTTACAAGACATACCCTGTGTTGGTAGATGTCAGCTGCTGTTCAACAAATTCTCTTCTTCTTCCCCTGCCTCATAATGATAACTTTGTATGTGAAAATATTTATTGTGGCAAACAGACAAGCTAGACAGATAAGCAGCATGAACAAGAGTGCTGGATTTGGGCTACACTTAGGAGCTTCAAAGAGGGAAAGAAAGGCCACTAAAACTCTCCGTACAGATGTAGGAATCTACCTCCTTGCTGGCTGCCCTTTACTATAGACACCATGGTAGACTGTCTTCTAGATTTCATTACCCCACCATAGAATCATGGAATCATAGAATATTAGGGTTGGAAGAGACCGCAGGATGTCATCTAGTCCAATCCCCTGCTCAAGTATGACCAACACCAACTAAATCATCCCAGCCAGGGCTTTGTCAAGCCGGGCCTTAAAAACCTCTAAGGATGGAGATTCCAACACCTCTGTAGGTAACCCATTCCAGTGCTTCACCACCCTCCTAGTGAAATAGTGTTTCCTGATATCCAACCTAGACCTCCCGCACTGCAACTTGAGACCATTGCTTCTTGTTATGTCATCTGCCACCACTGAGAACAGCCGAGATCCATCCTCTTTGGAACCCCCCTTCAGGTAGTTGAAGGCTGCTATCAAATCCCCCCTCCTTCTTCTCTTCTGCAGACTAAATAACCCCAGTTCCCTCAGCCTCTCCTTGTAAGTCATGTGCCCCAGCCCCCTAATCATTTTCTTGTGCCCCAGCCCCCAATCAACCCTCCCCCCACTGCCATGTGCTGCTCCTGCCCTCTGCCTTGGTGCTGCTCCCCGAGCCTCCTGCTTGCTGTGCGGGGGGGAGGGGGAGAGGGGAAGAAGGGGGCTAATGTCAGGGTGTTCCCCTCCCCCCTGCTCCTGCACCCCGCTTACCCCATCTCCATAGAGCAGGGGGGACACACGACAGGGCTCAGGACAGAGAGAGCTTCCTGGCAGGAGCTGTGTCTCAGCTTGCTGATTAACTTAACAAGGCAGTGTACTTAAGTGTGTGGTCAGCATATTTAAAGGGGAAATGCACATCTCTCTCTCTCACACACACTGTGTGTGTCTCTGTCTGCCATGCTGTCTCCCCTCCCTCCATTCCTGCTGCCTTGTAGACTGTGAGGCTACATTATCAACAATGAGTTAACCCTTGAGGGCTCAGCCAATTGCTAGTTCATAATTTAGCAGTAAGGCATTCCCTGGGAAATATCCCACCCTCTTCCACCCTCTGGCTCCACCACCTCAACCAAGCTTCACAATCATCTATGCTGTGTACAGTATTAAATTGTTTAAAACTTAGAGAGAGAGAGAGAGAGAGAGAGTGTGTGTGTGTGTGTGTATATATATAGTCTTTTGTCTGGCAAAAAAATTTTTTCCCTGGAACCTAACCCCCCCTATTTACATTAATTCTTATGGGGAAATTGGATTCGCTTAACATCGTTTCGCTTAAAGTCGCATTTTTCAGGAACATAACTACAACGTTTAGTGAGGAGTTACTGTATTGGCACTGCCATTACTAAGCAAATTTGGCCTGCAATTACTATAGTGTCCTGGTTTCATCTGAGTTGTATTTTTGCCCCTAGTCTCATCAGGGTTTTCATGTGTTCTAGTTGTGTGTCTTATTGTGCCCAGTGGCCTTAATTTGGCAGATGTGGAGTTGTTAGGTCAATATGTGATTTAAAAAAATGAAAATACACTCGTCCAATCAATGTTGGGTATGTAGCTGGGTGTTTACAGTCAAACGTTTTCCCCATTTGCCTGTGTGGCACGGGCAGATCAACAGCACATGACTGCATTGTGTAGGAGTGTCCTCCATTCATGCAGAGGGTGGCATTTCCTGCCAACTGCCAGATCATCCATTTCCCTCCTTTCCATCATTGTCTAGTAACAGGTTGATAGTGTCAGGAACTCAGCTTGCCTAGCAACCCAATAAACCCTCACTAAGCGACTGTGCTCCCTGACTGGTCAGCAGGAACAACAGATCACCATTTTAACCCTGGAGTAGCAGCAGCACAGTGATGGCTGAGTGTGTTCCATGCCTGCAGCTGTGTCAGACTTGCTTCTTGTCCAGCCCTTGCAGCAACCTGTGCCTGCTTCTGCTTCAGTTCTAGTCCCTGCCTACCTATGAACTTCTGACCCCTGGCTTGTCTCCAGACCATGCCTCAAGTTCTGCCCTCTGATTCTGCTCTGACCACTAGGCAAGTACCCCCACCATCACTCTCCCTTGGTGATAAATAAATCCACTACAGAAATAGTCTTATTCATACACAATCCCTATACACAAAAATAACTGTTCATAACCCTCTATGTGTGCTGAATGGATCAGCCTATTTCTTCCGTGAGCCATGTTGTGCCTGATAGTCTGACAACATATATGTGAATTATTCTGAAATCATGACTCCTGCTCTGCCTGTCCCAGCAATGACTGGTGCTGTCTGCAGATCCAACGATTTTTGTTCAAACAAGTGTTCTGTTCATTAACCTTCCTTATTCTGACATACTATAGCTAGAAGATGTAGTAACTCATCAATCCCTGTAGATTTATAGAATGCCTGCTTATGGCAAGGATATATCATTTTCACCTGTAAATACCTCTGAATGGTTTGTATGATCCTGTCACAGTATGAACTGTTCTGGATTGGTGTTTTATATACCCTTCTGGAGTCCACAGATAAACGCAAGTAAAAGTGGGCAGCACATATCAGCCTTTCTGCTACCTATCCAGGCTAGAAGAAAATTAAAGAACACCCAAGCAATCTAAATGCCCGGGGTATGAATCCTGGCTGAAAATATCACAAGAACAAGTTTTCTTTTCACCTATGTGTTACTTACTGTTCTGAGTTCTAATTCAGCAGAGCAACTTAAGCATTTGTTTAACTCAGTAGAACCGAACCTTGTGTTCAAAGTGAAGTACATGCTTTAGTGCTTTGCTCAGTAGGGATGGTCTCCTGAAGTGAGGCCTTGGATAGAGCTAGGGATACAGTGAGAACAGTTTGCCTTGTGGTATTTCACTACTTGTATGTCTAGTCGTGGCTTGAATTTAGACATGCAGAGACACATGGTGAGAACGATCATTCAAGACCCTTCATAATGTTTAGGGGTTGAAATGGTCAAAGGCTGAGCTGTGGAAGTGGAAAAAGGAGAACGAGATACTGATAATTTCTAGCATATTTTTCCCATCCCTAAATGTAACTGACCATCTTTGGATTCCCTTTCTCTTATGAGGCATTTCCCTGTTTCAGAAGTCATTAAAGTAGTTCCTTTTTTCATTTATCTCAATTGAGACTTAATTATTATAATTTAACATCTACATTGCAATAGAACATAGAGACCTCTCAGACAGGTTAGGGTCCCATCGACACTAGAAAATAAGGGTTTTCCCCCCATGGAAAATATCAATGAAAATGAAAAATCATTTATTTTGGTTGGAAAATGTTTGGGTTCTTTGCTACTCTAATGCCTCCTGGGCACTCTAGTTCAAGTGCCTCAGGCCCCATTCTCCTCTATAGGCTGCGCTCCCTCGTTGGACTACATCTTCTGTGATGTGTGTACCACAGTCTCTGCTCTGGCTGAATGGAGGTTATATAGCATGAGAGTTCCATGGCCATGGTGCACTATGGGAGATGATGTCTGGCTGTGGAAATTGGAATGGAGTGTAGAGAGAGGAGAATTGGAGTGTGAGGCACTGGAATTACAAATCCCATGAGGCACTGTGGCAGCATTTCAGAACTGAAATATTTTGGATTTGGGATGAAATATTTTCGCTTGTGGCCATTAAGTTTTTGGATGAGAAATTGAAAATTTCCACTGAAAACAGGCACTTATTGCAAAAAAAATGTCTTTAGCCAAAAACTCAATTTTCCAACAAAAAACAGTTTTGACAGATTATTTTCTATCAGCCCTACTCAGCAGAGTAAATGTCAGCCCCGTCCAATAAATCTTATAAGTTATAATTTAAAAGACCTTCCATGGCTTTATATTTAACATATTTAAGTAGTTGTAAAGTTCATCCTCCCATTTTCCAGTATGACTGTGAACCAAATCAAATAATCTCCTCACCGGGTTGTTTATGCATAATTTTTTTCAGTTGCAGCAGCAGAATGAAGAGTTACAGAGTAAATCTGCCAAAGTAAAGACACGATAGGAGACTTGTGAACTCACCAGAGACAGCTACAGGTCTTCTTTGTTGTATATATACTAGCAGCATCCCAGTTAATCGGATAAGAACAGAGGGAAAATTTCAAATGCATTTTCATTGAGAATTGCCACAAAGGAGTCTTATGGAGAAAAAAGCAACCAAACAAGCTTTGTAAGGTAATAAGAAAAAAATTATGCACATTTTACAGATAAGCTCTAAAACTGTTCATTGATTTGGATCAGAAGATTTTCTAACTGAAATCAAAGACTGGAAACAAAAGCAAAAATCACAGCCAAAAATGTTTTCTATGAAGAGATGAATTATAGATAGATATCAGATAAACCATCTTTTACTCCCATGTAATGATGTAACCAGCTGCCTTTTGTAAAGTACTAGAAGAACTGCACTTTATTTGATTTTCCAATCTCAATAATGGAATGAGTGTAATGACAAAAAGTTTTCTAGTGTTTCATTCAGAGGAAATGTTTGTCTCTGTATCATAAGAATAACTTGATCCACGATGTAGAATAAAGAAGTCAATTGAATCTTAAAATGTGTGTCAAGATCGTTGAGAAACTGTCTAGAGATGAACAGCTGGATCATCTTCAATAATTATGCTATTCCAATGACAGGTAAAAACATCTGTAAATGGTATTAGTGAGCTGATAATTACCAATGTGGGGACTGCAGGGCTGGGCTAGAAAGTTTGTTTTTCATGAGATTGCAGTCTCTGAGAGTTTACTTTTACAAAATCTGTTACTGAGCAAACACTATGATATTTCTTATGCATGTTAATGTCATATATCATTTCAAAGTACTTAAAGAAGATAATATACTAAGATCCTTTTCTACAAACACTCTTATTCACATGTGGCTAGACCTATTGATTTCAGTAGTACTGTTCATTGGAGTAAAGTTATACAGATGCTTAAATGCTTGTAGGAATAAACTTCATTAGACATAAGGTCTAATATTAATTCCATCAAAGTCATTTTTAAAACTCTCAATGACTTTTTACACCAAAGATATAGAAAGTATAGTATCTATNTGGATGAGGGGAAAGCAGTGGATGTGCTATTTCTGGACTTTAGCAAAGCTTTTGATACAGTCTCCCACAGTATTCTTGCCAGCAAGTTAAAGAAGTATGGGCTGGATGAATGGACGGTAAGGTGGATAGAAAACTGGCTAGATGGTCGGGCTCAACGGGTAGTGATCAATGGTTCCTTGTCTAGTTGGCAGCCGGTATCAAGTGGAGTGCCCCAAGGGTCGGTGCTGGGGCCGGTTTTATTCAATATCTTCATTAACGATCTGGAAGATGGTGTGGACTGCACCCTTAGCAAGTTTGCAGATGACACTAAACTGGGAGGAGTGGTTGATACGCTGGAGGGTAGGGATAGGATACAGAGGGACCTAGACAAATTAGAGGATTGGGCCAAAAGAAATATGATGAGGTTCAACAAGGACAAGTGCAGAGTCCTGCATTTAGGACGAAAGAATCCCATGCACTGCTATAGACTAGGGACCGAATGGCTGGGCAGCAGTTCTGCAGAAAAGGACCTAGGGGTTACGGTGGACGAAAAGCTGAATATGAGTCAACAGTGTGCCCTTGTTGCCAAGAAGGCTAATGGCATTTTGGGTTGTATAAGTAGGGGCATTTCCAGCAGATCGAGGGATGTGATCATTCCCCTCTACTCAGCACTGGTGAGGCCTCATTTGGAGTACTGTGTCCAGTTTTGGGCCCCACACTACAAGAAGGATGTGGATAAATTGGAGAGAGTCCAGCGGAGGGCAACAAAAATGATTAGGGGGCTGGAGCACATGACTTACGAGGAGAGGCTGAGGGAACTGGGATTGTTTAGTCTGCAGAAGAGAAGAATGAGGGGCGATTTGATAGCTGCTTTCAACTACCTGAAAGGGGGTTCCAAAGAGGATGGATCTAGACTGTTCTCAGTGATAGAAGATGACAGAACAAGGAGTAATGGTCTCAAGTTGCAGAGGGGGAGGTTTAGGTTGGACATTAGGAAAAACTTTTTCACTAGTAGGGTGGTGAAGAACTGGAATGGGTTACCTAGGGAGGTAGTGGAATCTCCTTCCTTAGAGGTTTTTAAGGTCAGGCTTGACAAAGCCCTGGCTGGGCTGATTTAGTTGGGTTTGGTCCTGCTTTGAGCAGGGGGTTGGACTAGATGACCTCCTGAGGTCCCTTCCAACCCTGAGATTCTATGATTCTATGATTCTATGATTCTATTGTAGGCCAAATCCTTACCCCATTAAAGTCATTGAGAGTTTTAAAAATGACTTTGATGGGGTAAGGATTTGGCCTACAATAGATACTATACTTTCTATATCTTTGGTGTAAAAAGTAGAAAGATCACAAAACGTTAAGCATACACACAGCATAATTGTCTTTTGGGGGAATTCATACTATAGGGTTATTTATATAAGATACAGACTATAATGAAGCTACATTTTTGTATCAGCCTGGTATACCTGATGTAAACCTGCAATATGTTTATGATGGCAAATGTTCATATTCTTATCATACAATGGAGTTTCCAATGAATTTTAGAAAAGTATGCAAGAAAGCTTTCATGTACTCTTTGGTTCAGAAATAGCTTAATGAACCTGACAAGCTGGGAGAAATAAAAGAAAAGCAGGAATATGTGAGGGACAAATAAAGGGGATAGATAAAACAGGAGAAGGGATATGGACCTATAGAATTGAAAGGAGGAAGAAATGGGACTTCCAGATGGGGCAGTTTGTTTGATTAAAATCTGTATTCTATTGAAGAATGAGTTCCTGACGTGTACATAATCTAAGCATCTAAATTTTGAGACCTTCTAGCATGAGAAACTCCCAACAACTTGAGTCTTGTGGTTTGTGATGTCGCCAGGAACTCTTGTTGGCGTTACTGGCAGAATACAATTCCTTATTTTACCACTGTGAAATAATGTTGATTAAATTCCAAAACTCTAAGAACATATAGATAACATGTGTACATTTATGTATATATGTGTGTGCACACACTATCACACATAGTCGCCACCTTCAAACTCCATCAGTTTAATTCTATTACAGTAGAACCTCAGAGTTATGAACACCAGAGTTACAAACTGCCCAGTAAATCACACACCTCATTTGGAACTAGAAGTACATAATCATGCAGCAGAGACCAAAAAAAAGCAAATATTGTACAGTACAGTACAGTACTGTGTTGCATGTAAACTACTAAAAACTAAAAGGAAAGATTTAAAAAAGGGATTTGACAAGGTAAGGAAACTATTTCTGTGCTTGTTTCATTTAAAATGAGAAAGTTCAAAGCAACATTTTTCTTCTGCATACTAAAGTTTCAAAGCTGAATTAAGTCAATGTTCAGTTGTAAACTTTTGAAAGAACAACCAAAATGTTTTGTTCTGAGATACGAACATTTCAGAGTTATGAACAACCTCTGTTCCTGAGGTGTTCGTTAACTGAGATTCTGCTGTATACACTAGGAATTGTATAGCAGTTTGCTGGCGTAAGGAGTAGCATGTAGATGAGAGTGTGCAGACTGTAAGGTGACATATATGGTTTTTTTCTTCTTACACATGTATATCTGTAATAGTACATACTGGTTAAATAAAAACAGAGTCTTAAATAACAATTATCCATAATAAAGGATTAATACAGTTCACTAAACTGGTGTTGTTTAACCTGTTTTTCAAATCTTTCAATGCTTTGAGGCACAGATTGTTCAGCAAACCCGAATGACTCCTTAGCACGATGCTATTATATTTCTCTTAATCCTAGCTAAGTATGTGTTGAGGGTAAGCTCCTAAATGGATTAATATTACAAACAGAAACAAGTCTGCAGGTATACACTCAGTGGCCTACTGGCAAGCATGCTAAAATGAGGAGGCTGTCGGTGAGGTTTTGTCACTTTTACCTTGAGGTCTGGCCAGCTTCACAAAGTGTTGCATGTTAAAATCTTTATAGCATCAACCAATTTGGGTTTTCTGATGCTGTAATGTCTCTCTTGGAAGTATGGGCAGTACCTCCAGGAACAAAGATCTATGAGGTAATGGGTAGAGCTGTGGAAATCAGGTGAGTGTCATATGTTTGAGGCTTTCATTTTACAAAACTCTTATCAAGGTGCTTATAGTGTTGAATGCAAACTCCATAGCAAAAATATCCAATATTACTAAGAGTTTTTGAGCACCTTAAGATTCAAAAGGATTTAGGAAATGATTCAGCCCTTTTTTTGTGTGTTAGCATTGGGCCAAATTCCGCTATCTCTTATACTGGTGTAAGTCTGGAGTAACTCCTCTGAAGTAAATGAGAATTATTCTGAATTGACATGAATGCAACTGAGAGTAGAATCAGCCCATTATTTTTAATTTTAGATGCTAATAAACTAATGTGAAACACAGGTCTGCAGATGTTGCTACTGTTCATATCACTTTTTTTATTTCTTTTTTCTTTTCCCCCAGAACTGGCTGTATACTTTTGAAAAGGTTCCTATCAATGATCCCAAATCATGAATTCATCCAACCTCTGGAGTCCACAGAATGTGCAGTATTGCTTTGACTTTGTTAACAATTCATGTCCTAGAAATGTAAGGTCTACAATCAGTCTTTGGGCTATGTACATCTTCATGGTGGGAGCAATAGTGCTCACAATGGGTGGAAATATGCTTGTGATCATTTCCATCGCTCATTTCAAACAGCTTCACTCTCCAACCAACTTCCTGATCTGCTCCATGGCAACTACTGACTTTTTGCTTAGTTTCATAGTTATGCCCTACAGTATGATCAGGTCTATTGAGTCATGCTGGTATTTTGGAGACCTCTTCTGCAAACTCCATACTTGCTGTGATATAATGCTCTGTACCACCTCTATTTTCCATCTATGTTTTATCTCTGTTGACCGTTACTATGCAGTTTGTGACCCACTGCATTATGTCACCAAAATAACTATCCCTGTGATAGTACTATTTTTATTAATTAGCTGGTCTGTCCCATTCTTATTGGCTTTTGGTCTAGTTTTCTCAGAGTTGAATATTGAAGGCATTGAAGAATATGTGGCTTTCATTGACTGCCGTGGTTTCTGTGCCTTCATACTTAACAAGCTCTGGGGAGTGATGGCTTCTCTTATAGCCTTCTTTTTCCCAGGCACAGTGATGGTGGGTATCTATGTCCACATATTTACTGTGGCAAGAAAACATGCAAGACAAATTGCTAAAATCCCCAGTGCAATAAAATGTGTGTCTGCAATGAAAAACAAAATCTCCACAAAAAAAGAGAACAAAGCAACTAAAACTTTAAGTATAGTCATGGGGGTATTTGTTTTTTGTTGGCTGCCTTTCTTTATTCTTACGATAGCTGATCCTTTTATTAACTTCTCAACACCTGAAGACTTGTACAATGCCTTCCTCTGGCTGGGATACTTCAATTCTACTTGTAATCCAATCATTTATGGTTTATTTTATTCTTGGTTTCGCAAAGCATTTAAAATGATTGTGACTGGTACAATCTTCAGACCAGATTCTTCTACTCTTACTTTGTTTCCCACAAATACTTAATTAACCAAGTAGGGCTCTTATGAATGGATTAGCATTAATAGATGCCTATGCTGTTTTTGAAGATCTTTTAGAATAGTTCACATAGTGCCCTATTGTGACGGTGCTGCCTGTGGGAGCCAGCTGAGGTCACTCAATTAGGATGAACTGCAAACAGAATGGGGCAGACAAACCCCAAAAGCTGGTGGTTATTCCACACAAAACAGAAGCACAAAACAGCTTCTATAGTACCTCACTGGTTACTCAGAAGTCCAAATGCAGTTCCCTTAAAGTACCCAGCCTCAGGCCTCCATCCAGACACACATGTCAGATATGATGATGATTACTGAAAATCTTATCTCATCATATAAAATAAAAGGTTCTTCCAATCCCAAAGGATCAGCCACACACCCAGGTCCAATTATAACTTAGATCTTACCCAAAATACACTCTTATAGCCAATTCTTATTAACTAAGCTAAAATTTATTAAAAAAGAAAAGAGAGAGTGTTGGTTAAAAGATCAATCTACATACAGACTTGAATTCAATTCTTGAGGTCCAGTTACATAGCAGAGATTAGCTTGTAGTTGCCAAAAATCCTTTTAGAAATAGTCCATACGTTATAGTCCAATGTCCATATTCAGGGTGGCTCCAGTCAATGACTGGGGATCTCAATCCTTATGGCTTAAGGTTTCCCCCTCTTGAAACCCAAAACAGATCTGAGATGAAGAAGGATCATGCCCCATGGTTCTTATACATTTCCAGCAGCCTTTTGGCCTAAGAAAACAATAGGCTTAACTCTCCTTCTCCCAAACATCCTGGCAATTAGCACAGGGTAATTTATCCATTAATCAGTTCAGATACAGGTTACCACAACCTTTAAACAGACATATAGACAATAATACTATTTCACTCAAGTATCATCATAAATGTTAATATTCCTTTTTTGATCTTTGAATTAAAGCTATAGCAATAGACAAGACTTGTTTGCTGACATCACAAGACCTGAGCAAACATTTACCCTTCTACCTCTAACAATACAGACTTACATTTCAAAACTCTATTCATTTACCTATCTTCCTAACCAGTCTCTAAAGTTCAGCCATGGGTCAAGTCAGTTTGTGAGTTAATTAACTCTTTCTGGCCCTGTCACCTTTCAATGAAATATTATATTACACTCATAACGTCATACCTATATATTGACAACATTTACAAGAATCTGCGCATGCTTTTGGAGAAACTCATTTGTAGCATGTCTCTATAGGTATTGTTTAAGGATTAGCATGCTATCTTAGTGACCTGTCTGTCTAGATAGTAGGAAGTGAGAGAACAGTCTGGGAAATTATACAGTACATTCTATCCAGCTATGTTCCTGTATACACAGTGATCATTTTGACAACTACTCTACAATGTCATTTCTTTCCAAGTCCAGTATCTAAGCACTAATTTATCTAGTTGCCCCTTTTAAAAAATGGACTCCCCAACATTGTGGGCCCGCTAACTCCACCCTTACTCCAATTGAGAGTATCTTTCTCTAAGCATGTATAAGGGTAACAGAACTAAGCCCAAAATGTTTTCTCTGACTGAATAACTGATCTTTATCTACATGCAAGCTACACAAGCCAGTCTCATACACACCAATCAATGAGTAATCAAGTCTCTAGCGGGAAAGTGTTCTGAATGTTCGTTGATTCAGTGTTCGGTTTGGGTTGTAGCTGCTGCACTTGAGAAATCACCTCTGTCTCCATGCATTACCAAAGTACCTGAGGTCAGCTGAGAACCTTAGCAGTCCCAACGAATATGTGGGAGCTCAGAGGATGCCAGGGGATGTTGTGAAAGGCCAAAAGTATAATTGGGTTCATAAAAAGAACTAGAGATGTTCTTAGGGGTCTGGGTCCATCAATGGCTATTAGCCAGGATGGGCAGGGATGCAACACTATGCTCTGAGGGTCCCTAGCGTCTGTTTGCCACAAGATGGGAGTGGACAACAGGGGATGGATACCTTGATGATGATCTGTTCTGTTAATACCCTCTGAAGCACCTGAAATTGGCCACTATTGGAAGACCAGATACAGAACTAGATGGATCATTGGTCTGACACAGTATGGCTGCATTTTTGAAAGAGGGCAGATGATGGTGCCTAAGTTTGTTCTCTTTTATGGTCCAATCCAAACTCCACCTCTTTATGCTGGCTCCTGTCGGCGGGACAAAGAAGACAAAGAAGAGCTCTTGTGGTGAAGGGCTAGCGCTAGTTCATATTTGCCATACTAATTTTGTACTGCTTATGAAACTATGTACCTTCATCCAGAGACAACAATGATAAGATGAAGTTTAGACACTGGGAATAAATAAAAAACTAATAAAATGTCTTATATATAATGCCCTACTTAATTTGCAATAGTGCGGAAATTGCAGATCCCGCAATATTAGGCTTCCCCTGCAATTTTGTCAGACACCAGGAGTCCTGGGCTGCTGACAGCTGGGGTTCTTCCTGTCAGCCCCCGGCAGCTGGTGGCTGGGTCTTCCACTTTCAGCTCTATGCATCGCGGGGCTCCTGGAAGAGCCTCTCTCCAAAACATCCCTTTCTTTTCCCTGCTGCCTCCTAACATGCCCCCTGACCCTAGGAAGCTGAGAAGGAGTGAAGTGAGCCTGGTTATACTAGCCTTGTATACTTTACTCCTCAGGGAATTCTGCACCAAAAATTAAAAATTCTGTGCACAATATTTTAAAATTCTGCAAAATTCTGCAAATAGTATTTGTCAATAAATAATGTGGAGACTCCAGCATGGCAGTGGGGAGCACATGCCACTGGCTACATGGAAGTGGGAGATCACCCTTCAGCCCCACCCTCCACCCGGGACATGGACTCGATGGTTAGGCTGTTCCTGACCCTGAAATAGTGCAAGGGCTGGGCCTGCCACTGTAACACCCCAGGGCCCTGTCCCTATCTGCTAGGCACACCAGGTGTAGACAGACAGGCAGGATCCAAGTGTGGAGGGGCTTAGTGTGGGGGGGATCAAGGTGTGGGGTAATCTGGGTGTGGGCAGCTCAGTGGGGGAGTCCAGGTGCAGGGGGATCTGGATGCACAGGGGCTCATGGTGGGGAGTCTGAGTGCAGGGGCAATGGGACAGGTTGGGCAGATGGGGGAGCAGCTCCCAGTACAGTGACCCCTCACCTGGTGGCTGAGGAGCGATGGGGCAGGAAGCAGGGTAGGGGGGTTTGGAGACAGGTTAGTTTTCTGGAGGTGGATTTGACTCGGGCCCGGCTGCTCTGTGTAGGAGAAGTGCACTCCTCCCCCTCCCTCAGCCCAGCTGGGAATAGCAGCTGAGCCCGGCGCAGAGTAGGAGCCACTGGCTGTGGCTGGGAAGGGCCAGGTGTGGGAGGTGTGGAGCTCAGCAGAGGGCTTGGTGGGGGGGATTCTGGTGCGGGGGGAAGACAGCAGTGGGGGTCTGGATGCACGGGGGATTGGTGGACAGGAGGGTTCTGACCTAGCCCCAGGCCCACTCCCCACCACAGTGATTTGCTGCACCACCAGCTGCTCCAAGTGCCCAAAACCATGTGTCCATGCTTAGGGGAGTGGCACATGACCGCTCTTGTGGCTTCCATTTGCTTCATTTTTCTGCAGGGAAGCAAATAAATCTGTGGGGGACACGAATTCTGCATGTGCGCAGTGGTGCAGAATTCCCCCAGGAGTAATACTTAGACATAAAGGGCTTGATTAGAGATTGGAGCCACAGAGAATTGGCTGTAGCTCCCCGATCTGAAGTTGCCTAGCTCCAGTGCAAGTTATTTCTGCACAGTGATATTAAGCCAGTGGAGAACTGGACATAAAAGATCACTGTCCCAGCCCACATTGCACCCTCCCTCGCCGTATGCTGGGCACTTTGGGGTGGGAGCAGTTGATGGAGGAGGCAGCTGTGCTACTCCTGCCAACTTTATGCCAATGCAAAATTTCCTTATTTAAAGGGAACTCTAGGCTGGCCACCTCCAGAGGCTTTAAGGCCACTTTGTGCTGCTTACCCTTATGAAAGTCAAAGCAGACTGGAGAATCTGATCTTTCAGTCCTTGTTATTCAGGAAGTCTACCATTTTGCCCTTAATGTGCCATGCCACTCAGCATGTTAATGGCTTCTTTTTCCCAGTTTAAAAGTGACTTTTTAAAATAATTTCAGTATTTAGTTTTGCTATGGAGTGCAATTTCACAGGTGCTTAAAGAATGTTTTTAAAAAATGTGAACACTGAGCAGGACATCAGACAGAGCTCAGGGAATAGAACTATAGAAGCTGTTTTTGTTTGAGGATTCCCATGTGAGATTCATGTTCAGTCAGCCGCAAAATGCAGCAAAACAGCAAAGGGAATGAGTGAGCTCTGGGGAGAGGATATAATGGGTGTCTCATTAACAAACAGTCTTTTTTCAGAGTTTTCATGATCTTAAACACCCATAATTAGTGTGACTCTTCTTAAGAACTTTTTGACTAAAGCTGTTTCACATAGATCTCTTTGTTAAATTTTGGCTCCCAAATAATGGATAGAATGTGTACTTTCTTATTATACAGTAAGGTCTTGAGTCCCAAGAATTGCCTGTAAAAGAAAGAGAACCCTGCATGACAATCTCTCTCCCATATCTTTTGTATTTCCTCTGCTGGTCAGATTTCTGCAGTGTTCGTCTAGCTGGTCGCATCCACAGCTAACAGGCAATGCCAGTGCACTGCTAGCTCCTCCACTCCCTGCTTGGAGATTGTTTTTTAAAAAATAGCACTCTTTAAACATACACGACTAAATTATCAACAGAGGATGTACTGAAAGTGCTGGTAAAAATGCCTGTGTATGCAATGCACTCACAACCTCTCCTCCCGCACACCATTTGCTCAAATTAAGTGGATATTTGCATACATGAGGTGACGGCATATCCATGGGCATAATATTGCAAAAACTGTGTAATGTTCGGTTAGGTATTGTGCACATGTGTGCAGATTTTTGTGGGCTCAGCAGCTGAGTCACTCTTTGAAAAACTGACACAAAATGTGCCATATTTACTGCACTGGAAATCAGATGCCTCTGTTTGCTCAAGCAAATAAAAGATATATATAAGAAATGTGTAGACCAAGTCTTGCCTTTTCCAGAACATAATGCGCACCTCCTCTTTTGTGAAAATCTTCTGTCATAAATATAAAGGGAAGGGTAACAACCTTTATGTATGCAGTAACATAAAATCCCTTCTAGCCAGAGTTACAGAATCACTTTACCTGTAAGGGGTTAAGAAGCTCAAATAACCTGGTTGGTACCTGACCAAAAGGGCCAATAAGGAAAAAAGATACTTTCAAATCTGGGGGGCGGGGCACAGGTTTTGTTTGTGCTCTCTTTGTTTGTTACCTATCTAAATAGAGAGAGAAATACCAAGCAGGTAAACCATCTCTTGAAAAGATACCTGAATTGATATACCTAAAATTACAGAAATTGTAAGTAAAGGCAAGGAAATGCATTAGATTATCTTTTGTTTTAGCTTGTAAATTTTCCCTATGCTAAGAGGGAGTTTTATTCCTGTTTTTTTATAACTTTGAAGCTAAGCCTAGAGGGGAATCCTCTGTGTTTTAAATCTTTTTATTTACCCTGTAAAGTTACGTTCCATCCTGATTTTGCAGGTGTGATTCTTTTACTTTTTTTTAAATAAAATTCTTCTTTTAAGAACCTGATTGATTTCCAGTGTCCTAAAAACCCAGGGGTTTGGTCTGTGCTCACTTTGTAACCAATTGGTTAGTATATTATTCTCAAGACTCCCCAGGAAAGGGGGTCAAGGAGCTTGGGGAAATATTTTGGGGAAACAGGGACTCCAAGTGGCCCTTTTTCCTGGATTTTTGTTGAAATCACTTGGTGGTGGCAGCAATACCATCCAAGGACAAGGAAAGGATTGTGCCTTGGGGAAGTATTAACCTAAGCTGGTAGAAATAAGCTTAGGGGGTCTTTCATGCGGATCCCCACATCTGTACCCCAGAGTTCAGAGTGGGGAGGGAACCCTGACACCTTCTCGCACTGATTAGATAGTTTCTTGTCACATGGCCGGGAAGCAGAGACAGAAAGAAAGAAAAAAAAAGGAGGGGGGGGAAGAAAAACCCAAATATATAATGGTGAAGTGGACAACTGACGTTGATTTTGACAGTTAAGACCTATCTATAGTTTTGATATTTGGTACCTAAATACAATGGTGATGAACACTTTAGAAATATCATAGATACATAATGTGAGGGATCGCAAGCCACAAAACCAGGCCCATGGGCCCCCAGCCAGTATGCAGACTGTGGTCACCACCTACCAGCTTACCAAAGCAGTTGAGAAGAGGGCCAGCCAAGCTCTAGCTCACAAAATCCCCACCCACAATGCTCCTAAACTGGGGGAATCATCTAGCCTCTCTGATTGGCTGGGAAGCAATACTTAAACCAGAAAGAGGCACAGGAAGCTGCCTAAGCAACTAGGTTATTCCCTGGCTGGCTCGTATTATGCACACTGCCTACTTGCCTGACTCCTAAGCCCTGCCTTTCTGCCTGTTTCTGAAGCCCCACATTCCCTCACAACTTCCAACCACCACCCTGGTAGATTGGGAAGGCTACAGTCCTGAAGAGTACTTCTGGGAACAGGCAAGAATGTCCAGGCTCCTGACCTAGTAAATGCTTTCCACAAAGAACACTATGGAAAACCCAGACCACTACCTACATATTTGAAGAGGAGGCGGGTGATGTGAGAGTTGGCAAGCCTCAAACCCCGGTGCTCAGACCATGGCCGCCACCCAGCAGCTCATCTGAACCAGTGGAGAAGTCCAGCCAAGCTCCAGCTCACAAAGGCCTTATCCACAAAGCTCATTATTGGGGGAGTCATCCAGCCCCATTGATTGACTGTCTCGCACTACGTAAACCATAAATAGGCCCAGGAAGTTGTCTGAGAAACTAGGTGAATCCCTGGATGGCTGCTACAATGGATTCTGTATACTTGCCTGATTCCTAAGCCCTGCCGTCCACCCTGGTTTTGGTTCATGCCCTTCTTATCCCATTCCCCCATCTGTTCCTGGTTCTTGCTTTCCTGCCTTGCTCACCATCCCTGCTTCTACATCTTACCCCGACACTGACTCCAGCTTCAATCCCTGGCTTGACTCCTCACTCTGACTCCAGTTCTGACCTTTGGTTTGACTCCTGACCCATCTCTGGATCTGACCTTTGGGTTGGCATCTGACTCTGATCAAGTTGCCAGACACCTGACTAACCATTAGACGTAACTGCCCATGCCGTTGTCCCTACAGATAGATATATACTTAGATAGAGAGGATTATTATTCTGATGTAGATACATTCATACTTGGAATTGGAAAGAGACCTTGAATTCATTTTATATTAAAATGTAGAAGAATATGAAGACAGTGAAGATGATGAAACAACAAAGACAGATAGATACTATATTAGTAATCTGTTGAGCTATTCAATGCCCATAAAAACCTTTGATATTCTAAACTTAATCTCTCTCTCTCTCTTTCTCTCTCTCTGTATATATGTCCAGTGTTTGGAATTGACATGGCAGCAACCTTTTTCTCTGGCAGTTGGTAAAGTTATGAAAAAATCACCATTTTTTCATTATGAATTTTTTTATATAGGGCAGAAATTTTCATTATGTTGCAAAAACACAACTGGAAAACTTAAAATGCCATTGGAAAAATTGTCCAAGGCCTTGCCCTTATAGTCTTTATGAAGAAAGTTTTTGGGAAGTTTTTTTCCACTCGAGGTAGAGGCCCTAGTATCACTTCTTGAGATCTGCCATGGGATGTGTACCAGTTTAGAAAGATTAGAACTGGCTCCAATTTCAGCATAATCCCCTCTTAAAGATCCATATAAAAGGTGTGCCTCCCACTTTTACCATGGCAATATCTCTGCGGGACCTCCACACTTCTTTTCCCATTTTTGTTTGCTCTGCTACACAGTGCATTTGGAAAACACTTGGCAGGAGCAGAGGGAATGAGAGGCAAGGGAACATCAAGGGAGTGGGAGATGGGAGTGTGATGTTGTCTAATTAAAATATAACCATGCAAATTATTATTGCTACCACTGTTATATAATTGCAACAAATCTTATACAAAGTGTGACACATGGCCAGAAAGGGTTAAGCATCCTGCAGGCTAATTGACCCAGGGTCAACCTGTCGAGACATGTTAGAAATGGTAATTAGGGCCATTGCATGGTAGATAGGCTAGAACTTTGAAGTGCAAACCTGTATTGTTAGAGAATTAGAGGTGATACTAATTGTGTGTGTTTACTTATATCTTAAATGCTAGTCATGTAAACAGACACTTCCTGTCTGTCACTATAGCTATTGATTCAGAGATCAACAGGCAATATTAACATTTACATGAATCTTGGGTGAAATAATGTCATTGTCTATATGTCAGTTTAAAGTTTGTGATAGACTGCCTAATGGATAAATTGCCTTATGTAAATCCATGTAGTTAATTACCGGCAACGCTTAGGAAATGAATCTACTTCAAAAGTCCCCACTATTGCCTATTGTTTGACGAAGAACTCCGAACTGTCAAAAGAAGGCCTGAAACTGTATAAAGATGTTTGGGTCCCAATCCTTTTTATCTCAGATCTGCTTGATGCTTCATGCAGGGGAAGCTTAAGCCACAAGTCTGAGATCCCAGTCCTGACTGGACCACCCTGAATATAAACATTGGACTATAACCTATGAACTAATTCTGAAAGAACTCTTTGAATCTAAAAAGCTCACCATCTCTGCTATGAATCTGAATCTCAAGAATTGTACTCATGTCTGTATATAGACTGATCTTTTAACCAATACTCTCTTTTCTTTTTTAATACATTTTAGTTTAGTTCATAAGAATTTGCTGTAAGCGTGTATTTGGGCAAGATCTGGAATATTCATCGAACCTGGGAGGTAATGTGTCCTATCCTTTGGAATTGGTAGAACTTTTTTATACGATGAAGATTTTCAGTGATCCTCATCATATTTGACTTGAGTGTCTGGGTGGAGGCCTGAGGCTGGGCTGCTTTAAGGGAACTGTGTTGGCTTCTGGATAATCAGTGAGGTATTATAGAGGCTGTTTTGTGCTGGCTTGGTAAATCTAAGTATTGGAATATCCACCAGCTTTGGGGATTGTCTGCCCCATTATTTGCAGTTCAGACTAATTGAGTGACCTCAGTTGGCTCCCCTGGAACCCCGGTCACAATGGGTTCTGGTGAGGAAAGGCCATGGGCAATTGAAGGCATGTTAGTGAGGGGACCAGAAATAGGGAGGAAGTGTGGCAAAGGGCAAAGATCTTGTTTAGGGAGCACATAAAGAACCTAGAGCTGCAGGTCAAGGCAGCAGATATTGTCAGGAGAGTCCAGGTGAGAAAGGATATTTTCAGGGAGTCTGTAACAGATTTGTGGGTAGTCAGAGGGTCATGAATTTGAGATCAAAAAAGGAGGGAGGGATTTGTGGCTATGAAGGGTTTAATCTGGGAGTCAGGAGCCTGTTTTAAAATTCACAGCAAGTCTATTGGGAGGGAAGGTTGTAATAATCACCTTTTCTGGGTGATGAGAAAATCTTAGTTGGTCAGGAACTTCTTGTGGGATTGAGGGCAGGACAGGCTCTTACAATGAAATATGGAAGATCATGGGGTGTTGTGATTTCTTGCTTGGTTTTTGAGGTAAAAGGGATGGACATTGGGACCTATTACCATGTGGTGGAGGAAAAGTGAAAGGAGGGCTGGAATCTGCAGGAATGAGTGGGGATGGAGGGATGTTACAAGAAGACATGGTCGCGAGCTACTAGAACCCTTCCAAGTGAAAGCCATAGGGGTCGATAGATGCTATGGGCAAGTGAGCATGAGCGTGTTTAAGACTCATTGTTCTTTAAAACAAGTGACGTTCTGTTGTACAAATAATGCTTTGTGCATTCCCTCAGGCATGCTAGTCATCTGAGGGACCCATCTCTCCATCTGGATTATATAAAGCGTTGATTAATCTCACATCTCCCAGGTATGCCAATGCACATCGTTAGAAGAGGGATCCACTCATTGTAATATAGATCACACGAGACAACAATAGGTGATTCTGTAAGTACCACTGATTTATAAGCATAGTTTTATAATTATATTTTATTTCAGTTAAGAGAGATCCAGCATCATTGTGTGTGTGTTTGTTCAGAAATTAACTTCCTTCATTAATTCTGGCTGCAAACTTAGTGATTATTAAAAAATGAAATAAAATAAAGGAAAATATATATTAAGTACATCTGTCTAAATGTAACTTTCAAGGAACATAATTAATATGTGTTTAAAATCATATTGGTTAATTATCTGATTCGTTAAAAATACTCATTGAAAATTCTCATGTGTACATCTATATTTATGATGGTTAATTTTCCTGTTGACTAAGGAGTTACATAGCAATGACATGGGAGAAAAGAAGCGATAGTGTTTTAGGAAGTCTGTTAGTCATTACAATTGGTTAGTTGAATGTGGAATTTTCAGTCTTATACTGGTTTTCTACATTCATCTCTGTAACTGGAAGTATACAATAATGAGCAATTTGCCCTTTTGTATTTTCCATCTGCAATATGGCATGGCTTTTTTTGTAAGAAAAGATCATATGTCCATAAGAAGCAAAAACAGTTTCTAGTCAGTCTCACAATAAAAATAATTATTTTCATTACTGATTGCAAACTTCTCAAAAAATTAATTGAAGGAAAACATCACTGCCGGTGGAAATTCACAAGAACTAATTCATTATTATATAGGGTCAGCTATAAAGACCCGTTCACACACCCCAGCTTGCAGAGACTTGTACTTAATATACTTCCATGACAGAATGTTTACTCAATCTCCCTTTCAGTTTACTTTGCTTTATATTTCCTTCATTTATTCCAAGCGGATGCATAAATAAATGTTTTTGACTGAGAAAGTAAATGGAAAATATATATGAAAAACTATGCCTTAAAAAGTTATAGGAAAATTCATCCCAAAAATGGCCTTTTTCATTTGAAAGATAGAAACTCTCCAATGTATTCATGAACATGTGGTTTTCTTTCCCTCCTACCTTATTTCTTATTCTTTTTCACATAGAAGATAAAGTGTCTGGATCCCCATTAAAAGCTGAGTCATTTATTGAAAGTGTGGAAGAGCTGGAGAAGGTGTAGACAGCTGGTAAGGAAGAAATGAACTCTATCCAGATGCCCGGTGCTAATGAAGTGGTGTCCACTCCATTGTGCTATGAAGTGAATGGTTCCTGCTCCAGAACGCTTCATTCCTTTGGCGTCCAGCTGGCCATCTACATGGCCTGTGCCATGGGCATGCTGCTCACAGTACTGGGGAACCTGATGGTGGTGATTGCAGTCTCCCACTTCAATACCCTACATACCCCCACCAACTTCTTACTACTCTCCCTGGCCCTTGCAGATCTCCTCCTGGGGTTAACGGTGCTGCCCTTCAGCACTATCCGATCTGTGGAGAGCTGCTGGTATTTTGGAGATGACTTTTGCAGGCTGCATACCTTTCTGGACACTGTCTTTTGTTTGACCTCTATATTTCATCTGTGTTTTATTTCCATTGATCGTCACTATGCTATCTGTGATCCTTTGCTCTACCCCACTAAGTTTACCATAAGAGTGGCATGCGTATATATAGTGATAGGGTGGGGAGTACCCATGATTTATACTTTTGTCTTGCTCTATACCAATGCAATTGAAGAAGGGTTGGGCCATTTCTTACAAGACATGCCCTGTGTTGGTAGATGTCAGCTGCTGTTCAACAAACTCTGGGGCTGGTTGAACTTCCCTCTCTTCTTCTTCCCCTGCCTCATAATGATAACTTTGTATGTGAAAATATTTATTGTGGCAAACAGACAAGCTAGACAGATAAGCAGAATGAACAAGAGTGCTGGATCTGGGCTACACTTAGGAGCATCAAAGAGGGAAAGAAAGGCAGCTAAAACACTTGGTTTAGCTGTAGGAATCTACCTCCTGTGCTGGCTGCCCTTTACTATAGACACCATGGTAGACTGTCTTCTAAATTTCATTACCCCACCAATTCTCTTTGATGTCCTAATCTGGTTTGCTTACTTTAATTCAGCCTGCAATCCCTTGATTTATGTATTTTCCTACCATTGGTTCAGGAAGGCAGTGAAACTAATTTTAACTCGTAACATCTTTGGTTCTGGGACATCTACCGTAGACTTGTACCAGGAATGAGCAGAGCTTTTAGATGACACTGTATGTGAAAATAGCTCACAATCATAAACATGGCCGCAAGGAGGAGACCCTTTCCTTTTAGTTATGTATTAATGTGTTAAGTAATGAAATGCAATACTGAGAACATGATAAGAAATAAAAACTCTGTGATAGGATACTGACAGATTATTTCTGCCCAATGGAAAGGTGAGCTTTTCAAAGCAACCAACAGAGTCGGAAGGCCCAATTCCTGTCAATTTATTCAGTCAGCTTTGAAAATCTGAACAGAAATCCCGAAAGACAACAACAGAAAAATAGTGAACTACAAATCATCAAAGCAGTTCTCATAATGGTTTTTGGAACATTCCGTGAGCTGGCATTATTCAACTCAGTGTCCATCTTTCTCAAAGCAGCTAGATCGGGCAGACTCTAACTTGGGTTTCACATACTAGACATACTTGGCACTTACCTTCCAGAACAATCATATCTGCATATAAATTGTCAATGCCTTTTGTTTTTGTTATGGTGTTAGTAAACTTTTAAAGCACTAATATTATCAGTTTGTGCAGAATATCATAACCACCCTACTGTGAGGATACCAATCTGGTTCTGAAATAGAATGGATTTTGCATTCCTCTGTCCCCCATGTTCCTGAATGAGAAAAATGCTGTTTGATTAAAAGCAAAGGTAAATTGTTTCCTCTTCTCTCATCACCAAGTTAATCATCATTTTTCTGTGTGGCATGTGACATAAAATCAGCAATATATTTAAAAAAAACCACACGATAGTGTATAGGTTACCTTGTAATCACACATAATTGTCATGTTCTTAAGCAAAATTTTAGGCCCTGATTTAGCAAGGTACTGGAGCACATTCCCAAATTTAAGCACATGATTAGTCCCAAAGAAGTCAATGAGACTTTTTACATGCTTAAAGTTAGGTGTATGCTTAAGAATCTTGCTGAATGTGGCCTCAGTCTATACTCTCAGTTTTTTTCTGGCTATGATTATATGCTTTTACAGTGTAAATGTTAATAAAAGGGTCAGAAAAAATTGAGACATCTGGTCTGCTGCAAGTTCTGCATTACAACTTTCTATGCAGACCTATGGGAATGATCTTGCCACATCTCTAGGCTCCTATGAATGTGCTTACCAGAAAATGTCCTTTTTTTAAAACTTCCAAATATAGTATAATCTCTTTATAAAATAAATGAGCAACTAAATAATTACTTAAGTATTTTTTCTACTTGTTTTCTATTGTTTATTTATTTGTATATAAATGCATTGTTAGATACGAAAACTGGTCTGTAGCATAGTGGTTTTTTTTTAAATCACTGCACGTCAGTCAGATTGTACATATGTTTTTGCGTCACAAACAAGATAAAGTACGAAGTGTGGTGTATGATTGTACAGTTACAGTTAAAGAACAGATTGCATATAGCTAACAGTAAGATAATCAGTGTGAGCCTGATGCGAAACACACTGAAGTCAATAAGAAGCTTTTAATTGACTTAACAAATGAGGGCTTATATGGAAAAATACAACAAAAGGGGTTCAAACTAGCAAGCGTTACATATGAAATCAGTACGGTATAGAGTATGAACTGAATGACTTAGTTGCTTGAATACTATAATCAGCATTGTGACGTTGTGCAGTCTATATGGTTTTATAAAAACATGATAATAAGTGAATATAATGTATCTGGAATAGTTTTATAAAAACATGATAATAAGTGAATATAATGTAACTGGAATATGCTTCATGCAAAAGGTCTCTTGTAAGGTATCATTACAAAGCTTATAATCTACTGAGTGTGATCATCCTATTTATATAAATGTATCACTCTTGTATCTAAAACTAGAAATATAAAATATAACTCTGAGGGCCTATTGTAATTATGCAAAGTGTGGGCCATTAATGGTGGTTTGGAATCTTGATGACCCCCATTAACCAGGACCATTGTCTGCAAATGGCTGTGCTTTACCTGTGAGTCTTCCTGTATATGTGTGTGCTGGCAAGTGAATAATGAAGTCTGGCAGTGACATGTGATCATGTCACCTGAACTGGAATCCATCTTTAACCTGGTGCTTTTCCAGTGAGGGGGGATGGAAACCCAGAGGGACAAAGGGTTCCCGCCTTATGCAAAAGATATATAAAGGGGTGGAACAGAACAAAGAGAGAGAGGAGCCATCATGAAGAATCCCCTAGCTATCACCTGAGCTGGAACAAGAGCTGTACCAGGGGAAAGAATTGTGCCCAGGCCTGGAAGGTGTCCGGTCTGAGAAAAAACTTACTGAAGCATCTCTGAGGGTGAGATTATCTGTATTCAGTGTTTGATTAGACATAGATTTGTGCATTTTATTTTATTTTGCTTGTTGACTTACTTTGTTCTGTTTGTTACTACTTGGAACCACTTAAATCCTACTTTCTGTATTTAATAAAATCACTTTCTACTTATTAATTAACTCAGAGTATGTATTAATACCTGGGGGAGCAAACAACTGTGCATATCTCTCTATCAGTGTTATAGAGGGAGAACAATTTATGAGTTTACCCTGTATAAGCTTTATACAAGGTAAAACGGATTTATTTGGGTTTAGACACCATTGGGAGTTGGGCATCTGAGTGCTAAAGACAAGCACACTTCTGTGAGCTGTTTTCAGGTAAACCTGCAGCTTTGGGGCAGGTAATTCAGACCCTGGGTCTTTGTTGGAGCAGAAGGGAGTGTCTGGCTCAGCAAGACAGGGTGCTGGAGCCACTGAGCTGGCAGGGAAAACAGGAACGGGGTAGTCTTTGCACATCGGGTGGCAGCTCCCAAGGGGGTTTCTGTGATCCAACCCGTCACAAGCATATTTAACAAAACAAAGCCAAATAACATAATGTTTTGCCCCCAACAGAGTTTCATATTAGTAAACTTTTTCATGACAAGAATACACTTTGTCTAATGAACTTTCCAATCAAGGTACAAATGGGGTACATCATTGGGCTATAGCAGTAAGTACGTTCCCAGCATCTGAATATTTCACAATGCATGCCATTTTTATTAATCTAAGAAGTCCACACACTCTGTCCCCAATTCAGGAAACAGCCGTATTCAAGACAGCCCTAAAGCACATGTTTATGGGCTGTCCTGAATAGAGATGCACTTAAGAATGTGTGTAAGTGTTTTTCTCAATCAGTGTATCTATGATACTCACTACTTCTATCGACAGTGACATTCAACTTCACTTCATTCATTCACCATCTGTTGTTCCTTCAGTTTTATTTTGGAAACTGCTGAAGTATTAGAACAAGCCACTCTAATTCCAGGAAAAAAAGAAAAACTAACAGTGCAGGAATTATTTCCTCCAACCATAAAGAATCACAGTTAACTGGTTTGAGAGGGGATTGAATAAATCTTACACTTTTACCCCAGCAACAGGGGAGAGAAAAAAATCACATGATGGGATCATCTGGGAGGTGACATCAACTTCTCTGGATTCTCCATCGGAAGAAGTACTGATAGTATATCGAACCCAAGTGCATTAGGCAAGCTGCCGTGCTAGAGTGAGTCTTCCTGTTGCCTCAAGCAGAAATCAAAAACTCTATCCTCATCCTCCTGTCCGCTCCATCCATCAGTAGAAAATAAAAACATTACCCCCATCACACACCTGGAGATTGCCTATACCAGGGGTAGGCAACCTTTCAGAAGTGGTGTGCCAAGTTCACTGTAATTTAAGGTTTCGCGTGCCGGTAATACATTTTAACATTTTTAGAAGGTCTCTCTCTATAAATCTATATTATATAAATAAACTATTTTTGTATGTAAAGTAAATAAGGTTTTTAAAATATTTAAGAAGCTTCATTTAAAATAAAATTAAAATGCAGATCTTATCAGTTTAGTGTGATCCTTGCCCTCGCTTTTCCTTGCTGAGTTTTCCAATGTGGGCTACAGCAGGGGGTGACTGAAGAGCGCTGGGTTGAGGCCAGGAGCAGAGCCCTGGGCTGGCTGCTGGTACCCCAGGCTGGCAGTGGGCTGAGCGGGGCCGGCGGCCGGAACCCCAGACCAGAAGCGTGATGAGCCGCTCAGCCCACCGCCGGCTCCGCTCAGTCTGCTGCTGGTCTGGGGTTCCAGAAGGGGTGAAAGTAACTTAAATTTCTTACAGGTACTGTCATATTGCAACCCCCCTCGGGGAGAGGAGCTCAGGGGATGGGGATGTGTGGGTGTGTGGGGGAGCACGTAGGGCAGGGGGTTGGGGTGTGGGGGTCTCAGGGCAGGGGGTGGGGATTTGGATGATGCAGGAGTCAGGGCTGGGAGCATGGGGGGTGCAGGACTCAGGGTTGGGTGGCATGAGAGGCTCAGGGCAGGGGGTTGGGGTGTGTGTGTAGGGGGGAAGTCCTGAGGGGGCGAGGGCTTGGGGCTGGCCTGGGACAGTCCCAGTTGCAGCCGGGTTAAAATAAAAATATAAAAAATAATATATGGAGATATGCCTATCTCATAGAACTGGAAGGGACCCTGAAAGGTCATTGAGTCCAGCCCCCTGCCTTCACTAGCAGGACCAAGTACTGATTTTGCCCCAGATCCCTAAGTGATCCCCTCAAGGATTGAACTCACAATCCTGGGTTTAGCAGGCCAATGCTCAAACCACTAAGCTATCTCCTCCCCCCGTTACCTGGATGGTGGATGGGTCCCTGCCTCACGCTGTTACTGTTCCTGCCAAGGGAGCTGTGGGCCAGCTGCATGGGGGCACTGCATCTGCAGGCAAATGGGGGGCGGCAGCAGAAGACCCCCTGGCCTGCTGCTCCCTTCCCCTTCCCCCCGAGGGGCCGCAGCTGTGCACGCCGCAGGGACGGCACGTGACTGTAGTGCCCTGGTATCCAGCCACAGTGGCGAGAGAGGGGCAGCAGGACAGGCTGGGACGCGGACACCTCCACCGCGCCTCCCGCCAGCCCCTTTCACTTGCCTGACTGCCTGCTGCTTAGTCCGGTGCACGGGGCTGCCAGCGCCAGCCTGCAGGAGAGTTCCGGCAGCGAGCAGGAGCCCAGCTGGGAGCACGCCATGCCTCCAGCCGCAGTGGAGCACCCCAGCATCGGCCGTCTCTGAGCGTGCACGCTCCGCCTTACTTTTACTTCTAGGTTCCAGCTGCCGGCCCCTTGCCAGCCGGGGTCCCAGCGGCCAGGACCCCGGCTGGTAAGGGGCCGGCAGCCGGAACCCCAGAGCAGCGGCGGGCTGAGTGGGGCCGGCGGCCGGGACACCAGAGTGGCGGCAGGCTGAGCCACTGCCGGTCTGGAGTTCCATCCGCCGGCTCCTGCCAGCCGGGGTTCCAGCCGCTGGCCCCGCTCAGCCTGCTGCCGGCCTGGGGTTCTGTCCATCCAGGCCAGCAGCGCGCTGAGCGGGACCAGCAGCCGGGACCCCGGGCTGGCAGTGGGCTGAGCAGGGCCGGAGCCCTGCTCAGCCCGCTGCCAGTCTGGGGTTCCGGCTGCCGGCTCCTGCCAACCGGGGTCTCAGCCGCCGGCTCTGCTCAGCCCGCTACCGGCCTGGGGTTCCCTTCACCCAGGCCGGCAGCGGGCTGAGCGGGGCCGGTGGCCGGGACCTCGGCATGCCATTAAAAATCAGTTTGCGTGCCAACTTTGGCACGCGTTCCCCGTAGGTTGCCGACTCTGGCCTATAGTGTGAGCATCAAACTTAGCAATCAGGCAAAACTTCAAATAAGCAAAAGAACGCATTGGACACAGTGTCCGAGTGAGCGGAGTGGTGTACAGTGGGCCACAATGAAGCATAGAACTGAATCAAATTTAAATACATCTGGGAAACATTATGAACAAAAAATCCGTTAATATCATTGGTACAGTTTCGCCTATGCAAGTTTCTAGTATAGACAAGCCCAAAGTCTGAAGCAGGCTCACTGATCTTCCTAAGTAAAAAAATCCCTGTGGTGAAGGATGGGGACACTAAGATGACAACAAGGTGTAAAAATCATTATTAAGCTGTATGTGCTGCAAAACAATGATTAACTATCATGTCAGACCTGCTGTGGAGTGAGGATCAGGGCCTGAGATATTCAATAGTAACAGCAAAAGAAAGGCTTGAAACTTCTTCGTCTTCTGTCATTTTTTATTTATTTTATTTTATTTTTACTTTTCAGATTCTGATTCTTATGAGTCTTTACACATATATTTCCACAAACTATGTTAACAGACTGTGTTGGGGCTTCACTCTAATCAGGAAAGGGTTAACACAACCCTACTCCACTGTACCTGCCCTCTAGGTGTTGGGCTTGGGGGGAGGGGTTGGGAGAGGAGAGTACAGCTCAGTTGGAGGGCTGACCTCTGAGACCAAAGGTGCTGGAACAATTTGTATAGTGGGGGGTGCTGAGTGCCATTGAACCAACCTGTAAAACCTTGATATGATGGAAACCACTTCAAGCCCCAGGATGCTGCTGCAAGCCCAGCAGCCCTAGCTATGGCACCTATGTCTGAGACAAGCCTGGTTGGGGCCAGGAACTGCTTGACAGACTGCCTCTTGCCAGAGCCTCCCTGAAGGAAGGTAGGCCTGAAGAGAGACTATTATTTGCTACCATGCCTTGCTTGTTGCTGTGGGGTAAGGCTGTGACAGCCAAATAAACCCCTTTTGTTACACCTGACTAGGGTCTTGGTAGCGGTTTGTCCTGAGCCCAGGAGTGACCCAGATCACACAGGCCAAGGATTTTTGTTTGTTTGTTTTTTACTTTTCCTTGGAATCAAGTTCCTTTTGCTGTTCCACCCCAATATTCTTCAAAGAACGCATCTTCTTTTGGAAAGAAAAACACTATGCTTGTTATCGGCTAATGCTTGGGTGATTGCATTTGCTTAGGCGCTCTGATCCAGAAACCTCTTGGTGCTAACTGGCAGGACGCACAGAGGTAGATAGAGTTACAGGGACCCCCTGGGTTCATCAAAAGGAGTCATGTAATGCCTCTACTGAAAGCATGTGTCACAGTCATCTTAATCATTGTTAAAGTATCTGCAGATAATGTGTAAAGTTATGTATGTATCCTGAAAACTAGGTTCTTAAAGCAGGAAAGTTAACGCAGGTCACCAGAAGGTGATAAGCAGATTTTAGGCAGGAAGGGGGTAGTAAACACTTATTTCTCTAGCAGACCATTGTGTTTGCATTGGCTCCAGGCTAATTCAATTAGCATAAAAACAATGGACATACTTGGTGACAGGCTATGTTTGCTGTCTGGATCAGGCCCAGGTCTGAGGATTTACAAAGACAAAGTAACCCCAAGATAATCCTCTGGAGAGTGGACTTCCTGTGATAAGGGATCATGTTGTGTAACAGCATACTAAATCAAATGCTAATAGAGAGTTTGCAGGGAGGTCAAAAGAAAATTAACAGGAAAAGGTAAACAGCGGTGGAGCGGGGAGGAACCCTGTTTTCAGGTGAAGATCAAAGGTCTGTTCTGGGGGTGAGAGTGAGGCCTGCAAAGGCCTGGAAGGTAGTGCTTGTATTGCCAGAGGCTGCTGGAGTCAGGGAGTGGGCCCACAGCAGATACACACAAGACTACCTCATGCTAAAGACTGATAGAAGTGAGATGCCTCACAACTCTGGCAACCCCTGGGACAGGCACATTTATTGCCATGTCCCAGAGAGATAGGGAAGTAATGTTATCCCCATATTTACTGACGGAAATGAAATCCATAGAAATGAAGTCTGTGTACAGAGGAAGAACTTGAATCCAATCTTCTTGAGTCCCACCAGAGTGTCTTAACTACTGAACTGTCTCTTTGTACAATCTCATTTTAGAATTGAGGAGACTGCATAATTTGAAATAATACCTAGCTTGTGCATTTGGTACCTAGATACCATGATGGCCAGCACATTAGAAAAATCCTAAATAGACATGATCCTATACCAATCTTCTGAGTCATCTAATACCCATAAAAACACCCGCTGTTCTAAATAACCCAGAGTTTCAAAGGAGACTCTGAAAAAAGAAGAATTCCAGTGTTTGTACATTTCCATAGAAACAACTAGGCTAGATATATAACTACTGTGTAATAATTTATGAATAATTTATATTACTTTTGGCTATTGGGATGTTTAGTGTATTAATGTATTGGTTTAGTTTCATACAGGGTAAAACCAAGCAGGAAAGAAAGCAGCTGTTTGGAAAAATAAGCAGGAAGGAAAAAGAATGGCTCAAGTTAAGCTTCCCTTCAGTAAACACCTGGGGTATGTCTACACTGCATTTTGTATCCATGTCCAGGCACCTACACCAGTGAACCAGTGCTTGCCAATCATGCTTGCTAACATCTACACTGCAGTGGGATGTTAGCAAACATGCCCATATAGCCACATCCACACTGGCACTCAGGGGCGGCTCTATGTATTTTGCCGCCCCAAGCACGGCAGTCAGGCGGCTTTCGGCGGCACACCTGCTGGAGGTCCGGCTGGTAATGCGGATTCGGTGGCATGCCTGCAGGAGATCTGCCAGGCACGCGGCTTCGGCGTACCCGCCGCCGAATAACCGCCGAACCCGCGGGACCGGTGGACCTCCCGTAGGCATGCCGCCGAAGGCCGCCTGACTGCCACCCCCACAGCGACCGGCAGGCCGCCCCCCGCGGCTTGCCACCCCAGGAACGCGCTTGGTGGCTGGTGCCTGGAGCTGCCCCCGCTGGCACTGCACAGACATATGTCTGATATTGGAATCTGTGGGGGTGCATCCTAGGGTTCTTAGCACCTTGCCAACTGGAGCTGCTCCAGGTCTTGGTATGCAGTGTATGTGGGAGAACTTGTCTGTCTGTCCCATGGCCCTGTACAGACGTGTTCTCAGCCCACCAACACATCCAGACAAGGTTCTTCCTTTTTGTGCATTCCCTGTTTCATCTGATATAGAAAAATACAAAATAAAATTATCCAATCAGTGCTAAATATATCTGGTGTTTATAGTGCAATGTATTGTAATTTTGTCAGAAATTCTATACAACAATGTTATATTTAACAAAAATAATGCTATATAACACATAGAAGAATCAATTAAGAAAAGTTTTTCTTTTTTATTCAGCCTCATTAAAAAAAAGATATGCACTTACACTTTAAATCAGAACATTTAAAAATAAATAAATGGATTTACTAAAAATAACAACATGATTTTCATTAGGATTGAAAATATACAGCTATAAAAGCCTGGGAGATTATTTGAAAGGAAAAACAACAAAACACACAGAGGAAGACCGTGATGTGGAATCAGAATTTAGCAGTATCAGATAAATTTTCATTCAGAAACCAAACTCATTGTTGAGCAATCAAGACAGAGGATTTTACAGCTCACAATCACTTTCATTGCTTTTCGAAACCAAGGATAAAAGAGAGAGTAAATCAAAGGATTAATGGCAGAGTTGGAATAAGCAAACCAAACCACAATGTCAAAGACAAGGGGTGGAGTTATAAAGTTGAGGAAAATATCAATTATTACAGTTATTAAAAAAGGTGACCAGAATACCAAGAAAGCAATCACAGGTATACCCAGGGTTTTAGCAGCTTTCCTCTCTCTTCTGCCAACTCTGTCACTGTAATTATTAGATGATTGGGTGTTGTTGCTCATCATCTCTATCATTCTAGCTTGTCGTTTAGCCACAGCAAAGATCCTGCTGTAAAGCGCTATAATTGCAGAGAAAGTTATGAAATAAAGAAGAGAGGATACAACCGTCCACGTTTTATTGAAAAAAATCTGACAACTCCCCTCACAGGACAGAGTGCTCACTAATTCCTGTAGCCCTTCGTCATGAGCCCCAGTGTACACTACAGAAAAACTGTACATTAAAGAAAATGTCCAGGCAACAGCTATGAATGTGCCTGAAACAGGCACTGTGAAGATAACTGCGTAAATTAAAGGGTAATTGACAGCAACATATCGATCAACTGAGATGAAACACAAGTGAAATACTGATGCTAGGCTAAAAGATATATCTAAACAACAGTGAAATCTACAGAATATTTCCCCAAAATACCAACATGTTTCAACAGATCTTACAATGCTAAAGGGTAGCACAGTCAGACCGAAGCCAAAATCAGCACATGCCAAGGAGGCGATCAAAACATTTGTAGGTGAGTGAAGCTGTTTAAAATAAGCAATGGCAACAATTACCATTAGATTTCCACCTACTGTAAAAATCATCAGCATACCAAGCACAATATACAAAGTTACTCGGAGTCCAGAAGAATATGGTGTTTTATAGCAAGATTCATTCATGTTCTCAAAGCAGTACTGCAAATCTTCCTTATCAAAAAAAGTTGAGTTCATTATTTCCCTCAAAATTGAATTCCTGAACTGATGGTTATGATCTAGTAAAGGAAATACATGCACCTATTTCCAACTTCTCCTGAAAAAAAAGTAAACATGCGTGTTAATATAATAACTCCACAATATGATCTTGAACGCAGACATTAAGATTAATTCACAACTTTAAAAAATTACAACAATGGAAGATTTCTGGAGCAGCCACTTTTCCCTGGTGATTTAAAATAAGAAGTGAAATCAATGGAAAAAGAAATTATTTTAATTTATTGTATCTGGAGTTAAGGATTCATTCTTACTTGTTTTGAATCTTCCAATGCCTCACCCATCTGAGAAATTCCCTTTCACAAATCAGTGTGAACTGAGATGTGAAGAGACTGTTGGAACAGGCTTCAATTTATAGTAATCTGTCCTCCCCTGAGTTCTGATGTTCAGGTTAATGACAAAGCCTGTTCTCCCCTCTCCCAAAGAAAAAAAAAAGTCTGAGGCATACTCACTGATTTTCCTTAATAAAGTCCGTGTGGTGAAGGGTGGGAAAACTGAGATGACAATAAGCTGTAAAAATCATTATTAAGTTGTGCTGCAAAATATGATGTATCATCATGTCAGACCTGAAAATCATACAGCTTTTTTCAGTAACAAAATTTAGGGCCACAGTCTCCATTCTTTTATGTCAGCTTTATGCTATGTAATTCCATGGTGTCAAATTGTTATGAGGGAGTGAGGATCAGGGCCTGAGATTTTCATAAGTAACATCAAAAGCGAGGTATGGAACTTTTTAGCCAGATCCTGTCTCTTTTGACTCTGCAGATGCTGATTCTTATGAGTCTTTGCACATGTATTTCTACAAAATACGTTAACAGACTGTGATGAGGTTTGCAAATCCACCCTGGTGAGGAAAGGGTTAACAGGCAGCTGTGGGCTCAGTTAGTCCTGCTCTGCTGTACCTACAGTAAGTGTCAGGCTTGGAAGGAGGGTTTGAAATTGGGGAATGTAGCTCAATTGGGAGCTGACCTCTGTGAGAGGGGCCTGGACAGGGGCCAGGAATTTCTTGAGAGACTGCTACCTGCCAGAGCCTCCCTGAAGATTACTGTTTGCTGTCAGTGCTGTGCTTGTTACTGTGGGGTAAGGCTGTGACAGCCAAATAAACCCCCTTTGTTTTGTTACACCTGACCAAGGTGTTGGTAGTGGTTTGTCCTGAGCCCAAGAGTCACCCAGGTCACACAGGCCAAGGATTTTTTTTTTCTTTTTTACTTTCCCATGTAATCAAGTTGCTTTAACTGCTCCATCTCTATATATTTTTAATGAATGCATTTTCATTCAGAAAGAAAAGCGCTACACTCATTATCAGATGATGCTCAGGTGATTTCATTTGTTTCAGCATATTTATTACCACATCCCAGTGATGTAGGGAAGTATTATGATCCCCCTGTTACCGACAAGGAACTGGAACACACAGATTAAGTGGTTACCTGGAAAGTCTGTGTGGCCTTTGAGGAACATCTTCTTTGAGTCCCACTGGACCACCTTTTTGTACAGGAAAAGGAATCATGGTTCAGAACTGGGTGAATTTGTGGGAAGGACACAGTCTGCCAGGAGAGTTTGAGGAAAAACAGAGGCCAGAATGAACTAGCAGGACGGTGAAAGCCTGAGGAAAATGACCTGGAGGAAGATGTTTGGAGTGTATGCAACAACAGGGGGAGTAATTCTGTCCCATCCAGACCATGTTTCCCAAATTAGTAGGACCTGGAATGAAGGAAGCTACAGCTGGAGAAGAGGAAGCTGTTCCTGGATGAGAAACTGCTTACTGACGGGGAGAATGAGAATCAGAGTGAGATCGACAGAGAAAACGACTGAAGACCCAGGGACCTGGTGATTCAGTAAATGGGAACAGAACACAGAGTATCAATTCCACAGGGAGTATAGATGGTTAATTGTTTCCCCAGTTTAAGGAGGATGATATATTGATGTCTATTTCACTGTTTTTGAGAAGACTTGTGATTTAAAATGGGTTCCCTCTGCAGATCAGTTCCATTTTCTATTGCCCTTATTTGGGAGGTAACGCCATAGATGCTTAAAGTCCAATGTTTGGGACAGGCTGTGGGGACTACAAACAATTTAAAGCAGCTTTACGCCTCAGATTTGTACAGACTGCAGAGACACACAGGGAAAAGGGTTTGTTGTTTTGGATTTTTTATTTTTTTTTGCGGGGATGGGGGTCCAAAAGGATAACCTTGTCTACCTCAGCTCAGGGGTGGTGGGAGTGAGGGGAGCTAGAGCCCCTGCAATGGAAATATTGGGGGAGCGGATCTATGTTTCCACCCTCCTGATATTTTCGGCTCACACATTATCTCACAGAGGTGAGAGTGGGACCCATCTATGTTTCTCCCTCTGCGCATGTGCATGGGGCGTGGAGGGCTGGGAGACAGAGCATAAGTGGTGCATAATGGAGGTTGGGGGGAGGCTAAGCCTTCCCAAACCTCGCGCTGCTGGGGTGGGGCAGTGGGGCATTTTGGATCCCTGGAGAAATCTACCCCCACCATGGCCCCAGAGCTTTTCCAGTCTTCGGGCCGGGGGCCGGGGGGACAGTGCCTCGGGGCGGGTGGAAGAAGGGGGTGGAACAGGGGTGTGGCCACAGTGGAAGAGGTGAAACAGGGATGGGGCAGTGGGTGGAACAGGGACAGGACTGTGGGAAAAGGGGTGGAACAGGGGCGGGGGGAGGGGGAAGGGGCAGAATGGGGTGGGGCCATGGGCTGGGTTACAGGTGGAAGGGGTGGACTGGGGGTGGGATTGTGGGCTCAGAGTTCTAGCCAGAGTCGAGAGTGCCACAGCGCTCCCAGACGAGAGCTTGATCCCAGCCAAGGCCGAGCTCTCAACCCCTCTCACCCCCCACCCTAGCCAGGGCAATGGGGTGAGGGGCCAAGCTCTCAACCCCCCCTGCCCTGGCCAGAGCTACGGGGGGTGTGTGTGGCTGAGAGCAGCGAGTGGGGATGTGGCCTCTCGTCTGTAAGAGGCAGGCGGGGGCTCGCCTCCCCAAGGAGAAGCCTCACCCGCAGCCCATGAGGCAGAGGGAGAGGCAAAAGCAGGACCCAGAGGAGGAAGCAGCTGCAGCAGCACAAGAGATTAAATTGGCTGCAGGGGAGCAAGTGGAGAACATCCAGGAGAGGGGCAGGACTTGAAGCATGTGTGCTAGCCAGGATGGGGTGACGGACAGGGCACCAGCGCCTAGTGGGCAGCAAGGGAACATTGGTGCACAGGGTACCAGCCACTGAGAGGTAGGGAAGCACAGGGCACCAGTGCCACAGAGGCCCATTTGTGGCTCACTAGCCTGTCAGCAACTTTTGTCAGGCCTGACATACTCACTACACCTCACACACTAGTGTCACGATAGTTATCTAAAAGATGACATGTAATATGTCAATGGAAAACTAATAACTCGCTGATCATTAATGTTCTTGAGTGATGTATGTACGCAGTGTATATTTAGGGTTTTAGATATAAACTGGAATGATGACTAAAATGAGTTTAAGCCAGGCAAGTCAGGGGGAGTTGGTAAACTGGTCCGTCCTAGGCAAAGGAATGTGCATTTGTTTTTCTAACCAGCCTGGTGAGCAGGCAGAGACATGTGTAAATGGGTCTTCTTTTAGGTAAACGGAGCTAACAAGCTATCAAATGTGGGAGGAGACAGCTTTGAGGAAGGAAGTGAAATATTATCTGGGCTCTACAGACAGTGGGCTGAACCTCAAGTGAGAAGCAATTGAATCAACTGATTGTATACCATATTAGGGTATTCTAAAAGTTTATCGAGTGAGATGTTTTATAAAAGCCTGTGACACACAGGTGATTAATATCATCATAAAATATATGTATTAACACTCTAGAAGGAATTACAGATACTCATTGATATTAGGCTTTACAGGGAGACACAGGTCTCTCCCAGAGAGGAGGGAACGTCACAGCTATTTGCCAGTTTACTATGTAAATTAAGCATGGTGGGATCAAAACAGTGGAAGCAGGGCCGGCTCCAGGCACCAGCCCAGCAAGCAGGTGCTTGAGGCGGCCAACGGAGAGGGGCAGCACTCCAGCTGTTTTTGGGGCGGCAAGTCGGGGTCTTCGGGGGCGGGTCCCTTGGCCCCGTTGGGAGCGAAGGACCAGCCGCCGAATTGCCGCCGAAGACTGAAGCGGTGGCTGTATAGCTTAAATTCTCATATGTGTCATTACCAGTAATTATTGAACGTCTCAACCAGACCCTGTTACTTCTGTCTCTCCAGATATGTGAGTAATTAGGTGGCATCTGATCTATGTGAATCATTACATATTTATTTTCACTGTTACCAGAGCAAGGAGTTTCTTTAGCTTTCCTGTAATCAAGTTTCTCTTGCTCCAGCCACACAATAAACATTAAAGAATACGGCTTGTTCTGGAAGGCACTATAGTCAAAATATTGGGTTACACTCAAGAGCCTGGATTTTTTTCAGGCACGTGTTACAATGTTCAAATGAAGTTTTTTATTGTTAACATATCAACACAATATTGCAGCCCATTCTTCCAACACCATCAGCAACTCTTTGCCAATGAGCTTCCCAGCCAATGAAAATCAGTATGCAAAATCTGGGTATCTTCTAAGTGTAATTTACTTTATTATAGGTGGTGCAGGTAGTGACATCTGTGTTAACGTTGCCTGATGCTTCCTATTATAAAACCCCTCTCCATTTGCTCATAATTTTGCTAAAATAACAGTTTGGGCTGAAATTTTCCATGCTTCTGGCTTAAATTGATTGATTGATTGATTGATTGATTGATTGGAAAATTTCAGCAAAAATGGTTCTGCTGTTTTTCAGAAGTAAATTAGGGGAAAATATGTTGTTTTGTCCATATTAAAAAAATTGTTAACTGTTTCATTGAGAAATTCTAGCACCTTCATGTTTTGAGCAGGAACTTGAAATCTGGCAGTGGGTGGGGCGATGTCCTTTTGCCATGAAAATCTCCATGAAAATCCACCCAAATTTGGCCAAGTTACAAGCCTTTGAAAATCTCAGTTCATGCATATTGAGTAGAGACTTGTTAGTTTGGCAGTTAACTTCTGAAGATTCCATCTGCACTGGGCTATTTGCTGACCAGACTTCATTTGTGACATTCCCAAAGAATGATCGAGCATGCTCAGGCTTAGTGCTGCAAGGGCTCAGAAGCGCTTCCCCAGAAATTGTTCCTCACAGCAGCCAGAGGCAGCTGGGGCACAAGACACAGGAACTGAGAGCAGGGAAACTTCCTTTCATGTATTCTCAATGGTCCCCGTGCTGGTGCCTAGACAGCAAAAAGGAGAAGTGGGAAGGAAGGTACCTGACTAGAGAAGTAGATTCTATTCCTGCCTCTACCACAGAGTTCCTATGTGATATTGGGCAAATCACTTAAACCAAACTTTTCACACTAACTGTGTGGTCCTCCTTTTCTGGGTGCCCAACTTGAGAGACTCAAGTCTGATTTGTAATAGTGCTGATAACTCACAACAGTGGTTGTCTTCAATGAGAGCTCTGGTCTGAACAAATGAAGTGCTATACAATGTTAAGTTCTCTGCAAACTCAGGCCACAGGCATGCCAAATAGAATACAGGCTGGAGTATTCAAAGATAGATAAGTAGGGTTTTGTGCACATTATCAGTACAATTTATCTACCATATAGGCAGCATTTGTGCCAAACACTATACTTTACACCTTTCTCCCAATCTGAGCAAAATGTGTATAGGACAGCAAAAGGCCTAGGAACCACTTATGTTCTCAAAATAGGGTATAAAGTGGACCTTAAATTGTACATAGGCCTTATATGCTAGCCTTCTGTACAGAGGGTTTATTTCACCTGCTCAGAAGATATTACTTTCATTTTTTTTGTTTCTCCCTGTCATCAAATATATATATATATATATATATATATATATATATGAGATCACATTTCCTGATCCAAATGAACAGACTTCACAAACCAAGATTATGTATAAAATGTGACTAAAATACACTAGTTCCTATGTGAGTGACAATGCTTGCTTAACTGCCTCAGATAAGTTTTTACTAGTCCCAGTTTTTATCTTTTTTGTAACAATTCGTTCATGGTTTTTGTCAGAGTAGACAAACAATATGAATTTCAATACTGTTATACTGAGGAAAAGAGAAAGGAGCGTAAACTCTAGCAAGTCAGGTGTAAAATTATAATTAGTCAGGCCAAAAAGAATTTGAAGAGCAACTAGCAAAAGACACAAAACTAACTGCAATTTTTCTTAAGTACATCAGAAGCAGGAAGCCTTCCAAACAATCAGTGGGGCCACTGAACAATCGAGGTGCTAAAGGAGAACTCAAGGAAGACAAGGCCATTGCGGAGAAGCTACATGAATTCTTTGCATCAGTTTTCACTGTGGAGGATGTGAGGGAGATTCCCACACCTGAGCCATTCTTTTTAGGTGACAAATTTGAGGAATTCTCCCAGATTGAGGTGTCAGTAGAGAAGGTTTTGGAACAAATTGATAAATTAAACAGTAATAAGTTGCCAGGACCAGACGGTATTCACCCAAGAATTCTGAAGGAACTCAAATATGAAATTGCAAAGCTACTAACTGTAGCATGTAACCTATCATTTAAATCAGCATCTGTACCAGATAACTGGAGGATAGCTAATGTGATGCCAATTTTTTTAAAAGGCTCCAGAGGCAATCCTAGCAATTACAGGCCTGTAAGCCTAACTTCAGTACCAGGAAAATTGATTGAAACTACATATAATAAACAACGGAATTATCAGCACATAGATGACCACGATTTTCTGGGGAAGAGGCAACATGGCTTTTGTAAAGGGAAATCATGCCTCACCAATCTATTAGAATTCTTTGAGGGGATCAGCAAACATGTGGACAAATTGATCCATTGAATATAGTGTACTTGAATATTCAGAAAGCCTTTGACAAGGTCACACACTAAAGGCTCTTAAGCAAAATAAGCATTCATGGGATAAAAGGGAAGGTCCTCTCTTGTATCAGTAAATGGTTAAAAGACAGGAAACAAAGGGCAAGAATAAATGGCCAGTTTTCACAATGGACAGAGGTAAGTAATGGGGCCCCGCAAAATCTGTACTGGAACCAGTGGTGTTCACCATATTCATAAATTATCTGGAAAAAGAGATAAACAGTGAGGTGGCAAAGTTTGCAGACAATACAAAATTACTCAAGATAGTTAAGTCCAAAGCTGACTGTGAAGAGATACAAAGGAATCTCACGAACTGGGTAACTGAGCAAGAAAATGGCAGATGAAATTCAGTGTTGATAAAAGCAAAGTAATGCACATTGGGAAACAATCCCAACAGTACATATGTAAGCAGAGTCAGGATGAGCTCTACCCTGACATCTGGTGGTGAATTATGGTGAGTGTGGAAAAGAACTTCAGGGGCTGATCTTGTTTGTATAGGCACACCAACCCCGCCTAGCGTGAGCCCCAGCAGCCCAAAATGGTCACTTTGTCGGCCGTGGGATCCCCAGTTTCTCTGTTATTGGGGCAGGAGAAATAAAGTGTTGTTACCCTGATTATGTGAATCAAGGACAATGAAACTGTTTTATGACAGAGGGTCTCACCATCACCTAAGTGACATTCACTAGACAAGGGACATGGGTTCCAAAACCCAGTGAATTGAGAGAGGCTGGAGGCAGGTATTTGTACCTGGTGGTGTGGACCCTTTTGTGAGCTGGATATACCAATTGCACTGCCTCCTCTCTCTAGTGTTGAATGTCAGAACTAACTTTGATTCCATTAGGAGTCTAGTTACAGGCTGCTGAACTGAATTCACTTTGGGCCAATGGTGCACCAGCACTGGGGCTCCCCTACTACAAGCTGAAATCGCTAAAGTTACTAAGATCACTGAGTGCTGTGTTAAGTAGTGGGGGAGCCTGAAGCTATCTTGCTAAGTGGTGAGCGGAGCAGTTTGCAGGATGGCTGGCGAAGCGGAGCAGTTGGTGGGATGGTTGGAGTGGCCCATGGAATGGCGAGCTGAGCTGTTTTGCAGGGATGGCTGGAGCAGCTCACGGGACAGCGAGTGGAGCAGAGCTGAGCTGTTTTGTGGGGACGGCTGGAGCAGCTCACGGGATGGCGAGCGGAGCGGAGTGGAGCCAAGCAGTTTGCGGGGACGGCTGGAGTGGCCCACGGGACGGCTCGAGGAGTAGAGTGGAGCAGAGCAGTTCGTGGGATGGCAGGAGCAGCTCACGGGACGGCTGGTGGAGGTGGAGCGGCTCGTGGTGAAGGCTGCAGCAGAATCCCACGGAGAGGCGGGCAGTCACACTATATAAATCTATGGTACACCCACACTTTGAATAATAGTCACCCCATCTCAAAAAAGATATATTAGAATTGGAAAATGTACAGCAAAGGGCAACAAAAATGATGAGGGGTATGGAACAGCTTCCATATGAGGAATGATTGAAAAGAGTGGGACCATTCAGTTTAGAAAGAAGACAACTAAGGGGGGATATGATAGAAGTCTTTAAAATCATGACTGGCATGGAAAAAGTGAATAGGAATGTGTTATTTATTCCTTCATATAACACAAGAACCAGGGGTTACCTGATGAAATTAATAGGCAGCTGGTTTAAAACAAACAAAAGGAAGTACTTCTTCACACAACACATAGTCAATCTGTGGAACTTCTTCTCAGAGAATGTTGTAAAGGCCAAAAGTATAACTATGTTCAAAAAAGAACTAAATAAGTTCATGGAGTATAGGTCCATCAATGGCTATTAGCCAAGATGGTCAGGGATGCAACCCAATGCTCTGGGTGTCCTTGGGCCTTTCACTGCCAGAAGCTGGGACTGGAGAACAGAGGATGGATCACTCAATAAGTGGCCTGTTCTGTTCATTCCCTCTGAAGCATCTGGCATCAGCTACTGTCAGAAGATAGGATACTGGGCTAGATGGACCATTGGTCTGACCCAGTATGGTCATTCTATGTAGTTTACTAATGTAAAGGAAACTCATGCAGTGGTGACATGAGTAGGTACAGATGCTAACTCAAGACCATTTTTTCTTTAACAATGTTTATTCTCAGCACGTAAGACTTTGGCTTGGACTTGTAACATTTTGGAATGACTTTCTGAAATACTGAGTTTTGTCTCAGTCATTTCAAACAAACCTATCCCTACCTGGAACACTGAAGCATAGGCTCCAAACTTATAAACACATATGCATATGAGTAATAACAACGAGGAGCATGGGCACAGGAACAGAAGAGGGCCTGCGCACAGATTTGATTGGGCTTCACCTACTGGTGACTCAGCCAGCTGTGAGGTGACCCAGCCACTGAACTCCAGGTATTTTAAGCCCCTCAGAGTCTGAACAGGGTCCAGTCACTGCCCCTGTCTTGGGGTCTCTAGGCACACTCTTGGGGTGCAGACTCTTGGGAAGTCATGGGAGCTGTCTGTTTAGCATCTCCTCCTGAGAACTGTGACCACATGGCCCAGCTGCCTAGCACCTGGGCTTTGTGCTGACTCCTCAGGTTCCTCTGTAGCTTAAAACACACCCTCTCTCAGAACTCCACTCAAAAGTGTGAGCCTTATGGGTTACCTCCTCAAAGGGCCTCTTGGTGGGTGTAGCATATAACACAAAAACACCTTTCACAGAATTCTAATACATTATTGCTCTTTATTTAAGCACAGAAAATACAGATTACAGATCATATAGAAAACAACAAACATTCTGAACACAAGGCCCCTCACTCTAGCTCACCCTTCCTTTGGAAGTCCTTAGGGGACCGGTATTCAGGTAGATAGAGTTCACCCCCACCACCACCACCACACACACACACACTCCCCTCACAGGCTCTTGCAGTAGTTTTCCTCATCCTGAGCTTGTGAAAATGGCCATCAAATCCCAAACAGAGCAGCTTCTGCCCTTTTATAACCTTCCAGTCCCTCAAACTTGTGACTCCCTGGTCAGCCTTAACAGATGACCTTAGGGTTATAACAAGTAACTTTGTTATCAGGCAACTTCTCCCCTGACAAACCAATTCTCCATGGTAGAAGCCAGTCTTTTGTCTAGGGTGTTTTCTTTTTGAATACAAGACCATCGCTATTTAGTGACCCTCTATTATTAGGCCTTTGCCACTACACTTGTTGCAATTTCAGTCCAACACATGGAGGTGAAAGTACAACAAAGAACACAAAAGGCTGCACCTTCAAAATGCATTTTGCAGCGTGGTAAGGATACATACAGAGATCTCATAATCTCACACATGTTAAAGATACAGCAATGTCCTGCAAAATCCTTGAAAACCTTTACTGAATTAAGTTTAAATATCTTTGGGATCCATTGTGTTAAATTAATGGTTTATGTATAATTTTGGCCCAGGATCATATGTAATCTCTATAGTTGGGAGATGTGATGTAAGGCCCGGATGATCAAGAGACTATATTGGACAATGTGCATGACAAAAATGGACTTTGGGGACAATATGTGTGAAGTGAACTTCCTGGGTTATACAGGAGAGGTGTACGCAAATTCCCCACCTCTGGTTATGCAACAACCCAGCCTTTTGAAGCTATGTGGTGAGGAGTGAGCCGTTGTCTGTTGATCACATAAGGCCAAGCTCAAAGACCAAAGCTATATAAAGGAAAGACTGAACTATTCATGGTTGTTCTGGTTCTGAATCTGAGAAAGTTATGAACCAGTAGGCACAGGGAAAACCCTAGTTGTGGGTTTTGAAGGACTGATCCCAAGGATGGAGTTGGAGTGTCCTCTAGGAAGCTTTTTAGCATGCATTACCTCTGGTAAACTTTCATTGTTTTTAATATGTTTTCTCGGTAATACTTCCACCTTAAGACTAAAGTGCTTGTTTATAAATACCTGTGTGGTAACTTGTAACAGCTGGCAACTACAGCTGTTCAGAGCCTTCAGAGAGACAGCAAAGCGCAGATGCTGCCCTATTTAGGCAGCCTGGCTTGCTGGGGATATCATATTGTAAGCAGGGAAATGTGCAGCCTGGAAAAACCCTGGTCAGGAGGAAGAGAGATGCAGGTCTCTTCCCAAGCTAGGTGGTGGCTGAGGTGCTGGCAGCCTAGAGTGGGTGCCCTTGAGGAACCACAGAGGTGGGATATGAGTTGCAGTTGCCCTGGTGACAGTACAGACAATTCCCCGAATCATTACATGTTCTCAGGGACATGGTTCTGGCTTTCTGAGCCTGTGCCAATCCTGCACCCTCACTTGCTTTAACTTATGCCACCCGAATAAGGTTTCTAAGGGCTTGTCTACACATAAACTGCTACAGTGGCGCCACTGTAGCGCTTCAGAGAAGATGCTACCTATGCCGTGAGCGTAGTAATCCACCTACCCATCGACCTACTGCTGTCCACAGTGGGAGAGAGATCGCATTAACTGCGGCAACCAGGGGTGTGGATTTTTCATACCCTGGAGCGATAGAATTATACCAACATAAGTTCGTAATATAGACTAGGCCTAAGGGCCTGAACACCACTAAAGGATCGACATGCATTTCTGAGGAACCTATAAACCATGGAAAATATAGGTTTGGAATGGAAGTGCCATCTCAACCATACGTCTACACCTACTCAAACTCATTGAGGAAGACAGGACCTAAATTATATATGGCCAACAGCTCCCTTGCCCTCACCAGCCTAGCAGATGCACATTCCCCCAGCAAGTGGCCTCCAAGGCAGACGAACCCTGCCATGTTCAGAGCTTGCTCCACCAACTTTTCACATGCAGAAACCCATGGGGCAGGGGAATTTCTGGGGCAGGCTGGGGGTAGACCAGAGGAGGGAGGGGGTATATTTGCACCCTGGCCAGTGTAGTTAGGGTAATTCTGCACCCTGGCTATTCCAAAGCCAGAAGGCCCATAGAAGCCATAGGCGCTAGAGTGCAATTTAGGGCTGCCCTAGTTTACACTGGGAGCTGCACTGGAGCACAACAGACACATCGGGATGACACAAGCTGCTTCAGTCTTGGCACTGGAATGAGTTTGGCCCAGAGTGTAGAAAAATGAGAGAGAGAGAGAGAGAGAGAGAGAGAAATACCCCACTGCAAGATTAATAAAGGTGGGATTGATTTCCTTTAACACACGTACCATTATCTATGACCTCAGTTTTCTCAGTCAGTATTCCTGAAAAAGCAATTCTGTAATAATACTGAGATAACACCTGGTTGCTGGGGAGCCAGTTAAATTTGCTTTCAAAAAATAAAGGAAGAATCTTATAATGAGACTTAGTTCAAACATATGCATGACAGAATATACTTAGTTAAACGACTGTCTTGTGATGAATCAAAGTAGATTGCTTAATGATGTTTTTTCAGACTCTACACATCTGTCAATGTTTACACCATTTACCAGAGGGATTTCACTTTATGGGATGATAACTAAATTTCCCTTGTGTTTTCTGTTTTTCCCCTCACTCCACCCCTCATTTTTGAGAGGACAGCGTGCGTGTACTGTGTCATTAACTTTGCTAAGACAACTCAGAGGATAAAGCACTACTGAAACATGCGTCTCTTCCTGCCTTCTATTCACATTTTAATCTAGGGCTATATCTGAAGAAAAGCTTCTCAAAAGGTAAGGAATTAAGAATCCATCCAACTACAGTGAAGTCAATGGGAGTTTTCCAATTGACTTAAATAGAAAGATCAGGCATCAAGGAAATTTAAATAAATAAATATGAATAGCTAAAAAATAAATTCTATATTATAGCAGAGGAGAATATATTCAATAATAAAGTATTCTTTGCTACTTGTTTACCTATTTCAAAATGCCATTGAAAGCGGTAGTTACAACAGATATTTTGCTATGTTCTATTATTTACTTCCTAGTTACATACACATTTCTGGTATACTGGTGGACATAATACAACACTTTGGAATTATTAGGGCGTAGCCGTGTTAGTCTGTATCCACAAAAACAACAAGGAGTCTGGTGGCACCTCAAAGACTAAAGACTAGTCTTTAAGATGCCACCGGACTCCTTGTTGTTTTTTTGGAATTATTGTACTCTCACTCATGTCGACTTTAATTCTCTTTTTCAGAAAGATTTAAAAACTGAAGAGCTTGACCAACTAGTGCCACAGCATCACCATTGGTATACAAATGCAAACACTGAAAAGTTCAGAGTAGTTAACAACAGAAGCACAACATGACTTCAGCGCTTCTTGAGAATGAAGAAGCACAATATTGCTTTGAGAATATTAATGGATCTTGCTATAAAACATCGTGGTCTTCTGGAATCCGGATAACTTTGTATGTTGTGCTTGGTTTTCTGACAATTCTTACACTAGGTGGAAACCTAATGGTAATGATTTCAATTGCTTATTTCAAACAGCTTCACTCTCCTACAAATATTTTGCTCGCCTCTTTGGCATGTGCTGATTTTTGTTTGGGTCTGACTGTGCTGCCCTTCAGCAGTATAAGATCTGTCGAAACGTGCTGGTATTTTGGGGAAACATTCTGTAGATTCCATAGTTCTTTAGAAGTATCTTTTTGTTATTCATCAATATTTCACTTGTGTTTCATCTCTGTTGATCGCTACATTGCTGTTACTGATCCTTTAATTTACCCTCTCAAGTTCACAGTGCCAGTTTCAGGCATGTTCATAGCTGTTGCCTGGATATTTTCATTAGTATTCAGTTTTTCTATTGTCTTCAGTGGGGCTAATGACAAAGGGATACAAGAATTAGTAAATGCCCTCTCCTGTGTAGGGAGCTGTCAGATTCTCTTCAACAAAACTTGGGTGGCTGTAACCTCCCTCCTTTATCTAATACCTTTTTTTACAACAATAGCACTTTACAGCAAGATCTTTGCTGTGGCTAAACGACAAGCTAGAATGATAGAGATGATGAGCAACACCACCCAGTCGTCTGACACTTACAGTGACAGAGTTAGTAGAAGAGAGAGGAAAGCTGCTAAAACTATTGGTATTGCTGTGATTGCTTTTGTGGTATTCTGGTCACCTTATTCTATAACTGTAATAACTGATGCTTTTTTTAACTTCATAACACCACCCCTTGTCTTTGACATTGTGGTTTGGTTCACTTATTCCAACTCTGCCATTAACCCTTTGATTTACTCTGTCTTTTATCCTTGGTTTCGAAAAGCAATGAAAGTGATTGTGAGCTGTAAAATGCTCCGACTTGATTGTTCAACAATGAATTTATTTCCAAATTGAAAACCTATCCGATCCTGCATAGAGTTACTCACCTCGCATTTCACAGTCCTTCCCCTTTTCATAAAATCTGGCTTTTTCTGGATGAAATATTGTCATCTTGATTTTATACTTTGTACAGCTTTTTATCATTGTGAAAAACTGGTTTATCACATGATATCAAGAGAATTTATTTACAGATACTGTTAATTTAATAGTAGATTATGGTATGAAACAATAATAGAGCAATGTCCATTAGCTGTAATAAAAAGAAGATAAAATGGCCCTCCAGAATTAAAAAAGAAAAATCAATAATCAGTTTTTCAGTTAAATTCATCTTTATTTGTTAGGAAGTACTAACAATAAAGAAAAACAGAAATGATTTTCCATTCTTTTAAAACCTATATGGTATCATTATTTACCAAATGAACAATATAAATATAAATATTTTATACTTATATATTACTGTCAGCTTATGGGTGTTCAAATTCTTTACTTATACTAATGAATTAAGGCCCCCAACACCCATATGGAATGGATATTATTATCCTCATTTAATGAATAAGAACATTGAATTTCAGAGTGAGATGGACGTTTAACTCCCTTAGGCTCCTTTGAAAAACCCAACCAAAGAGACCAAGGATCCAATCCTGCTACTTTTTAAATTGGTGGCAAAACTCCCATTGACTTTTAATGGGAGCAAGACTAAGCCAGTACTGACTTGTTCATATTCACACAGGAAATGTCCAGCTCTGTGCCTTAACCACAAGAACAACCTTTCTCTAAGGGAAGTATTGAGTAGAAATAAGACTCTTTCATGTGCACAAGGGTTCCTCACACAAGGGAGGGTTCTAGTAATAACAGACACTAAAAGAAAACAATAACCTAAGGTGAAATCCAGATACCACTGAATTCAATGGTAAAACTCCCCTTGATGTCAACAGTCTCCTGTGTCACAGCAACATTCTAAGGGCTTGTCTATACTTGTAAGTTATTTTGGTTTAAAGTAAGCTGTGAATTGACTTTAATGGGACCAAGATTTTACCCCTGCTATTTTGAGAGAAAACTGTCCTTTCCATTACAGGAGAAAATCAAATCACAGAACAGTCTCCTGTGTCACAGCAACATTCTAAGGGCTTGTCTATACTTGAAAGTTATTTTGGTTTACAATTAAAGTGCAATACCTAGCTATTCTGCAATCTCAATTCCAGTTAATTTCCCATGTAGCCAAGCTCTAATATATTTCATACTAGCAGCAAGGGATCTGGATTTCAAACACTTGCTACAGAAGCCCTGGACAGGCCAGTTGTGAATGAGAAATATTTGTTAGTTTGCAATATTCCTGTATAATAACAATAACTGCGTATTATCTGGTTTTCTAAATTGTAACAGAAGTAGGAGCATGCCACTGACTTTATTATAGTGGGCAAGCTAAGTGTTTATCACATGAAGTAACTGGGATTTTGTTAATACAAATTCCAAAAATAACTTTTTTTTTAATTCAGCAAACAAGATGATGCGCAAGGTGGGGCGGATGAAGGATACTTGAGCACAGAATTAAAAATGTAGTGTGGGATTTTCGAAAGCACCCAGCACTGGCCTAATTCCACTCCTATTGAAGATTAAGTCCCACTCTAAATAGTATGCAAAACATTATGGAGTGTAAATTTGTTTAAGTGGTTTTGCAATACATGTAATTAGCTTGTAAACTGTTTGGGCCAGGGACATCTTCCATCATATGTTTATAGACACTCTAGTACACTGGGGGCTGAGATTTCATTAGGCACTACCTTAATTCAAAGAAATAAATAAATGCATCCAATAATAAAAACTTCCTTGGAAACATCTTCTATACAGTTTATCATTTCATGCATTTATCATTAGTTTTATTGTTCTAAACTGAAGATAAAAGAAGAGTAAATCAAATGTTTGATATTAGAGGATAAAATACACAAGGCAGTCTGTACCATTTCAGCTCTACAAAGAAGGTGTTCAATAAGAATGTGGGCAGATGGCTGTGAACCATATGTACTACCATATGGCTGGCAGGAGACAGTAGAATGGGGAGAGGTGGAAGGGGATGGGCCATACACTCTTGTATGATACCGCAGTACTCATGGGCCAATGGCAGCCCTCCTTGGAGAAGAGGGCTGTGACTGATCAATCCTGAGACCTCTAACAAGCACTCAACAGAGTTTTATACTGCAGAATGTTCAATGAAACTTTACACGACCAGCCCACACAGCAGAGTCTGATCAGTTCAAAAGCATATTACTCTCTTTCCAGTTCACTTTCAGAACACCGTACATGTATGGAATACTCATTCTCTTTTCAAGCGCCGGGAAAGACACACCTCTTCATGCAGCCTTTCCCACAATAAGGAGGAATACAGAGTAGCCGGGGATCTGAATTTCAGAGATGCTGAGTACCCACACCTTCTATTGACTTCAAAAATTTTTTTGGAGACTAGTACCTCTGAAAATCAGCCCCTGCCCCCTTCCTCCTTGTTTTTCCTCTCATTCCCCATAGTTTTCCTCTGCCTAATATGGGCACATGAAATATGTTTTTGCCTCAAGAGGAGCAGAGAAGAGGTACATAATCAGACAGTTATTTAACCCTGAACTGAGCACTCTAATGCTACATAGATGGAAGCTCTAGAAATAAACAGATTAGACAGTCTGACCGGTAATATTGCTCAAAAACATTTCTTTTTCCCTTCTCTTGGGGAAATTTTGTGATCTGTTTTGTGATCTACCTCTCCTCCCATCCTGTAACATCCTTGTGGCAACAACAACAATTGCTTCCAAGGAATAATAATAATAGGTAAATATTTAATATATTTTTATCTGTCTTGTAATGTAAAATAGCTGCTGAAAATAAGGAGGAGAAGCCAGCACCATGTGCCCACTGGGAAGATCTCCATGGATCGCTGATAGCCGGCAAACCAGTTTGGGAACCCCTGCTTTCATAGGAATCACACAATACCATCAGAAGATATGAAATGTAGACAGAGTTGTCCATATGCTGTGAATCAAAGTAAACTGTCCCCCAAGTTCCAGACAAAGTGTCTTCTCTGAAAAGGACACTTTTGATCATAACTACAAATCCAAAACAAAATACTGGTAGGTATATTGCTTTGAGAGAAGGGGTTCTGATCTCAGCTGAGTCTCTGTAAATCAGGAGTGACTTTACTGAAATCAGTAGAGTTATATTGGTGTAATACCAATGTGAGATCAAAATCAAGTCCAAGATCTTTGGCTATCAGAGGAGAGCAGGATAACATCACTGTTGTGCCATCTAGTGGGTGGTCCTGAATATTTCAACTGTAAGAAAAACAAAGAAATACAAATATCAGCATTAAAATAATTGCTACACAAAATGAAATATTAAACCCACAGTCACCATGCATATACAATTTATGTAGCGTATGATAGCACAGATACATGGGACTGTCCTTTTCATTACTTTTTATGTAAAAAAATATCAAAAAGCACCTATCCCTGCTCAACTGAATTCCGAATAGCTGGCATAAAGACCTCACCTAAGCCCTGCCAATCAACTTTGTTACACCTCTGAGATTACTCCTTTCTGGCATGCTTTAATAACTATGAGTAAACGCTATCAAATTGTTTAAATTAATTGAAGAAAGGGCACAGAGTCTAAAAAAGTCAATGAGATGGAAAAGTGTTGTGGAATAAGTATTGATATCAGAACTTCAACTAATATTTTGTCATTTGTTTGGGATTTTCTTCTTCTACGTTTTTTAAACTTCTTCTTAGTATGATTATATTGTGGTAGCACCTAAGGACTCCAACCAGGGATCAAGACTCCACAGTGCCAGGCACAAATACATAACAAAAAACAGTCTCTGCCCTGAAGAGCCCACAGGTTAAGTAACATCTATGTCACTATGTCATATTTACATAAGCATAACATATATTTAGAAGGGTTTTTCTCTCTCTCTTTTTTTTTAATACAGTGGATATTAGACTCTAACTTCAGACTGCGAATGAACACTTTAAATATTCTAAAAATTAAAAAAAAAGTGATGAGAATATTAAGGTTCTTGATATCCCCACTAGGAAACAATAATAAAATTCTAGAACTGCCTAGAAGCCTAGGATGGCTGGGAAAAGAAGACAGTGGGTGGAAACAACAGTCATTAAATATTGAAGACAGAAGAGGGCGGAGGTGTGAACTGCTATGCTAACTACCAGGCTCCAGGACTGGTCCTGCAGGGTTCCCAGGCTTATGCTCTAGAGCAGGGGTCAGCAACCTTTCAGAAGTGGTGTGCCGAGTCTTCATTTATACACTCTAATTTAANGAGAGGGTGGAGGTGTGAACTGCTATGCTAACTACCAGGCTCCAGGACCGGTCCTGCAGGGTTCCCAGGCTTATGCTCTAGAGCAGGGGTCGGCAACCTTTCAGAAGTGCTGTGCCGAGTCTTCATTTATACACTCTAATTTAAGGCTTTGCGTGCCAGTCATAGCTTTTAACGTTTTTTAGAAGCTCTCGCTATAAGTCTATATATTATATAACCAAACTACTGTTATATGTAAAGTAAACAAGGTTTTCAAAAGCTTTATTTAAAATTAAATTAAAATGCAGATCTTATCAGTTTAGTGTGATCCTTGCCCTTGCTTTTCCTTGCTGAGTTTTCCAATGTCTGGCACGTATTTGGATACTTTAAGCTGCACACAGGCTTCTGAGTGATCAGTTGTTAACCGGCTGGCAGGAGGTCAGCGGCTGGAACCCCAGATCGGCAGCTGAGGTGAGTAGAGCTAGCAGCTGGTAGGGCTGAGCAGGGATGGAGGCCTGGATCCTGTCTGGCAGGGGGCCTGCTCTGAAACGCCAACCGGAAGCAAGATGAGTGGGGCTGTGGCGGGGACCCCGGCTGGCAAGGGGCCAGCAGCGGGAACCCCAGAGCGGTGGCGGGATGAGCAGCTTAACCCGCCGCCGCGTGCCATCAAAAATCGGCTCACGTGCCACCTTTGGCACGCGTGCCGTAGGTTGCCGACCCCTGCTCTAGAGTCACAGCTCCACAGTAAGGACTCCACATGCAAGGCTGGAACGGTGAATACTCCGCCTGTTTTCGTGTGCCTTCTGAGGGAACCGAGTCCAGCTGCACAGACAGATCCCAAAACTGGAGACTAGGTTAATCTGCTCACCCTTTGGGAACGAGAATGTATGTGTGTAGAAGCTGAGTTCTCTTAGGCTGTGGCCCCTCCTGTTGTGGAGGGTCTCTGGCATCTGGCCAATAAGTGCTTCCAGCTGAGATCTATAATATTGGCAGTTTTCATTGGGCGGGGAAAGGAGTTGGATCTTCTCCCCTTGTTCTCCTGGGTTTTGGATCTGCTTTTGAGGGTCTCCAGGATACCTGGGGGCTGCCTCTTCTCTTCCTTTCCTCTGGGGCATTAGCACCATTAGGAGCTCATTAATGACCTGAAATTCAAAAAGAAAGCCTACAAAAAGGGGAAACATGGATGAATTGCTCTGGGAAAAGAACAGTACAAGCATGCAGGGACAGAATCAGAAAGACTATAGCACAAAGTGAGTTACACCTCGCAAGGGACATACAAGACAGGGTCTTTAAATACATTAGGAGAAAGAGAAAGATGAAGGAAAGTGTTGTTATTCTACTTAGTGGGGAAGGAGAGATAATAACTGATGACATCCAGAAAACTGAGGCATTTAATGCCTATTTTGCTTCAGACTTCACTAAAAAGGTTAATAGGGACCAGATACTCAATTAATACTAACAAAAAGATGGAAGGAACACAAGCCAGGGAACAAACAGGCTAAAGAATATTTAGATAAGTTATATATATTCAATTTCATCGTAGGTACTTCAGGAAGTAGCTGAAGCAATCTCAGAACCATTCGCAATTATCTTTGAGAACTCCTGGAAGATGAGTGAGGTCCCAGAACACTGGAGAAGGGCAAACATAGTACGTATCTTTAAAGTGGGGAACAAAGAGGACCCAGAGAATTATAGACAAGTCAGTCAAACTCCGATACCTGGAAAGATATTGGTACAAATTATTAAACAATCAATTTATAAGCTTCTAGAGGATAATAAGGTGATAAGGAATAGGGAAAATGGATTTGTCAAGAACAAAGCATGCCAACCAACCTAATTTCCTTCTTTGGCCTTCTGGATAAGGGGGAAGCAGTGGACATGATATGTCTTGATTTTAGTAAGACTTTAGACACAATCCCACATGACAGTCTCTTAAACAAATTAAGGAAATGTGGTCTACATGAAATTACTATCCAGTGAGTGAACAACCGGTTGAAAGGCACTACTCAAAGAGTAGTTATCAATGGTTTGCTGTCAAACTGGGAGGTTATATCTAGTGGGGTCCCGCAAGGGTTAGGCCTCAGTCCAGTACTATTCACCATTTTCATTAATGACTTTAAAAAGGGAGTGGAGGGTATTCTTATAAAATTTGCTGATGACACCAAGCTACGAGGGATTGCAAGCACTTTGGAGGACAGTATTAAAATTCAAAATGACTGACAAACTGGAGAATTGGTCTGAATTCAACAAGATGAAATTCAATAAAGACGAGTGCAAAGTATTTCACTTAGAAAGGAAAAAATCAAATGCGCAACTAACAAATGCAGAAAAACTAGCTAGGTGTGTGTTGTGTGTGAGTGAAAAGAGTATGTCCCCCTCCTGGCAGGATGGGGTGGGGTAAAAACAGTGCGTCCCCCTCCTGGCTGGGAGAAGGGGGGTAAAAACAGCATGACCTCCTGGTGGCGGGAATGCAAGGGGTGAAAGAAAGGCTTCAGAGAAGACGCTACCTATGCAGATGGGAGGGGTTCTCCCTCTATGTTGGCATAGGTAATCCACCTCCACGAGAGGCGGTAGCTAGGTTGATGGAAGAATTCTCCCATAGACCTACTGCTGTCCACACTGGGGGTCAGATCACTTTAACTGCAGCGGAGCTCGGGGTGTGGATTTTCAATACCCCTGAGCGATATAGTTATACCGACATAAAATTCATAATATAGACCAGGCCTAAGGGCCTGAACACTACTAAAGGATCAACCTGCATTTCTGAGGAATTTATAAGCCATGGAAAATATAGGTTTGGAATGAAAGCGCCATCTCAACCATACTTCTCCACCTACTCATACTCATTGAGGAAGACAGGACCTAAATCATATATGGCCCACAGCTCCTTGCTCTCACCAGCACAGCAGCTGCACAGTCCCTCAGCAAGTGGCCTCCAGGGCAGATCAGAGCTTGCTCCACCAATTTGATACTTTCGGGAACCCATGGGGCGAGGGAACTTCTGGGGCAGGCTGGGGATAGGCCAGAGGAGGGAGGGGGGATTTTGGCAGCCTGGCCGGGTGTAATTAGGGAAGTTCTGCACCCTGGCTATTCCAAAGCCAAAAGGCCTATAGAAGCCATGGCAACAAGAGTTCAATTTATCCCCCACAATTTGCACTGGGGGCTGCACTGGACCACAGCAGACACATCAGAATGACACAAGCTGCCTCAATCCCTGCTCCATTCTTAGCACTGGAATGAGTTTGGCCCAGAATGTGGAAAAATGGCCAAAATATGAGAGAGACTGAGAGAGAGAAATAAAAATACCCCACTGCAAGATTAATAAAGGTGGGATAGATTTTCTTTAACACACGTACCATTATCTATGATCTTAGTTTCCTTACTCAGTATTTCTAACTAAACAAATTACAGTAATAACACTGAGAGAACACCTGGTTGCTGTGGGAGCCAGTTAAATTTGCCTTCAAAAAATAAAGGAAGGATCTTTTAATGAGACTTAGGTCAAACATATGCATCACAGTATATACTTAGTTAAAGGACTTTCTTGTGATGAATCAAAGTAGATTGCTTAATGATCTTTTTTTTCCAGACTCTACGTATCTTTCAGTGTTTACACATTTTACCAGAGGGATTTCACTGTATGGGATGATCACTATATTTCCCTTGTGTTTGCTGTTTTTCCCCTCACCCCACCCTTCATTTTTGAGAGGACAGCGTGCCAGTACTTTCTCATTAACTTTCCTAAGACAACTCAGAGGATAAAGCACTGCTGAAAACATGTGTCTCTTCCTGCCTTCTATTGACATTTTAATCCAGGGTTACATCTGAAGAAAAGCTTCTCAAAAGGTAAGGCATTAGGAGTCCATCCAACTACAGTGAAGTCAATGGGAGTTTTGCAATGGTCTTAAATAAAAAGATCAGGCATCAAGGAACTCCAAATAAATATGAATTGGTAAAAATACAGTTAAACCCTGAATAAACTTTTCAATTATAAAGTATTTTTGCTACTTGTTTACCTATTTCAAAATGCCATTGAAAACAGTAGTTACAACAGATATTTTGCTATGTTCTATTATTTACTTCCTATTTACGTACACATTTCTGGTCTACTCGTGGACATATTAGAACACTTTGTACTCTCACTCATGTCGACTTTAATTCTCTTTTTCAGAAAGATTTAAAAACTGAAAAGCTTGACCTACCAGTGCCACAGCATCACCATTGGTATACAAATGCAAACACTGAAAAGTTCAGAGTAGTTAACAACAGAAGCACAACATGACTTCAGCACTTCTTGAGAATGAAGAAGCACAATATTGCTTTGAGAATATTAATGGATCTTGCTATAAAACATCGTCGTCTTCTGGAATCCGGATAACTTTGTATGTTGTGCTTGGTTTTCTGACAATTCTTACACTAGGTGGAAACCTAATGGTAATGATTTCAATTGCTTATTTCAAACAGCTTCACTCTCCTACAAATATTTTGCTCGCCTCCCTGGCATGTGCTGATTTTTGTTTGGGTCTGACTGTGCTGCCCTTCAGCAGTATAAGATCTGTTGAAACGTGCTGGTATTTTGGGGAAATATTCTGTAGATTCCACAGTTCTTTAGAACTATCTTTTTGTTATTCATCAATATTTCACTTGTGTTTCATCTCTGCTGATCGCTATGTTGCTGTTACTGATCCTTTAATTTACCCTCTCAAGTTCACAGTGCCAGTTTCAGGCATGTTCATAGCTGTTGCCTGGATATTTTCAATAGTATACAGTTTTTCTGTTGTCTTCACTGGGGCTAATGACAAAGGGATACAAGAATTAGTAAATGCCCTCTCCTGTCTAGGGAGTTGTCAGATTCTCTTCAACAAAACATGGGTGGTTGTATCCGCTCTCCTTTATCTAATACCTTTTCTTACAACAATAGCACTTTACAGCAAAATCTTTGCTGTGGCTAAACGACAAGCTAGAATGATAGAGATGATGAGCAACAACACCCAGTCGTCTGACACTTACAGTGACAGAGTTAGCAGAAGAGAGAGGAAAGCTGCTAAAACCATTGGTATTGCTGTGATTGCTTTTGTGGTATTCTGGTCACCTTATTCTATAACTGTAATAACTGATGCTTTTTTTAACTTCATAACACCACCCCTTGTCTTTGACATTGTGGTTTGGTTCACTTATTCCAACTCTGCCATTAATCCTCTGATTTACTCTCTCTTTTATCCTTGGTTTCAAAAAGCAATGAAAGTGATTGTGAGCTGTAAAATGCTCCAGATTGATTGTTCAACAATGAATTTATTTCCAAACTGAAAACCTATCCGATCCTGCATAGACTTACTCACCTCGCATTTCACAGTCATTGCCCTGTTCATAAAATCTGGCTGTGTATTTCTTTTTCTGAATAAAATATTGTCATCTTGATTTTATACTTTGTACAACTTTTTATCATTGTGAAAAACGGCTTGACCACATGATATGAAGACAATATATTTACAGATACTATTAATTTAATACAGTACTAGATTATGCTATGAAACTATAATTGAGCAATGTCCATTGGTTGTAATTTTGTGACTGAGAAGATAAAATGGCCCTCCACAATTAAACAGAGGCAATAAAAGAAAGATCAAAAATTAGTTTTTCAGTGAAATCCATCTCTATTTGTTAGGAAGTACTAACAATACTGAGAAACAGAAGTGTTTTTCCATCCCTTTAAAACCAATATGGTATCATTATTTACAAAATCACTAATATAAATATTAATATTTTATACTTATATATTACTGTCAGCTTATGGGTGTTCAAATTCTTTACTTATACTACTGAATTAAGTCTCCCAACACCCATATGGAATGGATATTTTTATCCTCATTTAATGGATAAGAAAATTGAATCTCAAAGGGAGAAGGACATTTAACTCTCTTAGGCTCCTTTGAAAAACCCATCCAAAGAGATCAAGAATCCAATCCTGCTACTTTTTAAATAGATAGCAAAATTCGCATTGACTTTTAATGGAAGCAAGAATAAGCCAGAGTTGACTTGCCCATATCACACAGGAAATGTCCAGCTTTGTGCCCTAACCACAAGAACAACCTTTCTCTTGGGGAAGTATTGAGTAGAAATAAGACTCTTTCATGTGCACAAGGATTCCTCACACAAGGGAGGGTTCTAGTAATAACAGACACTAAAAGAAAACAATAACCTACGGTGAAATCCAGATACCAGTGAATTCAATGGTAAAACTCCCATTGACTTCAATGGGACCAAGATTTTACCCCTGCTGTTTTGAGAGAAAACTGTCCTTTCCATTACAGGAGAAAATCCAATCACAGAACAGTCTTCTGTGTCACAGCAACATTCTAAGGGCTTGTCTATCCTTGAAAGTTATTTTGGATTAAAGAAAGGTGTGAATTTGAAGTGCAATAGCTAGCTATTCTGCAATGTCAATTCCAGTTAATTTCCCATGTAGCCAAGCCCTAAGATATTTCTTACTGGCAGCAAGGGATCTGGATTTCAAACACTTGCTACAGAAGCCCTGGACAGGCCAGTTGTGAATGCGAAATATCTGTTACTTTGCAATATTGCCGTATAATAACAGTAAGTGCTTATTATCTGGTTTGCTAAATTGTAAGTGAAGTAGGAGCATGCCACTGACTTTACTGTAGTAGGCAAGCTAACTGTGTATCACATGAACTAACTGGGATTTCTTTAATAAAAATTTCTAAAAGTTTAATTTACAAATTCCAAAAATAACTTTTTTTTAAATTCAACAAACAACAGGATAGGCAAGGTCAGGCGGATGAAGGATACTTGAGCACAGACTAAAGAATATAGTGTGGGATTTTCAAAAGCACCCAGCACTGGCCTAACTCTGCTCCTGTTGAAGATTAAGTCACCCTCTAAAGAATATTCAAAACACTATGGAGTGTAAATTTGTTTAAGTGGTTTTGCAATACATGTAATTAGCTTGTAAACTGTTTGGGCCAGGGATCATCTTCCACCATATGTTTTTACAGGCCTTAGCAGACTGGGGGCTGAGATTTCATTAGGCACTACTTTAACACAAAAAAATAAATAAATGCATCTAATAATAAATTATTGTTATTCATTCTGATGAGCCATACTAATAAAAACTGCCATACTTGGAAACATCTGCTATACAGTTTATCATTTCATGCATTTATCATTAGTTTTATGGTTCTAAACTGAAGATAAAAGAAGCGTAAATCAAATGTTTGATATTAGAGGATAAAATTCACGCTGGTACACAAGGCAGTCTGTACCACTTAAGCTCTATAAAGAAGGTGTTCAATAAGAATGTGGGCAGATGGCTGTGAACCATATGTACTACAGAAAGGGCTGCCAGCCTTCCTGGCTGGCAGGAGACTGTAGAATGAGGGGAGGTGGAAGGGGATGGGCCACATACCCTCGTATGATACTGCAGTACTCAGGGGCCAATGGCAGCCCTCTTTGGAGCACCCTTGGAGAACAGCGCTGTGACTGATGAATCCTGAGACCTCTAACAAGTACTCAACAGAGTTTTATACTGCAGAATGTTCAATGAAACTTTGCATGACCAGCCTGCGCAGCAGGGTCTGATCAGTTCAATACCACATTACTCTGTTTTCAGTTCACTTTCAGAACACCGTACACTGTATTGAATACTCATCCTCATTTCGGGTGCTGGGAAAGACACACCTCTTCATGCAGCCTTTCCCACCATAAGGAGTAATAAAGAATGGCCTGGGGTCTGTATTTCAGAGATGCTGAGTACCCACACCTTCCATTGACTTCAGAAAGAATTTTGGGGACCAGTACCTCTGAAAATCAGCCCCCCCCCCTTGTTTTTCCTCTCATTCCCCTTAGTTTTCCTCTGCATAAGATGGGCACATGAAACATGATTTTACCTCAAGAGGAGCAGAGAAGATGGTACATAATCAGACACGAACTTAGCACTCAAATGCTACAGGGATGGAGGCTCTAGAAACAAATAGATGAGACAGTCTGGGAGATAATATTGCTCAGAAGCATTTCTTTTCACCCTCTCCTGGGGCAATTCGGTCTGTTTTGTGATCTATCTCTCCTCCCATCCTGTAACATCCTTGTGTCAAAAAAACAAAACAATTCCTTACATGGAAGAATAATATTAGGTAACTATTTAATGTATTTTTGTCTGTCTTGTAACGTCAAATAGCTGATGGAGATCAGGAGGGGAAGCCAGCATCATATGCCCACCAGGAAGATCCCCATGGGCCACTGGTAGCTTGCAAACCACAGTTTGGGAACCTCTGCTTTAATACATAGGCATCACACACTACCATCAGAAGACATGACACAGCTGTCCATATGCTGTGAATCAAAGTAAACTGTCCCTCAAGTTGCAGACAAAGAGTCTTCCATGAAAAGGACAAATCCAAAACAAAATACTGGTAGGTATATTACTTTGAGAGAAGGGGTTGATTCTGATCTCAGCTGAGTCTCTGTAAATCAGCAGTGACTATACAGAAATCAGTAGAGTTATACAGGTCTGTCTCATCTTACGCTGGGGTTACGTTCCGCAGTCAGTGTGTAAAGCGAAAATCGCGTATAGTCAAAATTACATTGAGTGTAATGGCGGGCGGAATCGCCCGCACTACAGAAACAGTATTTAAATTGTTATTTTTCTCCTTTTTTGTTTTTTTCTTGTTTTTGCCGACCGCGTAAAGCTGAAATCGCACATGTTAAATGCGCCTAAAATGCGACAGACCTGTATTGGTGTAAAACCAATGTGAGATCAAAATCAAGCCCAAGATCTTCAGCTAACAGAGGAGAGCAGGATAACGTCACTGTTGTGCCATCTAGTGGGTAATACTGGGTTATCCTGAATATTGCAACTTTAAGAGAAAGAAAACAATACAAATAGCAGCATTAACATAACTGCTAATCAAAATAATAGAATCATAGGATTGGAAGAGACCTCAGGAGGTCATCTAATCCAATCCCCTGCTCAAAGCAGGACCAACACCCACTAAATCGTCCCAGCCAGGGTTTTGTCAAGCCAGGCCTTAAAAATCTCTAAGGATGGAGATTCTACCACCTCTATAGGTAACCCATTCCAGTGCTTCACCACCCTACTAGTGAAATAGTGTTTCCTGATATCCAACCTAGACCTCCTCTACTGCAACTTGAGACCATTGCTTCTTGTGCTGTCATCTGCCACCACTGAGAACAGCTGAGCTCCATCCTCTTTGGAACCCCCCTTCAGATAGTTGAAGGCTGCTATCAAATCTCCCCTCATTCTTCTCTCGACTAAATAACCCCACTTCATAGAACCTCAGGGTTGGAAGGAACCTCAGGCAGTCATCTAATACAACCCCCTGCTCAGAGCAGGACCAATCCCCAGACAGATTTTTGCCCCAGATCTCTAAATGGCCCCCTCAAGAATTGAACTCCCAACCGTGGATTTAGCAGGCCAATGCTCAAACCACTGAGCTATCTCTCCCTCCCATCCCCCAGTTCCCTCAGCCTCTCCTCATAAGTCATGTGCCCCACCCCCCAATCATTTTCGTTGCCCTCCGCTGGATTCTCTCCAATTTGTCCACATCCCTTCTGTAGTCGGGGGGGGACCAAAACTGGATACAATACTCCAGGTGTGGCCTCACCAGTGCCGAATAGAGGGGAATAATCACTTCCCTCCATCTGCTGGCAATGCTGCTCCTAATATTAATTCAATTAATTTAAACAATGTGATATTCTAAAAATGAAATATTAAACCCACAATCAGCATGCATACAGGTCTGTCGCATCTTAGGCGCATTTAACATGTGTGATTTCAGCTTTACGCAGTCGGCAAAAACAAGAAAAAAACAACAACAAAAGAGAAAAATAACAATTTAAATACTGTTTCTGTAGTGCGGGCGAATCCGCCCGTCATTACACTCAATGTAATTTTGACTATACGCGATTTTTGCTTTACACGCTGACTGCGGAACGTAACCCCAGCGTAAGATGAGACAGACCTGTATAGAATTTATGTAGCGTATGATAGCACAGATACATGGGAGTGACATTTGTATTACTCTTTATATAAAACAATTTCAAAAAGTACCTATCCCTGCTCAGTTGAATTCCAAATAGCTGGCATAAAGACTGCACCTAAGCCCTGCGAATCTACTTTGTTCCACCTCTGGGATGACTCCTCTCTGGCCAGGGCCGGCTCCAGGTTTTCTGCCGCCCCAAGCAGCAAAAAAAAAAAAAAAAAAAAAAAAGCCGCGGCAGTGCGATCGCACCGCTCCACGCTTCGGCGGCAATTCGGTGGCAGGTCCTTCGCTCGGGACTGAGGAACCCGCCGTCGATTTGCCGCCGAAGACCCTGACGTGCCGCCCCAATAGCGGCCGGACTGCCGCCCCTTGGTATTGGCCGCCCCAAGCACCTGCTTCTTTAGCTGGTGCCTGGAGCCGGCCCTGTCTCTGTCATGATTTAATAAATAAGACTAAACGCTATCACATTGTTTAAATGAATTGAAGAGAGGGCACCGGGTCTGAAACTGTCAACCAGATAGAAGAGTGTTGTGGAATGAGTATTGATATCAGAACTTCAGCTAATGTTCTTTCATTTGTTTGGGTTTTTCTTCTTCTAAGTTTTTGAACTTCCTCTTCGTATGATTGTCTTGTGGTAGCACCTAAGGGCTCCAATCAGGGATCAAGGCTCCACAGAGCTAGGCACAAACACATAACAAAAAACAATCTCTGCCCCGAAGAGCTCACAGGCTAAGTAACATCTAAGTCACTCTGCTGTATTTACATAAGCATAACATATATTTGGAAGGGTTTTTCTCTTTTCTTTTCTTCTCTTTTCTTCTTTCTTTCTTTTTTTGTTTTTGTTTTTGTTTGATACAGCGGACATTAGACTCTAATTTCAGACTGCGAATGAACACTTTAAATATTCTAAAAATTAAAAAGGCAGTGATGAGAATGTTAAGGTTCTTGATATCCTCACTAGGAAAAAATAATAAAATTGTAGAACTGCCTAGAAGCCTAGGATGACTGGGAAGAGAAGACAGTGAGTGAAATAACTGTCATTAAATATTGAAAAGGCAGGACTACCAGGCTCCAGCACTGGTCCTGCAGGGTTCCCAGGCTCGTGGTCTGCAGTCACAGCTCCACAGTAAGGAAGAGGAGTGCAGGGCTGGAATGGTGAATACTCTTTCTTGTGCTTTCTGAGGGAACAGAGTCAAGCTGTACAGAAAGATCTCAAAACTGGAGACTAGGTTAACCTGCTCACCCTTTGGGAATGAGAATGTATGTGTGTAGAAGCTGAGTTCTCTTAGGCTGTGGCCCCTCCTGTTGTGGAGGGTCTTGGGGGGGGGGGCATGTGGCCTCTAACTGATTCCAGCTGAGATCTATAATATTGGCAGTTGTCGTTGGGCGGGGAAAGGAGTTGGATCTTCTCCCCTTGTTCTCCTGGGTTTTGGATCTGCTTTTGAGGGTCTCCAGGATACCTGGGGGCTGCCTCTTCTCTTCCTTTCCTCTGGGGCATTAGTGCCATTAGGAGCTCATTAATGACCTGAAATTCAAAAAGAAAGGCTACAAAAAGGGGAAACAGGGATGAATTGCTAAGGAGGAAAGAACAGTACAAGCATGCAGGGACAAAATCAGAAAGAGTATGGCACAAAGTGAGTTACACCTAGCAAGGGACATACAAGACAGGGTCTTTAAATACATTAGGAGAAAGAGAAAGATGAAGGAAAGTGTTGGTCTTCTACTTAGCGGGGAAGGAGAGGTAATAACTAATGACATCCAGAAAACAGAGGCATTTAATGCCTATTTTGCTTCAGACTTCACTAAAAAGGTTAATAGAGACCAGATACTCAACTCAATTAATACTAACAAAAAGATGGAAGGAACACAAGCCAAAGTAGCGAACGAACAGGTTAAAGAATATTTAGATAAGTTAGATGTATTCAAGTTCATCTTAGGTACTTAATGAAGTTGCTGAAGCAATCTCAGAACCATTCGTAATTATCTTTGAGAACTCCTGGAAGATGAGTGAGGTCCCAGAACACTGGAGAAGGGCAAACATAGTACCTATCTTTAAAGTGGGGAACAAAGAGGACCCACGGAATTATAGACAAGTCTGTCAAACTCTGATACCTGGAAAGATACTGGTACAAATTATTAATCAATCAATTTGTAAGCTCATAGAGGATAATAAGTTGATAAGGAATAGGCAAAATGGATTTGTCAATAACAAAGCATGCCAAACCAACCTAATTTCCTTCTTTGGTCTACTGGATAAGGGGGAAACAGTGGACATGATATATCTTGATTTTAGTAAGACTTTAGACCAGGGGTGGGCAAACTTTTTGGCCCGAAGGCCACATCGGGGTTCTGCAACTGTATGGAGGGCTGGGTAGGGAAGGCTGTGCCTCCCCAAACAGCCTGGCCCCTGCCCCGATCCACCCCCTCCCACTTCCCGCCCCCTGACTGCCCCCCTCAGAGCTTCCAACCCATCCAACCCCCCCTGCTCCTTGTCACCTAACCGCCCCCCTCCCGGGACCCCCGCCGCCTATCCAACCCCACTGCTCCCTGTCCCCTGACTGCCCCAACCCCTATCCACACCCCTGTCCCCTGACAGAGCCCCCAGGACTCCCACCCCCTATCCAACCGCCCGCTGGTCCTCGTCCCCTGACCACCTCCTCCCGGGACCCCCCGCCCCTAACCGCCCCCTGGGATCCCACCCCCCCTGCTCCCTGTTCCCTGACTGCCCTCCTGACCCCTATCCACATCCTCACCCCCTGACAGGCCCCTGGAACTCTCACTCCCAACCCTCTTTGTTCCCCATCCCCTGACCGCCCCCCCAGAACCTCCGCCCCATCCAACCTTCCCCTCCTCCCTGACTGCCCCCCAAGACACCCCGCTCCCTTACCCAACCCCCCCTCCCCGCCCCCTTACCAGCAGCAGGAGCTCGCAGCCGTGACACCTGGCCAGAGCCAGCTGCGATCCCCACGCTGCCCAGCGGGAGCGGCGGGCCAGATCGAAGCCTGGCTGCGGGTGAGGGAGGACAGCAGGGGAGGGGCCGGGGACTAAGCTTCCCGGCCAGGAACTCAGGGGCCAGGAAGGATGGTCCCGCGGGCCTGATGTGGCCCGCAGGCCATAGTTGGCCCACGTCTGCTTTAGACACAATCCCACATGACGGTCTCTTAAACAAAAAATTACTATCCAGTGACTGAACAACCGGTTGGAAGGCCCTACTCAAAGAGTAGTTATCAGTGGAATGTTGTCAAACTGGGAAAGTATATCTAGTGTGGTCCCGCAAGGGCTAGGGCTCGGTCTAGTACTATTCACCATTTTCATTAATGACTTAATATATGGAGATATTCCTATCTCATAGAACTGGAGGGGACCCTGAAAGGTCATTGAGTCCAGCCCCCTGCCTTAACTAGCAGGACCAAGTACTGACTTTTCCCCAGATCCCTAAGTGGCCCCCTCAAGGACTGAACTCACAACCCTGGGTTTAGCAGGTCAATGGTCAAACCACTGAGCTTATATTCTTATAAAATTTGCTGATGACACCAAGCTAGGAGGGATTGCAAGCACTTTGGAGGACAGTATTAAAATTCAAAATGACTGAAAAAATGGCGAATTGGTCTGAATTCAACAAGATGAAATTCAATAAAGACAAGTGCAAAGTATTTCACTTAGGAAGGAAAAAATCAAATGCGCAACTAACAAATGCAGAATAACTGGCTACGTGTGTGTGTGTGAGTGAAAACAGCATGTCCCCCTCCCGGCGGGGTGGGATAAAAACAGTGCTTCCTCCTCCTGGCTGGGGGAAGGAGGGTAAAAACAGCATGTCCTTCCACGGCGGTGAGGCGAGGGGTGAAAGAAATGCTTCACAGAAGACGCTTCCTACGCAGACGGGAGGGGTTCTCCTGTTGGCATAGGTAATCCACCTCCACGAGAGGCGGTAGCTAGGTTGATGGAAGAATTCTCCCATAGACCTAATGCTGTCCACAGGGGCAGCTCCAGGCACCAGCGCACCAAGCGCATTCCTGGGGCAGCAAGCCGCGGGGGGGCGGCCTGCCGGTCGCCGTGAGGGCGGCAGTCAGGCTGCTTTCGGTGGCATGCCTGCTGGAGGTCCGCCAGTCCCGCGGCTTCGGCGGCAATTTGGCGGCAGGTACGCCAAAGGCGCGAAACCAGCAGACCTCCCACAGGTATGCCACCGAATCCGCATTACCAGCGGACATCCCGCATGCGTGCCGCTGAAGGCTGCCTGACTGCTGTGCTTGGGGCGGCAAAATACATAGAGCTGCACCTGGCTGTCCACACTGGGGGTGAGATCGCTTTAACTGTGGCAGGCTCAGGGGTGTAGATTTTTCATACCTCTGAGCGATGTAGTTATACCAACATAAGTTCGTAATACAGACCAGGTCTAAGGGCCTAAACACCACTAAAGGATCGACCTGCATTTCTGAGGAACCTATAAGCCATGGAAAATATAGGTTTGGAATGAAAGCGGCATCTCAACCATACTTCTCCACCTACTCAAACTCATGGAGGAAGACAGGACCTAAATCATATATCGCCCACAGCTCCTTGCCCTCACCAGCACAGCAGCTGCACAGTTCATTCGCAAGTGGCCTTCAGGGGAGATCAGAGCTTGTTCCACCAACTTTACACTTTCAGAAACCCATGGGGCAGGGGAACTTCTGGGACAGGCTGGGGATAGGCCAGAGGAGGGAGGGGGGATTTTGGCAGCCTGGCCGGGTGTAATTAGGGAAGTACTGCACCCTGGCTATTCCAAAGCCTAAAGGCTTATAGAAGCCATGGCAACGAGAGTGCAATTTAACCCCCACAATTCGCACTGGGAGCTACACTGGACCACAGCTGCCTCAATCCCTGCTCCATTCTTAGCACTGGAATGAGTTTGGCCCAGACTGTGGAAAAATGGCCAAAATATGAGAGAGACTGAGAGAGAGAGAGAGACAGAGAGAGAGAGAAATAACAATACCCCACCGCAGGATTAATAAAGGTGGGATAGATTTTCTTTAACGCATGTACCATGATCTATGATCTTAGTTTCCTTACTCAGTATTTCTAAAAAAACAAATTACAGTAATAACACTGAGATAACACCTGGTTGCTGTGGGAGCCAGTTAAATTTGCCTTCAAAAAATAAAGAAAAGATCTTCTAATGAGACTTAGCTCAAACATATGCATCACAGTATATACTTAGTTAAAGGACTTTCTTGTGATGAATCAAAGTAGATTGCTTAATGATGTTTTTCTTCCAGACTCTATGTATCTTTCAGTGTTTACACATTTTACCAGAGGGATTTCACTGTATGGGATGATCACTATATTTCCCTTGTGTTTGCTGTTTTTCCCCTCACCCCACCCCTCATTTTTGAGAGGACAGCGTGCCAGTACTTTCTCATTAACTTTCCTAAGACAACTCAGAGGATAAAGCACTGCTGAAAACATGCCTCTCTTCGTGCCTTCTATTGACATTTTAATCCAGGGTTACATCTGAAGAAAAGCTTCTCAAAAGGTAAGGCATTAGGAGTCCATCCAACTACAGTGAAGTCAATGGGAGTTTTGCAATTGTCTTAAATAGAAAGATCAGGCATCGAGGAAATGTAAATAAATATGAATAGGTAAAAATATAGTTAAACCCTAAATACACTTTTCAATTATAAAGTATTTTTGCTACTTGTTTACCTATTTCAAAATGCCATTGAAAGCTGTAGTTTCAACAGATATTTTGCTACATTCTATTATTTACTTCCTATGTACGTACACATTTCTGGTATACTCGTGGACATAATAGAACACTTTGCAATTATTGTACTCTCACTCATGTCGACTTTAATTCTCTTTTTCAGAAAGACTTAAAAACTGAAAAGCTTGACCTACCAGTGCCACAGCATCACCATTGGTATACAAATGCAAACACTGAAAAGTTCAGAGTAGTTAACAACAGAAGCACAACATGACTTCAGCGCTTCTTGAGAATGAAGAAGCACAATATTGCTTTGAGAATATTAATGGATCTTGCTATAAAACATCGTGGTCTTCTGGAATCCGGATAACTTTGTATGTTGTGCTTGGTTTTCTGACAATTCTTACACTAGGTGGAAACCTAATGGTAATGATTACAGTAGCTTATTTCAAACAGCTTCACTCTCCTACAAATATTTTGCTCGCCTCCTTGGCATGTGCTGATTTTTGTTTGGGTCTGACTGTGCTGCCCTTCAGCAGTATAAGATCTGTCGAAACGTGCTGGTATTTTGGGGAAATACTCTGTAGATTCCACAGTTCTTTAGAACTATCTTTTTGTTATTCATCAATATTTCACTTGTGTTTCATCTCTGTTGATCGCTACATTGCTGTTACTGATCCTTTAATTTACCCTCTCAAGTTCACAGTGCAAGTTTCAGGCATGTTCATAGCTGTTGCCTGGACATTTTCAATAGTATACAGTTTTTCTGTTGTCTTCAGTGGGGCTAATGACAAAGGGATACAAGAATTAGTAAATGCCCTCTCCTGTGTGGGGAGCTGTCAGATTCTCTTCAACAAAACATGGGTGGTTGTATCCACTCTCCTTTATCTAATACCTTTTTTTACAACGATAGCACTTTACAGCAAGATCTTTGCTGTGGCTAAACGACAAGCTAGAATGATAGAGATGATGAGCAACAACACCCAGTCGTCTGACACTTACAGTGACAGAGTTAGCAGAAGAGAGAGGAAAGCTGCTAAAACCATTGGTATTGCTGTGATTGCTTTTGTGGTATTCTGGTCACCTTATTCTATACTTGTGACAACTGATGCTTTTTTTAACTTCATAACACCACCCCTTGTCTTTGACATTGTGGTTTGGTTCACTTATACCAACTCTGCCATTCATCCTTTGATTTACTCTGTCTTTTATCCTTGGTTTCGAAAAGCAATGAAAGTGATTGTGAGCTGTAAAATGCTCCAGATTGATTGTTCAACAATGAATTTATTTCCAAACTGAAAACCTATCCGATCCTGCATAGAGTTACTCACCTCGCATTTCACAGTCCTTCCCCTTTTCATAAAATCTGGCTGTGTATTTCTTTTTCTGAATAAAATATTGTCATCTTGATTTTATACTTTGTACAACTTTTTATCATTGTGAAAAATGGCTTGACCACATGATATGAAGACAATAGATTTACAGATACTATTAATTTAATACAGGATTATTCTTTGAAACTATAATGGAGCAATGTCCATTAGTTGTAATTGTGGAACTGAGAAGATAAAATGGCCCTCCAGAATTAAACAAAGGCAAAAAAAGAAAGATCAAAAATCAGTTTTTCATTTAAATTCATCTCTATTTGTTAGGAAGTACTAACAATACTGAGAAACAGAATTTTCTTTCTGTTTAATAAAATAGGTTTCCTTTAAAACCTCTATGGTATCATTATTTACCAAATGAACAATATAAATATTAATACTGTCAGCTTATGGGTGTTCAAATTGTTTACTTATGCTACTGAATTAAGTCTCCCTACAGCCATATGGAATGGATATTATTATCCTCATTTAATGGATAAGAAAATTGAATTTCAAAGGGAGAAGAACATTTAACTCTCTTAGGCTCCTTTGAAAAACCCAAACAAAGAGATTAAGGATCCAATCCTGCTAATTTTTAAATTGGTGGCTAAACTCCCATTGACTTTTAATGGGAGCAAGAATAAGCCAGCACTGACTTGCCCATATTCACACAGGAAATGTCCAGCTCTGTGCCTTAACCACAAGAACAACCTTTCTCTTGGGGAAGTATTGAGTAGAAATAAGACTCTTTCATGTGCACAAGGATTCCTCACACAAGGGAGGGTTCTAGTAATAACAGACACTAAAAGAAAACAATAACCTACGGTGAAATCCAGATACCAGTGAATTCAATGGTAAAACTCCCATTGACTTCAACGGGACCAAGATTTTACCCCTGCTGTTTTGAGAGAAAACTGTCCTTTCCATTACAGGAGAAAATCCAATCACAGAACAGTCTCCTGTGTCACAGCAACATTCTAAGGGCTTGTCTATCCTTGAAAGTTATTTTGGTTTAAAATAAGGTGTGAATGTAAAGCGCAATAGCTAGCTATTCTGCAATATCAATTTCAGTTAATTTCCCATGTGGACAAGCCCTAAGATATTTCCTATTGGCAGCAAGGGATCTGGATTTCAAACACTTGGTACAGAAGCCCTGGACAGGCCAGTTGTGAATGAGAAATATTTGTTAGTTTGCAATATTGCCGTATAATAACAGTAAGTGCTTATTATCTGGTTTGCTAAATTGTAAGTGAAGTAGGAGCATGCCACTGACTTTACTGTAGTAGGCTAGTTAACTGTGTATCACATGAATTAACTGGGATTTTGTTAATAAAAACTTCTAAAAGTCAAATTTACAACTTTCAAAAATATTTTTTTTTTAAATTCAACAAACAAGAGGATGGGCAAGCTCTGGAGGATGAAGGATACCTGAGCACAGCCTTAAGAATGTAGTGTGGGATTTTCAAAAGCGCGCTGCCTAACTCTGCTCCCGTTGAAGATTAAATCCCACTCTAAAGAATATGCAAAACACTACGGAGTGTAAATCTGTTTAGGTGTTTTTGCATTATATGTAATTAGCTTATAAACTGTTTGGGCCAGGGACCATCTTCCACCATATGTTTGTACAGAGGCTAGCACACTGGGGGCTGAGATTTCATTAGGCACTACTTTAATACAAATAAATAAATAAATGCATATAACAATAAATTATTGTTATTCATTCTGATGAGCCATACTAATAAAAACTGCCATACTTGGAAACATCTGCTATACAGTTTATCATTCCATGCATTTATCATTAGTTTTATTGTTCTAAACTGAAGATAAAAGAAGCGTAAATCAAATGTTTGATATTAGAGGATAAAATTCACGCTGGTACACAAGGCAGTCTGTACCACTTAAGCTCTATAAAGAAGGTGTTCAATAAGAATGTGGGCAGACGGCTGTGAACCATATGTACTACAGAAAGGGCTGCCAGTCTTCCTGGCTGGCAGGAGACTGTAGAATGAGGGGAGGTGGAAGGGGATGGGCCACATACCCTCGTATGATACTGCAGTACTCAGGGGCCAATGGCAGCCCTCTTTGGAGCACCCTTGGAAAAGTGTGCTGTGACTGATGAATCCTGAGACCTCTAACAAGTACTCAACAGAGTTTTATACTGCAGAATGTTCAATGAAACTTTGCATGACCAGCCTGCGCAGCAGGGTCTGATCAGTTCAATACCACATTCCTCTGTTTCCAGTTCACTTTCAGAACACCGTATACTATATGGAATACTCAGCCTCGTTTCGGGCGCAAGGAAAGACACACCTCTTCATACAGCCTTTCCCACAATAAGGAGGAACATAGAATGTCCTGGTGTCTGAATTTCAGAGATGCTGAGTACACACACTTTCCATTGACTTCAAAAAGAATTTTGGGGACCAGTACCTCTGAAAATCAGCCCCCACCTTGTTTTTCCTCTCATTACCTTAGTTTTCCTCTGCCTAATATGAGCACATGAAACATGATTTTACCTCAAGAGGAACAGTGAAGATGATGCATAATCAGACAGTTATTTAACCCTGAACTCAGCACTTAAATGCTGCTGGGATGGAAGCTCTAGAAATAAATAGATGAGACAGTATGAGAGAGAATATTTCTCAGAAGCATTTCTTTCCTCCCTCGCTTTGGGCAATTCGGTCTGTTTTGTGATCTATCTCTCCTCCCATCCGGTTACATCCTTGTGTCAAAAACAACAATTGCTTATAAAGAAGAAGAATATTAGGTAACTATGTATTTTTATCTGGCTTATAACGTCAAATCGCTGATGGAGATAAGGAAGAGAAGCCAGCATCATGTGCCCACCGGGAAGATCCCCATGGGCCACTGATAGCCTGCAAACCACAGTTTGGGAACCTCTGCTTTAATACATAGGCATTACACACTACCATCAGAAGACATGAAATGTAGACAGAGCTGTCCACATGTTGTGAATAAAAGTAAACTGTCCCCCAAGTTCCAGCCAAAGAGTCTTCTCTGAAAAGGACAAATCCAAAACAAAATTCTGGTAGGTATATTGCTTTGAGAGGGGGTGATTCTGATCTCAGCTGAATGTCTGTAAATCAGGAGTGACTGTACAGAAATCAGTAGAGTTATACTGGTGTAAAACCAATGTGAGATCAAAATCTAAGCCCAAGATCTTCAGCTAACAGAGGAGAACAGTATAACGTCACTGTTGTGCCATCTAGTGGGTAATATGGGGTTATCCTGAATATTTCAACTGTAAGAGAAAGAAAATAATACAAATAGCAGCATTAAAATAATTGCTAATCAAAATGAAATATTAAACCCACAATCAGCATGCATACAGAATTTATGTAGCATATGATAGCACAGATACATGGGAGTGTCATTTTTATTATTTTTAATGTATACAAATTTCAAAAAGCACCTATCCCTGCTCAATTGAATTCCAAATAGCTGGTATAAAGACCACACCTAAGCACTGCCAATCTACTTTGTTCCACCTCTGGGATGACTCCTCTCTGGCATGCTTTAATAAATATGACTAAACGCTATCACATTGTTTAAATTAATTGAAGAGAGGCACCGGGTCTGAAACAGTCAATGAGATGGAAGAGTGATGTGGAATGAGTATTGATATCAGAACTTCAGCTAATGTTTTTTTCGTTTGTTTGGGTTTTTCTTCTTCTAAGTTTTTGAACTTCTTCTTAGTAGGATTGTCTTGTGTAGCACCTAAGGGCTCCAATCAGGGATCAAGGCTCCACAGTACCAGGCACAAACACATAACAAAAAACAGTCTCTGCCCCGAAGAGCTCACAGGCTAAGTAACATCTATGTCACTCTGCTGTATTTACATAAGCATAACATATATTTGGAAGGGTTTTTCTCTTTTCTTTTCTTTTCTTTTCTTTTCTTTTCTTTTCTTTTCTTCTCTTTCTTTCTTTTTTTGTTTTTGTTTTTGTTTGATACAGCGGACATTAGACTCTAATTTCAGACTGCTAATGAACACTTTAAATATTCTAAAAATTAAAAAGGCAGTGATGAGAATGTTAAGGTTCTTGATATCCTCACTAGGAAAAAATAATAAAATTGTAGAACTGCCTCGAAGACTAGGATGACTGGGAAGAGAAGACAGTGGGTGAAATAACTGTCATTAAATATTGAAAAGACAGGACTACCAGGCTCCAGCACTGGTCCTGCAGGGTTCCCAGGCTCATGGTCTGCAGTCACAGCTCCACAGTAAGGAAGAGGAGTGCAGGGCTGGAATGGTGAATACTCTTTCTTGTGCTTTCTGAGGGAACAGAGTCAAGCTGTACAGAAAGATCTCAAAACTGGAGACTAGGTTAACCTGCTCACCCTTTGGGAACGAGAATGTATGTGGGTAGAAGCTGAGTTCTCTTAGGCTGTGGCCCCTCCTGTTGTGGAGGGTCTCTGGGAGGGCATCTGGCCAATAAGTGCTTCCAGCTCAGATCTATAATATTGGCAGTTGTCGTTGGGAGGGGAAAGGAGTTGGATCTTCACCCCTGTTCTCTTGGGTTTTGGATCTGCTTTTGAGGGTCTCCAGGATACCTGGAGGCTACCTCTTCTCTTCCTTTCCTCTGGGGCATTAGTACCATTAGGAGCTCATTAATGACCTGAAATTCAAAAAGAAAGCCTACAAAAAGGGGAAACATGGATGAATTGCTAAGGAGGAAAGAACAGTACAAGCATGCAGGGACAAAATCAGAAAGAGTATGGCACAAAGTGAGTTACATCTAGCAAGGGACATACAAGACAGGGTCTTTAAATACATTAGGAGAAAGAGAAAGATGAAGGAAAGTGTTGGTCTTCTATTAGTGGGGAAGGAGAGATTATAACTGATGATATCCAGTAAACTGAGGCATTTAATGCCTATTTTGCTTCAGACTTCACTAAAAAGGTTAATAGGGACCAGATACTCAACTCAATTAATGCTAACAAAAAGAGAGAAGGAACACAAGCCAAAGTAGGGAAAGAACAGGTTAAAGAATATTTAGATAAACTAGATGTACTCAAGTTCATCTTCGGTACTTAAGGAAGTAGCTGAAGCCATCTCAGAACCATTCACAATTATCTTTGAGAACTCCTGGAAGATGAGTGAGGTCCGAGAACACTGGAGAAGGGCAAACATAGTACCTATCTTTAAAGTGGGGAACAAAGAGGACCCACGGAATTATAGACAAGTCAGTCTAACTCCAGTCTAATACCTGGAAAGATATTAGTATAAATTATTAAACAATCAATTTATAAGCTCCTAGAGGATAATAAGGTGATAAGGAATAGGGAAAATGGATTTGTCAAGAACAAAGCATGCCAACCAACCTAATTTCCTTCTTTGGCCTACTGGATAAGGGGGAAGCAGTGGACATGATATATCTTGATTTAAGTAAGACTTTAGACGAAATCCCACATGACAGTGTCTTAAATAAATTAGGGAAATGTGGTCTACATGAAATTACTATACAGTGGGTGAACAACTGGTTGAAAGGCACTATTCAAAGAGTAGTTATCAATCGTTTGTTGTCAAACTGGGAAGGTATATCTAGTGTGGTTCCACAAGGGTTAGGCCTCAGTCCGGTACTATTCACCATTTTCATTAATGACTTGGATAATGGAGTGGAGGGTATTCTTAGAAAATTTGCTGATGAAACCAAGCTAGGAGGGATTGCAAGCACTTTGGAGGACAATATTAAAATTCAAAATGACTGACAATTTGGAGAACTGGTCTGAATTCAACAAGATGAAATTCAATAAAGACAAGTGCAAAGTACCTCACTGAGGAAGAAAAAAATCAAATGCACAACTAACAAATGCAGAGCTCAGGGGCCGGGCAGGACGGGCCTGTGGGCCGGATGTGGCCCGCGGGCCATAGTTTGCCCGCGTCTGTAATAGATGTTTTTTCTTGATCTGATAATCCTGCTCATGCTTGTGAGCTGGTAATTTTGTTAATTATAAATTATCTGTCAACCCTGTGATTTATGCCAGCTTTTATCTTTGCTTAAGATGCAGTACAAATATGTCCTAAAACTTAAATAACTGGTGATTGTTGAAAACTGAATTTATTTCGGACTGAAAATCTGCCTAGATGCTGTGTTTGCACAACATCTAAATCCTTGTCTGCCAGTTACCCCTGGGGCACGTTTCTACTCTTCATCTCTTCTAAAACTGTGTGTAGTTGTTGTTGTTTTTTAGGTGAAATAAAGTAAAATTTGAAATATAAAGTCGTAGTGATTTTGTAGAATGATTAAGAGACAGAGTGGGGCTACATTGTGCTAGGCAATATACAGCCAAACAATAAGTGACAGTCCCTGCCCCCCAAAGAAGTTGTTTTAATAGATACGATATAACAGATGGATGAGACAAACTAGAGGATGGGCAAGGTAGGGAGATTGAAGGATACTTAAGCACAGACTTAAGAATATAGTGTGGGATTTTCAAAAGCACCCAACACTGGCCTAACTCTGCTCCTGTTGAAGATTATGTCCCACTCTAAATAATATGCAAAACACTATGGAGTGTAAATTTGTTTAAATGGTTTTGCAAAACATGTAATTAGCTTCTAAACAGTTTGCGCCAGGAACCAGCTTCCACCATATGTTTTTACAGACCCTACAACACTGAGCTCTGAGATTTTATTACGCACTACTTTAGTACAAATAAATAAATAAATGTATATAATTATAAATTATTGTTATTCATTCTGATCAGGCATACTAATAAAAACTGCCTTGAAAACATCTGCTATACTGTTTATCATTTCATGCATTTATCATTAATTGTATTGTTCAAAACTGAAGATAAAAGAAGCGTAATCAAATGTTTGATATTAGAGGATAAAATTCACCCTGGTACACAAGGCAGTCTGTAAGCTCTAAAAAGAAGGTGTTCAATAAGAATGTGGGCAGACAGCTGTGAACCATATGTACCACAGAAAGGGCTGCCAGTCTTCTTGGCTAGCAGGAGACTGTAGAATGGGGGGGAGGTGGAAGGGGATGGGCCACACACCCTTGTATGATACTTCAGTACTCATGGGCCAGTGGCAGCCCTCCTTGGAGAAGAGGGCTGTGACTGATCAATCCTGAGACCTCTAACAAGCACTCAACAAAGTTTTATACTGCAGAATGTTCAATGAAACCTTACATGCCCAGCCCATGCAGCAGGGTCTGATCAGTTCAAAAGCACATTACTCTCTTTCCAGTTCTGAAATGTAGACAGAGCTGTCCATATGCTGTGAATCAAAGTAAACTGTCCCCCACGTTCCAGAGAAAGAGTCTTCTCTGAAAAGGACAAATCCAAAACAAAATACTGGTAGGTATATTGCTTTGAGAGAAGGGGTGATTCTGATCTCAGCTGAGTCTCTGTAAATCAGGAGTGACTGTACAGAAATCAGTAGGGGGGAGGAGTGAGGACTCGGCATGCAGGCTCCGCCTCCCTCCCTTGCCTCCTGAACACCGCAAACCAGCTGATTGCCCCAGGCAGGAGGCGGGGGGAGTAGGGTGACCAGATGTCCCGATTTTATAGAGACAGTCCCGATTTTTGGAGCTTTTTCTTACATAGGCACCTATTCCCCCCGACCCCCTGTTCCAATTTTTCACACTTGCTATCTGGTCAACCTAGGGGGGAGGGAGGGGGAGCCTGTGCGACAAGTCCTTGCTCCTCCCCCCTGCCTCCTAAACACCGCAAGCCAGCTGATTGCCCCGCGTGCCTCCCCCCGCTCCCCTGCTTCCTGCCGGCGGCAATCAGCTGGCTTGCAGGGTTCAGAAGGGAGGGGACGCAGCGTGCGAAGTAAAGAGGGAGGAGGTGGGGGGCAGAAGAGGCAGGTCAAGTGTGGGAGCTTGGGGGAAGGGGTGGAGTGGATGGGCTGAGGGTTGAGCCCCCTGCCCCCGGCAAAGTCAGTGCCTGTGTTTGCAAGAACAGCAAGAGGAGCAGCCGGACAATCTACCCTCTTCCACTCTCTGACTCCACCACCTCAACCAAGCTTCATACTCAGCAGTGATTAAATTGTATACTTTAAATTAAAGTATTAAATTGTTTCTTTAAAATTGTTTAAAACTTATTCCTGTATTAAATTGCTTGTTTAAAATTGTTTAAAATGTATATAATGCCTTTTGTCTGGCAAAAAAAAAATTTCCCTGGAACCTAACCCCCCTATTTACATTAATTCTTATGGGGAAATTGGATTCGCTTAACATCGTTTCACTTAAAGTTGCATTTTTCAGGAACATAACTACAACGTTAAGTGAGGAGTTACTGTATGACTAAACACTATCACATTATTTAAATTAATTGAAGAGATGGCACCGAGTCTGAAACAGTCAGTGAGATGGAAGAGTGATGTGGAATGAGTATTGATATCAGAACTTCAGCTAATGTTTTTTTCGTTTGTTTGGGTTTTTCTTCTTCTAAATTTTTGAACTTCCTCTTAGTATTATTCGTAGAATCATAGAACTGGAAGGGACCTCGAGAGGTCATCTACTCCAGTCTCCTTCACTCAAGGCAGGACTAAGTATTATCTAGACCATCCCTGACAGGTGTTTGTCTAACCTGCTCTTAAAAATCCCCAATGATGGAAATTCCACAACCTCCCTAGGCAATTTATTCCAGTGTTTAACCATTCTGACAGTCCTTTTGCTTCTTGTCCTATCCTCAGAGGTTAAGAAGAACAATTTTTCTCCCTCCTCCTTGTAACAACCTTTTATGTATTTGCAATTGTGTTGTGGATTGTATTGTGTATACAGTATTCTATTGTGATCGAACCTAAGGGCTCCAAACACATAACAAAAACCAGTCTCTGCCCTGAAGAACTCAGAGGTTAAGTAACATCTGTCATATTTACATAAGCATAACATATATTTGGAAGGGTTTTTCTCTTTTCTTATTTTTTTTTATACAACGGACATTAGACTCTAATTTCAGACTGTGAATGAACACTAACTATTCTAAAAATAAAAAGGCAGTGATGAGAATGTTAAGGTTCTTGATATCCGGACTAGGAAACAATAATACAATTGTAGAACTGCCTAGAAGCGTAAGATGACTCGGAAGAGAAGACAGTGGGTGGAAACAACTGTCATTAAATATTGAAAAGACAGGACTACCAGGCTCCGGCACCCAGGGTTCCCAGGTTCATGCTCTGCAGTCACAGCTCCACAGTAAGGAAGAGGAGTGTAAGACTGGAATGGTGAATACTCCACCTGCTTTCTTGTGCTTTCTGAGAGAACAGATACTATTAATTTAATACGAGATTATGCTATGAAACAATAATAGAGCAATGTCCATTGGTTGTAATTTTGTGACTGAGAAGATAAAATGGTCCTCCAGAATTAAAGAAAGGCAAAAAAAGAAAGATCAAAAATTAGTTATTCAGTGAAATTCATCTCTATTTGTTAGGAAGTACTAACAATACTGGAAAAAGAAATGTTTTTCCATCCCTTTAAAACCTATATGATATCATTATTTACCAAATCTGTCATATAAATATTAATATTTTATACTTATATATTACTGTCAGCCAATGCCAGAAAGATTAAGGAAAGTGTTGGTCTTCTACTGAGCAGGGAAGGAGAGATAATAACTGATGACATCCAGAAAACTGAGGTATTTAATGCCTATTTTGCATCAGACTTCAAACAGGTTAATAGTGACCAGATACTCAACTCAATTAATATTAACAACAAGAGGGAAGGAACACAAGCCAAAGTAGGGAACAAAGAGGTTAAAGAATATTTAGATAAGTTAGATGTATTCAAGTTCATCTTAGATACTTAAGGAAGTAGCTGAAGCAATCTCAGAACCATTCACAATTATCTTTGAGAAATCCTGGAAGATGAGTGAGGTCCCAGAAAACTGGAGAAGGGCAAACATAGTACCTATCTTTAAAGTGGGGAACAAAGAGGACCCAGGGAATTATAGACCAGTCAGTAAAACTCTAATACCTGGAAAGATATTGGTACAAATTAGGGCTGTCGATTAATCACGGCTAACGCATGCGATTAATCACGATTAATTTTTTTGAGCTAGTCGCACTGTTAAACAATAGAATACCAATTGAAATCTATTAAATATTTTGGATGTTATTCTACATTTTCAAATATATTTTCTATTTCAACACAAAATACAAAGTGTACAGTGCTCACTTTATATTATTATTTTTATTACAAATATTTGCACTGTAAAAATGATAAACAAAAGAAACAGTATTTTTCAAATCACCTCATACAAGTACTGTAGTGCAATCTCTTTATCGTGAAAGTGTAACTTACAAATGTAGATTTTTTTTTGTTAACTAACTGCACTAAAAAACAAAACAATGTAAAACTTTGGAGCCTACAAGTCCACTCAGTCCTACTTCTTGGTCAGCCAATCGCTAAGACAAGCAAGTTTGTTTACATTTATGGAAGATACTTCTGCCTGCTTCTTATTTACATCACCTGAAAGTGAGAACAGGTGTTTGCATGGAACTTTTGTAGCCGGCGTTGCAAGGTATTTACGTGCCAGATATGTTAAACATTTGTTTGTCCCTTCATGCTTCAGCCACCATTCCAGAGGACATGCTTCCATGCTGATGACGTTTGTTAAAAAAATAATGCGTTAATTAGATTTGTGATTGAACTCCTTGGGGGAGAATTGTATGTCTCCTCTTCTGTTTTACCCGCATTCTGCCATACATTCATGTTATAGCAGTTTCAGATGATGATCCAGCACATGTTCATTTTAAGAACATTTTCACAGCAGATTTGACAAAACACAAAGAAGGTACCAATCTGAGATTTCTAAAAATAGCTACAGCACTCGACCCAAGGTTTAAGAATCTGAAGTGCAGTCCAAAATCTGAAACGGATGAGGTGTGGAGCACACTTTCGTTAGTCTTAAAAGAGCAACACTCAGATGTGGAAACTTCAGAACCCAAACCACCAAAAAAGAAATCAACCTGCTACTGGTGGCATCTGACTCAGATGATTAAAATGAACATGCATAGGTCCACTCTGCTTTGGATCGTTGCCGAGCAGAACCCATCATCAGCATGGACACATGTCCTTTGGAATGGTGGTTGAAGATGAAGGGACATATGAATCTTTAGCGCATCTGGCATGAAAATATCTTGCAACGCAAGCTACAACAGTGCCGTGAGAACACCTGTTCTCACTTTCAGGTGACATTGTGAACAAGAAGCAGGCAGCATTAGCTCCTGCAAATTGTCACCAATCTTGTACATTTGTAAGTTCAACTTTCATGATAAAGAGATTGCACTATAGTACTTGTATTAGGTGAATTGAAAAATACTATTTCTTTTGTTTTTTACAGTGCAAATATTTGAAATCAAAAATAAATATAAAGTGAGCACTGTACACTTTGTATTCTGTGTTGTAATTGAAATCAATATATTTGAAAATGTAGAAAACATCCACAAATATTTTTTAAAAATGGTATTCTATTATTGTTTAACGGTGCGATTAATTGTGCGATTAATCAAGAATAACTTTTTTAATCGCTTGACAGCCCTAGTACAAATTAGCAAACAATCAATTTGTCAATTTGTAAGCTCCTAGAGAATAATAAGGTGATAAGGAATAGGCAAAATGTATTTGTCAAGAATAAAGCATGCCAAACCAATCTAATTTCCTTCTTTGGCCTACTGAATAAGGGGGAAGCAGTGGCCATGTTATGTCTTGATTTTAGTAAGACTTTTGACACAGTCCTACATGACGGTCTCTTAAACAAACTAGGGAAATGTAGTCTACATGAAATTACTAGACGGTGGGTGAATAACTAGTTGAAAGGCCCTACTCAAAGAGTAGTTATCAATGGTTTGCTGTCATACTGGGAGGGTATATCTAGTGGGGTCCCGTAAGGGTTAAGCCTTGGTTCAGTACTATTCACCATTTTCATTAATGACTTGGAAAAGGGAGTGGAGGGCATTCTTATAAAATTTCCAGATGACACCAACCTAGGAGGAATTGCAAGCACTTTGGAAGACAGTATTAAAATTCAAAATGACTGACAAATTGGAGAATTGGTCTGAATTCAACAAGATGAAATTCAATAAAGACAAGTGCAAAGTATTTCACTTAGGAAGGAAAATCAAATGCACAACTACAAAATGAAGACTAACTGGCTAGGTGGCAGAACAGTACAATCTCAGAGTTACGGACACCTTGGGAATGGAGGCTGTCCGTAACTCTGAAATGTTTGTAACACTGAACAAAGCACAGTTTGGGCTCCAGATCCAGCAGCTGACACTCCAGGCCAGGATTCAACAGCAGCTACGCTCCCTACTGAGCCCTGAAATGAGTTTACAACCTTGTACCCCTCCTTGGGCAGAGATATATAGAGAGAGGGGGGGTGTGTGTGTGTGTGTGTGTGTGTGTGTGTGTGTGTGTGTGTGTGTGTGTGAACAGTATGTTCCCCTCCCAGCGGGGTTGGGTACAACAGTGCGTCCCCCTCCTGGCTATCAGAAGGAGGCTAAAAACAGCACGTCCTCCTGCTAGCGGGGGTGGGGCGAAAGTAAGGCTTCAGAGAAGACGCTACCTCCGCAGATGGGAGCAGTTCTCCCATTGGTAATCCACCTCCCCAAGAAGCGGTAGCTAGGCTGATGAGAGAATTCTCCATCGACCTAGTGCTGTCCACACTGGAGGTGAGATTGCTTTAACTGTGGTAGAGTTCAGGGGTGTGGATTTTCATACCCCAGAGTGATGAAATTATACTGAGATAAGTTCGTAATATACACTAGGCCTAAGGGCCCGAACACTACTAAAGGATCGACCTACATTTTTGAGGAATTTATAGGCCATGGAAAATATAGGTTTGGAATGAAAGCGCCATCTCAACCATACTTCTCCACTTACTCAAACTCATGGAGGAAGACAGGACCTAAATCATATATGGCCCGCAGCTCCTTTGCCCTCACCAGCCCAGCAGATGCACAGTCCTCCAGCAAGTGGCCTACAGGGCAGATCAGAGCTTGTTCCACCAACTCTAAACTTGCAGAAATCAATGGGACAGGGGAACTTCTGCGGCAGACTGGGGATAGGCCAGAGGAGGGAGGGGGTATATTGGCAACCTGGCCAGGTATAGCTAGGGTAGTTCTGCACCCTGGCTATTCCAAAGCCAGAAGGCCCATAGAATCCATGGCAACTATAGTGCAATTTAGGGCTGCCCTAATTTGCACTGGGGGCTGCACTGGACCACAGCAGACACATCGGGATGACACAAGCTGCTTCAATCGTTCCTCCAGTCTTAGCACTGGAAAGAGTTTGGCCCACAGTGTAGAAAAATGGCCAAAATATGAGAGAGAGAGAGAGAGAGAGAGAATGAATGAATAAAAATACCCCACTGCAAGATTAAAAAAGGTGGGATAGATTTTCTTTAACACATATGCCATTATCTATGACCTCAGATTCCTCAGTCAGTATTCCTGACAAAGCACTTTACAGTAATAATACTTAGATAACACCTGGTAGCTGTGGGAGCTAGTTAAATCTGCCTTTAAAAAATAAAGGAAGGTTCTGATAATGAGACTTAGTTCAAACATATTCATGACAGTATATACTTAAAGGACTGTCTTGTGATAAATCAAAGTAGATTGCTTAATGATGGGTTTTTTTCAGACTAAGTATCTGTCAGTGTTTACACCCTTTACTAGAGGGATTTCAATTTATGGGACGATCACTAAATTTCCCTTGTGTTTGCTGTTTTTCCCCTTACCCCACCCCTCATTTTTCAGAGAACAGCATGCAAGTACTTTCTCATTAACTTTGCTAAAACAACTCGGAGGATATAGCACTACTGAAAACAGGTGTTTCTTCCTGCCTTCTATTCACATTTTAATCCAGGGTTATATCTGAAGAAAAGCTTCTCAAAAGGTAAGACATTAGGAGTCCATCCAATTACAGTGAAGTCAATGGGAGGTTTGCAATTGACTTAATAGAAAGATCAGGCATCGAGGAAATTTAAATAAATATAAATAGGTAAAACTAAACTCTATATTATAGCACAGGAGAAACTTTTCAATTATAAAGTATTTTTCTTACTTTTTTATTTCAAAATGCCATTGAAAGCTGTAGTAACAAGAGATATTTTGCTATCTTTTATTTACTTCCTATTTACATATACACTTTTAGTATATTGTTGGACATAATACAACACTTTGGAATTATTGTCCTCTCACTCATGTCGACTTTAATTCTCTTTTTCAGAAAGACTTAAAAGCTGAAGAGCTTGACCAATCGGTGCCACACCATCACCATTGGTATACAAATACAAACACTAAAAAGTTCAGAAGAGTTAACAACAAAAGCACAACATGACTTCAGCGCTTCTTCAGAATGAAGCAGCACAATATTGCTTTGAGAATATTAATGGATCTTGCCATAAAACATCGTGGTCTTCTGGAATCCGGATAACTTTGTATGTTGTGCTTGGTTTTCTGACAATTCTTACACTAGGTGGAAACCTAATGGTAATGATTTCAATTGCTTATTTCAAACAGCTTCACTCTCCTACAAATATTTTGCTCGCCTCTTTGGCATGTGCTGATTTTTGTTTGGGTCTGACTGTGCTGCCCTTCAGCAGTATAAGATCTGTTGAAACATGCTGGTATTTTGGGGAAACATTCTGTAGATTTCATAGTTGTTTAGATGCATCCTTTTGTTATTCATCAATATTTCACTTGTGCTTCATCTCTGTTGATCGCTACGTTGCTGTTACTGATCCTTTAATTTACCCTCTCAAGTTCACAGTGCCAGTTTCAGGCATGTTCATAGCTGTTGCCTGGATATTTTCATTAGTATACAGTTTTTCTGTTGTCTTCACTGGGGCTAATGACAAAGGGATACAAGAATTAGTAAATGCCCTCTCCTGTGTAGGGAGCTGTCAACTTGTCTTCAACAAAACATGGGTGGTTGTATCTTCTCTCCTTTATCTAATACCTTTTTTTACAATGATAGCACTTTACGGCAAAATCTTTGCTGTGGCTAAACGACAAGCTAGAATGATAGAGATGATGAGCAACACCACCAAGTCATCTGGTAACTACAGTGACAGAGTTAGGAAAAGAGAGAGGAAAGCTGCTAAAACCCTGGGTATAGCTGCGATTGCTTTTTTGGTATGTTGGTCACCCTTTTTTATAAGTGTAATAATTGATGCTTTTCTTAACTTCATAACTCCACCCCTTCTCTTTGACATTATGGTTTGGTTCACTTATGCCAACTCTGCCATTAATCCTTTGATTTACTCTCTCTTTTATCCTTGGTTTCGAAAAGCAATGAAAGTGATTGTGAGCTGTAAAATGCTCCGGCTTGACTGTTCAACAATGAATTTATTTACAGAATGAAAATTTATCCGATCCTGCGTAGAGCTACTCACGTCACATTTCACAGTCATTCATTCCCCTTTTCATAAAATCTGGCTGTGTATTTCTTTTTCTGGATGAAGTGTTGTCATCTTGATTTTATACTTTGTACAACTTTTTATCATTGTGAATAACTGGTTTATCACATGATATCAAGACAATTTATTTACAGATACTGTTAATTTAATACTAGATTATGATATGAAATAATAATAGAGCAATGTCCATTGGTTGTAATTGTGTGACTAAGAAGATAAAATGGCCCTCCAGAATTAAACAAAGGCAAAAAAAGAAAGATCAAAAATAATTTTTTTCAGTGAAATTCTTCTCTATGTGTTAGGAAGTACTAACAATACTCGAAACAGAAATGTTTTTCCATCCCTTTAACCCCTATATGGTATCATATACAAAATCAGTAATATAGAAGTATAAAATATTAATATTTATATTACTCTCAGCCTATGGGTATTCAAATTATTTACTTATGCTACTGAATTAAGTCCCCCAACATCCATATGGAATGTATATTATTATCCTCATTTAATGGATAATAATTATCCATTATTTCAAAGGGAGATGGACGTTTAACTCTATTAGGCTCCTTTGAAAAACCCAAACAAAGAGATCAAGGACCCAATCCTGCTAATTTTTAAATTGGAGGTAAAACTTCCATTGACTTTTAATGGGAGCAAGAATAAGCCAGCACTGACTTGCCCATATTCACACAGGAAATATCCAGCTCTGTGCCTTAACCACAAGAACAACCTTTCTCTCAGGGAAGTATTGAGTAGAAATAAGACTCTTTCATGTGCACAAGGATTCCTCACATGAGGGAGGGTTCTAGTAATAACAGACACTAAAAGAAAACAATAACCTAAGGTGAAATCCAAATACCAGTGAATTCAATGATAAAACTCCCACTGACTTTAATGGGACCAAGATTTTACCCCTGCTATTTTGAGAGAAAACTGTCCTTTCCATTACAGGAGAAAATCCAATCACAGAACAGTCTCCTGTGTCACAGCAACATTCTAAGGGCTTGTCTATACTTGAAAGTTATTTTGGTTTACAATTAAAGTGCAATAGCTAGTTATTCTGCAATATCAATTCCAGTAGATCTCCCATGTAGACAAGCCCTAAGATATTTCCTACTGGCAGCAAGGGATCTGGATTTCAAACACTTGCTACAGAAGCCCTGGACAAGCCAGTTGTGAATGAGAAATATTTGTTAGTTTGCCATATTCCTCTATAATAACAATATCTGCTTATTACCTGGTTTGCTAATTTTTAAGTGAAGTAGGAACATGCCATTGACTTTACTGTAGCAGGCAAGTTAACTGTGTATCACATGAACTAACCATGATTTTGTTAATAAAAATTTCTAAAAGTTGAATTTACAAATTCCAAAAATAACTGTTTGGTTTTTTTAAATTCAATTTCCGTGACAGATCTTCCCTGCCTGCTTCAGTCTGTATAGGGTGAAACTCTCCCTCTTCCTGAGGCCAGAGGTATTAACAAGAAATTAATAATAAATTTCAGTCCAAACCTTCTCCCCCGGCTTGGCAGTTCTCAGGGCTCTCCCTGTAGGAATTCTCTGTCCCAAGCCATACATCCCTCTGCCAAAAGAACCATTACTACTTCCTTTACCCCCAGAGTGGAGTAACAAACACCACACAATAGTGACATGGAGTCAGCAGAGATAAATTAGCATCATGCCAACAGAAAAACTGTGCTGCCTGCTTATATCCAAATCATTAATGAGAGCATGAGACATTATTTTATAAATGTCCAACTAACTCAAGGCTTTAACCAACTTCATCAGTGGCTTACAGCCTCTGCGAGAAAATGTACTTGGCTACACATAGGAATAGGATGACGTACTTGGCTACAGATAGGATAGGATGATGACTGACTTTTAGTATTCAGTTGAATAAATAACATTTTATCTATTCCCCCTCTCATGGCACAGCCTTTTGACTGGGATAGGCAGGTAGCCCACTTCATACTGCCCCCTTTGGAAGCAGCCACCTGTAGCCTCTTCACTGGTTCCGACCCCTGTACCTCACAGAACACCACTTTTCTGCAACTCCACAGGTAAATTTTGCAAGATCCAGTGTTTGAAAACTATGGTACATTCTGAGACATAAATACTGGGGAAGCCCAGAGCTCAGGGAAATATCCATGCAGCCACAATGTCAGGATCCACTGGCTATACCTTTATTTCAAAATGTTTGTGCTAGCTGAATAACAGACTTGAATTAGCAAAAGTATAACAAGCAAAACCCAGTCACGATCACAAAAAACACAAGAGGTAATAGCGAAAGGAGAGAAAAGTAAAGTTCTGTTAGTATCCAGGGGAGATTTTCTGCGGTTTTGATCACCATTTTTCAACATAATAGATGTATTTTCTTGATCTGACAGTCCTGCTGCTGCTTGTGGGCTGGTAATTTTGTTAATTATAAATTCTCTGTGAACCCTGTGATTTATGCCAGCTTTTATCTTTGCTTAAGATGCAGTGCAAATAACTCCTAAAATTGAAATAACTGATGATTGTTGAAAACTGAATTTATTTCAGCCTGAAAATCTGTCTAGATGCTGTGTTTGCACAACATCTAAATCCTTGTCTGCCAGTTACCCCGGGTCACCTTTCTACTCTTCATCTCTTCTAAAACTGGGTGTGGTTTTTCTTTTTTCAGGTGAAATAAAGTAAAAGAGAAAGAGAAAGTCATAGTGATTTTGTAGCATGATTAGGAAAAATTAGAAGTCTCAGACAGAGTGGGGCTGCATTGTGCTAGGCACTATACAGTAAGTGACAGTCCCTAACCACCCAAAGAACTTGTGTTTTAATAGATACGATATAACAGATGGATGAGACAAACTAAAGGATGGGCAAGGTAGGTAGATTGAAGGATACTTAAGCACAGACTTAAGAATATAGTGTGGGATTTTCAAAAGCACCCAGCACTGGCCTAACTCTGCTCCTGTTGAAGATTAAGTCCCACTCAAAAGAATATGCAAAACACGATAGAGTGTAAATTTGTTTACACGTATTGCAAAAACACGTAATTAGCTTGTAAACTGTTTGGGCCAGGGACCATCTTCCACCATATATTTGTACAGAGCCTAGCACACTGGGGCTGAGATTTCATTAGACACTACTTTAATACAAAGAAATAAATGCATATAATAATAAATTATTATTAATTCTGATGAGCCACACTAATAAAAACTGCCTTGGAAACATCAGCTATACAGTTTATCATTTCATGCATTTATCATTAGTTTTATTGTTCAAAACTGAAGATAAAAGAAGCGTAATTAGAGGATAAAATTCACGCTGGTACACAAGGCCCTCTGTACCACTTAAGCTCTATAAAGAAAGTGTTCACTAAGAATGTGGGCAGATGGCTGTGAACCATATGTACTACAGAAAGGGCTGCCAGCCTTCCTGGCTGGCAGGAGACTTTAGAATGGGGGTGGGGGAAGGGGATGGGCCACACACCCTTGTATGATACTTCAGTACTCATGGGCCAGTGGCAGCCCTCCTTCGAGAAGAGGGCTGTGACTGACCAATCCTGAGACCTCTAACAAGCACTCAAAGTTTTATACTGCAGAATGTTCAATGAAACCTTACATGCCCAGCCTGTGCAGCAGGGTCTGATCAGTTCAAAAGCATATTACTCTGTTTTCAGTTCACTTTCAGAACACTGTACACTGTATGGAATAATCATCCTCATTTTGGGCACTGGGAAAGACACACCTCTTCATGCAGCCTTTCCCACAATAAGGAGGAATACAGAACGGCCTGGGGTCTGAATTTCAGAGATGCTGAGTACCCACACCTTCCATTGACTTCAAAAAGAATTTTGGGGGACCAGTACCTCTGAAAATCAGCCCCCCCTTGTTTTTCTTCTTATTCCCCTTAGTTTTCCTCTGCCTAATATGGGCACATGAAACATGATTTTGCCTCAAGAGGATCAGCGAAGATGGCACATAATCAGACAGTTATTTAATCCTGAACTCAGCACCCAAATGCTACAGGGCTGGAAGCTCTAACAATAAATAGATGAGACAGTATGACAGATAATATTGCTCAGAAGCATTTATTTTTCCCATCTCTTGGGGCGACTAGGTTTGTTTTGTGATCTACCTCTCCTCCCATCCTGTGACATCGTTGTGGCAACAACAACAATTGGTTAAAAGGAAGAATAATGTTAGTTAAATATTTCATGTGTTTTTATTGGTCTTGTAACAAAATAGCTGCTGGAGATAAGGAGGAGAAACCAGCACCATGTGCTCACTTGGAAGATCTCCATGGGCCACTGGCAGCCTGGAAATCACAGTTTGGGAACCTCTGCTTTATAGCATAGGCATCACACACTACCATCAGAAGACATGAAAAGTAGACAGAGCTGTCCATATGCTGTGAATCAAAGTAAATTGTCCCTAAAGTTCCAAAGTGTCTTCTCTGAAAAGGACATTTTTGATCATAAATACAAATCCAAAACAAAAATACTGGTAGGTATATTGCTTTGAGAGAAGGGGTTCTGATCTCAGCTGAGTCTCTGTGATTCAGGAGTGACTGTACTGAAATCAGTAGAGTTATATTGGTGTAAAACCAATGTGAGATCAAAATCAAGCCCAAGATCTTCAACTAGCAGAGGAGAGCAGTAGAACGTCACTGTTGTGCCATCTAGTGGATAATACTGGGTTATCCTGAATATTTCAACTGTAAGAAAAACAATACAAATAGCAGCATTAAAATCATGGCTAATCAAAATGAAATATTAAACCCACAATCAGCGTGCATACAGAATTTATGTAGCATGATAGCACAGATTCATGAGTGCCATTTTTATTATTTTTAATATATAAAAATATCAAACACACCTATCCCTGCTCAATTGAATTCCAAATAGCTGGTATAAAGACCGCACCTAAGCCCTGCCAATCTACTTTGTTCCACCTCTGGGATGACTCCTCTCTGGCATGATTTAATAAATAAGACTAAACGCTATCACATTGTTTAAATGAATTGGAGAGAGGCACCGGGTCTGAAACAGTCAATGAGATGGAAGAGTGTTGTGTAATGAGTATTGATATCAGAACTTCAGCTAATGTTTTTTTTTTGTTTGTTTGGGTTTTTCTTCTTCTAAATTTTTGAACTTCCTCTTAGTATGATTGTCTTGTGGTAGCACCTAAGGGCTCCAATCAGGGATCAAGGCTCCACAGTGCTAGGCACAAACACAACAAAAAATAGTCTCTGCCCTGAAGAGCCCACAGGTTAAGTAACATCTATGTCATATTTACATAAGCATAACATATTTGGAAGGGTTTTTCCTCTCTCTCTTTTTTTAATACAGCGGATATTAGACTCTAACTTCAGACTGCGAATGAACACTTTAAATATTCTAAAAATTAAAAAAAAAGTGATGAGAATATTAAGGTTCTTGATATCCCCACTAGGAAACAATAATAAAATTCTAGAACTGCCTAGAAGCCTAGGATGACTGGGAAGAGAAGACAGTGGGTGGAAACAACTCTCATTAAATATTGGAGACAGAAGAGGGCGGAGGTGTGAACTGCTCTGCTAACTACCAGGCTCCAGGACCGGTCCTGCAGGGTTCCCAGGTTCATGCTCTGCATTCACAGCTCCACAGTAAGAGAAGTGCAGGGCTGGAACGGTGAATACGTACGCCATCTGCTTTCTTGTGCTTTCTGAGAGCCCGCTGTACAGAAAGACCCCAAAACTGGAGACTAAGATAATCTGCTCACCCTTTGGGAAAGAGAATAGTATGTGTGTAGAAGCTGGGTTCTCTTAGGCTGTGGCCTCTCCTGTTGTGGAGGGTCTCTGGGAGGGCATGTGGACAGGCTCCTCTATCTGGTTCCAGCTGAGATCTATAATATTGGCAATTGTTGTTGGGAGGGGAAAGGAGTTGGATCTTTTCCTCCTGTTCTCCTGCGTTTTGGATCGGCTTGTGAGGGTCTCTAGGATACCTGGGGGCTGGCACTTCTCTTCCTTTCCTCCTGGGCATTAGCACCATTAGGAGCTCTTTAATGACCTGAAATTCAAAAAGAAATCCTACAAAAAAAAGGGGAAACATGGATGAATTGCTAAAGAGGAAAGAACAGTACAAACATGCAGGGACAAAATCAAAGACTATGGCACAAAGTGAGTTACACCTAGCAAGGGACATACAAGCCAATAGGAAGAGGGTCTTTAAATACATTAGGAGAAAGAGAAAGGAAAGTGTTGGTCTTCTACTTAGCGGGGAAGGAAGTGGAGAGGGCATTGAGAGGTCAAAGAATGGGATCATCTTCTCTTTGGTACTAGTTGTCCCATTTTGGGAGGTCCCTGAGGGGACAGCAGTAAAGGTGCCTCTTCCCAAGAGGAGAAGGGTGCCAGAATCAGGAAACTGGCTCCATCTATGGATGAGCATCTGCTCCTTTCTTCCTGCACTCTGACTTCCCATCTGGGAAGGGCCGTTGGAAGGACAGTGAAACATAGCAACACAGAAATTGTCTTATTGGAGTAGATCAATAGTCTATCCAGTGCAGCGTCCTATCTCTGACAGTGGTCAGTATCAGATGCTTAGAGGAAGGTGAAGAAATGCCACAATGGTCAATTATTGAATAATCAGCCCATAGGGTGAGCTTCTTCCTGTCAGGAATCAGGGCCTGCAGCAGAGCCTGGAACCACTGAGTTGACCTAAAGCTGAAGACCCTGATTAACCAGACCCTCGTCTAAAAGAAATCATCAGGCCTGCTCTTAATATCAGCAGCACCAGGCTAGCGGCTACTCAGCAATTATGCCCGCAGCTGCAATTGTTCCTGTGCCTGCCTTGTTCCCAGCATTGCACCAGCCCTGCTTCTGCCAAGATCAAGCCCGCTCCACCCCTGCTCGGTTCCTGACTCCGACTCTGACCTTCAGCTCTGACTCCTGATTCCTGACACCAGCTCAGACCCTTGGTGCTGTTCCTGGCTTCTGACTCGGACCACTAGGTATGACTCCCACTGCTCCGATCACTAGGCCTGATCACCCGTAACCCAGTTTGTGACAGTTTGAACAGCAACCCCTTGAAAGAGAGAAGGGACAGGTGGGCTTGTTGCAGGACCTGCATACTCAGGTTGCTGTCCTGCAGCCACAAAGTGTGGCACTACGGACACACGCTATGCTGCCCACAATTCCAACTCAGGCCCCTCAAGAACCAAACATTCCCCAGCTGGACAAGTATGCCAGCAGCTGCAGTAAATTCTTTGGGTTGCTGAATTAGTGCTGGCTCCTATTTCTGTTGCACCCACAGTCATTCCCCATGAACCAGTCCCACATGGGACTTATCATCCCTCTGACTGGGGAGGCCTTGGCCCGGGCCTGTCCACTCTTGGAGAAATCTAGCCCTCTCCTGGACCAGTTTGAGAATTTTGTTCAAGCCACAGCATTGCTTTTTGATGACCCAAGTCACATGCACACAGCAGCAGCTGCAATCCAGATGTTGCGGGAGGTGTGCCAGCCAGCTGCTAATTATGCCATGGCATTTCAATGCCTGAGAACAGACACTGAATGGAATGAGGCCATGCAGCACTATCACTACTGGCTTGGCCTAGATGATGAGTTCAAAGACAAGCTGGCACTGGTGGAGCCTCCAACCACTCTGGACACCCTAATTAAACTGTGCATTAAAATTGACAACTGCCTGATAGAAAGCAACCAAGAAAGGTCAACTTCCCAACCCCTGCTAGTCTTGCTGTCTCTGGTCCACCAACCATCTGCACCCTCCCCACAGCCTGAACCCATGCAGCTCGACCAAGCCTGGCCTCACCTCTCCAAGGTGGAGAAAAACAAGTGTTGGGCCTATGCCTATACAGTGAAGAATTGGGACACGATCTGCATCCTGGTTGGGAAACTCCAAGCCCCAGCCACAAAAGAGGGATCTGGGCTGGGTTGGCGTTTGTCTCCTCACTCTAATACCCTACACCAACATTTTTTTGCTGGTACTTTGGAGATGGCTGATAGGAAGTGTGTTTGGCCCAACTCCCACTACAGCTACTGCACCCCATGATGTTGGAGGTTAACCTGGAAGCACTAGTGGACTCTGGTGCCTTAAGCAATTTTATGGCCTTGGAATTTGCCCGAGCACAATATCCCCACCCAGTACAAAGTTCCCCCCAACTTGATACAGTCAATTGACAGACCTCTCTTTGAGCTCAGTCACTCAAACTGCCCCCCTAGAAGTCACTATACTTCCAGGTCCCATGTCATCGAGAAATCCTTCCATTTTGATTGATCTGTATGCACCATTCCCCAGTTGACCTCAGTATTCCCTGGCTCATTACCTGTGACCCATGTATCCTCTGGCAGACTGTTGTGTCTGGAATGTTGCATTTTAGTTCATCATACTGCCAGAAGACTTGCCTCTCAAAATGCAGCCATAGACCAGAAATCCTCTACAGCTCTGCCTGCCTCCCAGGATCCTTGGCAATCCCTGCGGCCTCCCTAACAGCTTCAGTAGTACCTGCCAAATACTGAGACTTTGCTGACATGTTAGACAAAAAGAAAGCTGACATCATGCCACCTCACTACAGTTACGGCTGTCCCTTCGACCTCCAGCCTGGAGCAGAGGTCCTTTTCAGGTGTATCTATTCTCTCTCAGAACCTGAGCTACAGACTCTCCAGAGCTATCCCCAGGAAAGCCTGAAAAAAGGGGTTAATCCATTCCTCCAAGAGGTTCCTACTTTCTTTGTGGGTAAGAAGGATGGCTCCCTGTGGCTTTGTGGGGAATAACAGGCATTAAAAAGCATTACTACCCAGAACTGGTACCCATTACCCCTTGTCAGTGAGCTCTTTAAAAGACTCCACTCTGTCACTAAGTTGGATGTTTGTGGAGCTTATTCCTGGTTTGGATTCAAGAAGGAAACAAATAGAAGACCACCTCTCGGGCATAGTACAGACACTTTGAGCACTTCAGTATGCCATTTGGCCTGTGTAATGTTCCAGTGACTTTCCAACAGCTCACTCATGATATCTTTAGGGACATGCTACACCAATTTATGGTTATTTACCCCAAGGATGTCTTCATTTTTTCCAATGATCCAGTTCTTCACGACCAACATGTTACCTTGTTCCTGCTGATGCTTTCTACCCAGCCTTGCCTGAGCCTCTGTCCTGCCCCTGTCTTGAACCCGCCCTGGCCTGATACCCTGCTCGCTCCAGTTCCTGCCCTTCAATTTGAGCTGCGGACTATGGACTCTGGTCGACCCTCAGCTCTGGTATCCAGTTTCTGCCTTCCAGTTTGACCCTTGGCTTTGGCTCCTGACTACTGATAATGTCTGACTTCAACCATGAGGCCTGTCACCCGCTCCGACCATAAGGCCTGCTGTGACCTGAAACTAGACCACCCTCATACCAGTCAGTGGCTACTGCCATCGCCAATAATCGTTCAAGGGCTAGAACAACATTTGGTCCAATGAATTCTTAACTCCCAGCAAGTTACGGGGAAACTCCAGTACATGGTGAACTGGGAGGACTATGGTTCAGACTGCTGGGAGCTGGTGGAGAACATCCAGGTCTTGGACCTACTATGGACTTCCATCTAACATATCCAGAGAAGCCAGGCCCCTAGATCCCTAGGAAGTGCCCTCAAAGTGGGGATGGTACTGTCAGGAATCAGGGCCTGCAGGTGAGCCTGGAACCTGCTAGTTGACCTACAGCTGAATGCCCTGATTGACCAGACCCCCTGATTGGCTGACAGGCATCACCAGTAGGGCTCTCAAGCTATTAACAAAATTAATCGCAATTAATTGCGTGATTAAAAGAATTAATTGTGCGATTAACTGCACAGTTAAACAATAATAGAATACCATTTATTTAAATAATTTTGAATGTTTTGTACGTTTTCAAATACATTGATTTCAATTACAACACCGAATACTAAGTGTAGAGTGCTCACTGTTTTATTTTATTTTATTTTTTTTTAAAATATAAAATTCTACATTTTGTAAGTTCAACTTAAGAACATAAGAACGGCCGTACTGGGTCCGACCAAAGGTCCATCTAGCCCAGTATCCTGTCTACCGACAGTGGCCAATGCCAGGTGCCCCAGAGGGAGTGAACCTAACAGGCAATGATCAAGTGATCTCTCTCCTGCCATCCATCTCCACCCTCTGACAAACAGAGTCTAGGGACACCATTCCTTACCCATCGTGGCTAATAGCCATTAATGGACTTAACCTCCATGAATTTATTCAGTTCTCTTTTAAAACTTTCATCATAAAGAGATTGCACTACAGTGCTAGTATGAAGGAACTGAAAAATACTATTTCTTTTATCATTTTTACAGTGCAAATATTTGTAATCAAAATTAATAATATAAAGTGAGTAGTGTACACTTTGTATTCTGTGTTGTAATTGAAATCAATATATTTGAAAATGTAGAAAAACATCCAAAAATATTTAATCTATTATTTAACAATGTGATTAAAACTGTGATTAATCATGATTAATTTTTTGAGTTAATCACATGAATTAACTGCAATTAATTGACAGTCCTATGCACCAGGACTGTTTTAAAGCCCAACAGCAGTACCAACCAAGTGCCTGCTCAGAGTTACACCTGCAGCTGTGATTGCTCCTATGCCTGCCTTGCTTCAGTCCTACTCAGACCTTGTTCCCAGCCTCATTCCTCCCCTGTTCCAGTCCACTCCACTGCATAATTCCTGTCTCTGGCTCTGAACCGGAGCTCTGACTCCTGGTTCCCAACTCTGTCTCTGACCCTTGTCTCAGACTCCTGATTCCTGACTCCAGCACTGACCCTCAGTGCAGTTCCTGGCCTCTGACTCCACCTTTGATCACTAGCCTTGAGAAATAATGCTCCGACTACTCGGCCTGGCTGCCCCACCCTGGTCCATAACACTTGCTAACACCTGTCAGTTAGTGGTTGTCTTCTGCCTTAACGCGCAAGAGTTTATAAACTTCCATTTTTAAAAATCTAATTTAAATGAGGATATTCACATTATCTTTCTCAGCGACTTCTTCACCTCAGGTAGCTAGGTGCCCTGCATCTTCACCACCTGTGTTAGCCATCATTTTCAGGGTTCATGTTGGACCTGTCCACCTTCGCACAATACCCAAGGTGATATTTTGGACAAGCCTTCATTGCTGATAGCATAGCTCCAATGAGCAACCCCCTACTTCAGATGTTACACCCCCTCCACCACCATGAGGTACAGGTCGGACTTCGGGGGGCGGCGGGGGGTCTTCTCTAAACTACAGTCTCAATCTTGTCCGTCTTTTGGTACCTTGTGACACAATTAAGGTGGGCCCCATCCGGTGCGGGACAATGGCACCCACCTTCCTCGGGGAATAGGGGCAGGTGCATGAGCCTTACATGCCTATTTCCCCCAACTCAAGTCCACACATCTGGGCTTAGCTGTGGGGTAGAGTGTCCCAATGGCCAGAGTCTATGCAAACCCCCCACTCATTCAGGGTAGTACAGCCTAGTGGCCAGAGTCCATGAAACATGCCTCTAATGTCAGGGCAGTGTTGCCCAAAGGCCAGAGTTCATAGGGGCCACTGACAGGAGGGCCGGCAGTCCAGGTAGGGGGGGCTCAGGCCCACCCAACTCCACCGGGCCCCGACCCAGGGTCTTAGTAGTGGTGGAACAACCAGCTACCTGCTCAGTGGGGAGTCCCACCGAAACACACCGAGCTTACCTCGGCAGGAGATACCACTCCGACACTGCCCCTGGGTCACTTCCTACCACAGTCTCAGGCGCTGTAGTCCAGGAGGCTTTGGGATCTCTTAGTTTCCCAACACCGGCCACTCCCTGAGGCTCCATGGGCTGCTGGGGTCCAAGGCGGGGTCCACATTTCCACTCCCCTCTGGCATAGGCTGGAGCCCATTCTCAGCGGGCGCTCCTAGCACACAACCTTCCCCTACCAGCATCTCCTCCTAATTGAGCTGGGCTGCTCTCTTTTATATTGGTACAGCTGGAGCATGCCCAGTAGGGAGAAAGGGGCGTGGCTTCCCCAGCCCACAATGTGGCATTAACCCCTTCCCGTCTGGTGTGGGGCAAGTGCGCCCCGTCACATACCTCTAATAATGTATCTCTTGTCTCCAATACCCCTGTATTTTTGCTATATCCTTTTGGAGATGAGGTGACAGAACTGAACACAAAATTCCAGGCAAGGGCATCACATTGATTTATGTAAAGGCATTATCACTTTTTCAGTATTATTTTTAATCCTATTCCTTATGTATTCTAACATTATGTTTGCTTTTTGATTGAGCAAAGATTTCCATTACATTGTCTACTTGTATACCCTGGTCTTTTTCCTGAGGGAATACAATTAACTTAGAACCCGATAATGTACATGATTAGTTCCAATTACTACTTCTAGTATGCATTATCATGCATTTGTCACCATTGAATTGTGGTCTGTCACAAGCATGAAATCAAGACCCTGCAAATAATCTCATGAACCTCTGCAGCCTCAAACACTTATCAAACAATTTTCTCTCTCTAACTGGGTGTATTTGGTCAGTGTCTGAAAGCCATCTGGAACAGTATGCTATGTGCTTCTAGTAGATTGTAAACTAATTGGGGCAAAGAGGGTCTTTTATTTTATATATGTACAGTGCCCAGCACAATGGGGCCCAAATTCTGATGCTGCGATGAAGACACTGTTCCCTTCACCCTACCTGTGAAAACCCTTCTATGCACATATCTAGTTAAGCACTGGAATAAATTGCTTAGGGAGATTGTGGAATCTCTATCATGGGAGGTTTTTAAGAACAGGTTAGACAAACACCTGTCAGGGAAATACTTAGCCCTGCCTTGAGTGCAGGGGACTGGACTAGAAGACCTCCAGAGGTCCCTTCCAGTTCTATGATTCTATATCTCCTACCAAAACTGTTCTTTGCTATCTCCTCTCCAAAGGGAAGTGGCCCAATATTTCAATTTGAAAATCTGTTCACGTTAGCTGTATCTTTGTAGTCAAATCCCAAGATTTGTTGTTAATAATCTGAAAGTCAAAGTATGTTCACTGAAACCTTCACTAAGGTTTGCAAAACTTTTATGAGAACTGAGGATAAGTTTTTCATAAACCTTGATGGAGTTTCATAAAGAACCATTTCCTTCCCCGTGTGTATTAGGGAAGTTCTCTAAAAAGTGTGTAGGTTGGGTGTGGGAGGTGTTAAACACTGTGGTACAAGCCAAGTTCAGCTCTGAGAATTTCCATTTATTCATTCAAATTCTAAACTCGGTGTGAAACTCAGAAGGTGCAAGCACAGGATTAAATAAAACAACAACAAAAAGGCTCCTTGAAACTTTTAACACTTCAGCACAGATTTAAAGAACACACAAGATGAAACCTTTTAGTTTCCCACAGTTCTGCCAATGCATCTTTACCAGCTCTAACATTTCTGGCATTGTATTTTTAAAATAACCAAGAAAAGATTACAAATTTGTTTTCATGTATTTTCATGGAAAATATTGCTGTTTATTTTCAAGATTTAAGTGTTAACTGACTTGGAGTTTTGCACCAATTATTTCTTTCCCCCAAATACTCAGATTCTATTAATTATTTATTCAAAATGTAATGACTGAAGAAATCAAGATTTGTAACAGATTCAGAGATAAAACCTTAGGGGTCAAGGTTATGTGCAGACAATGTGGGTGGGCAACAGGCAGAAAGCTAATGTTGTTTATGGTTAAGGCTATGAGTCTGTCACAGAGGCCACAGAAGTCATGGATTCCGTGACTTTCCGTGACCTCTGCAGCTGGTGCTGGGCCAGCAGCAGCAGTTTGGGTGTGTGTGTGGGGGGCTAGGGAGTTAGGGGAAGGGTGCTTACCTCAGGGTGGGGGGCTCCCAGGCCCCCACGTCCCTGCAGCTCCTAGGTGGCGAAGGGGCCAGAGGGGGGCTCCGCACCACACACTGCTAGCGCCCCTCCCCTGCAGCTCCCATTGGCTGTGGTTCCTGGCAGCTGGCATTGGGGCAAGAGCAGCGCACGGAGCCTCCTGACCCCTCCGCCGCCTAGGAGCTGCAAGCACGTGGAGCCGGGTAGGGAGCCCCTGCCAGCCCTGCCAACCCTTCCCCCCCAACAACAGCGAGGGTCCCGGGCCACACCGCCTGCCCTCCGCCCCCACCAGCGTGGTGCCCCGGGCCACTTCCCCAAGCACCCATGGTGCCCCCGCCCAAGTTTTAGTCATGTGTATTTTTAGTAGAAGTCATGGACAGGTCATGGGCAGTGAATTTTTGTTTACTGCCAGTAACCTGTCCGTGACTTTTACTACAAATACCTGTGACTAAAACATAGCCTTATTTATGGTGCCATCAGCCACCCTAGCGGGTGTGCAGTAACAAGTGGGGCTGGTGTTGAGACCTGGGCTTCAAACCCAAGTGGAAGAGCTAGCCCAGAAAGGGTGTGGTGCATGCGGCAGCTACTTATACTGTGGCATTGTGCCTCGCTGTGCCATCCTGCTGGGGGAGTCTTGTTCCACATCACCTTGTACCCCTGGCTCCTTTGCACCGGGACAAATTAGCCTAAGGGGGATAATAATCAGCCCAACTCCACAGCCAGGAACTTTGCTGCAGAAGATGATCCCCAGGCCATACTGCATGGCTGTGCTCTACTCTTAGCTGCAGCATCCCTGCTGAGAGAGAGCTGGCTGGGTAGTTAAAGGAGTAAGAGATCCGGAGCCATGAGGATCTAATCCTCTCAGGATCCCTTATGATGATGCCTGCCTGTGGGCAGGGGCGGCGAGTTGTATGGGCCCGTGGTGCCCGTGCTCCAGCAAATTCAGGGCCCAGGGGGCCCGGCTCCACCAATGTTCGGGGCCAGGTCTCTCCCGCAGCCCCACCTGCCGCCCCCACGTGCCCCCTCCCCTGAGCATCCCTGCCTGCCCTGGGCAGCAGGTGGGGGCTTATCTTGGCTGGACCTCCTGAGCAGCAGCCTGGGGGGGCTTGAGTGAGTGTTGTGCAGGGGGGGGGGGCAGGGAGGGGCCCCCTCTCCACGAGCTCACTACTGCCGGCAGGTAGAGGGCTGGGGGAGTCCTCCTCTCTGGCCCCCAGCCCCGGGGCAGCCTGCCTGCTGCACCCCAAACTCCTCAACCCCACACTCCCTCCTGCACTCCGACCCTCTGTCTCAGCCCAGAGCCTGCACCCAGCACCCAAACCCCCTCCCAGAACCCACACCCAGCACCCAAACCTCCTCCCGCACCCCAACCGTGTGTCTCAGCCCAGAGCTTGCACCCAGCACCGAAACTCCCTCCCAGAGCCTGTACCCCTCCCACAGTCAAACTCCCTCCCAGAGCCTTAGGCGGGAGTGGGGTGAGAGCAGGACTTGGACCCGTTCTGGGCACCACCAAAAGTTATACAAACCTGCCGCCCTTACCTGTGGGGAGGCACCTGCTTCCCCGTTATGGAGCCGCCCCACGTCGGCCACATGCCCCAGCAGCTCCACCCACATCTCAGCCCAGTAGGGGACGGAAGGCAGTCACTCCTCGCTGTCACTCCTCGCTATAGGGCCAAGGAGAGGGGGCGGGGCCGGCGTCCTCAGCCCCGCCTCTTTTCCCGGGGACTTCTGCAGCAGCAGCAGGGGGAGCAGCTGGTTAGCTGAGCGGCGGCAGTGCGGGGTCCGGAGCCCAGCTGTGCTGGGGGGCGCTGGGAGGCAGAGCCGCTGGGGCCTGGTAAGAGGCGCTTCGAGGAGCCTGGGGCGCAGCGGGATTCGCTTTTCCCTGTGGGTGTCTCGGGTGGGCGCCGCCCTGTTCCCGAGCAGCAGCTGCTCCGCGGCAAGGGGGGCAGCCGGGGCCGCCCTGCCCGCGAGGCGGGGACGGCGGGGGGTTCCCCGAGCCCCCGGGACTGCCCGCGGGAGAGGGAGGGGCCGTGCTGGCGGTGCCCGCGGGAAGGGGTTAGTTCCGCATTCCCGGGGCCCTCAGCCGAGTTGCTGCAGTTCCGTGCGCTCTGCATCTCCCCGCAGCCGGCTGGAGAGAGGCCAGCCCTCGCTCACCCATGGTGCTGCCCGCCCCAGGGAGCGTGGAGGGGGACAACACGCCAGTCATCCACCTCTTGGACTGTTTCCCCCGAGCCAGGAGTGGCCCATGGCTGGAACGTGCCGTGCACGCCCAGTGTGTTCGGCGAGAGACGCGTTCGGGTGCAGGCAGGGCTTGTAAAGTGCAGGCGCCTGTGTGTGCAGGTGTGCCTCGTACTTCCAGAGAGACAGGCTTCACACACGCCAAGCCAAAGACCCCCGGCCCCTTCTCTCTTCCTTAGCAGCCCTGCAGTGTTGCGTATGCTAAAGAATTGCGGCATTCCTTTCTTCTGACTGCGCAAGGAACTTCATTAGAATCATGAAATCAGTGCTACCCCAACCTGCTATTTCTCTGCTTGACCGTGGAACTTCTGCCTAAATCTTGCCCAGCTCACCTGCTGCCTGGCTTCCTGCTATAGATTTAAAGAACACACACATCCTTGTATGGATCCCTTTTTAGGGGTTGTCTACACAAACAGTTTTCAGCAAACTGGCCCATAAAGCTGTCTTGCAGTAGCCTACTGTGCACCAGCTGTCTAGGCGGAAACTGCTACCATGCACTAAAGGGTTCCTTGTGTACTTTAATCTGCTTCCATTGCAAAGTGGGATAGAGCAAAGCGCACAACTGAGTTTTTAGTATGCAGCAGCAGGGTCCACATTGTGCATGGCAGGCTAGCATGGTGTGGGTTTACACCCCGGTTTGCTTCAAAATAAGTGTAGATAAGTCCTTTTCCCATACTTCCCCTTCACCCTCTGAAAAGCAGGCATTGTAGTGTTCTTGGGAAGTTGCTGGACTTTCCGTGTGCAGAAAGTTAGCATGTGAAAGCCTGAGGAAGTGAATCTTTCATGTTGTGTTCGTTATCACATTCAAGATTTGTGCTGTGAAGCGTATATATTTTTGTGTACATAAGCTAACGTGCTCAAAGTCTGCTTGGCTTTCTGTCACATAGCTACATGCAACATATCAAAAATTATCCTCAGTTCCTACAGAGAGATATGGGTCTCAAATACATTAATAGATTCCAATGCCAGAAGCAGACAATTGTGATCATCTAGAGATAAACACAGGCCATAGAATTTCCCCTAAATAATTCCTAGAACATATCTTTTAAATTAGAAAAACATCCAATCTTGACTTTAAAATTGTCAGTGATGGAAAATCCACCATGGCCCTTGGTAAACTGTTCCAATGGTAATTACTCTCACTGTTAAAAATTCATGCCTTTTTTCCCATCTGAATTTGTCTAGCTTCAACTTCCATTGGATCATGTTGTTGTTTTCTTTGCTTGATTGAAGACCCCATAATTAAATACTTGTTTCCCCATGTAGGTACTTACAGACTGTAACCAGGTCACCCCTTAACCTACTCTTTGTTAAGCTAAATAGATTTAATTCTGTGAATGGAGTCTTAAAGTGTGCGGAGGGTATACTCTTTCCTTAATACTATCTTTTCAAAGTAATGGTTTTGCTCTTCTGTTACTTAGGGTTGTTTGCCCCAAAGTTTATAAAGTTTCCTCTTGAAGAAGCTAGTGTCACATTTTATTTAAATAGCTTACTTTTAGGACAGTTTTATGGTGAATTGTACTTTATTTATATTGTAGTAATTTCCAGAGGCCCATCATGGCCCAGTTGTTCTAGGTGCTGTACAATTAGCACAATTTTTGGTGAATTTTAATACAGATGATATCCAGTGGTCCTTGTTAGTGCCTAATTCCTTACATGCATCAGTCCTGTTATTTCAGTCATGTGCTGTTTCTGAATAAAACATATTAACAGAGATGGAAATATTATAATTAAGGTTACGATTTAGTCACCGGTATTTTTACTAAAGTCATGGACAGGTCACGGACAGTAAACAAAAATTCACGGCCTGTGACCTGTCCATGACTTACATTATAAATATCCCTGATTAAATCTTGGGGCGGGAAGGGGGTCAGCCGCACCGGCTCCTGCTCGCTTGGTCCTGGGGACTGCCTGAGCAGTGGCCGGGGCAGCTGGCCCCAGGGCTGCTCCAGCAGTGGACGGTGCCGCCCCAGCGACTGGCTGCAAAGCCGTTCCAGCAGCAGCTGGTGTGGCTGTCCCCAGAGCCACCTGAGCAGCTGGCCCTGAGGGACCCTAGGGTCAGCCACGCTGGTGGCTGCAGAAGGCATATGGAGGTCGCAGAAAGTCACGAATCCGTGACTTCTGTGACCTCCATGACAAATATGGAGCCCTAATTATAATTTTATGGGTATATGTGTGTTAACTTATTTTACTTAATTTTCTGTGCAAATTAGGTGCATCCTTTAGGCTCCTGGCATGATGCTAATGTATGTGACCTTTGTTGAAAAATTCGTATACCTCTTTGCTACAGTATAAGAACAAAATATTGACAGTATCTAGAAACAAAAGTTAAATTGGTGTTTCTGGTTTTATTGTCCACGCTGAAATGCAAATAAGTAAAATCAAAGTGGCGTTGTTTTTTTTTAAATGGGAAAACCTCAGAGCAAATGTTCATTAAATGGATATATTCATACATTGCAAGGTTGCCAGGATAAGCGTACAAACTGTGCAAAATAGTCAACACACTGACCAGTTGAGTTGCAGTATATCTCTGGACAAGGATTACTGACAGATGATTCACAATTGCATTAGTTGTTGAAGGAGAACAAAGTGTCTGAGCCTGGTATTATATAAACAAATGCTGCTAGTAAAAATAATCAAATCATAAATACCCAAAACTAAAACTGAAAGTAGGTTATTCTGAAACAGTTCAGTGAGGCTTCCCCTAAATGCACAAAATGGAAGCCATATCCTTGCATAAAATAATATTTTGCCTCATGTTTTTCATATTTAGCTATTTCCAATAAACAGTTACTTCTGTGACTTACATTGAGGACAGGTGGGGTTTTACATGTTAGCAGAACTAACTTTAATCTGAGGAGGAACTCTTAGAAACAGAGCTTATTATACTTTAGTATAGTATTTCCTAGAGGCCCTAATTGTGATCAGGGCCCAACTATGCTAGATATACAAATATGTACAGACATTATCTGCCTCAAAATGAGTACAGATAAGAAGTCTGATACTGCAAGATAAACTGAAGTTTCTTATTACGTCATATTTTCCTCCACCCTTTCTTTGTCTTCACTGTCAACTATACCAGCTTTACTGGCTCTTTGTTGTCTTCTTCCACTCCATTTTTGCACCTTCTTCCATGTGCGCGCTCTCTCTCTCTCTGAATTCCTGATTCTATTTAGCCAGGCCTCCAATCAATTTCCTTTTATTCAAATCTATCCTAAAGACTCAGTTGTTCTGAGAGACTTCCAAATGCTAACACACAGTTAAATGTCTCCATTCAGTATGACATCAAAAGAGGGGAAAAGTGGGAAGGAAGGGTAGGGGGAGAAAATAAATAATGGTAAGGGCAGTATTTATTTTTTGTTATGAATCACCAGTGCTTAATAAATATTACATAACCAATGTGACTGATTCCAATTCCATCCTGATTTAAACAGAGTTAATTCTGGAGAAGACTCCCACTAAATCAATTAACCTATTGCACAATCTGATAACAAGCAAGTTTAGCTTTTTAAATCTTCCTACATTCAGCTGGGTGTTGAAGTTAAGAGGGTCATTTTTTCTTCTATGTATGTCAGTATATCTTATGAACTTTAAATTAAATTACCTGGATGTCTTGATCCTTAGGACCTTTTAAAATACACAATAGGATATATGTTTTAAATTTGAATTGAAAGGAAATAAAAACATTACAAACTCTCCTACCATTTTAACTTGATAACTGGGTCAATTTGTTTCACTAAAATAGCAGCAGGCTGACTTATTTTATTCACTTTGCTCTCATGCTGCAATAATAATGGGAAAAAAGTGAGGTTTTCAGTGTCTTTAAAACTTACTTTCTTCTCAAATGTCTCAGAACACATACCTAAAAGGTACTGGGCACTAGTTCTGGAAACCTGTGCCAGGATGGTACCAGAACACTCGGGTACTAGCACATTCCCCACAGATAACAGGAACAGGCTGACCCATCCTAAAGACTGGGCAGGAGGGTAATATGGTAGAGTTGTTTTGTGAGAGGTTGCACCCATATGCGTCAGGAGTGATGTGTATAAGAATGCATCCCTGTGGTAAATCCTGCCATTGACTGAGCCGGTCCATTGTCAGGGAGCACATATGTACTAGCAGAACTGTAGACATCTGATCCGGGGAGCTAGAGACTGTTTCGTTTGGCAATAAACCTGGCCGGGTGCCTTCGTCCCTTATCAGAGTCTGTGGTCATTGGGGGGTTCTCTCAGGGTCTGCTCTGTCAGCCATCTGCAGAGCCGGGGCAGCACACAGAGGGAACACACGCGCACAGCTGACTGTTATCAACATTGAACTGAGCAAAGCACCGCACCAGGTGACTTCTGATAACACTTCTGTATCCAAAAGCTGATCATAAAAAGGGATTTGGTTTTTAATTTTTAAAGGGGGAAAATAACAATTTTGTTTACATATATACTCTGGGTTGAGTACTCCCTCCCTCACTCCCCCACTGGAAAAAATACTGATCTCTAATAAGGTTAAATGTTTACTCATAACTGCTTGTTGCTAAATATTAGCAGTCAATTGTGAGGATATGTCTGACTCACTCCTAGACCTAGGGAATGTTTGTAGTACAGTGTAGCATACTGCTCTCAACCCTTAAATAAAAAGTAAGTGAAGCTCATCCTAACAAGAATTTATGTATTCTTTTCAAAAAATAACAACAACAACAAAATTACCTATTCCAAACTGACCACAAAAGGCAGTAACAGGTGCTGGGCTGGCATGGATGGCACTGTCAGTTAGATTCAAGAACATCTCAATTGCCTTTTATTTTAATGTATCAAAATATTATACAGACAATGGTGAAACCTATATGAATGAGGAGGATTGAATAATGCTATACTCATGGTAATTCAACAAAGCAAGACAATAGTCTTTCTACAGCTAAGGTTGCAATATAGGGTCGTCAACTCTGACTGAAGCTATTCCGAGAGAGATTTTTCCCCCCAACACGACGTAATGTTTTTTTCTTAAAATATCCTATTAAAATCTTCTGGATTGCTTTCAGTAGTCAGTGGGAGATGGATGCCGATTCTGGGATACTCCGGGCCAACCCTGGAGGGCTGGCAACCCTATTGCAACAGGTTCCATTTTGAGCCAAATTTTCCTGTAAATTTTTTGTGCACCTGTTTTAAAAAAAATTAATGGTTACTGAAAATGAGGACTATTTTAGAAAATTTGAAGAAAGTTGAGCAAAATACTTTTCCAGTTAAAGAAACTTTAAAATGACATTTCTTTGAAAAATGGTCAAAAGTGCGTGTTTGCGTGTATCTCTTTCTCTTGTCTTTACATTTTGAAAATAGTCAAATTACAACCCCAAAATTGCTTGGGGTGGAGCTGATTCTACCACCTTTACACTGAATAGTACCTTACTCAGCAAGGAGTCCCACTGACTTCTCTAGAGCTACTTACTGAGTAAAACTCTGATCCTGCAAGACTTAGATATGCTTAACTTTAAGCATGTGAGTATTTCCATTGAATTCAATTACTGCTTGTATGTTTAAAATTGTATGTGGATAAATTTTTTGCATGGTCAGGGCCTAAATGTCACTTAAACTGTAAGGGCCTTCGTAAATAGTTCTGATTGGCCTCTTACAGTTGGTATGGCTACTTCCACCTTTTCATGTTTTCGGTATGTATAAATATCTTCTTTCTGTGTGTTCCATTCTATGCATCCGATGAAGTGGGCTGTAGCCCATGAAAGCTTATGCTCCAATTTGTTAGTCTCTAAGGCCACGTCTACATTACCCGCCGGATCGACGTGTAGCAATCGATATATCGGGGATCGATATATCACGTCTCATCTAGATGCGATATATCGATCCCCGAACGCGCTCCCATCGATCCCGGAACTCCACCAGGGCGAGCGGCGGTAGCGGAGTCGACGGGGGAGCCGCGGCCGTCGATACCTCCCGTCCTCACGGCGCGGGAAGTCGAAATAAGATACGTCAACTTCAGCTACGCTATTCCTGTAGCTGAAGTTGCGTATCTTACATCGACACCCCCCCCCCTAGTGTAGACCAGCCCTAAGGTGCCACAAGTACTCCTGTTCTTTTTGAGGATACAAACTAACACGGCTGCTACTCTGAAACAGTTCTGATTATGTCATACATAGGCTAGTTTTCAAGAAGAAAGACCCCTCTGCTATATAATCCAAAGTAGCAAACCACTAAATGAGGCATGAGACTAAATAATTGAAACTGATTGCTTTTGGGGGGGAAATATTTTTGTTGTCAAAGCTGAAATCTAAAACTTACTCTGTGCTTCTCACATCAGTGCCTGTCATAGTGAGCTTTCAAATGTGTATATTTTCTATTAAATGTGGAGTCCTGTGCCATATGTAAGGGAAGGAAGTCCAGGCACAAAGCAGTTTTTAGCATGTAAGTCCTAACAAGAACCAATGACTGGAAGCTGAAGCCAGACAAATTCAAGTTAGAAATAAGGTGCACATTTTTAACAGGGAGGGTGATTAACCATTGCAACAAACTACCAAGGGAAGTGGTAGTCTCCATCTCTTGATGTCTTCAAATCAAGACTGGATGTCATCCGGAAAGGTATGCTTTAGTAAAACACAAGTTATTGAACTCAATACAGGGGTAACTGTATGAAAATATCTATCCCAAAGATAAGGCTGGAAGGAGGAGACAGTTCTACAGTCTGGGGTCAGCACCTGAGAGAGATCTATCTCAGAGAAACTAAGGACTATTGCAAACATTGCTAGATTCTGGTTTGAATGAAAAGTGCCCTTCTCCAACCTTGCCTTCTCAAAGAACAATATACAGCATATTCACTCATTCACTTTAAAAAGTTATGCAGGCAACAAGTTCAAAACGTATTTCGTTTTATCTTGATCTTGCTGAAGTTGTAGTTAAGGTGTGTGTGAGAGAGAGTTTTTTGCGGGGGCGGGGGGGGGGGAGTATTGTGGATGATTGTACATAGGAAGTGAAAGGGTGTTTTCTGTAGAGATGAGGTATCTGAATGAGTATTGGTATTGTGATATTAGAGTGGTAAGTATAAGATTTCAACTTGGTGCATATGTAAATGTTACTTTAAACTGGTACATTTCTTGACTTCTTGTTAGTGCGGGGTGGGCAAACTTCTTGGCCTGAGGGCCACATCGGGTTTCCAAAATTGAATGGAGGGCCTGTTAGGGGAGGCTGTGCCTCCCCAAACAGCCATGTGTGGCCTGGCCCCCAACCCCTATCTGACCCCCTCCCCCCCGCTTCTCGCCCCCTGACAGCCTCCTCTGGGACTCTTACCCCATCCAACCCCCCCTGCTCCCTGACTTCCCCCTGCCGCCCCATCCAACCCCCCCCTCTCCTTCCTGACTGCCCCCTGGGACTCCTGCCCCATCCAACCACCCCTTCTCCCTTACTGCCCCCGGAACCCCTGCCTGCCCCCCGCCGCCCCATCCAACCCCCCCTTCTTCCTGACTGCCCTCCCAGGACCCCTGCCCCCATTCAACCACCCCTGTTCCCTGCCCTCTAACCGCCCTGCCCCCTATCCACACCCTCCCCCCCCCCCCCCCCCCCCCCGACCACCACCCCGAACTCCCCTGCCCTCTTACCGCGCTGCCTAGAGCACCGGGTCAGGCAGCAGCTCTGCAGCTGCGCTGCCTGGTCTCCCAGAGTATTGCGCCGGCGGCGCAGTGAGCTGAGGCTGTGGGGGAGGGGCAACAGCAGGGGAGGGGCTGGGGGCGAGCCTCCCGGGCCGGGAGCTCGGGCCGGGCAGGAGGGTCCCGCGGGCTGGATGTGGCCCGCGGTCCATAGTTTGCCCACCTTAGCGGGTAAACTGGCATCAAGGTCAATAGCAAAATTCCCATTGACTTCAGTGGAGCCAGGATTTCACTCGTGTTCACAGGCAGACTTGAGCAACCCAGAATTAACAAGTTGAGATGGTACTGAATGGAGAAGCACTCGGAAGTGGTGGTTGTGGCTTTGGCTTTTTCTGGATCTATTCTCGTCCTTGTTTATCAGTCACAAGCTCTTAGAATTGGAATTGGGTTTGTTGTAGAATGTATTTAATTATAGTCCAGCAACCTCATTTGCTCTCGGGCCTCGTCTTAATTTTGTTTTCTCCTGTTTCTTATAAACTAAAGCACAGGCCATAAAGCTTCCATTTTCATCAGGCCTTCCAGATTATGGCTTATGCTCCTTTGGGATATTTCTTGAGGAATTCGTGATATTGACTGAGAGGTGATAGTTTTTTGAATGGCCCCTATGAAAGTTGTCAGTTTCGGCTGATGGGCTAAAGCAGACTAGGCACTGTGTAAACACACCAAAAAGATGGTGCCTGCCCCAAATAGCTTACATAATCTAAGTGTTGTTGTTGTTGTTGTGAGAATCTTCTCAGTCACACGTACCTAGCTGGGATGTCATTCCCATGTATTGCCACCTCATTTATTTGCGCTTTCATTTCAGATCTTGATTGAAAACCTAGCTTTTCTTCCTTGCCTTCACTGCTAATCTCTTGATTTATGTAAAGTGTATGGGGAGCCAATCTGTATGAAAAGTGCATTGCAATAAAATAACCATTTAACCTGTTCTCACACTGTGATGACTTGTACCCTTTATTTATACTAATGTAATCAGGCTTCTCTTGCTCTCTTACAAAATTGAGTAAAGATGAAGAAACTTTCATTAGCTGTTCTTTCCAGCATCTGACATTGCTCTCCAAGTATGAGCGGGACCACCACTTATTGAAAATCAGATCTTTTAAAGGTGTCTCCAGTTGGGCACCCACTTCTGAAAACTTAGGCCAAAAGCTCTTAAAATAGAGGATTGTGTTATACACTGTGAGAAATGCATTTAGTCTATCATTCAGTAGCCTACTTTGCATTAGTGAAAAATTCACTGGTATTTGTAGTCTTATAAACTGAACTGTTGAGTATTTCCTTGAGGTCCCCAAACTGGGGGGCGTGGAGATATGTTGAGGGGGTTGGGGCACAGGGCCAGGAGCAGAGCTGGGGGCTGCTGCCCACCCCAAACATACCTCTGTGACACCCCCCAGGGAGCGCACCCCACAGTTTGGGAACCTCTGCTCTATATACTGCTTCTCTGAGTGTAATTTCAGTTATGCTTTAAGGGCTCCAAACAGGAATTGGGACCCCATTGTACAAGCCACTGTACAGTCACCTAGGTTATCAGGTATTTACGGTTGTGTCACTAAGGGAAGCAGTTTACACTTATAGAAGATTTTATGTATGTTTATGCAATATAGCGACGATCGTCTTTTAAAAATTTAAAAATTCAAGTAGTATCCCTAGCTTGCACAAAAACTTCCCTATATTGAGAAATAGTGTCATTTACACAGGGTAAAATGGCCTGTCAGAGCACTAAAAGGGAAATCAGATTACAGATAAGACTACAAGAGTTAGGATCGCTTCAGAGAAAAGGCTAAAAAATAATAGGTCATATTGTTCATCCCCTTAATATGCATGTTATGGACAAGTAGTCATAAGACCATAGTTAAAGTTGCAACAGAGACTTCAATTTTCACAGGGAGTAAAGTGTAAATATTTCTTATATATTTAGAAATTCAAGAAAATGAACAATGTAGTTTCTCTGGATAGAGTTTCTGTTTTTCAATAATTTATGTGAGTTTCCTTATTTGTATGGGTAGGAAAAATCTTATATTAAGCTTAACAGATTTGGCCTAATTGTTCTCATAGGAAGCTGTTTCTGTGATTTGCTGATTCATAGATTCCAAGCCCAGATACAACCATTGTGATCATCTAGTCTGATCTAATTGATATGTTAATCAGTTGCATTTTATTATTGTAACAGGCTCTGAAATGGCTTCACATCCTTACTTTAGTTTGAGAAAGCATTCTCTAAAATGCCCTTTTCAAAACAGACTTGTTTGGTAAAGGCCAAATAGGATTGTATGGTGGAGTTTCATCTTGCTGGAGTTATTTCGGTCTGTGTGTGCTCTAAACTGATAAAATGCATTATGGACTTGCAGAATTACCAGTGTATAACTACTTTATTTTTATTTTTAGGTGCCTTCACTTGATGAAATTGTTGTCTGATTGACCTTCTCACACCTTGGATCTTCTTAGTGGACAGTCTATTCAACCATGTCGTACAGTACAGGCATTGTTGGGGATCCTACCCAGCTAGCTCAACATATAACTTCTAATATCCAGAAGATCACCCAATGCAGTAAGTTGAATTAATACACGTTCTTTTAAACTAACCTATTGAAAATACTTCCATGCCTGTAGCTATGCAACAAAATTGTGTTGATGTTAAAGGAACGCTATCAGTTAGAGAATCACATTTCTGTGTAACTTTGTACCTCCTGTGCTTGCACATAACACTTTTTAAATTACAATAATAAATTATTGGCATTTTTGTTCATGGTGGGTTTTTTGTTTTTGTTTTTTAGTTTGCATACTTCATACATCTGACAGCACTTAGTTTTTTGTCAATTCATTGTACATTGTTTCTCCCTTCCTGAAAGATCCCTATAAGTATCATCAGGGGAAAAGAAAGATGCTACACATTTTAAAAGTTGAGGGCATACTATTTAAAGGGGACTCTCCATATTTGGATTAAAAAAAATAAACTGTTCTTCTAATAGTATAAAACCACACATGCGATGTGTGTATGTGTGTGGAGGGGGGTTAGGGGTGTGTGTCATGCTTTTAAAAATGCCTTTATGGGCTAACTCTTGATATTGACTCAATAAGAGTCTGCTGTTTCAGTTTTTGTCTCGGGAAAGAGACCATCAACCAAAGTACCAGCTTGTGATAGTGGCTTTTGTGATAAGCACCACCGCTCACTAGGATTACCAACTCATTTCATGTAGGTCATCACCTTTTAGCCACTCTGGAGTGTCAGGCAACCTAAAAGTGGCAGAGAAAGGGGGAGTGATCTTTTTCACCCACTCTCTATTACCATTACAAAACTCTAAATCATCAGCACCTCTGTCCTTGCTTTTTTTCCTTGTAAAGAGCCTAGTTTATATGAAACATAAAATTATGTGAATGTAGCCTTTTGAGTTACTATTTCAAATATAGAATTCTATCTTTCCCCTCCTATAACTTGCATTTTATTATTTATTTTTGTTCCATGGAGGGACAGTTATTCCAAAGATGAAACTCTGTATGTTAGGCTTTAGCCTAGAGCAGATTTTTATGACAGAATAAAATAATCCCCTAGAAACAGTTTCTAGCTCACAGACTCTTAAACGGTTGTAACAGTAATGTCAGTAACAAGTGAGCTTGTAATACAGACAATGATCTAATATGGGTGACTTGTTTTTAAAAGGAAAAGGAAGAAAGTTAAATTCTTCTTTTTGTTTTCAAACCACAGATCTGTAAAACATGTTTTACTCCCATAAATAACTCAAGCAGTTTTTCAGGTGCTTCCTCACATACAGCAACCAACACTTCTGAGCCTCTGTAAAGCAGAAAATATTATTGTAGAGTAACCCTCTTGGTGAAGCTGCTGCTGATGGTTGAAATTAAAGCACTAACACTATGACCAAAACTTGCAAATATAGTTGCCTATGAATATACTTAGCCACCTAAATAAAAGTGGTTTGATATGTTTGTTTCCTGAGATGCTATACACCTACGGTTCCCATTGTGACTTCAGGGAATTGTCTGCATAGGGGGGAAAGGATGCAAGGGAAATGAAGCCCTGGTTCTTTAGTTAGCCTTGTAACTAGGTACATGATGGTAAGTTAAAATTCTTGGTGGCCAGCGTGAGGGTGGGAAAACAATAAAAGTGAGAACAGCTTTGTTGCAGGAGTAACTATCTGTGTGGAAGTAGCTGTGAGGAATCCGTTTGTTCTTCCATACCAGCACATAACTTCCCTCAGTATTATATTGAGGGAAGTTCTGGGTGTGTAGGGAGAAGAATAGTTCAGTCTGATGCAAATAATTGTATAGGCAAGATATTTCTGAAAATGCATAGGACCAGGTTCTGCTGCTCCTCTCACTGAATAGCTCTTCACAGGGGCTAGGATTTCACCCAGTGTCTCGACTCACAGTAAAGTCAATGGGAGTTTTCCCATTAACTTCAGTGGGGCCAGAATTTTACCTCGATCTCAGTGGGGCTACATATACTACTCACCATGAGTAAGGATGGTAGTTATGGTTCAGTTCTGGATAGAAGGGTGATTTTTTTTGTTTTTTTGTTTCTGATGCTTTTGTTTGTGTGTGCTGCTGGGTATTTAAATTTAAAGTGGTTGAGATTTGCCCCTACTCTTTTTCAAAGAGTTATGTGAATCACATAGCTCAAACCATGTGTAAGTCTTTAGCTTACTGGCCTAACAAATAAACTACAGCATCAAGATATTTTTAATTAATCCATGTTTACTAAAGGAACAGCCATTTTAAAACACCAGTGGCTTCAGAGATCACATATGCTCAATTACATGCTTTAGTGAATCTGGACTGAAATCTCTTAATGCATTTAGAATATAAAGTTAGAAAATATTCCCTGTTGATTTAAGTTTTTCTTATTGACTTCTTTGCTTATGACAAGATGAGCTCTATCTTATTCATTCCTCCTTGCATATGTTTGGAGGGCAACAAAAATCATATTGTTGTACTGTGTAACACCTTGCCTCGTATTTAAAGAACTATTTCACAAAACCATCCTCAGCCAAATTTTGGGATGTTGGGATAGATAGGGAGCTGGAGACAGGATAGGGAACGAGCCTGAATGTGTTGTGTGTGGGTGCATATAGACTTATTTTTTGGGCTAGAAGGGGAGGTTTTGGCACTATTTAGTCGTGGAAAATTCAATACTTGGAGAGTGTTATTTGTATAACTATTGTAACTGAAAGGTATGGGGAGAATTTTTTGTATAGAACTGAATTTTAAATCACAAAAACAAGATGTGCAAAAATCCTGTGCTTCTCTGCTGCTTTATCACATACAAGGGCTTGAGTCTTTCTAATTTTGTCTTTATTTTCACTAAGGTCACTTTGTTACATTAGAAGTATGTCTATTGAGAGAAGAATATTAGGTCTTCACTTTCTCACTCTCGCAGAAGAACCCTCTATGATGGACTAAAGAAATAAAGGGATTATGATACTGCAAGAAACTGAAATCTGAGCAATTGAAAGAGAGTCTGCTTAAAACTCTTGCTTGTTTATCTGTTGAAGTAAAATTTTTGACACATGTGAGAACAAGAGATAAAATCAGAGATTTTTTTTCTGTTAGAGGAATAACACCCCCATCTCTTCAGTTGGGGGCTGAAAAAAGCTCCCATTCCATTTCAGGAGTCTCCGGCCAAAAAAAAAGAACCCTAGGAAAATAGGTTAAAAAATAAATATCCAAGACTTAATTGGGTGTGTGTATAGAAGCAGAAAAGTCACATACATAGTACTTTTTTTACAGGATACCTCATATAACAAATTCGTGCTACTGCCAGGTGTTGGATTGACAGTGCAGGGTTCTCCAGTCTTCCATCTGAGCACAGAACTGGTAATCATAGCCAACAGCAGTGAAAGCCTTCACCACCCTGAGACACCACTGTGCTTTGCCCATCTCCTGCAGCAACCCACCTCTAGGCTTGAGGAAGTAATGCAGTCTGCATGCTTGCTTAACTAATGCAGAGAGGCCAAGAGGTATCTACAAATAATGATTTTTAGGTAACTACCAACATAGCTAGTTATGAACAAATGATGTAGAGCAGAAAGGTTTTCTATTAATTACCAAACCCTGTACCATACAATCCTTCTAATTTCTTGGTTTCAAAATAAGTGACAGTTGTATGCAAATTGATAGTGTTGCCTCTCACAGCAACTGTAACTCTTCCAGATCTATACAGTATTATAGAAAAATGCTGTAATTCGGCTGCAACTAGATGGACACTTACTAAATATGCCCTGATTGAAAAAATAAACTGGTGTGTATTTACATGCGTGCACACATGCATGCACAAAAGGGGAAAAGCTTTTTAAAACGTTCTGTGTAGCATCCCTTCCTCGTTGTACTACCCTTGTCCCTTTTCCACATTTTGTTAATGTAAGTTGCAAGCTTTTTTTGGCCATTCTTCTTACATGTCTGTAAAGCACCTAGCATTTTGGACATTAAATATATTAAGTTAATTTTTTATAAGTATACTATTTCATTTTAAAATTGTGTTTAAACTTTTAAGTGATGCTTTCTTCTGTGTGACAACTAATAGAATATAGTGTCCTTTTATAAATTATTAACACTAATGCCATAGGGCCAGACTGTGGCCTAACTTGCATGGTGGTAAACGTATAGAAAGGACAGCAGCCTCTATTGGGAGGTAGTTATTTCCACCCCTTGTGGGAGAGGGCAGGACAGGGTAGAATGGGAGTGGAGCTGCCATCACCCAACTGAAAAGCTCTGGTTAGTGTAGCAACATTGATGTGCTGGGAGAAGTAAACTGTACCATGTATAGGATTGGCACAGGGTACCCCGACACCCCCAAACATGGGGAAACCAGGAGACAGACTTAGTGGACATTTAAATCACTACAGTGGCACAGCTGCAGCACTGCAGGTATGCCGCTCTAGCACTTCAGTGTAGACACTACAGCACAGGGAAGGGTCTTCATATCACTGTAGTTAATCCATCTCCCCAAGAGGCGGTAGCTAGGTCGATGGAAGAATTCTTCCATCAACCTAATGCTGGCTACACTGAGGGTTAGGTTAGCTACATCTCTCGGGTGTGGATTTGCCACATCCTTGAGAGACACAACTATGCCGATGTAATTTTTCAGTGTAGACCAGGCTTAAGTCTTCAGCCTTCTGGTTTGATTTAGGGGCAGGGCAATAACCTACTGCCCAAAGCTTTTAGGTGCAGGGCAAAGCCCTGTGTACCACTATAGAATAATAGTAAATGTGTGGTGTGACTGAGCTGGAGTTGGTATGGAAGCTCTAACTTTAACTTCCTGATTCTTGTGTGTGTAATCTCAAATTTACCATTCACATAGTATTTTTTTCCATTTAAAAAGTTTGTGTCAGGCTTCTGACCCATAGCAGATTATGAATCATATGGTTCTTATTGACTTTGCAACTAAATTTGTTCAGTACTCACAAGGTGACTGATACAGTATTTGACCTTGTTGCATACATTACAAAAGGAAACACAGCTGGGGGAGCATATGTTTTTTGGATACTATAAATTGATTAAAATAATCAGACTGGCATAATCCTCGCTTGGGTGAAAAGAAAAAACGAGACTGTCAATCCTTGACATCTCACAAGCATTACTGAATTTTTCCCATAAGGAGAAGTTCTCCTACCTCAGTCACTTACTGTTGATTTTGAAGCAATACAGCCATCAGTACATATTGCACGTACTTGAAGGTCAATTTTAGCTTGTTTAATTTTTCTGTCCTGAGAGGTCAAGTCTGTCAGATATTTTTATTATATTCCATGTGTGCTCGGAGTAAGCTTTTTTGCTAAGTGTTATTAAAATGAGATGAATCAGGACTATATTTGCCACGTGACTTCAGTCCTGGCAAGTGTAAAGTTACAAAAATTGATTCTTGGGAGATGGAAAACTTCTGATGTCTTTTAGTTGTTGACTGCTTCTTATGAAACAACTTTGACCATCTTATAAATAAGGTCAATGATATAATTGGAGATGTCCATGTGATATAGGCAGAATTGCTCTTAGCTAAGGGGAACACAAATATGTATGTGAGAGGTACTTGAGATCACTGATGTTTGGAAGTCTAAGCCGGTACAAAAAACAGTTTACTTGTCCCCATCTTATCTATAGTTTTGTACAACTGTATTTAAACTTAGACTTAGAGAAAAGCCAAGCTTTTCTGTGACAAATTATTTACATACTGTTCTTAGTGTGGTTCTGCTCTGAAAAGTCTGTGTAAAAATGACCTCTGTATGTAACAGATGTTTTTCTTGTGTGAATTCAAAGTCTTATCTGTTCACATTAGTGGCAAAAGTGTACCTCTGCTGCTTTTTATTCCTGCTATTTCTTAACGGTGTTTGGTCTGTGGTATTGTGGTAGTGATCTGAGAATTCTATTCCATCATGTGCATCACAAACATAAATTCCAGTGCATTTGTGCAATCTCATTCACAAAAGGCATAATTTCATAGGTGTAAATGAGGTCCTAATTTGACCTACATAACTCCTTATTAGTGGTGGTGATGCCTGAAAGAAGAGACAATCCTGTGTGACTTTTCAGCCCTTCATGCTTAGCCTTGCCCCTCAAGTCAGAAAAAAGCATCTGTTACTTGTAAACTGAGCCCTTTGGGTTTGGAAATTGTTGAGGTGATATACATGGAGCCACAATATCGTCTGTAAATAGTAAGGGGACCAATGAGAGCAGTCGGTCATCTGGAATTTTGGCCAAATGGTTGCTAATTTTATGGATTGAGCAAATGTAAATAGACTAACCTAAACAGAAAAATTCTGCAGGGCAGCTTGTCCTAGTACAGTAGCATTAAAGGAAGAGGAAGGTAGACAGTGCCTATCCTGGGTCCTCGCAGTCCTCCCACCACTGCCAAAGGCTCAAATCCAGAGCCTCTCTAAGATATAACTGTCCCACTTAAACCAAAGGCCTTGAGAGCCCAATTTATTCCAGGGCCTTTATTTGCTCAAAAAAACTAGTTACGCTACTACTCGGAGAACACCACCAAGTCTCATAAGTGCCTGGGAATCTCTGCAGATCAGCCCTGTTGGCCTTTGATGAGGGAGAGCTGATTCTAATTCATAGGCTAGTGCTGAGCATTGCCCTTGGGCCCTACCCTAAGCATCACATAACTAGGCTTGGCAAAACTGAATTTTGATTTATTTGTAATTTTGATGGATATCATTGTCTATTTTTACACCTTTTTTCACTTTAAAAAAATATTCCAGTTTCAGGAAATTGAGGTGGTCAGATGTTAATTATTCAGTGATTGTAGATGACAAGATTCAAAAAATGAAAGCTTTATAACCCTTAAAACACCAATTGTCAACATCACATGTCAAAATATATAAAGTAAATATCTTTAAATCTAACTCTGTTCTTAAGTATAACTTTTTAGCCTAGCTGTAAATTTTGATTATTGATGAAAATATATTTTTGTGAGTTTGTGCGTGTACGGTGACATGGAGTTTACTGACATTTCATAATAAAAATAGGTAATCCTTCCACACCCTAAAGAAGAGGTGGGATGGGGGGGAGGGGAGTCTGTCCCAGCTGCCAAGACTTACTGCCCAAAGTTGTGATCCTTTGAAAAACCACCATGGCCTGCTCCTGAATACTTATAGGGAGATGTAAAGTCAGCCTGTCTTCATGTAGCTCTGTTTGCAACATTTCAGACCAGCAAAGCCAAGTGAGATTGAGCAGAACCATATGGTTCACTGTCCAAAAAAAAAAAAAAAAAAAAGATCCCACAGCAAGGCAAAACAAGATTTCGGAGTCCTGATGAGCTAAGAGTGTCGTGTACTGGTATCGGTAAAGCAAACCTACGAAGTCACCACCACAACAGAACAGGAAGTAGAATGGGATTTGGGGGCATTCTGGAACAAAGCTGGAAAGGGGCCAGTTTCTGTCCTGCAAACTCTTTTTGTATGTGCAGCCCGCTGGGGGCATCAGGCCTTAACTTACAAAAGTGCCTGGCTGTGAGGGCCAGTGCATCTTTACAAAGTCACACTAGAGAAGATAAAATCATCTTGGTAGCTGCAATTATTCTATTACTGACACTTCTGCAGACTGTCAAAACTTATGCTATACTTTTTATGGTGGCCCAGAATGAGTCCAGGTCAGAAACTAGACTCAAGTGACGTTAACAGTCATTGTTACATATTTGAGTTGACAGTCTTAAGAGGTGTGTGTGTGATATGGTGGCCCCTTCCTGGGTTGCTGTGCTGCAGCAGGCCATGGCATTACCAGTGCACATGCCTCAGTGTCCCCTTTTGTTCTGGAGTCCCTAATAACTCCACACTAGCTTTCCAAGTATAAATAGTCCTTTTCAGGGTTAATTTGTTACAAAAGTCCCCCAACCATAATCTAGAATTCTGTAGCACAGACCAAACAGTACATTCAGTCATTCAAATTCTGACAGTCCAGTACAGCTTGGACGTCTCTCACCATAGTCCGGCACTCCAGTACAACTCCAGCATCTCTGGTCCCAGACCCTTTAGCTGGCATGCTTTTCTGCCCCATTTTCTTCCCAGATATGGTTCCAGCTCCTGCCCGGAAGCATCCGTGGGCTCACCCCTCCATTGTTCCTCAGCTTCTGCTCTCCAGCTCAAAGAGGCAGTAGACATCTGCCTCTGCTGCTCTCAGCCTTTGGCTCTCTGGCCTAGAGAGGTCTGTAGGTGACCCCAGCCATTCCTCCGGGACTGCCTACTGCTTACCAGGGAACTCTTTCTGCCCCCTCCATCAGGGGCATCACTTCCTTGAAGCTCTGCTCTTCTGAACTCTGTCATTCTCACTCCGGACTCTGTGTTCCGATCTCTCCTTGCCTTTGGGCGGTCTCTCCTGTGTAACTCCCAGAGGCAGCCCCACCCTCCACATTACACCAAACTAGGGTGAAGCTGGACTGGAACAGGAGAGCTGGGCCCAATTCCATTTAAGTTACCAGGGATATTTAGAAATATTATCTTTCCTCAGTCACAGACCTTAAACGTACAGGTCTACTGCATTGGCCCACTGATTTAGAGATTGTGCCATCCCTTACTTTGGCTGTTATGAAGTCTAGGCAACTGTTGCCTTATGTCATGGTCACTTATAGCGTGCAGGTATAACTGTTTTGTATACTAAATTATAAAAGTACTAAATACTAATGGTAAATTAAAGCTATTAATAGATGTGCAGAAAGTCCTAGATTTTTGGGAATTAATAAAGTTATATTCAGTGTAGTGGTGTTTTTAAATGCAGTTCACTTTCAAGTCTTATTTAACTTTTCAGCAATAATAATTGCCTAAATGTAAATCCTTAGCTATAATAAAATTAATATTTCAAACTATCCTGCTGGTTACACTGGGACATAGCTTTCTTTTATTTAAAGCTTCTAGTATACTGAATTAAGAAATAATTAAAAAGGTTGTGAGTAGTAAGGTACCCCCCAAAAAATAATTCTCCCCATGTCTCCTCCCTCCCTCCCCCGTTGTGTGTGGTGGTAGTGTGTGGTTTTTGTTTTGTTTTTTTGTTGGTCCCTCAGTGCTAGTATAACTATATTATTCTGTCACTTCGAGTTCTTCCTATTCCTCAACCCCAGTTTCTTCAAGAAATGCATGGTATCTACCAGCCTATTCTAGCTGAGGAAAGGAGGAAATCTGAATTCTGTCAGACATGTTGTGACCTTGAGTGATTGTTTAACCTCTGTGCCTTAGTTTCACCACCTTAAAAACAGAAATGATGCCTACCTACCTCACAGCAGTGTTGAGCTTGTCAGTCATCTTTGACATATGTGTGAGATGCTTTGAAATCCTTCAGGGGAATGCTCTAGTGTAAATTCACTATTTAACTAAATTTTGTGGGTATGTAAATTTCTCCAAATATCACAGTTTAAGAGGAGACTTACACAAGTCTACTGGATTACTTTATATTTTCTTGTATCTATCTATTTAATCAAGTATTCAGGTCTAGGGAATAGTAGGAAAATATTTTGAATCTGATACAAATAATGCAAACCAGCACCCTCACCTCCCCCTATCCAAATAAATAAACCTGATTTTGGGGGTGGGGGACACTTCAGGAATCATTCTGTATTTTCAGTAGACTGCTCCTAAGTGATGTCTTAAATTATTAGATTTCATCTTCATCTGTAGTTGGATATTCCACTTATTCATATTCTTATTTCCAGTTGAACAAGTTAAGTATTTCCACACACTGTTACCCAACCAGTGCCAGTAAAATGTTTAAATATTTGTGAAAGATGCGTGCAGTGGCATTTTATATACTGCTGATTTATCTTAGGGAAAACCCTTCTTAAAGCAGATGAAAGGGAAAATATAGTATGTATGTACATGAGTACACTTTGCAGTTTCTACTTAATCTGCTTGGGCTCAAGATCTAGAAGTGACTGAAATTGACAATTTTAAATCTCGAACACTAATTTCACTGGCCCCATGCTGTGTTTAGAATGGCAAATCTTGGACTTGCATCAGTGCCCTGTCTACACACTTTAATTTTTAACTGAGTTTGAACCAGTTACTAAAATGCTTAGCTCTAAGTATGGCTTGGGTCCCTATTCCACATGGTTAATATTCAACTAGTAACTGTGACAGCTAATCACGTCACCCTTGCCAGTGGCCTAGGCTGCAATAAGGCTATCTTCCTGTAACTTGGTCGTAACACTGTTGTTTTGTAATATTGACACATTCTTCTTCTCCCCCCCCTCCCCCCCGATCAGGTCTTTGTGCACTATGACATCTCAGTGTTCATTGTTCCGTCTGCTGCCGGTGTTGCTTTGTGTGCATGTCCACTAGGCACTGTCTCCCCATTGAGGCATTATAGGATAGCTGCATCTATGCAGCTAGGCAATGTGGTTGGTGCAGTTTTCAGAACATGGCTGATGTGTGGTGGTGATGTTTTAAAAAAAACCAAAGTAGAAACTACTGTTGTGCCGACAGAACTCAGTAACCGTGTCAGATGAGCGTCATCGTCTGGCTACAGAAACATAGTTGTAATTATAACATAGCTGGGCTATGTGTCATAAATCTGGTGCTCAGAAATAAGGTCTCACATTGTTTTTATGTACTTACATGTTGTGGGCCTTTTTAAAGATTCTGTTTTATTTGGGCTGTTTCCCATCACTCTCCATGTGCAAAGCTGTGCTAAAGTCTCAGATGGCATAGAGCCAGTATAACGATTTGACTCCACTCCATTGCCAGCCTCAAGCATAAGTGGCAGAGCTGGAGGAAACAGTATGATCAAACTTTCTTACAACCAGCTGATCTTTGGCTGATGGACCATTGGCAGCTGGCATAAATTTAGATTCGCTCTCAGGTTCTTCTAACTCAGTGGTCTCCAACCTTTTTATGCACAAGATCACTTTTTTTGAATTTCATGTAACCCAGGATCTACCCTGCCCCTTCCCCGAGGTCCTGCCCCACTCACTCCATCCTCTCTCCGTCGCTCGCTCCCCCCCCCCCCCCCCCCCCCCCCCCCCCCCCCCCCCCCNTCACTCACTTTCACCAGGCTGGGGCAGGGGGAGGGGGTGTGGGCTCTGGGCTGGGGCCAAGGGGTTCAGAGTGTGGAAGCGGCTCTGGGCTGAGCCTGCGGCAGAGGGTTGAGGTGCAGGAGGGGGTATGGGGTGCTGGCTCTGGGAGGGGGCTGGGGGTTGGGGTGTGGGCTCCAGCTGGGCGGCACTTAACCCCACTGCACCGCTGCCCGAGGTAAGGCAGGCTCCCTGCCTGTCCCGGCCCCATGCCGCTCCCGGAAGCGGACAGCACGCCCCTGCGGCCCCTGCGGGAGTAGCGGCATGTGGGTCCGTGCGCTGCCCCTACCTGCAGGCAATGCCACCTCAGTTTCCTGTTCCCGGCCAATGGGAGCTGCAGGGGTGGTGCTTGCAGGCAGGAGCAGTGCATAGAGACCCTTGCCCTCCCCCCAGGGCTCGCAGGGGCATGCTGGCCGCTTCCAGAAGCGGCACGGGGCCAGGGCAGGCAGGGAGCCTGCCTTAGACCTGCTGCACCACTGGACTTTTAGCAGCCGGGGATCGCGATAGACTGTCAGAGGCTTCAGGATTGACCAGTCAATTGCGATCTGCCAGTTGGTGACTACTGTTCTAACTTCTGCTGGGGATCAGTGCAGTGCGTGGACATCCTCAATCTTGGCAGAGAACAAAGGTGGCTTTAAGTCACCTTTTTGCACTCCCTATTGTGATTTTTTTGCCAAGTGCTTCTCTGCCACAGGTCAGGATCTGATCCAAGATTTCTTAGTGCATTGCAGACTGTGCAGAGCGGTCATGCTTGCTTGAAGTCTGAACTGGAGATTCCTCTGTTCACACTCCCTTTAATACTCTTAAAGGCTGAAAACTATTTCCCTGTTGGCTTCTTTGATGCTTTTATTTTTTTTAATTTTGTAAAACTCCTATTTCCTTAAGCAGTTTTAAATCCTTCCTTCCTTGTTCAAAAAGCACTATTATCAACTGTGTCAGCGTAGTTTTAACTGTGGTATTCTAACTGCTGCTGCAGAGTGCAATTTGTGCAATTGTTACAAAAATATAATTTAAAACTTTTTCTTGGTCCATGCAAAATAATATGCTGTATGACAAGGTAAGTCTGTGATTCAGAATTTAAAACCTTCCTGACCCACAAGATAATCTGTGCTTCAGGTGTGTCTGGAACTATATTGATACACCCTGTCCATTTTAGTAACGAGTGAATAATGGGATTAGCTGGAGAGCAGTAAATTCAGAATAGAGCTTGATGCCTTCTTAACAGTTGCACCTTGTGTAGGAGATGTCAGACTTAATGCTAGACTAAATCTGTATTCTGTGGGCCATATTCTGATCCCCTTTGCCATCAGTGGTGGAACTCCTGTTGACTGTAGCTGAACCAGTATTTGGCCACATAATTATGGGGTGACTTTCTCCCAACTTTATAAGCAGAGAACCAGACTGAATTCTGCAATTCTCTTTTCGGCTCATATATGCTTTTAAACAAGTCAGACTAGTTTTAAAGATGTAACTGAATGGAGAGTAGCTTTAATCAGCCAGTAGCTTTGTGCTGCAAGACTCTCTCCACAGCATCCCTAGCCTAGTAACTGAAATCTAGCTGCTAAAATTGTATTAGCTCTTAATGCAGCACTCACGTCTGGGGGTGGAAAGGGTGAGGCTTGGGTAATTTTTTGCATGTGATCTGTCAGTTGCTAGGAAAAATACATTCTGTAATCCATACAAGTTTGTCCTGTTTCCTGTCATCACTAAACAGCACCTTGCCCCCTGAGCTCATAGTAGTGACTTTCATTATAAAAAGTGTGTACATTTTTCAAGCTTGTCTTGTTTTTAAAATTGACTGACTTGGGATGCTGCCAAGATAGTAGGCCTAAAATTAGATGTACCTGTTCTTTGTGTTTTTTCCTGCATACGTACTTGGGGGTTCCATGCTTTTCCATGCCCACCCTGCTCTCCTATCCTGTTGCTGGATTGGCAGCTCTGGGTACTGAAGTGTCTTTATTACGTAAGCTTTATGAAAAGAACAGTAGTAGTAAAATCTTTCCCAGACTGCTTACCAAAGTGCTGTAATCCTGTTCTGGAGTCTTTATGTCCATTCAGTCCTTGGCTTTTTTTCTCTGTTTTTCTCTGTTTTTCTCTATTTTTTTAAATGAAGTCTTCACACTGCATTAGCACCTTTCTGCTTTACTGTGTCAAAACACGGTTCTTGGGAGAAAGGTGTTTGTTTATTGAAAGGCAAGTGTGGAGTGGGCATGTTTAGGCCTAACAGAGTATTGTTTGTGGCTGTTACTTTTGTGATGTCAATATCTGCCCTCTCGAAACTAGACTGAAATTAAACTTGCTTCCCAAAGGCTTCTACCAGGTGGTCATAAAAGATTTTGATCACTTTAGATATCAGACTAAATGATCACAATGGTACCTTCTGGCTGTATTTATGAAAATTGGACTGAACACTACAAGAAGGACTTCTAACCTATACCAATCTCTTGACTCATCCAGGGTTCATGTGTATTGTAACTTACAAAAATCCTGCTAGCTAAGGATAAAGCTGGAACAAATTTACCTCTCTGACTTAATGTAACACTATTGACCAGTTGCCTGGTAGGGTTTTTAAACATCCCCCTGAATTGTACAGTAGTTTCAGAACTGCAATAATGGACTAGATGGATTTTTTTTTTTTTTTAGATTTGTGTGGTCTTGTACTTTTTATATTCCTAATTGTGAGCAACAAACCATTTTGACGCTAAGTGGGGGGTGTCTGGTTCCCCATCTTAGAAGCTGGAATTTTTACATACAGCCCTTGTTTTATAGGGACTACGTTTTCCCTACCCCGCCCCCATCATGTTCTCTATCCCCCTTCCAGTCACCAAAATATTCAGGCGGGAGCTTTAAAACAACAGTACAACATATATCTTTGAGAGTCATGCCTGTGGCATTTGGAACTAAATATAGTGAAAGTGCAGACTTCGTTCAGAGTAACTTACATATGATGGCCTCTGCTTAAACCTTCATTCGCTTTTAATCTTCGATTGCAGTTAGAAAATTCATCCTCCAGATGGCAGTAAGGTAATCCAAACTGGTAAAACTTCAAACATCTGTCAAATAGATGTAGGTATAGTAGAGTGCTTAAAAGCTTATATGTCCAAAATACATGCAGAAGTGTTTCACTCTGGAGATGAATTATCAGTAAATGTACGAGCACCTTGATTCTTATGTCCAAGATACCTTTCTATAGGTAGAATATCAGAAATAGTTGTTTGCTTTGAGAGTTTAGTACCCAGTAAAACCTAATAAATAGTCTATAACAGCCAATCAACCAACATCTTGATTAATTTCACAGGGTCATTTGCATGAGTTACCAATTTAAATTATATTTTACCTTTAAAGTAATTACTTAATACATTAGGTATATTAGACCCCCCAAAATAGACATCAGAAATAACTATTGTGGTTAACTACCAATAAAGAAGATTTCTAGTACAGTATATTTCAGCTTAGTAGTTCATTATTCAACACTTGGGTTAACGTTCATTTTCAATAAACCTTGTCTGTATGTCTTAGGACACCATGTTCTCAAGGGGATATTTAATGTGACTTGGGCCCCAGAAGCTCGCGCGCTCTCACTCACTCACTCACTCACTCACTCAAACTTGCCAGCCGGTGGCATTTGTTCACAAATTGTGCTGTTGGTTCAGGATTTTTTTCTTAGAACTTTCTCTGCATCTGTTCTGTTTAACTTGATTGAATTTTAAAACCATTAAGTTTTTTTTTTTTAATATCCGTAGTTTAAACTACACAAAAACTCCAGTATATAAATTCACTTTCCAACTTCCCGAAAGCTTATTTGTGTGTTATGCAAGTTTTTGTATTTTAAAAAAAAACCAAACAAAACCTTTGCACAAATCAGTTTTTTCCAAAATATTTAAGTACTTTCTATATTATGAGGGTAGAAAGAGAAAATTATCAGTCACTTTAACAATACTGAATATTGGAATGTATATATTTAAAACTAAACCTATAAATGCAACATAATGATTCACTAACTGAGGACTCTTAAAAATATCTTTAAAAATCACTCAACTGCTAATGTTGTTTTTTAAAATGTTTCAGTAAGGGATTCTCACTCTTTTTATTTTATGTGATTGGATAAACACCTTGCTATAATATTTAGTTTATATAATAAATGTCTTGTAGACTTTGAATGTATAATGCCATGAATCTTTATTTTTCCTGTTCTTAATCACTAATAAAAGAAACAATAAAAGGAGGCATCTTTCTCAAACTCACTTTATCTAAATGTTCCATTTTTTCTTTAGTTCCTCAAAACACACTAAATTACATATCATGAAATCATCAAATCCAGAGCTCTTCCTACATCATATTTTCTGCTGCCTAGATGGCTGCACTAGACTGCACGGGGATAAATGTGTTTTGGGGAGACAAGTAACTGTTGACTGAGGGTATGCAAATATAGATTCTCCCCATTAAATACTCTCCCTGTCTTGGCCTTCTAAAAATGTGCCACTGTGGAATCAGACTAGTGATCACATCGCGAATAATAACATTGTAAATTAAAGATCTGATTTAATTCTCTTCTCTTCCCTCCCCACCCCCTGACACATTAACTTTAAAGGAAAGCTCAGGTGCATCTTCATTCTGCTAATTCAGAGCTGAGATACATTTTATGTAACAAGCTTAAAACTTGGAATGGGGCTTTGTTACTCATTGTATCCCATAAGAAAATGAATTTTTAAAGCATTTGGACCAAATGTATAAATCAAACTTCAAATGTAACCCTCAATATTCCTTTTGTATCAGTACTACTTTAAGCTTAGGCATGTTTTGTGAGCTGTTGTCACTAACATACTAGTTATGAATATTTATACACCTGTCAATATTATGTCAGTCTTTCAGATGTTTGTCTGATATAGCACACACACAGGATGAATAAACCAGTACACAGTTTTTATTGCTTCTTGAAATAATTGTAGATAAATTTGAGTTAAGGAGTCTGACTTAAACTAACTTCATCCTTACATCACCACTTTTTGCCTAGATATTTCAGCATGTTGTGTTCCTTTTCAATATAACCTAGGATTTAATTTAGGCTTATTGAAAATCACATTTTGCTTGGCCGATCACAGTTGTACATACACTTTTTTGTCAACAAGTGTATGTTTTAGAGTTGTCAAGCAAAAATGCATAAAACTAAAGGGGGAAATGTGTCTAACTGGGTCATTAAAATCTCTCTTCCTCTTCACGAACAGCTGCAGAAATACAAAGAATACTGCATCAACTTGGAACAGCACAAGACACGCCTGAATTGAGGCAACAGCTGTAAGTACTTTACATGAAGATCTCTCATTTCACATATTGTAAATACTGCCTCAGTAGGTGACAGTGATTTTAGCAAAGTGCTCAGCTTTGTTGGGGATGGGATAGTGGAAGTAGAACAGCAGTATTAAAGCTTAAACATGAAAAAATGAATCATCTGAGGTATTTTTGTAACCTACAGGATCTTGCCATGCTAACCTATCTGACTGGCAGTTCTCAGTACTTCTGCTGAACATGTGCTATGTTAAATGTAAACACAGACAAACTAACAGCACTGGAAGGTACTAATTTGGCTCTAGGGATTCAAAAACCTCCAGAACATTATTTTTGTAGAGCACTCAACATGGTATGGTCTGAAGAGGGGGGTGCTTTTGTGGGGTACTGCAAGAAGGCAAAGTGAGACTGTTAAACAATGCTAACCACAGTATCAAGTGAAATTACAAGGTGAACATATGCCAAAAATACTAGAGAAAGCAGAAGTGAAATAAGGCCAGTTGTCAGAAGTTACACTGCAGTTCAGCCCTCTGAATGTGGGCTTTCGTTCGTGTCCCATTGAAGGAGACTACTAGCCGCTCTGTTTCCCAATACAGAGGCTCATTCGACTTAGACCACACTCTTCTTCTACTTTTATTCTTTAATCCTAACACAAATATGCACAAGCTGCATGTGCTGCAAGAACTCATTGAGTGAGAAAGTTGGCAGACTTTTCCCTGTGGCTGTTAATATAGCACAGTAGCCATTGAATGGCAGGAGGGAAATGTATATTAGACCAGGCTTGTCACATTCATTCTGGGCAGGATGACAAATTACTCTAATTACTCTGAACTAGGACTACAAAATTGGTGACATACTACCCTGGATCCACAATGGATTTCCTACTGATGACAGTTATTGAAAGTAAACTCTAGCACTTATACAGTAACTAAACTTTGAGTTTAGTTAAGTTTCTCTTGCACTTGGCATCATTCAGCATGGAGTGGGGAGTGAGGGGGGGATGCTGCTAGGCATTCTAGTCCTGCTGCCTGTTTTTTAGCCATTTGCACATAGGATTGCAGTGATTATATATTGAAAATTAGGCACATAATTGCATACCTACATTAGTTGAAAATCTGATCCTGGCTAGTATGGTTTGATCAGATTTTGCCAGTGGTCCCCAAACTCTCTACCTCGTGCCCTCCCCTTATCCCTATCTGTGCCCCGCGAGCCAGGGCCAGGAGCGGAGATGCAGCTCTGGGAGGGAAGGGAAGTGGACCGGGGTTAGGTGGCCGAGGCTGGGGCCCTGGCTGGGGGCAGGGCTGTGAGGGCTGTCCCGGGCCCCAGCTATTGCCCCCTCCCCCCGAACATTCCTCCACACCCTTATGTACGGTGTCCCACACTTTGGGGACCTCTACTTATGCAATGTTTTGTTTGTCTACAACTACATCTACAAAACCAACGTTAATCTGGTGCGGTATGGGGGGGCAGGAATTTGCATGTACCTCGGAGGAGTGATGCTCTGCTCCCTGAAACTGGGGAAGCCATGTGCCTTTTGTTGTACAGATTTGCAATCTGGGAATACATTTAGGTCTCTGGTGGCTTCTAAATGTCCAGGAAAATGATATTGTGGCAGATGTTTAAAATATCTGCTCTTTGGGATGGGTCTGACATCTTCATGTTTTCCTGTTGTTTGAGATTCATTCTGCAGAATCTAAGCTTTCGTGTTTTTTAAAAAACAATTGTGACTGTGAAGATCACTTTCCAGTCATGTTTGAATCGTTGACTTAAGCAGTGCTGTTTTCCTCAGTCTCCAGATAGACTGAAATTGTGACAGAGGCCTTGTCTACACTGCCACTTTCCAGCGCTGCAACTTTCTCGCTCAGGGGTGTGAAAAAACTCCCCCCGAGCGCTGCGAGTTTCAGCGCTGTAAAGCGCCAGTGTAGACAGTACACCAGGGCTGGTAGCTACTCCCCTCATGTGGGTGGTGCCGGGAGAGCTCTCTCCCAGGGCTGGTGCCACGACTACACAGCCACGTTAAAGCGCTGCCACGGCAGCCCTTTGACATTGCTGGTGAAGACCTACCCTGAGAGGTGGGAACTCCTGGCCTCTATTATCTCACTGGAATGTTTGCTTCTAACGCTTAATGAGGACATTTCTTTAAAAAAAACAACCAAAAAAACCCAATAAACCACCAATGTTAACCCTTTGATTGCTGATCATTTTGCAGATGAAATGGGAGAGGGGATTGAAGTTAAACCCATGGGAGGTGAGGAAGGGAAGGAAATGGAAAAGAAAAGTAAGGAGAGTCACATGGAAAAGTAAGGAGAGGCATGGAAAAGGCAACGAAGGAAAGGAGGATGAGGAAGGCAGAGTAACAAAGGGCATAAATAGCTATGCTAACAATGAGTATGTTTCTCCACTAAAAGATACTGAACAAATAATACAAGTTTAGTTACCACATAAGACACATCCTCCCCTTATATTGGTACAAATCTCCCATTGATATCAGGAAGAATTTTGCTATAGATTGGCTCAGGTGTAAATTTAGGACCATGCCCACCCACTCAAAGACCACAATTTAAAAAATGAAAGTTTGACTCCTTGATTTATCAAAAAAGGAAACTAAGTTTTTTCTTATCTTCTCCTTTTAGAGGTTGTCTGAAGGCTGCTATATGTATACTTTATTGTTCAGGGGCCACCGCAAAAGCATCTTGAGTCATTTCATTGACGAGGCTGCAACTTATTTTTTATTTTTCTACAAATATTTTTGCCTATAGATATTTCCAAAAATGGCTCTGGTATTTAACTTTTTCTGTACAATAGCCAGTGGCCCTCTTGTGGCCGATTCCACTGCTATATCACTAATTTAACATTATTTCTTTCAGGGTCTGTGTCTCATCCAACACCCTTCTGAGTGATCAGTTCACAGATATTATAGTGATGAATAGAAATGCCTATAAATAAATATTTAGTAAGATACTTGGTAACTTTCTTCTAAAAATACTGCTCCTGAGCATCAATGAAATTGTTCAGCAAAATAATCCAGTGGCTATAATACAGACTTTGTGTTTGGTTTAGGCAGCAGAAGCAGCAGCATACAAACCAGCTTGCCAAAGAAACTGACAAGAACATTAAAGAGTTTGGGTCTCTGCCTGCAACAAGTGAACAGGTATAAAAATGAAGAACATGGATCATTTGAACATAATGTTGGCTGATGTAAAGTATCTGAATGGCTTCAGTTATGTATTCATATTATTGCTCTCATTAGTAGATGTTGACAACATCCAAGTGAGGTCTGTGTTTAAAATGAATGTTCAGTGCTATGTAGAAGTCACTTAATAGGCCTCAACTGCAGTAAAATGCACAATAGTTTTCTGTAAGCAATTGCTCCTACAGTGTATCAGAACTAAAGCACTCTGACAAGAATTGCTACCACACATGGTAATTACTATTGCTGCTGATGGTGTTATTTGTGACTTGTAGGATTAAGAGATTTAAAATGAGTATGGTCAACAGATTATAATAACTATTTAATCACTTCTATCTCATTCATGTTTGCTGCTTAAACTTTGCACTTGGTACATAAATACCTCTAGACCCCTCAAAAAATAAATAAAAAAATAATAAAAATTGAAGTGCCTCTTTTGCTTGGCCCGGGAGTCTGAAAGTTTGTGGTAAGAAACTCAACCATGTTGTTTGACCAGACTATTCCCTCCCACCCTTCTTCCTGACTCCAAGATGGAAAAGTGGAGGTGATTGACTAAGGGCAAGTTGTAGCTCTTTGACACTCCCTTTGAATTTGCAATGTGATCTGTGTGGATGTGGAAATCTAGAGGAAAGTCTCTCATGCCCTCAGTGTCCATTCTCAATAGGAGTAAAAATTGGAAGTTGATGTTTTTGTAAAAACATGATTATAAGGTCATTTCTCCTCTCAGGTACAGTTCAGGGCACACATTCAGCGCTTCGGTCTTATAATTAAATCAGTGAATTTCCCCTTCTCCCCTGATGCTCTGGGCTGTTTTTACATTTTTGTAAAATGTTACATTTATACATTTTACAATATCAAAATATTCAGCAATTGTACAGTGAACGTACTTATAGTTAATAAATAAGACAGAAGGTCTCACTAGTGGCTTACTGAAAGCTGTCTGGATGTGTGATGCTGGATCCTCCTTAATTCCAGCTGTTAAGACAGTTGAAAATACATTGCATTCCTAATACTACTTTTCCACAATTGCTGTAATAGTGATAGGGTTGTTATGTGAACCCGAATGGGAGGTAGTCCATACAATCTCAAATGAGAGGGAACGTACCATGAGACACTCTATTTAAAAAACACCCTTGAAATAACTTATTTGTAAAGCCTTGAACAAGAGCAAGCTTGGTGGTGGTTGTTGTAAAAATCAGTCTTGCTTTCCTCCAATAGCGTCAAAGAAAAATACAGAAAGATCGTCTTGTGACAGAGTTCAGTACTGCACTGACCAACTTCCAGAGGATCCAAAGGCAAGCTGCTGAGAGAGAAAAAGATCTTGTAGCCAGAGTAAGAGCCAGCTCTAGGGTATCTGTAAGTATCCAGAAATATATTATTCAACTCAAACATTATTTACATAAAACCTGCCTCTTTATTAGCTTGAGAGCAGCATTCTTACTGGATTGTCACCATTGCAGGAGATGTAGAATGCGTGCACAATGCCAACGTAGTTGTGTGTGTTTTTTTAATTAATTTTTTTAACTTTGCTTGCCTTTGAACACAAGGTATTAAATTTACAACTTTCATTTCAGTTGAATGGTTTGATTAAGGAAAAAATAACTTCATAGTAATTCCTGATTAAAAGACTTATACTCTGTTCTTGTGCCTATGTATGGTTTTACAAAGGTGTTCATAGGTACTCCGCATAGTGCATATGCCCTGATCTTGCTGTGGGAATCCATATAGGTAGATCTTTGTATGTGTATAGTGTCCCCTAAATCAACAGGGATTCTTTTTGGATATAAGGTTCTATCTGCTAGACCCCTTTGCAGGATTAAGGCTATCATGGGCTATGAAGCAGGAAACATTGAGTAAAGTAGTAGCCTTCATTTAGAGTGTCTTTACTTATGCCAGTCTTAAATTGGACTTGGGTTAATTTTAGAGAACTAAAATTTTAACATAGTTTGGGAATGCAAAATTATGCTCTGATTTTGTAATATAGGCTCAATCCTGACCTTTGACTCCATGAATACAGCAATGTGTATTGGCATAAAATATATTGCAGGCTTCTACCAAGCTCAGTTTATTTATATATTTTTATATATATATACATACTCCACACACACCAGCCCCACACCAAGAACGTAACTGACATTTTGTTTTAGAGCTACCGAAGTTAAAACCCCCTTAGTCTTGATTCATAATGGGAATGTCAACAAACATTTTACTATGTACCCATCACTCAAATAAAATGGTAATTTTTGCTTTTCCTACAGGCTGGTACTTCAGAAGACGGTTACAAAGAAGGAACACTTGTCTCTTGGGACAGGTAGGATGTCTTGTAAATTGATTGGTTGACTCCAATAATGGGGACTTATTTGAGATACACTCTGTGCTGTAGTCCGCGGTTTTAACAGAACTTGTGTGGTGAAACAACATTAAGATCACTTATACAGTGCATTTTAAAATATCTATTTGTTAAAGCATGCTGTGTGTTCATGGTGGTTTTTTGGTAACCCTCTAAAAGCTAATGATCACAAGCTGCTAGTGTTCTACAGAAGTTAAGATTAGAACTGAAAATATCAATTTCAAGAACATTTTCTTGGAAAATATTCTTATTTCTATTTAATTTTTTTTTAAAAGTTACTGCTTTAACACTATCAAACTAAGTTTCTGGGTCTCCTGGCCTTTAATGTGATCTGTTTAACTGCAACAGTGGAAGTTGATCCTTTTTTTTTAAATTTCCATGTGTAATGTACTCAGAGCTAAGGGTTTTACGTGTTTGAGTCAGGTTAGATTTAGCTAACCCCAACCAGTGTTCCCCTCCTGATTATTTTCAGAGACTAAACCACCAACTGCAAGATAAGGGGGAGGAACAGGCTAGTAAATGGACGTATGCATGTTTAACAACCTTAAGAAAAAATGTACACCCATAAGACGAATTAAAAAAAAGGCTTTTAAAAATTCTTATGAATTAACAAACATTAAAATGGAATGTGCTTCCTCTAGTTTGTTAGGATCTTCTGAAGGAAAGAGATGTGGTAAGAAGCTTTCATCCAACTATGCCTGTAGAGGACAACATAAAAGCAATGCAGCCTTTTGTCTTTTATCCTTCCAGATTTGGACAGCTGGGTCTCTAAAACTTGGATCAAGATATTTAACTATTAATCCATAAGACTGAATAACTGCATTTTTCTCGAAGTGGCTTCTAATTCAGACTCCACTAACGAGGAAAGCCAAAATGGATTCCAGACTCCAAATGACACTTAGTTCAGAATCCAAATAGAAAGATGCGTTTGATATCTGCATGCTTAGTTAGAAAATGCTGAGCCAAAACACTAGGTTTTAAGGAGTTTCATATGTCAAAGCTGTTTAATAACATGCTTGTATAACTTTCTTTATTGAGGGCCTGAGGATTCAGGCCTTTCACATCAGCTGTACATAGATATTTGCAAAGGTAAAAATATCATGTCTGGTTAATAGCAAGTTTAATGTGTATTCTCTGTACTTTAGTCTTTTTAACATGAAGTGTATTTCAACCTTATGTATAAGAGCAGTTCAGCTGGTCTGAGTAGTCTTGGTTTTTTTACAGTCAACCTCAAGCACAAGTGCAAGATGAAGACATTACAGAAGATGATCTCCGTCTTATTGAGGAGAGAGAGTCCTCCATCAGGCAGCTTGAGGTAAGCAGTGCTGCTATGTGCAGCGTTAGAACAAACTTGAGAATCTTTTTCTGATTGATACTTCCTAAAGCAGCAGGCATTAGCATTAGTGGGAGGAATCCATCATCAAAGGTTAAAAAATATTTTTTTTAATGCAGAAATTGTTTTTATGCAGTAGGTAAAGAACTGCACGTGGAATTCCCTACACCAAAACCACTTTTCACTGTTCTATTGCGCAGTGTCATGGTCTACTAAGCTCTCCTGACTTCACTTGAGGAATAAATAGCCACCCATGTGACTACCAAGTAAGATAAAACTTGGGTTTTCATGCAAATATCCCTAGAACTGTTCCTCCCCCCCCACCCCGCCAAAGACTTCTCCTCATCCCAAAGCATCTTTACAGACCATGCAGTGTAGCACAGTATTGCCATTCATTCTTGTCCATGGCTTGTTCCCCCATTAAGTCCATCCTGGTCATGTCCCATGCACGTTTTCAAAGGCAAATTTTAAATAAAATGCAAAATATCCCCTCTACAGAATTTTCCAGGTGGGGTATTTTTCAGTTCTTCCTGGTGTCACCTGCCTTTAATATCATTGTCTGGAAATGCAGGATAAACCTATTAAATGTAATAAAAATGGGTAACTCCTATTTGTACTATATATGCATATAAAGTACCAATAGTTGGGCATATGAAATATTGACTCCAGTAATGACTAAATTTTTCTGGAATTGAACAGAAATGCTTGAGGACAATTCGTCTGTCCGTGCATTCATCGACCAATAGCAAAACAAAAAACTTGGATGGGAGAGGCAGGGGAAATTCCAATATTTTAAAACAAAATAAGTACTAATGAACATATTAAATGACTCCGAAATGTAGGTTATGGATTAATGGCATTGTGGCTGTTGTGGGTTTTGAAAAAGTAATTGACTTTTAAAACACCAGTGGAAATGAATGATGGATTCCAGACTGACTGAAATTATATATTTTGAGCTCCAACAAACTTCACCAGCAATTAAGAGTCTGGAACTGGACCTTTAACAGGCAATTTTGCCGACGCATGAGACAAATACAATCCAGTCCTCTCTTTTCTCTATAGGCTCTGCAGTACTGATTGTATAAGAACTTACTTTTGTGGGTAAACTAAACAGAGGTGGATAAATAGGAATTGTAAGCAAAACAAGAAGGTGACATGTCACTTTATCATAACCACGTTGTAATAGTTAATATTGTGTATGTGCCACTGCCCTCTACTGGATGAAACTGTTTTTTGGTAACTAAGGGCTGGTCAATAAGAGTCTCACAAGTTTAACTTAAACAGACATGGGTAAACTGCTGCAAAACCTTATGGGAAGATATTTATTTCCGTTTGGTTTAAGTCACTAAAGAAATTATTTAAGTCTTTTTGACATAAGCTACTCTTAAACTGACAGCAGTGTGTTTACATGGAATTTTGCACTAGTTTAACTAAGGCCATGTTTATATGGAGAGTGAGCACGCAGCAGACTATAGCACTCTAGATTTCCACCCCAACTTGCTGTGCATTAACTCTCTGTATAGACAAGCCCTAAACTAGTTTAAGAACACCTTTGCCATTGCAAGTTTGTGTGTAGACAAGACCTTAGAAATTGTCCTCTTACACTAGTAGGATGTGCAGTGCAACTGATTTTGGATATTTAGATGAATATGATTTTAATTCAAATTAAAACTTGAGCTTGCAAAAGAATTTATATTAGCTTCTTGGTGCAGGAAACCATAGCTATCTAGTCTGAAATAATGCACAATGCTTAGCTAACTATAGGAGTTTCCCATGGTATTTGCTAATTGTTTTTTAAATTATTTTCTCTTGCAGGCAGATATTATGGACATCAATGAAATATTTAAAGATTTAGGAATGATGATTCATGAACAAGGTGATGTGATAGGTAAGCACAGATTATAAAATATTTTAGAAAATTTACATGAAATTTAGGAGGGGGGGGGGAAGAGAGAATATCCCCCCACTGGTTTATGTAGATTATTCATCATGCTGTATAATGCTTGGATCTTAATTTTAAACCACAAAATCATGATTCTCCAGAAACTAGCCAGATAAGATTTGTTTTTGATGGAGCTTTTTTGAGCACCTTCTCTGCTGACTGTCTGTATTTAAGTTGATTGAGGTTCTAACCTGTTGTGTTCTATATCAGCAGAGATTGTTGGGCGATCTGTTAAAGCAATCAGGAAATCCAGTACACTTGGGGAAAATGGCTTTAAATGTAGTTTCAGGTTCTACTCCTTCATTTTGAGTTTTGCTTCCTATTTTTGTGAGGTTTTTAATTGCACTTTTCTTATTTTTGTAAAATGTCTTTCGCTCCCCATTTCTGAGTGAATGACCAACCTAAAATGGGAAAAAATGCAAAGTATAAAGAAACTGGGGGGGAAACAATAGGAAAGTTATTACCTTGGTTCTTTATGTTGGGCAAAGCAAATTAAGGGCTTGTCTCCACTTTACCGGGTGTGGCGATCGATCCACCGGGGGTCGATTTAGCGGGTCTAGTGAAGACCTGCCAAATTGACTGCCGATCACTCTCCTGTCGACTCTGGCACTCCACCAGAATGAGAAGCAGAAGGTAAGTCGATGGGAGGAACTCTCCTGTCGACCCAGCGCAGTGTAGACACTGTAAAAGGTCAACCTAAGCTACGTCGACTCCGGCTACATTATTCACATAGCTGGAGTTGCGTAACTTAGGTCAACTGAGCCCCATAGTGTAGACCTGCCCTAAGCTAAACCAAAAAACACACACTGTTATTGCAAAAAAGATCATCCACACAGGGAGTTACACTGTTGTCATTATGTTGGTTTGATAATGCCAGTAAATTACCTTGAGTAAGCCCTTAGTTACTTCAATAAATGCAAATTTAAGCACGCACCATTTTCTCAGAATACAACAAAACCTTCTCTCTTAATAATTACTGATCCACCAAACCTTTCAAACAATATTTCCATCAATTGAATTTCATACCAAGTGGTATTCTTAAAAAGTTCTGGGTTACTCATTTCATCTATCTGTCACCACTTTTCTCTCATGCCTTTCTCTGAGCAGTAGGTGCTCTTTGTCTCTCTCTCTCATTGATTCTCAAACACCAGCTTCCTGAAAAACTATCCTTATTGGTCCATGTCCATAGCCAACCCTCCACTTCTAAAATACCTGAACTTGGAAATTGTTATGATATCTGAAGTCAACCTTGGAATACTCTTGAGTGCTTCAGAAGTTAGCCTGGTCACTGTTACAGTACATATAGGGAAAATGACAAAGGAGGAAACTTCCATAATGCAGTAGGATAAAGTGTGTGTGTTTAGTGAAGGTAAATGCAAGTCAAAAGTGATTGTTCTTGCACTTTGCTCTATGTGTATTTGAGTGTTTTATCTACTGTGTTTATCAAAGTTAGTTTGAATGCTTTTTAGGGGATACAGATTTATTAACTTTTTTTATTCAGGAAAGTAAGATGAAAATAAATATCATGAGGTAATGGTAAACTATTACCTATAGGTCTGTTTATACCATGTTATTGATTTTTAGCCATTAATCATTAGGAGGGTGGTGTTTTTGTCTTGCAGTAGATACTTTATCTGATCCAATTGTACATAAAAATTCTAGGGGTAGGCTTGTTGGGATTTAATGTTATGAGAGTAAATGTCTGCTCTGGGAATATGGAAGATCAGAACTGCAGCAGCTGTAATTTAATTAGTAACAGTGGCAAACACATGAGGCTTTTACTACATCAGGCTTTAATTGAGAAAATGACTTTTTTTCTTTCTTTTAAAAAGACAGCATAGAAGCCAATGTAGAAAATGCTGACGTACATGTCCAGCAAGGAAACCAGCAGCTATCAAGAGCAGTAGACTACCAGGTAATATCAGTGCAAACTGCCAGTCATCTATCAATAATTGTCCCTTTCAGTTGTTTGTCTTAATTTTTATTATGGTAGTTTAATTCTTCCTTATAATTGTTTTAATGGTTTGGAGACTTACTCAAAGACCCAATACTGGCATAGGATAGCATCTCTGGGTCACTATTCCAAATTCAGCCCAGGTTGGTAGTAACAAAAAGTCAATGCCCTCTGAAAGTTTTTAGCAGCCTTATGTGAAATTAGCTGGCTGGTGTCCCATACTATGAAAAACCATCATAACTGACCTTCTCATTGCCAGTGCGGTAAGGGAAGGATTGAATGTGCATGGAGAATGAACCTATCCTTTGCTTCGTAATTTCCCCTAAGTCAGGATTGGGGTTCGTTGGTAGGGCAGTATAGGGAAGTTTTTGTGCTGCTGCTCAGGCTGCATAAATCTCTTCTGTGCATAGAAGACTTTGCTTTCCAGTTCTGCCATGTTCACTGATTTAAAAAATAAAATGAAAAAGCAAAGTTTTAGAAACCTGTGAAAGACTTTTTTTTTTTTTTTTTTTTTTTTTTAATTTTCCAGTCTATTTAGAGTCTTAAATTTTGGCCTTTATTAGTAATACATCCTCTTCCTTGAACACTTCTCTGCTGAAGTTGGCCTTCTCGTTTTAAAGTCTTATACGTATTGCAGTTATAGCCAGGCAAACGAATCAATGGGGAAAGTTTATTAAACCTAGATTTGTCTGCTGGCTTGTAAGGGACAAAATAAGGTGGCCAACTTTTTTCTAAAATATAGGCAGGGCTGGTAGCACCACTTATTAAGATTGCCCAACAGTTCCCATTATAAGACCCAGTTTTCAGTTGCTTATAAGTCCGTCCGTGTCCCGTCTCCTCTCCTCCTCCCCCCCGCCCCCAAATTTTAACCATTTGAGATAAAATTTTCCATTCCAGTCTCTGCCTGGCTGAAATTTTTTGGAAAACTTCAGCCAAAATGATTGATCTGTTTCAAAGAATGAGGCAATACAGAGGAAAATACATGCAAATTTGGCCAAGTTATAAGCCTTTGAAAAAATCAGTTTCTACATACTCAGTAGAGGCTTGTTTGATTTTTTTTTTTTTTTTTTTTTTTTTTTTTTTTTTTTTTTTTTNCATCCTCACTGAGCATGCTCAAGCCTCTCACAGCTCCCTAGTGCTGAGCATATTGCACATGTGCCATCCCCACAGAGCAACTGAGTATGCTCCCTCCAGTTCAGAGTTGTGAGTGTAAAGCCAGACATTCCCTGTAATGGCTGATCCCAGCTATTCTGGGAGCCAGGCCCTGGAATGGAGAGCCTGTCTCCTGCATTCACAATTACTTCCCTGCTGGCATCCAGGCAGCATGGAGGAGGAAGCTATCCGATTCATCTGTGGGGTGGGTGACGGGGGAGCCAGATTGCCATGTGGGAAAGAGTAGATTGGGACAAGGAGTCCGACAACACTGGGATTGGAAGGGTGCAGTGGGAGAAACTCGGACTGGCTCAGTAAGTAGACTGGAAGCTGGGGATGGGACAAGATGGTGGAAATGGTTGGACAAGGAGACTGGGAGTTAGCTTGGGAGACTGAGTGAAAGTGTGTTGCGGGCAGTGGGGGGCTGGGAGCCAGCTGGGTGTCAGGGGAGAACCCTGAGATTCTACTGAGGGGAGGAGTGGAAGACTAGAACTGATGCCTACCTTCTGGTTCTTCATCCCAGTTATCCCCTCCAGGCTTCCTTGTCCAAGTTCCAGTCCCAGTCTGTCTTCCTCCCTGGGCTCCTCATCCTACTTCCCCACCTCCCAAAACACACCTTGGCTCCTTGTCCCAGGCTTCTGCACCCCCAACCAGCTCACAGCCCCGATCTCCACCCATACTCTCTGCCTCTGTCCCAGTCTACTCTCTCCACTGTCCCCACCCTCCCCTTACAGACAAAAAATCTATATACTCATTATATTTCCTGTGAGATGCCAGGGAGAATGTATTTTTCCAATGTGAATTCCAAATACCCTTGAAATCTAAGGAGTGAAGTTAGAACTTTTGTTTATTTCCTGAACGACTTTTGCCTGTTAACCATTTACTGTCTTAATTGTCTTTTTTTTAAGTACACAGCTCATTTAGATTGTGTAAATAACAGAATCACAGAAGCAGTTGCTAAGTAGTTCTGAATACTGCACAACAATCAAATTTTTGTATTAACAGCGCAAGTCCCGAAAGAAAATGTGCATCATCATTCTTGTACTTGTCATTGGAGCAGTGGTTCTTGGACTCATCATATGGGCATCTTTGAGATAAGACTGTTGAAAGAGCATTATTTAAATTATGCAAGAAAACTCCTACAATCATTTTTGTCTGCTTCTGAAGCTGTTCAGTAAATGATGGTTCTATACTTTATCACTGTTGCTTTTTTTAAAACCTGAGAAATGACTGTTGGTACCACTAGTTGGTATAACTTCCTTCCATTCTTGGATTTGAGATTGGCTGTACTGGCAAGACAACAATCAGTCAGCTTTATAAACTTACTTTTCATTGGTAAACTTGCTAAATAAACACCTCTAAATATTTCGGGCTAATCATAATTTTTGATAAAGTGGGGCATAATCTGCTTTGATATTTCTAAGTGTTGCTAAATCAAAACAGACTTTTCTGAACTCCTTATTCTAATTGGGACAACACACTTATTGTCACAAATAATTTTTAAACTGGTGAATAGGTCTTCCCACTTGCTGTCTCCTATGGATTATTGAAGATTATAACATAAAACCACGTTGACGTCAGAAAACTATCCTTCACTATTGAAGCCTTTGGATTAGGTGTTCAGTTTCTGATTGACTAGGAAATCTTTCATAGATTTCATTTGTCTATATCTGGCAGTAGGTATCAGTGTGCCAGGCAAAGCCTATTTTATAGGTAAAATGGATGGCAATAATTTATTAATATAGGCTTTTTGATTAAACTCTTAAATTTAGAAATGAGACTTTGGGCCATGTTTTTAGTTAGCATTCATGCACCTAACTTATGCACACAAATCTGGTATTTTCATGCCTAAAATCAGTGTTGATAAATGATTATGCACAATTGAACATGTTTGACTGAAAATCTGGGTCTAATTTTAGTTGTGGACTCTTAAGTATGATATTGGGAATAGTGAAAATTTGTAGTTTCCTAATTGCACTTGAACTCCAGTGATCTGAACCTGCTGTTATGATACAAATACTTTGAACAGTACAGACCCCAGTTTGTAGAAAAGGTATTTGTTTCTTATGCAATCAGAGAGAGGAGGACTAACAGTTAAATTTAGTGTCCATGACTGATTAAGATCTCTACTTCCAAATGCCAATCAGTTGACCTGACTCAACTTGCTCAGAAGCTTGGCCATGCTTACAGCTTTCCAATTTTTTTTCCTTTTTGTGCCATTTTATGCTAATCCATAATTAGAAAGGTAATGTATTTGCCTTTGTAATTGATGTTATGATAGTGCACTAATCAAGAATATTGTGCAGATGAAAATGTCACTTAATCTGTATTTTATAAAGTTCTTGTACAGCAGTTTGATAGAGAATGCACTGTTTATGTTACAAGCGGAGATTTACTAATTGAGAACCATTTAACTGTAAGTATCTATGGACTTAAAATTGTAACTACGAAGCCAAAATAAAGATGTTGTTTTTAAAAGTGAGGGTTTTTCAGAATGTTTTTTTTTCTGTACCAGCACACAGCACTTACCAAGTGATTAAAACTCATTTAAAGGGGGACAAACTCAAATCGTAAGCTGCAAATATGCAATCTGGTCCACACAAGGACTTCACATCTGTGTGTGGGCCCGTTGACTTAAATGGGACTCCATGTGTATAGGAGTTCAGCCAGATGTATCAGATTGCAGGGTCAAGACCCAACCTTGGATAATGGAAATTAAGGTCAAGGTTTTCACCTCTTTCTGAAGGCTGGCTGTTCAGGAGGATATATTCATTACCAGTTCTTTGTAATTTTTAATATATAAGATAGGAGCCCAGAATTACAGGATGAGCACCTATAGATGTGTTAAATTTTGGAAGAAATAAGCTTTAATGTCAGGTTCTTAGTGCTGAAGTATTTGAGTTGCAAACACTGCAGGGTATGTTCTTTTATTTAAAACCTGTGGCTTTTTGGTTTGGTTTGGTTTTTTTGGGTGGGGCGATTGGAATCTCTTTAATTGTGGGAACGCTTCTGTTGGTCTTAGAATTTTTTTATAAAAGCTTTCCTAAAAGAATTTCGGCCAATTTCTTTGTCCATTTGCAATCTTGGTTAGAATTGAGTATGGTGACTCTGTACCAATATCACTGTGGGTTTGTTACACATTTACTTGGATACAGTAAGTAAAAACAACAAAAATACTTGTGGTTCCCTAGATGTCAGAACTGTAAATACAAATTTAGGATCTGAAAGTAGCTTTCTTCTTTCCCCTCCACCTTGTGACTCACCCCTTCACCTGCCACTCCCTGGTATTGAAAATTCTGCAGGCACATACTGGCATCAATTACACCTATGCAAACTCATTGCCTTCAAAGGGAGTTGTGTGGGTGTAACTGAGGACAGAACTTGGACTTGCAGTTGGAGTTTAGTTGATAATTATGTTGCTGCACAAGCTAAAACTAGATACAGTTTGCTCTTCTAGTTTGGATACAGTGGAGATTGGCATGGTATAAACAGCTAAATCCCACTACAGATATTTAAGCACATACTGTATATACTCATTCATAAGCCGAATATTTTTGGTAAAAAAGTGACACATCAAAGAGCGGGGATCGGCTTATAAACGGATCTACACCAAAATTTGATGATTTTAAACTCTATATGGCAGGGATCGGAAACCTTTGGCATGCGGGCTGGGCCAGTTTGTTTACCTGCCGCGTCTGCAGGTTCGGCCGATCCCGGCTCCCATTGGCCACGGTTCGCTGCTCTAGGCCAATAGGGGCTGCGGGAAGTGGCGCGGGCTGAGGGATCTGCTGGCTGCCGCTTCCCGCCGCCCCCTTTGGCCTGGAGCAGCGAACCGTGCCCAGTGGGAGCTGCGATCGGCCGAACCTGCAGACACGGCAGGTAAACAAACCGGCCCGGCCTGCCAGGGTGCTTACCCTGGCGAGCCGCGTAACAAAGGTTGCCGATCCCTGCTCTGTGGAATCATTGAATTGAATATCTAATACATTGTCATTTTGTTTACCTGGAGCGTCTGCAGGCATGGAGCCCCTCAGCTCCCTGTGACCGCGGTTGGGATTTTGTGGTTCCCAGTAATAACTAAATGAGTCAGATGCCGGGCAGAATCAAGGGTCTTCGATTCAATTCAATTCAACAAGACTTTATTCAATGTGCACAAAGGGAGAGCCCCTGGTACAAAAAATCAGCCAGAGTCCCTCCCGCAAGGAGCACCTCCTATTGCTATTTTATAGCACATGGCAGTTACATAACAAGTTAAATAACACAAACCTCTAACCAATCATATTTAACCTTTCTATATATGGATTTGTTCATCACATGCTCATACTTCTCCACTCCACATGTTGAGCTCACCCCCCCCCTCCCCTTGGCCTTTTCTAGAAATGTTCCTAGGGTGGTGAGCCACAGCATGCTTCTTTTTGCATAAGTACCTTGAAAATCACATTTTGTTTAAAATGAACACAAGAATACCCTTCACCACGGTTCGCCGTTCCCAGCCAATGGGAGCTGCGGGAAGTGGCTTCCCGCAGCTCCCATTGGCTGGGAACGGTGAACCGTGGCCACAGGGAGCTGAGGGGCTCCATGCCTGCAGACGCTCCAGGTAAACAAAACGTCCCGACCCGCCAGTGGCTTACCCTGACAGGCTGGGAGCCAAAGTTTTCCAGCCCCTGAAATATAGGGTCGGCTTATGAAAGGGTCATACAGTTTTTGCTATTTTTACTTATCCATCTTGGGGGGGTCAGCTTATAAACGAACGGGCTAATGAACGAGTATATACGGTACTTAACTTTAAGCACATGCATAGTCCTACTGAAATCTCTGGATTACTCATGCTTGGAGTTAAGCATATGTGTAAGTGTTCGAAAGCTCCGGGCTCTAGATAATTAGCTCTCAGATTCATAGAGTATATGGGCCAGAAGAGGCCATTATGGTCACCTCTCATATAGACTCATGGTCCTTTCTGATCTTAGGCTATCATGATCATCTAATCTGACCTGCACATTGCAGGCCACAGACTCTTGCCCACCCACTCCTGCAATTTGCTCGTAACCTCTTGTTGAGTTACTGAACTCCTCAAATCATTGTTTAAAGACTTCAAGTTACAGAGAATTCACCATTTACACTAGTTTAAACCTGCAAGTCATGCATGGGGGGGGGGGGGGAAATAACCCCGTTTCCCTGCCAATCTGACCCAGGGAAAATTCCTTCCCGACCCCAAATATGGCAATCAAGCCATACGACTTCCCAAAATTAATTTTGTTTCAAGTCCAATAGCGATGGCTGAACTAGAGCATATCTTTTAGGAAAACATCCAGTCATGACTGAGAAATTTCCAGTGATAGAGAATCCTCCACTATCTGTGGTATATTGTTCCGGTGACTAATTACACTTACTGCTTTAAAAAAAAAGAAAAGTGTGCCTAACTTCTGGTCTGTATATGTCTAGGTTCAACTGCCATCCGTGGGATCTTGTTTATACCTGTGGCTGCTAGGTTGAAGAGCCGCCTTCTATCACATTTCAGTTCCCTGTGTGGGTACTTTAAACCTTGTATACCATCTAACTCCTGTGTGCAGGAGTTAGCTGTAAGCAGACAGCATTCTGAATACTTGCACTGGGCAGATCTGATGAATAGCACAGTGCCATTTTTACATAGTTACTTTTCAGGGTATAACTTAAATACTAAATTTTATTTTATGCACACCATGATCATAGTATCTGCGTTACTTTCATTCTCCTGCTCCTAGGAAAGGGCTGGGGGAGGCGTTTCCTTTTCTCGCCTTAGGTACTAGGGAAGGGAGTGAGCAAAGGATCTTGTTCCCCATTGCACAAGTGGTAAAGGAGGGGGAAGCAAGCACTAGGGATTCCTCCTTTCCCTCTACCCATAGTAGTGGGGATGAGTTGTCAGAAACCATGTAGTGCAAGCCTTTGATCAGGGCACAGTCACTTTGTAGATTGAGTAGATCAGACAGGGTGAGCTGCCCACCACATTCAGCCAAACTGCACCCTCTGGAGCAACCTTCTTACAGCCCCTAAACTCAATATAAAAATCCAGCCCCACTGGTCAAGTACCTGATTGCCAATTAGCTCAGACAGGACCTTCAGCCTCACAAAACCAAGGGGGCATAGGCAGGAGGAGGAGAATGTTTTAAAGCAATTTGATGATGGAAGGCACACAATTTAGGTGTCTATCAGCAATCACTTTAAACAACAGAAATTCTAATGGAGCTACTTTTTCCTAATCTTTTTCCAAATATAGACATAGCCCTTGACTATATATAAAATGTAATCCCCAAGTACTGAAAGAAAGCTTTGATTATCTATTAACCTAACAAAACATCTGGATAGGATGTATATGAGTGTCTTCTAGAACACAGATGTTCATTGTTCTGAATTATGCATCAACATGTCAGATTAGCAAGGCAAAAAAAAAAAAGGCAATCAAAGCACATTTCAGTTTCACTGATGAGACCTTGTAAGAATAGTTCCTTTGTAGTTGTCTTAACCACGCACCAGGAGAGCTTCTTTTCTTTCCTGCTTTTTCAAAAGCGATGACAATCACAAGGCCAGAGGTTTCTGTGAAGTTTTTTTCCTTCTTGGAAATTGTTCTTAGTGTATTAAACAGTATCTGCAAACTAACTTATCCAACAGTCTTTTCTGGCAGGCCCCCTTACTTTGTGCATAAAGTCAGCAAATATATTGGAATCTCAGTGTTTCAGAAACTGAAGGGTGAGCTGCAAGTTGGCCATCAAAGGAATTGTTTAAGCATTTTTTAACTGTTTTTAGTCCGGTGGGTGGGGGGGGGGGGCAGGTTAGTAATCAACTTTATATCCCCAGCTGCTAATGGCATTGGAAATAGCAATGTTCTAGAGCTGTTCTGAAATGTGCTAGAGAACAAGTTCTGTGTTCTGGAGTCATTTTGTTTAGCTTTTTCATTAAAACACTTTTTGGGGCTTGCAAGCATTAACTATTAATGAGAGGGAGGGAAGTGTGTGTATATCCACGTGCACACACAGGGTACATGTACGCATCCAGTACCAGCCTTATTTCTGACTTGCACATTTATATTCTGATAGTATCCACAATGTGCTCAGTGCAGTGCAAACAAAGGGAGGCACAGTGCCTCCTCAGTGAGCTTGAAATTGAATCTTAATATGTCACCTAAAGTGTAACACCTTGTCTACACGGGGAAATTGACCAGTACGGCTATTACAGAATAGGTAATTACTCCAGAGTTAGTGAATTTTATTCTGGAATAGAATGCCCACACAGGGAGCTCTTCTGGAAGAGCTATTGCAGAATCACTTAATTATCAATAACTGTGCCACTCAATTTCCTTGAAAACAAGGCCCAAGACATACCACAAAAGCAAACAGTGCCCTAGAAACTACAACCATTTTCAGAGTGTAAAATGCAAATATTTGTGTTCTTCTTTACTTTTCATTGAAGATGGGCAGGTCATACAATGTTTGAATAAAGGTAAGTGTACAAAAGCTGTAACTAGAGATGTCCGTAACTCTAACACAATTCTGACTTAAAAGGTGGAGAGGAACATGTAATGTCTTCAAATAGGTCATCCTAAAAGGACCCAATTTTATCATAATTTTATTCTTTATTCCATTGGTTATAAGCTTTTCTATTAGTGAGGTGCTGGCTGCTTGTGTCCATTTCAGGGTGTATGGAGTCATGCACATGGTGCTTTCCCATCTTGCAGTAATATTTCTAACTGCTGTTAAAATAATGTAAAGGTACTGGGGTTGGAAATGCAGCAAGATGTGTTCTGATCTCCATATGCAAGGGTGCAATGTTTTGCAGAAGAGACGGTAGAGTGATTGTGAATGTTTAAATAAATAAATAAATAAATATAGATATATATGAGAATAAAACTTGCAGATGTGTAAAAATTCAGTAGAGAAAGCAATTTGTGTGGGAGAATTTGGAATCTCTGCTAATGATACTAAACATTTTTTTTTTTAAATCAGAGACTCTATCTAGCATCAAAGGCTTGTTAGTGCAAGACAGTATTACACATTAGCCTTTTTTTAATTAGCATATTGCTTTAACTCATCTTTGCGGGTGGAAAGAAACAAGGCAATTCAATTCTGAAAATTGCCTGCGGCGCTTTTTTTTTTACTCATCGTTTCTCCACTCAAACCATAGTGATTTACAGTCATGGTTTTCCCTCATTTCATCCAAGCAGTGGTGGTTGAACGGTATTTGATGAGTGTAACAAGTGTTCTATAAGTGTCTTAAGAACAATTGCATTGCTGTGATTTAGCTATTGGCTATTCTGGTGTCATTCTCTCATTTTGACCAGTATTTCCATCCTGGACTTGAGCAACCTTCCCAACAAAAATGTTGTCTACATGGATAAATTCCTGCAAAAAGTTCTGGTTTTGATAAATCAGCATTTCCAACCCAAAAAAAGAATTCCCAACCAACTCTACGTGGAAGCCCCGTCAGGACTTGTCCATGATTGAGCAGAGGAAGAGGTGGACAGCATTCCCTTCTGACTTCAAAGCCTGGTCAGTTGCTCAGTCCACAAAAGAAGATAGTTACTCCAGCCCTAAAGTCATTGTAACTCCTGCCTATTGAGTGGTCCTGAATGAGAATACTGGGAGAGACTGAATGTCTTGAGAACCTGGAGTTTGGGGTGCAGGGAAGTAAACAGCTGATTAGCTTGAGCTGCTGGGTAGCTCTATGGGTAGCAATGCCAGCAAAGTATTATTGAAATGAAGAAAATCTCAACCTCCTATGAAAGCTATCTGTTGCCTCCCAGGGCTTCTGCAGCTCCCAATGCCAAGGATATCTTGAGATGGGTTGGGCCCTTAAGAGTTTTTTCTTAATCTTTTTCCAATATTTTTCTTTTTCTTTGATGTATACATGACTGTATGACAGGAATTGCTTCCCATACAGTGTTTTAGCGTCTCTTAAAATTCCAGCTTCAGCAAAAGATGAAACTTGTTTTGACTAGCTTGGGGATTTTGTGTTATACAACTTTTGGGTTTAAAGGATTTTTTTTTTTTTTTTTTTTTAAGACTGAACTGAGATTAAAGAGACCAATTAAAGTGGAGTGTTATGTATTGGAGGGAAGAGCTATCTGGGGAATTTGTACCAATTTGGTTTATAAAACACTCTGGAGGTTCTCCCCCATCTCCAGATAAAACTCCTGAGTATTAATACTTGAATGGAAACTAGACCTCAAAACTTATTCTTCCCCTCCCCCTGCAACTTTTAAATAACTCTAGTTGATTTAAAGGAGCTTGAAAGATCCAGGCAGAACATATTTCAGAAGGAAAAAGCTAGCAGATTAATTTTGTGATTCACCCACTTACAGAGCCAGTGTTAGATAAAAATGTTTAAATAATATTTTTAAACCATATGCCTGAACCAGGAGGGCTCTGAAACCCCAGACATATTCAATAAAGACCACAAGACTAAATAAAAGAGGACAACTATTTGGGAAGGAGTTGGGGGGGGGGGGGGGGGGGGGGGGGGGGGAAGANTCTGGTAGCTTTTGTTTTTGTTTCTACTTTTCTTTAAAATAGAAAGTGTCTAGAAACTGCATGTGGCTCCAGAAGCTCCCATATAACACTATGGGATGTTGATTAGTGCACAGAACAGTGACTGAATGTTGTCCATTAGATATGAATCAAATGTTGAAAATTACCCTTTCTGAATGGTCTTGAAAGGCCACCCTTTTCTGCAGCCAGAAAATATACTTGAAGTTGTATTTTTATGGTTCAGGGAGGAAAACCACAATAGCATTTCTGCATATTGTATTTCATGTGTATCCGAAAAGGCTTTAGTTTTCTGCTGTAATCATTTCTGTTATGATCCCAGAAGAAGGCTCAGTTCCCTGAACTCTTCCTGACTTCTCTCTTGCTTATGTCCTTGCTGTATGACAGACATACCTTCTAATTGACAAGATTAAAATGTTATAAGGACTTAAATAGTACTAGAGGCATGTGGCAGCATTAAGAGGATTGGGATAATGACAGCCACTTCAACTCCAAGAAACCAATTTATTTCAGGGTCTGCTTACCCAATAAATGAACATAAGGCAAAATATATTAGTCCCAAAATCTATTTATTTAACCTAACCAAATTACATCAAATCATAAACATCATGGACCTCTTATTTATTTCTTAAGCTCTGACAGCATCATTGGTGTGTGGACCAAGACACGGAAGTATTGGTTTGTACTCAATTTTTGTTCTTCTCTTGTTTGTTAATCACCTTTTTTGTATCTGTCTTAGCCCTCCAATTCTGCCTCTGTCTCTCTTTCCACAAGCGATTTATCAGAAGGGCTTGATGAAGGAAATTGACTGAACCTGTTCCTGTCCTGTTCATATGTGCTTTCCTTGTGTTGTTGCAACAGTGTAAAAATTGTGATTACAATCCTAGTAGCATCCTGCTGTGACTGCCCAGAAGGGTAGGGTAAATCAACTTCACATGGTGCCATAGTAGTCTGCTGGCCATTGAAGGTTTACTTTAGGATACAGATGAGAGATTTTTCTTCCCGAACCAAATGTCCTAAGATTAATTCACCACTTAGTCACAAAGTGTCTAATTAGTGGAAGTAAAAGAACAGCATTATCAAACACCATTGGCTAGAAAATATTGCTTAATTCCTGACCAGGGCTCTGGAAAATAATTTGAGTCTTGCAAATTCCAAATTGAGAATGCACATTCACAGGGAAGTTTTCAACATAGCTATTTTAGGAGTTACTCTGGATAAACAGAGTTAAACTCTTCTCTGTGAATTTGTACTAGGGAATAACTTCATACTGTTCTGAACAGTACTATAAGAGCTTGCAAGTTGTTAAAGTACTAATAATACTAATTTGCTCTTAATAGATGCTAGAGTGTATGCTGTGAGCAATGGAATAAAATACGCAAACTAACTGGGTAAAGCAAAGATGTGAACCAGTCTGGGTTGGTGTGCAGGTGTCATGGCAGTAGAGTGCCAGTTGGCCAAAGCTGCAGCCCAAAAACACCACTCCTCCCAAGGTGGGGGAAAACCTTCTCTACTGAAACAAAGTACCAGTGCCCAACTTGAGCAACCAACTGGTATCTGCCCTGGAGTGGGGCGGGGGAGAAATCCATCTAGTCCTTTTTCCTCAGGGAGAGCTGGACAGTCTGGCCCACTCACCAAATGGTCAGTCTGTTGATGAACCCTTCCATTCTCCAGGAAAGCATCTTGTCCCGCTTGCTGACTAGTCCCTAGGCCTTTGAATCAAACACACTCTCTAGTGATGTGTTTTCCCCAGGATAGGGCAGCCACCTCCAAGGCTTGCCTTTCTGCCTTCCTGATTACTAACTGCAGCTGGGTGGACCTTCTTCCAGGACTGACACTTCTGGTAGGTGGTGTAGGATAAAGCAGATGTAAGTACCTCGGTGAAATCCTGGTCCCACTGAAATCAGTGGCAAAACTCCCATTTCTTTCAATGGGGCCAAGAATTTACCCTCCAGTCTCTAAGCCGTTACCTCCTCCTGCACTGACCCAGTGTAGGGTCTGTGCACGCCCTTGCAACTGGTTTCTAAATGCTGTAGCTTAGGGAAGCTGATTGACAGCATGAGATAAATGACAGATTCTACTCTGTCCACAGTGTACTGCATGAACTACTTTACTTACAGAGTCTGTTGTCTCCAAGATACTTCACAAGCTATATTATCACACATGGCCAATGAAATGCAGCCTCTCTGGACTGTAAACAGGCTTGGAAGGATTAGATTTTTATCTGTGAATGTTGATAAATGTAATTTTCACCCCCCCTACAAACAAATCAACAAAAAATATTTCCATCAATTACCTAAATTTGCAGACAGGCCAAGTTTAAAAAAAATTATTAGAGTTTGAATTAAGGATATTTACTTTGTATATTTTGACATGTGATGTTGACAATTCATGTTTTAATAGTTTAAAGCTTTAACTTTTGGAATCTCAACATCTATAGTCATTAAATTGTCTTCCCTTCCATAACAGAATATATCTCAATAAAAAATCTTTAATAATAAACATCAATATTACCTGTATGCAGTGGTGGTGTAGCTGTGGGTCCCAGGATAATAGCGAGACAAGGTGGCTGAGGTAATATCTTTTATTGGACCAACTTCTGTTGGTGAGAGAGACAAACTTTCAAGCCACACAGAGCTCTTTTATGGGACCAACTGAAGAGCTCTGTGTAAGCCTGAAAACTTCTCTCTCTCCTACAGAAGTCGGTCCAATTAAAAAATGTCTTCTCACTCACCTTGTCTCATCAATATCTGTGAACATTATCAAAAAATCAAACTCTGCCAAGCCCAGGTGTAAGCTAAAAAAGTGAAAACGCTGCGCAGGAGTGAGAGAAGCAGACAGTTTAGTCAAGGACAATGGAAAGCCCCTTTGCAGAAAATGTCATACAGTTTTTAGGGATCTTTTTTAAAGTGGATAGAGGACCACTTACACATACCCACTCTTTTTTTGCATTTTCATGCTTACAGTTGCATGCACTGTGGATATTTTGAAATTGAAATACCTGTTTGCGTATGCAGTTGGAGTAATTGTGCATGCAGCTGCACATGCATTCTTCAGAGTGCCTCCCTGAAGCTTCTGGCTGTGTAAAGGGAGCATTTCACTACTTTTTGTAGGGTGCAGATTCTTTCCACTGCAAGGAGGGCCTGCTCCGCTGGCAGGCGCACAGAGGGAAGTGGATGGGAACCATATGCCTCGTGTATCTTGCTCTCATTTTTGCGGTGCTGGGAAATGGGAGATAGCCGTTCCTGCACTGCCCTAAGCAAGGACAGTCCCCACACTCAATCCTCGTGTAAGAGAGTGGGAGTGGAGAGGCTCCTTGTTTCCTTTGTCTCAGCCTCCATTACCAACCATATAGGGACCATGCAGACTCTGACCCGAAGCCATAACTTCTTGATATGCATTTTTAAAAATAAATGTCCTCTTGGAAAATAAATGTTCAATCTTTATTTTTTATTTGTTGGCTTCTTATATAAAAAGTGCAGGCCCTGGCACTTCTAAGTCAATTCTGTTCTGGGAAGAGGTGGTTCTTTCCCCAAAACCTTGCAGGGTTTTGGCAAAATGAGATCTCTGTTAATGTTATGACTAATATATGAAGAATTTAAAGCCTTGGTTACCGCAGCAGCCAGCAAAATAGTCAATTTCCTCTTTCCTTCCCCCTGCAATTCTCTGTGGTTAGTCATCTGATGGGTTATACAATGGACATGGACCTAAATCAATTCACATCTCCACCACAAAGTATTAAATATGGGCTCAACTCAGCACTCCCTACAAAAATACGTATCCTCAGATGGATTTCAATAGGCATATGCACTGTTGTTGTAGCTGTGTCAGTCCCACGATATTGGAGACACAAGGTGGGTGAGGTAATCTCTCTTATTTTACCAACTTCTGTGGGTGAGAGAGACAAGCTTTCAAGCCACACAACAGAGCTCCATTCAGGTCAGACCTGAAGTTGGTCCAATAAAAGATCTTGCCTTACCCACCTTGTCTCTTCGATAGGTATAGTCACATAGGGAAGGATTACCTGTGTGAGGGTTGCAAGATTCTACCCAACAGTTAAACCAGAAATCTGTCACTGCTGAAAATTGAAATAGCATATATTCATGCTTTGGCCTGGTATTGTGTGCCTACAAGCAATCATTTGTTTAGTTTTTCTGGGAAGATTCTGGCTTTAGCTAAGCCCTGACTGGAAAACATTTGTGCTTGTGAACATTAAACATGTGCAACTGCCTCCTCAGTGCTCTTATTGCAACATTAGACAGCTGCTTTTCCTCTGATTTTAGAAAAATGTTGTCACAGCCCTGGTCAAGCATCCCCTGTTGGACATGCACCAGGCTGCTGTGTTTGGATTCATGCGGGGTCCATGTACTTTTGTTTTTTGTTTTGTTTTTTTTTAAAAGCTCCCCTCCACCTCAATAGGCTCCAGGTACTGTCGTTGGCTTTTCTGACACTTCTTGGGCACAGATTCTGCCCAGTGTCCCTTTTTGGAAGTTGGACGCCTCGATCCAAAGGCTAGTGCTGAGCTTCCTAAAAGCTTAAACATACCCTTTCCCAGAGCCCCACCCCTGTGGGCACTCTGGTTTATAGTTTATCCCTTCAAGGACATGTGATAATTGAAGTAAATAGACAAAGATTTTGCAACTAGATTTCTAAAACAATCACTTTTTACTTTATATGGCATGAGATGTATAGATCCATGTAAAATGAACACCTGTACCCATTTCCCTGCCTCCGTTTCTTCACCACTCTTGCACGTTCTTTGGGATTTGGTCAGAGTCCTCCAGCGAGTCCAGGATCCTTCTTCTACCCTTTCTCCTCTAGAACATGGAGTCTTCTCTCTCTCAGCCCTGCAGCCAAGTGTCCTTAAGCCCAGATAATCCAACATTCAGAAAAGTTCCTTCTCCCTCAGGAAACATGCCCCCTTTTATTCCTCCCCCAAAGGTCTCAGCCTCTGTGGGTCTAAAGGGCTGTATGAACACCGGTTCCTTTGTTCCCCTCTTGGGGATTTTCCACATTTCCTCTACAGATGAAGAGAGATCCAGTTTCAAGTAGGCTGCAGCCTTCTTATTGTTCTGTCAGAGCCCAGCCTGTTGACTTGTTGATAGTCCTTAATGATTCGTTCAAAGATAGACACTCGGGTGCCACTCCCTGGTCCTAGCACAAGCAGCCTCTGTGGAAAAGAGAGGGGTAAACTGAGTCACTCATCTTTTTCATAAAATATAGAATTTTCCCCTATTCTCCACAAATGTCTAAATTTTGTTTAGATTTTTGTTTAATTTTCCTGATAGTGTTTCAGATCATTCTCTGCACAGCATCTCCGTTAATATTCTTTCTACAGGATCTTAAAATATTATATAGATTCTTAAAACAGTGTATACACATTTGTCAGTACACTTATCAAAATTGTAGCATAAAATACTAAGAATAAAAACATATTACCAATATTTGTGTTAGGTCCTTCTGTGCCACCCTAAATGAGATTGGAGCCCTCTCTCAATCACATGGTGAGAACAGTCCCTGTGCTGAGGAGCTTACAGTCTAAACAAACAAACTAGATTAAAGGGTGGGAGGGGAGAGAGAGAAAGGGACTTGGCTATGGTCACACCGCAGATGAGGGCAGGTAGAACGCAGGTCTCCTGCCTCTTTAGTCAGTGCCCTACCCCCTATACTACAGTGCCTTCCTACTAGGAAAATGTAATCTAAAGTGAAGGGTAAATTGACAATTGCTGTATTGTTAAACTTGTTTTGTAACGATGAAGTTGATATACCAATTTGCAATCAGCTTTCAGTTAAAGATTCTGAATTAAATATTGAAGTATTCATATCATTCACAGATTTAAAGGCCAGAAGGGACTATGAGAGCCATAGACTACCGCCCATTAATTCCTGCATCTAGCCCACAACTTCTGACTGAACTAGTTTTGAACTGTATCGCTTCAGTTTCTAGCAATTGGATTTTGTGTCTTTGCTAGAGTAAAGAGCACTGTACTATCAGAAACTTTCTTCCGTTGTAGGTATTTACATCCTATGATCAACTCATCTTTTATTGGCAAAATAGATTGAGCTTCCTTAGCCTCTCATTGTAGTTTCTTTAGTCTTAGTAGAAGATTTTTACAGAACTTGAATAATTCTTGTAGCTGTTTTCTGAACTTTTTTCCAATTTTTCAACATCCTTTTTAAAGTTGGACACAGTGCTCCAGTAATGGTCTCACTCATAATGCTTTATACACATTAGTAACACCACCTCCCTGCTTCTACTTTATTTTCCTGTGTTGCTACATCCAAAGATTGTGTTGGCCCGCTTTGCGGCCACCTTACCCAGGGAGCTCATGTTTAGTTGGTTACCTGTCACAATCCCTAAGTCCCTTTGAGTCACTGCTTTCCAGGATGCAGTCCCTATCTCCCTACATTATTTTTCCTTTTAGATGTATGACCTCACGTTTAGCTATATTAAAATGCATGTTGTTCAGATGAGCCCAGTTTACCAGTCCTGAAGTTAGAGACGTCATTTATGTCAATCAGTGTCAACAGGTGGTCACTTTTTTTATTTAATTTTAGGCATTTTTAACTTGTTTGACTGCTTTCTTCTTTTGCCTTATTTTTACCATTTGAATAGTCATGCTTAGCATTTTAATCTTCCAAGTGCTAATGAAACCTCTCCGCAGTTCCAGCTCTCTGAGGCCAGTTACTAATATCATCCCCATTTTATAAATGGGGAAACTGAAGTAGGAAGGAGAAGTGAGTTCCCCAGCTTCACAGAAGGGCCAGTGTCAGATCCAGAATCTGTAATGGATGCAGATTACTAGACACCCCCAGCCATTCACTCATTTTCTTTCTCTCTTGTTATCTGTCGTTGCTCAAACACCCTATTTTCCTTCTTGCATTGGTAGGTTTGCCTGCTTTCTGCTTAGATTCTCTTGTTCTTCAGTTTCTAACTCTTTAGAACCCGATGTCACTTTTAGTGTTTCTCTTCTACTCTACCAAGACTACTTTCTCTTGCAGAGGTGGGTGAACAATTTGGCTTGAAATAGGAAACTGTCAGAACCACCTATGACCATGTGCCTCCTGAATCTTTCAAGTTACTGCAAGTACTTGGGACAGTGAAAGTTGACTTTTTAGGGATGACCACTGCATGTGGGCCTATACTACCTTTCGGATATGTTAAAATAAGCATGCCTTCAAGCCAGCAGACAAATGTCTCTTATGAACATGTATGCAGTTCCTATATTATTCTCCTTTTCACCCATATTTCCTTCCTTCCATAAATGCAATCTGTCCCCCCAATTGTCCTTTTATCAAGACGGCAAAATGTACTGTATAAATACAGTTTTGGAGGAAAAACAAGTGCTTAGTGCAACAGATACTGAAAGTTTAAAAAAAAAAAATCTTCTAGAATGTTGCCATCCTCAGAGATAAAAGGACATTCCATACTTGCTTGCACTGAAAGGTTTACTATTGATTTCATCGGTCATGATCCTGCTTCCAATGTACCTTCTTTTAAAATATTCTGGAAACTTTTATGTGACAGACTAATTACATGTTAGTCGTCTTAACTTGTCAGTAAGACACGTGCTGCCAGTGTTGTCCAAGGGATGCAATAATTTATGATTCCTCCTTTCAAACAAAAGCTCTTGTGTGATAAAGCATATAATCTTCTCTGGCTTTTCCAGAAGAGCGTATATCCCTAAATTCAACCTCCCTTACTGTTTGTTTAACCTTACTAATTCTAGTGTGTAAATAAGACATGGAAACTCAAATCCAGAGGAAATCTGTAGCTACCTGTCCATACGTTTTTTATTAGTAAACACAAGAATCACTGATTGTCCATTTTTTTAAAAAAGTAGACGTTCATAAAACCGTGTGAAGGCCACATCCTGAAAGGATGTCCTCCCACATCCCCTTAAAGTTACACACCTTCATGTTCAGTAAAGCCATTCACTAATTCACTGCAGTACAGCATCGTCAGAGAGCACTGGGGGCGACTTGTGACAACTGCTGTCTTGGGCCTTGAGCCAGCAAAATATTTAAGCATGGGTTTAAGCGCTTTTCTGGATTGAGCCCTTGGCCAGCAACCTGTAGAGTGAGCATCTGAAGAAGACAAGAAGTGTGAACGACTCTAAGGCAGTAGCTTTCTCTGTAGGCACAAGCACACAATCTTTCTGGGTTCAACAACATGCCCAAGGTGATCCTGGATTTGGTCTTTGCTCATCTAACTGTCTCTGCTGGTTCCTACCACCAGGAGAGGGGAAGAAATGGCGTCTAACAAATGGACCTTACTTCTGATCCAGCTTTCCAACTTGATCTCAGATAAACTAGAGATCCTGCCTGCCCAAGGAATAAACTACACCTCTAACATGAATCTGACTACAACCAACCTGCATTTTTAGGAAAATAAAGACAGAAGTTTTAATATTGTGTAGTTAGTAAGCAGTTAAAGCCTTAGATTATGAGCGAACCTTAAAGGACAGCACTACCTGTGAGCAGCAATAAATAACATTTAATGAATTATGACAAGTCCCCTATGGTGATTTGGCTCCCCTCTCTCCCCAGTCTCATTTTGAGGAAAACCTACCTGGCTCCCAACTCTTCTTCCTACCCTGCCTGGCTTCCTTTACTCAGAATTTTATGTTGAAAATGAATATCTCTCACTGCACAGAAGTGACAGTACGGGAATCCAATTTTATATGTAGGAATGGAACAATGACAGGGACATCTTCATAGCGTTTCACCCAGAGATTAAGCATTCTCCATGGACATTTTTATTGCTAATTAAAATTATGTGGCCTACATTTTCAAACGTGCCTAGTGATTTTGGGTACACAACTTATAGCGGTCTAAATTTTCAGAAAGCACTGTCACCCTATAAAATCAGTTGCATGCCCCAAAATTGAGGTACCCAGAATCACTAGTTACTTTTGAAAATTTAAAGCATGTAATTCTAACTTTAAAATATAGGCATGATGAGTGCGATGAAAATTTTCACTTAATTTAATATTTTAGAAATTTCCTCTAAACTGCAAACTACTTTCAGTTCCTTTTATATGAATCATAGAAATGTAGGGCTGGCAGGGACCTTGAGAGGTCATTTAATCCAGCCACCTGCGCTGAGGCAGGACCAAGTGTACCCAGACCAGCTCTGATAGGTATTTGTCTAACCTGCTCTTAAAGACCTCCAATTATGGGGATTCCACAACCCACCTTGGAAGCCTATTTCATTACTTCACTATTCTTATAATTGGAAAGGTTTTTTTCCTCATATCTAACCTAAATTTCCCTTGCTACAGATTAATCCCATTACTACTTGTCCTGTTGCCAGTGAACATGGAGAACAATTGATCCCTTTATATAACAACCCTTAACCTATTTAAGACTATAATCAGGCCCCTCCTCAGCCTTCTTTTCTCAAGACTAAACATGCCTAGTTTTTTTAACCTTTCCTCATAGGTCAGGTTTTCTAAACCTTTTATCATTTTTCCTACTCTCATCTGGACTCTCTCCAATTTGCCCATATCTTTCTCAAAAGTGTGCCACCCTGAATTGGACACAGTATTCCGGCTGAAGCCTCACCAGTGCTGAGTACAGCAGGACAGTTATCTCCTCTTACACATGACACTCCTGTTAATATGAAGTTTTCGTTAACCTTAGGTGTTACATCTACAGCTGCCAGGGCTGGATTTAGGGGCTGGTGACCCAGGCGACTGCCTGGGGTGCTAGGCTTGGGGGGGTGCTGGGCTCGGGGCGCTGTTTTTGTTAACAACAAAAGGGAAAATAGAATGTTTGAAGTAAAATGTTTCAGGTATTCCATATGTGGATTCATTTTTCACTAACCTCCTAGAATGTTTTGGACCTTTGTAGAATCTCACGGAACCTTCCAGACTTTGAGAACTAAATTTTCCTCAAACCTCCTAGAATGTTCTCAGCCATGCCCTCGCCACTCAGTCAGTGAGATATAAGAATGAACTGAAATGAAGTGAAAGCGCAGCTGCACGTTGTGAGCCTTGTTTTACTGTGTAATTGTGAAAGTATACTTGTGTTTTGAGACTTGAAGCTGAGAGAAGCTACTTTTTGAACCAAAAGACTAGGGCTAACATTCTAAGGTTGTCATCTACTGTAACACTATTTAATACTGGTCCACCCAATGTTGATGCACAGTTCAATGATGTTAGTACCTTTCAGTTATTCTTAGAATTAAAAAGTTTCTATAAGCTTAGAGGAAACAATTTTTTTTATGATTATATACAGCATGAATAAATACAGATTTACAGATCCTAGCAAATTTATCATCTTATATGAAAAGGATAAATCATGCATGCAAATTGTGCATCAAAATGGTGAAATGGGCTACAAATGCAATAAAAAAGATAAGTTTTCAAAAGTTTAACAAGTGGAGATGGGGTGCCATTTGGTCTAGGGCCGGCCCTGGCAGCTGCCATACGTAAACTAAATTTGGCAAATATTTAGTGCTGTGTGGAATACTTCCTGGAATATTTTAACTTAGTTTTAACAGTTAATATGAAAGTTTGAAAAATAAATAAAACTCTTCCAACTCTGGTGCTAGCTGTTTTGCATGCTAATGGGCACACGCTGGCTGCTCTTGTATGTTGTTACAAAAGGGAGAGAGGATGCACTGATGTCTTCCCTCCTTGCTCAGTTACAGAGAGGACAGCGAGAACTCTGGTGCTTGAGTATCCTGACTACAAGGTACAGGGGAGTCATAATGCTGTTTGGAGCAATAGTGTGCCCCAAGGAGAGGTGGCTGGATGTACTTAAGTGAGGTTATGGCAGTGACAGGGTGGTCTGCTCTTTTAAGGGTCAGGGGGCCTGTGGCCAGCCAGTCCTGTTTCAATATTAGACCCAGCTGGGAAGAGCTCAGGCGATCCCTATAACTCACTGAGACACCTCAGGGGGGAACTGCAGGTGCAAGTTTGACTCCTATAACTGGCCTTGGAGCAGACACAGAGGTGGGGGTCTGGGCAGCCAGCCTGTCTCTGTGCTCTGCAGCCTGTGTTGGTGAGGGTAATATATTTGTTTTGTGTAACTTTGAAGGTTTTTTTATTCAATTAATAAACCTTGCACTAGGGGTAGTGCCTGAAAGAGATCTGGGGGTGGTGTTTAATCCTTCCTGGGCTGGGGAAAAAGGCCCAGAGCCCTATCACCCTACTCATTTTCTGCATTCTGCACTGTCTTGGACTCTAAGATACCCTTTTAATAAATATAGCACTTGCCTATGCTTCCACAGCAACACTGGATGCATTTCATTTGCCTCTCTCCTCAGGCAGAATGCCTCCAACTGCTGCCACTGATCTGATGGCCCTCCATGCACATACCACTGCTGCACTGCAGTAGCTGGTACAGCCACAAGCTAGCTCTTAATACACATATTAGCATGAATAGTTCAAGAAAAATAAAAATAGAAGCACATTGATTTAACCAATTGCTCTAGCAGTGATGTGTCTAGATTATTAGGGTAAACTTTTTTCAAAATACTATTACACCTTTCATTACCCTTTTAACTTTATACACTTAGTCTCCCCCAACAAAATTAGCTATATCAAGACAGATTTTGATGCTTGTGCACCACTTTGGTCATGCAAAGGGGATAAAGAACCATCTTAAAAATCCCAATGGATATTTATGTTGCATAGAGGAGTCCCTAGGTGGAGTAAAGCCACCATAGCTAACTCTATAATACTTACTCCTGACCCTCACCAACATAAAGGAGCTGCCAAGGATATCATAAGAGGAGGAAGGGATGTGGGTGGACATAGCTCTACTTTCCAACAATGCTGGACCAGCAGGAAGTCTCCTCGAGGCTGTTACTACCAGCATAAATTAGAGGAGCTCTAAGACTATTTTAATTTACACCATCACCAAACTAGCTCCCAGCTGCCTTGGGAATAGGAAGTAGGAAATTTGCCAGAAAATTGTTTAAGCTATTTAATATTAAAGAAAATCTCCTGCAGTTTGGAACAACTTACCAAAAAATTCTGCCTGGCTGGAGGAATGGAAAAGGGTGTGACATTGATTTATAACAGAGCTTATTAAAACTAAACATGGAAAACTACATTGCCACATTATTATATGTTGTATGCAATCAACTTTATTTATATATATTGCATTCCCATTAGCTGCTACCTTTGTTCTGAAGAGGGAAAACAGGCACTGACTAGCTCTCTGAGAGGAGAAATATTTGGCTTCTTTGAGTTTGTGGAGAAAAGATTCCGTCTAAAAGCAGAAACAGCAATGTACTTGAGATACAGGATCCCATAAATTTAATTTGTTAATCTGTTTTGTTTTAAATTTGCTCTGCTGTTTCATCTTTTAGTCTCTGATGATGGTTTATAGTCTGTTTGTTTTTTTCCCCCCACAGGTAAATGTAAATAGGCTCCCACACCCAATCTTACATTGGAAAAGTCTTACAATTTGATTTATCCCTGTGAAGAGAAATGTTTCCACTTTCAAAATGTGAAAAGACTTCAAAGAATGGCTAATATGAAGGTTTGGGGGGGGGGGGATTTTAAATTAGTCTTATTGACTTTTTTGTCAAAAAATATTTGACACTTCTATAGGGCCTGATCCAAAGCCTATTTAAGTCAGTTGAAAGAGTCATTGGATTTTGGATCAGGCCCATAGTGCCTTCTATCCAATGATCCTGAAGTGCTTTACTAACATTAGACAAGGTGGTAGGGTAAAGTCTTTTACTGGACCAATTTCTGTTGGTCAGAGAGACAAGCTTTTGAGCTACACAGAACTCTTCTTAATGTTACCACATTAACTAATTTAGCCTCACAATACTACGGGGTAGTGGGAAAACAATGTTATACTTAATTTACAGACCCTAATTTACCTAATTATTCTATTTTGTTTGTTTGAATTAGTTTGTATCTGAGTTTAGATAGCTGTAAAATCATGACTGGTGTGGAGAAAGTAAATAAGGAAGTGTCACAGGTCTGTCGCATCTTAGGCGCATTTAACATGTGCGATTTCAGCTTTATGGGGTCGGCAAAAACAAGAAAAAAAAAGAGAGAAAAATAACAATTTAAATACTGTTTCTGTAATGCGGGCAATTCTGCCTGCCATTACACTCAATATAATTTTGACTATACACGGTTTTCGCTTTAGGTGCTGACCGCGGAACGTAACCCCAGCGTAAGATGAGACAGACCTGTATTTACTCCTCGTAACACAAGAACTAGTGGTCACCAAATGAAATGAATAGGTAGCAGGTTTAAAACAAACAAAAGGAAGTATTTCTTCACACAACCTGTGGAACTCTTTGCCAGAGGATGTTGTAAAGGCCAAGACTATGACAGGGTTCAAAAAAGAACTAGATAAATTCATGAAGGATTGGTCTATTGATGGCTATTAGCCAGGATAGTTAGGGATGGTGTCCCTTGCCTCTGTTTGCCAGAAGCTGGGAATGAGTGACAGAGAATGGATCACTTGATGATTACCTGCTCTGTTCATTCCCTCTGGGGCACCTGGCATTGGCCACTGTTGAAAGACAGGATACTGGGCTAGATGGACCTTTGGTCTGACCCAGTATGGCCGTTCTTGTTCTTAGAGTTTGGGCATTTTGTCTGAGGCTCCAGATGCTGCAGCAGTGTTGGCTGAGTGTATTGAAATGATCTGAGAGGGCCCAGTTCTTAGGTTCAATGGAGTTGTGGTGAATACTGTGACTGTTTTCATATGTTCTGGCCTGATTGGGGAGTCAAACAGAGGTGTAGATACTGATTTCATGTTTTCTACAGCCATGTGATTATACATGGAGCTTTGTATAATGAATCTAAGAGCCCAGTCCTGTTCCCATTAAAGTCAGTGTTTATACTCACACTGATTTCAAGATCTGACCCCTAAACATCTGAAAAGGGATTCCCACATTTCACTGGTTGTCTAAAAATATTTGGAAACTTTACATATACTCACTGTGTTGTGTAGGATTACCTGTACTGTCTTATGTCTCTCTATAATAATATCCTGTCCTCTGTTCTGGGTTTTTAAGAATTTCAGACATTTTCAGGTCTCAATCTTGCTTTATGGAAACAGGATTAAGATATTAAGGTCTAATATAGTTTTGCAGGTTTATTTTTTTAATTATTGCTTTGCATTCTTGTGTTCCAAACACTAATAAAATCGGACTGTGAGAACCTTTAATGTGTCTTTGGCAGCCCTTTGAGACTGCATGATAGTTATTTCTTCTACCAGTTGTATGTTTGTCATTCTTTGTGTCACTAGAGTTGATGCAGGATGTTAGTGACTCCCAGAGTGTTCACATAGCTGTAGTTTTAAGCATCTGTCAATGTTTCTTTGCTATACGTGCTTAAAGGTGGTCCAAATGATTCAGCTAGGAACAAATTACTTTGCCAAATTTGGTGGAATCTCCTCCTTCGGTCTATCCTACCCTTCCCTGCTCTCTCCCCACCCGATATCTCTTTGTCTGTTTTTAAGATCTCTTGGGCCGTGAGAGCCTAATCCTAAGAGGTTCTGAGCACCTGCAATTTCTGTTTAAGTTAATGGCTGTTGTAGGTTTTCAGCACCTATTAGAAACAGGATCTAAACATTAATCATTTCACTTTTCTCTTTACATGACTTGCTATCCAGGCACCTGATCTTGAATCATTGAAGTCAATGGGAGTTTTAGTATTGATGTCAGTGGGAGCAGGAACAGACCACAAGGGATCTCTCCTTTATTTCTGTTTTAAATTATTTTGATTTGATTGATATTTAGATAATTCACTTTCAATTATTTTTTTCACCCATTACATTTTATTTTATAATTACTGCTTTTTTAAATCTTCCTCTTTTCTAGAATTGTTCTGCTGGTTTGTATCCCACACATCAGCAATTCACAATATATGGAGTTATTCTGGAAGCTCTATGTTGATGCTACTGGAATGTTTTTGCTAAACATAAGGGCCGGTCATGGTTGGATTAATGGACAGTTCATTTGAGTCTAAAGACAAGGCGTTGCTAATCTGCTAAATGTACGTGGTTGATTGGTTTTCATAAAATTAATATACCATTTCATCTGACTGGCAGACAGTTATCTAAACTCAGATACAAACTAATTCAAACAAACACAATAGAATAATTCAATTTTTAAATTTATTTTCTATCAACAGAAAATTAAAGGCCAGATGAGACTATTTGGGTGACTAAGACCTGGTCTACACTAAAAAGCTAAGTCTACCACTTATGTCACTCAGGGGTGTGAAAAATCCACACCTCTGAGCTACATAGGTAAATTTACCTAATCCCCAGTGTAGACAGCACTACCGCCTATTAGGGAGGTGGATTACTTATGATGAGGGGAGAACCCCTTTGCCATATCTGACCTTTTGGTTTTTTTCTTTTCTGTTTAATTCTGCCTGGGTGTAACACTTCTCCAAGAGAAATGTAGACTTTGCAGTCTCTGAGATATTCCTAACCGTAGAGGGATGGAAGTTGATCTACCAGTACTGTATGAAATGTAACTCTATAACTCTATTCTGATTGCAATTTGTGGAGTAATTAAAGCATCCAGGTTCACTTGACAGGGTTGGGATTGGGATTTTTATTAGGGAGGAAGGATGGCTTTGTGGATAAGCTGGCCTGGGACTCAAAATATTGGGGTTCAGTTTCTGGCTCTGCCACAGACTTTTAGTTTTACCTTGGGCAAATCACACAATCTCTGTGCCTCATCAGTTTCCCATCAGTTACATGGGGATAATGATGCATCCAGGTGTGCTGTATGGATAAATCCAGTAATATACGTGTAAGCTTCACAGATACTAGCCAATGGAGAGTAGTGGGGGCACGAAAGTAGAATATAGTTATCTTTTCTTAAGTTTTTTTTTTTTAACTAGTGCCCATCATCCTGGTATCTGAGCTTTTAGAATCTTTAAAATCAATAGCAGTAGTGAAGTCCCTAGTGAACCTCATGGAGTCTCAGGCTCTTCTCCCTTTTTGGAGTAAAACTGGGGTAGGGATTATTTTTTATTTTTATTTTTTTTATTTTTATTGATTTTCTTTGTTATTGTCTGGTTGGTATGAGTACTCTGGTGCTTATATAACACCCATGACTTGACTATCCAGGGTATATCTTCCCAACACCTCTCAAGTGAATGGATCTGGAATGTTGCTGAGGAAAGACAGAAGAAAAGGATAAAACACTTTGGAGAATCAATAAGTATTACCTTCCTCTACTAGCATGCCAGCCCAGTTCTGATGCGATCTTTCAATTTTTCCCTCCCACTACGGCCTGAAATTACCAGTCTCCTCTTTTAAGAGGTCTTTTCACCCCGTCTCTGGGTACCTTTCTGCATAGTCATGATAATTGACTTCCAAACGAATTAACACACATGGCCAGTGAAGGATATGTAGTTTTAAAAGTCAGCGCAAGCTTGGTAGCTTGGAGGCAATGCTCTTCGCAGCCTCATGGGACTTCCCTTTGAGAATATCTGCCCTGTGTGGTGAACCTACCAGAAGCCATGAGAAAAGGGAGCCTGCACTATCGCTTTCAGATAAAGAACGCTGAAGATGAGCTGCCCTGGAAGAGGAACGTTTCCTATTTGGGGATATGTATGTGGGCAGCTTTTTTAAAACAAGAACAACTAAAAAACTTAGTGCGTTAAAGGGACACACGAAAACGTGACTTCAGGCATTCCTATTGCTCATGCCTCATTTTAGCAATATACAAGGAAGGGGCATAATAAGGTGTGGGGGGGAGGTTAGGTCCCAGGCACTTTCCCTGTAAGAGTACCCACCGATTTCTTCCCCGGTGAAAAAGAACTATTTCTCTGCTTCTGCCACTTCGTCAAGTCATGATATTATTCAACCTGCGCACCTTTCCAAGGGCATGTCACGTTGTCCTTTAGGTTTTCTTGACGAATTAGGCGTCAAATGGGTACAGAGTGGTAGGGGCATGTGTTTTCTATTCAAACACAGAAGCCTTCGCCTGCATAAGAGCCGTGTTCTCCACCTTGCAGCTTCTCTACTTTCTATGTACAAGCTTCTCATTGGAGGGGGGGGGGGGGGCACTATGGTGACATTTAGATGCAAATTTTAAGCTGGCGTTGTTGCGTGGGGACGAGCGCACCCGCTGAGCACCAGCCACGGCGTAGCTTCGCGGGGCGCCTTTAGAGTCCACCTTCCTCCCAGCTGCTCAGTCACTTTGTCACAGCACTAAGAAGTGACCAGTAAGCCCCCGATCTCTAACAAGGGAAATGCAGTGTTCCCATTTACACGAGGTGGTGCCTTACCGGAGTCCTGGCAGTGCCTGGAGGTTCACCGCGGTTGCCCTATGTGTCAGATGTGGTTACACACACGCTATTAGCAGGAGCAGGGGAAAGTGTAGGGCCGGCCCAGGGGCTGCTCTGAGTCTGGGACTGTGTAAAGCGGGAGGGTTTCAAGCTGAGAGCGTGTCTCTTGGTAAATGACAGAGCAAAGCCTCACAGCGTCACCCATCCAGCCCAGGCGAGCCTGGGCAGGCGCCAGGGCTGAGGGAGGCTGGGATCTGTCCTGTCAGGCCGGGGCTGGTGGCTAGCCGGACAAGGCGGCTCACGCAGCTGTGATGTCTGCGGGCTGCCCCGGCACTGGCAGGAGTGTCTTGGCCGCCGGGCGTCTCCCAAAGAAGGAGAAGCCGCATCCAGCCTGCCAGGGGCTCACGGGGGATGGAGCGGGGGGTTGGGGCTCCTGACACACCGAACCAAAGGGGGGGGGAACCCCACGTGGGCCCTTAGCCGCTTGTCCCCTGAACCCCTCTCGCCCCCATTCCTGTTCTCCAGGACCCTCCTTTCCCCCCGAGTGCCGCCCCCTCCCTTTCCCTGACCCCTTCCCCCCGACCTTGCCTCTTACCCCTGCGTCCCGCCCCCACCAGCCCCACCTTCCTCCCCTCAGTGACCCGCCTCCGCCCCCCGCCCCATCACCTCGCCGCCCGAGGGGGGAACAAAGCCAGCCCCCTGCTCCCAGCCGGGGCTGGCCGCACTGGTGCCGCCCGCAGCGGGGGCGGGCTGAGCAGGACACCCCCCCCCCCAGTGCAGTGCGCGGCGGCGGCTGCAGCAGCGGAGCCCAGCGCCGGCTGAGAGGTGCTGGCTGGAGCCCGGCGACGTCTCAGCACCGAGCCGCTCAGTGCCCGAGCGAGCGGCGCCCGGGAAGGATGCGCCGCTGGCCGCTGCTCCTGTGGGGGCTGCTGCTCCCCGCTGCCACCGTGGCCGCCGGGCGCTACCCGCACAGCGCCGTGCTGGACGGGGCGGCCGGATACCGGCTCCTGTGGGGCCACCAGGGCAGCAGCATCTCCTTCCGCCTGGAGGTGCGCACCCAGGGCTACGTGGGCTTCGGGCTCTCCCCCACCGGGGCCATGGCGTCCGCGGACATCGTGGTGGGAGGCGTGGCCAGGGGCAAGCCCTATCTGCAGGTAAGGACCGCGCCGCCCCCAGCACCTGACCGACGACCTCCGCTCCAGCCAGGCTACGAGCTGCGCCTTCGCAGGGCGCCCAGCACCGCCGCCCGCTGCTGCGGCGCTGGGAGCAGCCCGAGGCAGCGGGAGAGGACGGAGCGCTGGGGATCAAGTCACGCTCTAGTTCTCTCGCCTCTGCGTCTCTCCTCTTCCCTCCGCACACCCTGCTTGCTGTGCCCTGCCTGCTCTGCGAGCCTTCCCCTTCCCTTCCCTTCGCTGAGCTCTCTTCCCGCTCGGTCTTTCCCTGCCCTTTCCAGCCTTTCCTTCTCTCCGTGTCTCTCCGCATCCCCCTCTCCTCTCGCTTTAGGCTTTCCAGCCTTTCCTTTCGCTAGAACTTTTTCTTTCTTTCTTCCTTCTTTCTTTCTTTCTTTCTTTCTTTCTTTTGTATGTGACCCTTCTTCTGTCCCTCTGCCCACTTTTCCTTTATGAAAGCTGTCAGGGTCGTCGTCCCCCCGCCCCATCAAGAATAGATAACAACCCGTTTCTCTCCCCCTTCCCCGCTTTCTCCGCCTTGCGTTTCGGGGCTGAGCTCTGTGCCTGGAGAAGTGAAGTGCAAAAGCGGAGCCTCTTCCAGCGGGATGCGCCTTCCTTGGCATACTGCTGCCCATGAACAGTTAACAGAGCGACAGTTAACTACGCTTTCCGCGGGTGGCGCAGGCTTCGTGTATTATAATCTTCCTGCCCTTGGAGTTTCTCCTTTCTAGCCAATCTAGGGGACCCTACCGACATTATGATCTCCTTATAATCGGGATGTAACTTCCCCAACTTTTAGCCCCAGATCCAGCCTCATCAACTGGAGCATAAGCTGTCTCTGCCCATCTCTGTTCATGCCATTATGTGCTGGAAGCAGACAGTAATAGTTTGACCTTGTTCTCACAAGGGGGTTCAACAGCAGCAACTTTATGTTATGTGAGTACAGTATTTGTACTTGCAAAATGTACCTCCTGGTAAGACAAGCTCCCAAGATGGTTTCAGTGAATCTCTCTAGGCCACTTGTTTTAATGTAAGCCTGGCGGAAACATTTGCTAGGTAATGCTAAAAGGCCTGGCTTTGAAACAGGAGTCCAGGACCACATCCCCCTAACTTAATTGGCCTTATAGAAGTGTATAAAAATTATTAGAAATTGATCAGATGCCCGTTTTGCCATGGGAACAGCAATCCATTCACAACAGTGTAAATCTGAAGGAACTATTTTGAAGCCAATGAAGTTAGATGATGTAAAGTCAGTGTGAGAGGAGAATCAAACCTGGTATCTACAAATGATGAACCAGATTCTGCCACTCTTACTTGCCTTGAATAGTAATTTATTCTCTCAGTAACTCCATTGATTTTAAAGGGACTACTCATGGAGTAAAGTAGTAGCCAAAGCAAATAGGGGTGGAAAAATCAAGCCCTATAATAGACTCCTGAGGGCATCCTGTGCCAAAAAAATTAAAAATGCTGTGCACAACATTTTAAAATTCTGCACATTTTGTTTGTCAAATAAATGTGGAGTGGAGGCTCCAGCATGGCATTGGGGAAATACAGGCCACTGGCTGCACAGAGGTGGGAGAACACTGTGCAGTTCCCCTCCTCCCCCCGGGCACGGACTCAGCGGTGAGGCTGTACCCAACCCTGACACACTGCAAGGACTGGGCCTGTCCCAGAAACATCCAAAGGCCCTGCCCCTCTATGCCAGGTGCACCTGATGTGGGGCAGGCAGGCTCAGCAAGGCAGGATCCAAGTGTGGAAGGTCTTAGTGTGGGGGAATCCAGGTGTGGGTTGAGAGGGTTCTGTGTGGAGCAATCTGAGTGTGGACAGCTCAGTGGGGGATTTGGGTGCGGAGGAGATGTGGATGCAGAGGGGATTATTGGTTTTTTTTGGATGCAATAGTAATGGGACTCTGCAGGGGGGTCCAGGTGAAGGTGTTTGGGGCTCAGCGGGGGGGAGGGGGGAGGGTGTCTGGGTGTGGGGGGGACCAGATGCTGGGGGAGTGGGACTCAGTGGGGTGGGGATCCAGGTGCAACTGGTTGGGGCTCAGTGGGATGAGGATCCAGGTGTGGGTGGCTTGTCAGGGTGGTCCGGGTGCAGGGGGAGTGGGGCTCCTCAGGGGGGGTTCTGAGTGTGTGTGGGGGTGAGGCTCAGTGGGAGGGTCTGAGTATGAGGGAGTCTGGATGCACGGGGGTTGGGCGATGGGGGAGCAGCTCTCTGTACAGGGATCCCTCCCTCTGCAGCTGAGGAGTGACGGGTGCAGGAAGCAGTGGGGGAGAGGGAAGTTTGCAGAGCTTCCTGCAGCTGGGGGAGAAATCTGGGGATGGGTCTGATCCAGCGCTGGATATCGTGCAGGGGAAGAGGAAATCCCATCCCCCCCAGCCCAGAGTAGCAGCTGAGCCTGGCACAGGCTAGGAGCCACGAGCCAGGTCTTCCGCAGTCTTGCCTCCTGCCCCACAGTGCTTTGCCTCTCTGCCAGCTGCCCTGGGCACCCAAAACATACTGCTGGGTGGGTCACATGACCGCTCTTGTGGCTTCCCTTTACTTCCCTGTCAGAAAGTCATTTTTCTGTGGGGAAGCAAAAAATCTACGGGGGACATAAATTCTGCGCCTGTGCGGTGGTGCAGAATTCCCCCAGTAGTAATAATTGTAGCCTTTCTTTTCTCCTCCAGGATTTACTAGAAGTATTTGATCATTGAAGCGACTTCATACAAATTGGAGGTGCTTTTATTTTAAGCATATGGCATCTCTAAAACTTCAGCAGTAGAAACCAAGTTCTTTAATTTCTCTGTTGCATCAACTCAATAATCAAATAATCAATAATCAGATTTTCTAAAATAAACTAATTTTTGGAACACTAGTAACATGTTTAACATTTGGAATACTTTGTTATTTTACTGCTTAAAGTACAGGTATATATTAATTGATGATTTCAGGTAAAAAGGGATTTTCTTTGATCTTTCAAACTGAAGATAGATTTACAGAAAATCTGTCTCTGAATAAAACACAAAACCAAAAGAGACCAGTTTAGTTATCTGGAAATGTATGTCCTAGATTCATAGAGTTTAAGGCCAGAAGGGACCACTGGATCATCTAGACCAGGGGTCCCGAACGCGCCCGCCGGGGGGTCTAAGTGTGCCCGCGTAGCCCTTGGGGTTTTTTTTTTTTTTTTTTTCTCTGCCGGCAGCACTCGGGTTTTTTTTTTTTATTATTTTTGCTCCGCCGGCAGCGCTCAGGTTTTTTTGTTTTTTTTGGCCCCCGCCAGACGAAAAAGGCTGGGGACCACTGATCTAGACAGATCTGTATAACTCAGGCCATTAAATTTCATCCAGTTGCCCCTGAATTGAACTTGTGTTTGACTAAAGCATACCTTCCAGAAAGGCATCCAGTCTTGATTTCAAGACCACTTCCCTTTGTAGTCTGTTCCAATGGTTAATAATCCTCCCTGTTAAAAACGTGTGCTTTATTTTTACTTTGAATTTGTCAGGCTTCAGTTTTCAGTCAGTGGTTCTTGTTATATCTTTCTTTAGTAGATTAAAGAGCCTTTTAGTACCAGGTGTTTTCTCCCTATGAAGGTGTTTATATACTGTTATCAAGCCATTGCTCAATCTTCTTTCTGATAGGCTAACTGTAAGGCATTTTCTCCTGTTTTGAAATAATTTATGTGGCTCTTTGCTACACCCTTTCTAATTTTTCAACATCCATTTTAAAATTTTAAAATGTAGACACCAGAACTCTATGTAGTATTCCAGTAAATCTTAAAAGATTGTGTTCACTGTCATGCACAATAAATTACAACTGAGATGAAAAAGTGATGTTAGCAACTTCCTACTATTTTTCGGAACTGCACATTTTATTCATAAACCTATTCTATGCCAAGTGGAATGACTTATTCTGTTGCAGTATGAAATAGAGTCTTGCTGAAATGCCAGTATCTATTCAGCTTGCTGACAGCATCTCTTTTTCTCCATCATCCTTTCCCCAGTGCTGCATCCTAAAACCTTTCTGTAAAATGGGGCAGAGTCTTATATAAGAATGGCCATACTGGGTCAGACCAAAGGTCCATTTAGCCCAGTATCCTGTCTTCTGACAGTGGGCAATCCCAGGTGCTTTACAAGGAATGAACAGAATAGGGCAATTATTGAGTGATCCATTCCATGTTGCCCAGCACCAGGATCCAACAGTTGGAGGCTTTGGGGCACCCAGAGCATGGGACTGCATCTCTGGCTAATAGCCATTAATTTATCCTCCATGAACTTATCTAATTCTTTTTTTCAATCCACTTATGGTTTTAGCCTTCACACTAACCCCTGGCAAGGAGTTCTTCAGGTTGACTGTCTTTTGTGTGAAGAAGCACTTCCTTATGATTGTTTAAAACCTGCTGCCTATTAATTTCATTGGGTGACCCTGGTTCTTGTGTTCTGTGAAAGTGTAAATAGCACTTCCTTTTTCACTTTCTCCACACCATTCGTGATTTTATAAACCTCTATTAGATCCTCCCTGAGTCATTTCTTTTTGAAGCTGAACAGACCCAGTCTAAATCTTTCCTCATATGGAAGCTGGTCCAGCCCTCTAATCATTTTTGTTGCCCTTTTCTGTACTTTTTTCCAATTCTAATATATATTTTTTTGAGGTGAGGCAACCAGAACTGCATGTAGTATTCAAGGTGTGGGCGTAGCATAAATTGACATATTAGTATTATTATGATATTGTCTGTCTTATTATCTATACATTTCCTAACAGTCTGTAAGATTTTTTGACTGCTCAGGCACATTGAGTGGATGTTATCAAAGAACTACCCTGATGACTCCAAGATCTCTTTCTTGAGTGATAACACCTAATTTGGTTCCCATCATTTTGTATTGTGATGCGGCAAGGCCAGATGGCTATAGTAGAGTAATGGGAGACAGATATATTAGCCACAGGCTAAACAAATCTCTGTTACCAGGATAAGCAAATGGCAGCTGCTCCAGGTCAATTAAGACACCTGGGGCCAATCAAGATCTTTCCAGAAGGCAGGGAGGACAGCTAGGTTGATGGGGACACCTGAAGCCAATCAGGGGCTGTCTGAAACTAGTTAAAAACCTCTCAGTTAGTCAGGTGGGTGCGTGTGTCAGGAGCTGTAGGAGGAAGTCGTGCTGTTGGAGAGCCTGAGCAGTACAAACCATATCAGGCACAAGGAAAGAGGCCCTGAGGTAAGGGTGAAGTGGATCTTGAGGAAGTGGGGGCTGCTGTGGGGAAGTGGCCCAGGGAATTGTAAGCGTCCTATTTCGAAAAGGTCAGCTACCATAGCTGATACTATTAGGGTCCCTGGGCTGGAGTCTGGAGTAGAGGGCGGGCCCGGGCTCCCCCCTTTGCCCCTGATTAATCACTGAGACTGGGAGACAACAGAGACTGTGCAAGGGAGGGTAGCTTCTCCTCACCTCCCTTGCTGGCTTATGATAAAAATGGCTCAGTAGGCTGTGACCCTTACCTCTATAGAGAGAAGGGCTATGTGGAGGGTCACAGTGAGCCTCTGAGGCTAGTGAAATCCGCCAGGAAACACGGGACACACGGAGACAAGGACAGAGCTTTGTCACAGTATGTATAGTTAGGATTATGTTTTCCAATGTGCATTACTTAGCACGTATCAACACCAAATTTCATCTACCATTTTCTTGCCCAGTCACTCTGTTTTGTGTGATTCTTCACAGTCAGCACTGAACTTAACTACCTTGAGTAATTTTGCATCATCTTCAGACTTCGTCACTTCACTGTTTACCTCCTTTTGAGATCATTTATGAATATGTTGAACAGCACTGGTACCAGTTCAGATAATTTTGAGGTGCCTGCTATTCACCTCTCTCCACTGTGAAAACTGGACATTTTTTCCTACCCTTTGTTTCTTATCTTTTAACTAATTATTGATCCATGAGAGGACTTTCCCTCTAATCCCAGGACAGCTTACTTTGCTTAAGAGCCTTTGGTGAGGGACCTTGTCAAAGGCTGTCTGAAAGTCTGAATACACTATATCCACTGGATCATCCTTGTCCACATGCTTGTTGACTCCCTCAAAGAATTCTAATAGATTGATGAGGCATGATTTCCCTTTACAAAAGCCATGTTGACTCTTCCCCAACATATTGGGGTCATCTCTGTGTCTGATAATTCCGTTCTTTACAACAGTTTCAACCAATTTGCCTGACACTGAAGTTAGGCTTACCAGCCTGTAATTGCCAGGATCACCTCTGGAGCTTTTTAAAAAACTGACGTTTCATTAGGTGTCCTCCAGTCCTCTGGTAAAGAGGCTGATTTAAGCAATGGGTTATGTACCACAGTTAGTAGTGCTGCAATTTCATATTTGAGTTCCTTCAGAACTTTTGAGTGAATACCATCTGGTCCTGGTGATTTATTACTGGTTTATTTATCAATTTGTTCCAAAATCTCCTCCACTGACACCTCAAGCTAGGACAGTTCCTCAAATTCAAAGTGGGCACTCAGAATCACTGGTCCCTTGTGACAGTTTTGGCGCTTATCTTTTTTTCCCCTTACCCCTCTTTGCCCTCCCTTCTATTTTTAAAGAAAGTGTTACAGGAAGAGAGAGGTCATTGCTTGAGAACAGACATTATAAGCATAGCAAAACTACTTCAGTCAATAATTGTAAAACCAGGTTCTATTTATTACCCTGTGAAAGATCAGTTCATTGGGGTGGAAGAAGACTGCAGAGGGTTTCCAGAGAGCAGAAAAAAATCTTTTGCCTGGCATACACTCTTCATCCCTACATGTGCACTCCACAGTCACCACCCCACCACCAGGAAGCATTTTCCTTAAAATATATATATATATTTAAATAGCATTTCAAATCCTGGCTATTAAACATAGATTTTACTTTGTATATTTTTAAATGTTGCTTGGACTTTTATGTTACAACTTTTGTTTCCCCTGAGCCTTAATGCAACAGAAGGGATTTCTGGTGGGGTAGTGCTAAAAGGACTTGAAAGACAATTCTGTTAATTTTCTCTAAGTACTGTAGATCAATCAGGCTGAAGAGTATAATTATATCATAGAAGGCAACATGATTTTAAAAAGCGTGGCTAAGTGATCTGAATGATGGGGCAATAATACATTAGTGGCCAAGCATTTCAGGAGTTCAGCTATTGGAGTGGGAGCCTAGTAAACAATTTTGGGAGGGTGCAGAGAACAAGTCTTATGGCATGGTCACTTTAGCATACTCAATAGTATACTTGTATGAGGGGCTGGAAAACTAGAAAGGGGAGAGAGATACAGATAAAGCAGGAGAAGAGGCGGGGAACAGTGGTTATCAATAAGAATGCTACAGCCAAGTATTCTGCCATGTTGCAGAGAGCATTGCAGTGGCATAGCTACAGATTGCACAGGACTACAATGAACATGTGTGTTTTAAAAAACAGCAAACAGTGAAACAAAGCAATGGTGCTTGATGTAGGAGGTCTGGGAGCTCCTTATGACTCCATTAGAGAACCTGTTGAACAGCTCATGCGTGTAAAAATGTTACCCCTGTAATATTGCCAAGGTCACTTTCAACCTGGATTACATGCCATGAAAGTGCTTGGGGCAGCCTTAACTTTTGCATCTAGCTATATTTTAAAAAAGCGCCTCTCTCATTTGTGCTCATGAATTGACACAGCATGCATTTTCATGCTAAATCCAAGCCTTCTCCTTCGGTCTCCACCCCTGTCTGGAACTGTGCATCCTGACCCGCAGCACGTAGCAGTTTAGAGACCCATTTTGAGTAATCCTCCTTGATGAATGCCTATTTTATGCAAGTTATACAAGAGGGTTGCATTGTAAGATTCATCTGTTGAACTTACACAAAAATAGTCCTTACTCAGGGTGTAAATCATTAGTGAATAGGGGCTGTGTGTCACTAAAAAGTACTTCATTATTCATTACAGACTTGCTTGTTAACTCTCACCCAAACTAAAGAATATCTGTTATCAAATGTATCCCATAGAATTAGCTTATTTGCTTATAGGAAAGTGCTTGGAATGGATTTTAAAAGACAGAAAACAGTGAGCATTCTCTGTGCTTGATGATATGCTGCTTTTAAGTGCACTCATGCCAACAGCAACAAAAAAGTGTTTAGAAAACAAGTTGAAAGGCAGCAAAAGAGGAGATGCAAAATGTGTACCACCCTGACATATTTCAGTTGGTGCTTTGTTGGAGGTATTTCTTGCAATGTGGAAAAATCTCCAGATGACTATTAAGCCCCTCTTAGCTTGAGTTTGGGACATAAGGAGACACTGCAGCATAATTAGCCAGGCCAAAAAATAATTTGAAGGGCAACTAGCAAAAGACACAAAATCCAACAGCAAAAAAAAAAAAAAAATTAAATACATCAGAAACATGAAGCCTACCAAACAGTCAGTAGGGCCACTGGACGATCGAGGTGCTAAAAGAGCACTCAAGAAAGATTAGGCCATGGTGGAAAAGCTACATGAATTCTTTGCATCAGTCTTCACTGCGGAGGATGAGGGAGATTCCCACACCTGAGCCATTCTTTTTAGGTGACAAATCTGAGGAACTGTCCCAGATTGATGTGTCAATAGTGGAGGGTTTGGAACAAATTGATAAATTAAAGAGTAGTAAATCACCAGGACCAGACAGTATTCACCCAGGACTTCTGAAGGAACTCAAATATAAAATTGCAGCACTACTAACTGTGGTATGTCACCAATCATTTAAATCAGCTTCTGTACCAGATGACTAGGGGACAGCTAATGTGACATCAATTTTTTTAAAAATGGTCCAGAGGCAATCCTGGCCTGTAAGCCTAATTTAAGGGCCATGCAAATTGGTTGAAACTATAGTAAAGAACAGGATTATCAGACACATCGATGAACACAATTTGTAGGGGGAAGAGTCAACATGGCTTTTGTAAAGGGAAATCATGCCTCACCAATCTATTAGAATTCTTTGAGGGGGTCAACAAGCATGTGGTCAAGGGTGATCCAGTGAATATAGTGTATTGGACTTTCAGAAAGCCTTTGACAAGGTCCCATACCAAAGGCTCTTAAGTAAAGTAAGCGGTCATGGATTAAGGGATCAGTAACTGATTAAGATAGGAAACAAATGGTAGGTATAAATGGTCAGTTTTCAGAATGGCAAGAGTTAAATAGAGGTGTTCCTCAGGGATCTGTACTGGGACCAGTGCTGTTCAACATATTCACAAATAATCTGGAAAAGGGATAAACAGTGAAGTGGCAAAATTTGCAGACAATAGAAAATTACTCAGGATAGTTAAATCCGAAGCAGACTGCAAGGATTTACAAAGGGATCTCATAAAACTGGGTGACTGGGCAAGAAAATGACAATTGAAATTCAAAGTTGATAAATGCAAAGTAATGAACATTGGAAAACATAATCCCAACTATACACACAAAATGATGGGGGCTAAATTAGCTGTTACTTCTCAGGAAAGGGATCTTGGAATAATTGTGAATAGTTCTCAGAAAACATCTGCTCAGTGTGCAGCAGCAGTTAAAAAAGCTAACAGAATGTTAGGAACGAGATAGATAATAAGACAGTAGATATCATAATGCCACTATATAAATCCACAGCATGCCCACATCTTGAATACTGCATGCAGATCTGGTTGCCCCATCTCAAAGAAGATATATTGGAATTGCAAAAGGTACAGAGCAGGGCAACAACAATGATTAGGGGTATGGAACAGTTTCTATATGAGGAGAGATTAAAAAGACTTGGACTTTTCAGCTTGGAAATGAGACAACTGAGGGGCGGGCGATATGACAGAGTCTATAAAATCATGAATAAGTGGAGAAAGTGAATAATGAAGTGTTTTTTACTCCTTCAAGAACCAGAGGTCACCCAATGAAATTAATAGGCAGCAGCTTTAAAACAAAGAAAAAGAAGTACTACTTCATACAACACACAGTCAACCTGTGGAACTCATTGCCAGGGATGTTGTGAAGGCCAAAACTATAAGTGGATTAAAAAAAAGAATTAGGTAGATTCATGTAGGATGCATCCATCAATGGCTATTAAGCAAGATGGTCAGGGATGCAACCCCATTCTCTTGTTGTCCCTATTCTCTGACTGCCAGAAGCTGGGAGAGGATGACAGGGGACAGATTACTTCATAACTGCCATGTTCTGTTCATTCACTCTGAAGCACCTGGCATTGGCTACTGTTGGAAGACATGAGACTGAACTAGGTAGACCATTGGTCTGACCCAGTATGGTGGTTCTTATGTTCTTATCTCACTGGCTGGATGCTACTAGATTTCCTTCCCAGAACTACAGCTGATAGGGTGAGGAGGAGAAAAGCCAAGTGCAAAAGCAGAGATTAGTTCAGTGGCCCTTCTTCCTTGCAGACCTAGCTTAGTTCGTTATTTATAATTAAGGGTAAGATTCTGTCATGGGTATTTTTAGTAAAAGTCAGGGAGAGATCGCGGGCAATAAACAAAAACTGATAGAAGCCTGCTGACTTTTAGTAAAAACATGGGGGAATGGGGGGGGGGAGGGAGGGGAAAGGAGAGAAGAGGGCTAGCAACCACAGTGCTGCCAGGGGCTGACCTCCGGCAGCTGCTCCACGCCTGCTGCTGCTCCTGCGGCAGGGGCTGCCCCAGCCTGAGTTGCTGCTTCAGACCTGAGGCCACTGATCCAGTGGCCCGGGGACCACTACTCCAGCAGTCAGCCTACTGGCCAGCTGCTCCAGAAGCCCTAAGGACTACTGCTCCAGTGGCCCCAGGGCCGACCCCCAGCCATCTACTCCGGTGGCCCTGGGGCTGATCGCCTGCAGTTGCTCCAGCCCCGCCACTGCTCCTGCGGCTGGGGCTGACCACCACTGCTGCAAACCCAGAGGGGGCTGAACTAACCTCAGCTGCAGCTGCAGCCTTGGGGCTGCTGCTTGGGGCTGATCCGGGGCTGACAGCGGCTTCAGTCCTGCTGCTGTGGAAGAAGTCCTGGAGGTCCCGGAAAGTCACAGAATCCGTGACCTCCATATCCGCCGTGATCAAATCGTATCCTTATTTATAGTACTTTTGTTGTCTTTATGAAACAAGGAGGAGATGAGATTTTGCTTACAGTTCTTCATTAACCCATACAATTTCATATATGGGACACAATGTGAACAAAAACACTTGTGGGAACACAAGAAATATAGTTATGATATGATATCATATATATGATATGATTTAGTTATCTAAAATCCTTATTTTTAATGCTATATGGGGGAGATTTTTCCAAAGCACCTAAGGAATTTTGGAGCACAAGTCTCATTGACAGCTGTGCTCCAAAATCCCTTAGGTGCTTTTGAAAGTATTCCTCATAATAATTTCAAGTAATTAAAAACAAAATAACATCTACCTTATAAATCTGGGTCCAGAATGAGGGATGTTCCTAATGATAAGGGACAGCTGAGAGGTATGCATAACTCTCCAATCTTAAGTCCACCTGAAAGATAGTCACTTCAGATGCCATTTGACAAACATTTACTTCATCTGCAGACTAAAGAATCCTAGGTTGTCGTGCACCCCCACGCAGTGAAGTTTTCCCCCCTAAAGCATATTGTCACATGCTTTGTGTAGTCTAGTTTTTTTTAATGACAGTCCTGCATCTAGCTCTATAACTTACGGTTGAACAAGATCATATCTTTTAGACAGATAGCTAATCGTGATGTAAAGACTCCAGGTGATGGAGAATTTACCAAATACCTTGGGAACCAGTTCTCGTGGTTAATTATCCTCAATGTTAAAAAACTATCTTATTTCAACTTCCAAACACTGGATCTTATTATGCCTTTGTATGCTAAATCAAAGAGCCCTCCAGTATCCAATATCTTCCCTCTGTGTAGGTAATAATCACAATATCTAAGGGTATGTCTACACTACGAAATTAGGTCGATTTTATAGAAGTCGATCTTTAGAAATTGATTTTATACAGTCGATTGTGTGTGTCCCCACTAAGCGCATTAAGTCGGCGGAGTGTGTCCTCGTACCATGGCTAGCATCGACTCACGGAGCGGTGCACTGTGGGCAGCTATCCCACAGTTCCCTCAGTCTCCGCTGCCCATTGGAATTCTGGGTTAAGCTCCCAATGCCTGATGGGGCAAAAACATTGCTGTGGGTGGTTTTGGGTACATGTTGTCAGTCTCCCCTCCCTCCCTCTGTGAAAGCAACTGCAGACAATCATTTCGCGCCTTTTTTCCTGGGTTACCCGTGCAGACGCCATAGCGCAGCAAACATCGAGCCCGCTCAGCTCACCGCTGCTGTTGTGAGCATTGTAAACACCTTGCGCATTATACTGCAGTATGTGCAGAACCTGGCTAAGAGAAGGCAACATGAGGACGATTGTGAGGAGGACATGGACACAGACGTTCCTGAAAGCACGGGCTGTGGCAATTGGGACATCATGGCGGCGTTGGAGCTGGTTGATACAGTGGAACGCTGATTCTGGGCCTGGCAAAAAAGCACAGACTGGTGGGACCGCATAGTGTTGCAAGTATGGGATGATTCCCAGTGGCTGCGAAACTTTCGCATGCGTAAGGCTACTTTCCTGGAACTCTGTGAGTTGCTTTCCCCCGCCCTGAAGCGCTGGAATACCAAGATGAGAGCTGCCCTGACAGTTGAGAAGTGAGTGGCGATAGCCCTGTGGAAGCTTGCAATGCCTGATTGCTACCGGTCAGTCGGGAATCAATTTGGAGTGGGCAAAACTACTGTGGGGACTGCTGTGATTCAAGTAGCTAATGCAATCACTGACATTCTGCTATCAAGGGTAGTGACTCTGGGAAATGTGCAGGTCATAGTGGATGGCTTTGCTGCAATGGGGTTCCCTATCTGTGGTGGGGCGATAGACGGAATGCATATCCCTATCTTGGCATCGGCCCACCTTGCCAACCAGTACGTAAACCACAGCGGTACTTCTCAATGGTGCTGCAAGCACTCGTGTATCACAAGGGACGTTTCACTGACATCAACTTGGAATGGCCGGGAAAGGTGCATGACGCTCGTATCTTTAGGAACTTCGGGCTGTTTGAACAGCTGCAAGAAGGGACTTACTTCCCAGACCAGAAAATTACTGTGGGAGATGTTGAAATGCCAATAGTTATCCTTGGAGACCCAGCCTACCCCTTGCTCCCATGGCTCATGAAGCCATACACAGGCAGCCTGGACAGTAGTAAGGAGCAGATCAACTATAGGCTGAGCAAGTGCAGAATGGTGGTAGAATGTGCCTTTGGACATTTAAAAGCTCTCTGGCGCTGTTTGCTGACTAGGTTAGACCTCAGCGCAATCAATATTCCCATTGTTATTGCTGCTTGCTGTGCGCTCCATAATATCTGTGAGAGTAAGGGGGAGACGTTTATGGCGGGGTGAGAGGTTGAGGCAAATTGCCTGGAGGCCGATTTTGAGCAGCCAGACACCAAGGTGATTAGAAGAGCACAGCTAGGCACGCTACGCATCAGAGAGGCTTTGAAAACCAGTTTAATGACTGGCCAGGCTGTGGGGGGAACAGGCTACTGGCTGTGAGAGTTGTGTGTGTTTCTCCTTGATGCAAACCCGCCCCCGTCATTGATTTTAATTCCCTGTAAGCCAACCACCCTCCCCCCTTCGATCACAGCTGGCACAGGAAATAAAGTCACTATTGTTTTGAAACCATGCATTCTTTCTTTATTAATTAAAAAAAAAGAACTGACAATGTAGCCCAGGTGGGGGAGGAGGAGAGGAGGGAAGGACAAGGCCACATTGCTTATTGTAGCCACACTACAAATCAAAACTGTTTGAATGACAGCCTTCTGTTGCTTGGGCCATCCTCTGGGGTGGAGTGGCTGGGTGCCCAGAGCCTCTCCCCCCGCGTTCTTGGGCATCTGGGTGAGGAGGATATGGAACTTAGGGAGGAGGGCAGGGGGTTATACAGTGGATGTAGCGGCAGTCTGTGCTCTTGTTGGCTTTCCTGCAGCTCCACCAGACGCCTGAGCATGTCCGTTTGCTCCCCCATTAGCCTCAGCATCGCATCCTGCCTCTTCTCATTGCGCTCACTTAATGCTTTCCTGGACTCTGCCACTGAATGCCTCCATGCATTCAGCTGTGCCCTATCAGTGCGGGAGGACTGCATGAGCTCGGAAACATGTCATCGTGAGTGTGTTTTTTTCACCTTCTAATCTGCGATAACCCCAGGGACGGAGATGATAGGGGTAACATAGAAACATTTGCACCTGCAGGGGGATAAAAAGGGAGAGTAAAATTTAAGATGATACATTTCTGAGAACAAAAGGGAGACTCTTTGACAGTGAATCAAGCAATTCACAGCAGACAGCACATGTGCTTTAGGTACAAGGTCGCATTTTGCCTTTTATATTGAGCGCCTGCCGGTATGGTGACATATCACACACAGCTGGGCAACAGAATTCGGTTTCCAGGCACCCATGGTAAGCCAAAGGGTACATGGGGTTGGCTTCTAACACCTTCATAATATGTGGGAATGGTTTCAAACTGCAGCACCCTCCTTTCCCATAGCAAGCAATGCTGGCTGGGTTTGCCATTTAAAAGGAGGGGCTGCGGTTTGCGGGTGGATGTGCAGCACACACCTCCCCCCCACCCCACCGCGTGGCTATTCTCTGGGATGCTCCCTTTTAGCCAAGTGCAAACAGCCCAGCATGACCGGGGTCCTTTTACTGTTCCCTTACAAATATTCCCCTATTTCAACCAGGTGACCATGAATTATATCACTCTCCTGAGGCTAACACAGAAAGATATAGACCGAATGTTGCTTGAATGCGACCAAAATCCAGGACTATTCGCTGCCATGCTTTGTGCTGTAATGATTCCAGACTACTTGCTACTGGCTTGGCGTGGTAAAGTGTCCTACCGTAAAGGACGAAATAAGGCAGCCCTCCCCAGAAACCTTCTGCAAAGGCTTTCAGCGTCCCTCCAGGAGAGCTTCATGGAGATGTCCTTGGAGGGTTCCCGCTCCATCCCCAGACACGTTAACAGACTTTTCCAGTAGCTGTACTGGCTGCGAATGCATCCCAACTCTTCAGGGCAAATCAAACATTAAACAATATTGCTTTTAAACCCTGTACTGTAGTTACAAATGTGCACACACTAGAGGTGCCTTCTCCGCCTTCAGAGTCGGGGATCCCGCCTTGGGAGGGTATTGGCTCCAGTGTGATGAAAAGGTCCCGGCTGCCGGGGAGAACGGATTCACCGCTTGCCTGCTGCGCATTCTCCTCCTCCTCCTTCTCTTCCTCATCCACAAAATCCTCCTCCCTGTTGCATGAGACTCCCCCCTTGCTGGTGTCCACGGACAGTGGTGGGGTTAGTGGTAGGGTTTCCTCCTAGAATTCCATGCAGCTGATCATAGAAGTGGTATGTATGGGGCTCTGACCCGGAGTGACTGTTTGCCTCCTTTGTCTTTGGTAGGCTTGCCTGAGCTCCTTAACTTTCACGCGGCACTGCTGTGTGTCCCTGTTGTAGTCTCTGTCCATCATGCCCTGTGCGATTTTGGCATATATATTAGCATTTCTTCTTTTTGATTGGAGTTCTGCCTGCACAGATTCTTCTCCCCATACAGCAATCAGATCCAGTGTCTCCCATTTGGTCCATGCCGGAGCTCGTTTGCAATTCTAGTCACCTATACTGCTGAGCTCGCCACGCTGACCAAACAGGAAATGAAATTCAAAATTTCCTGGGGCTTTTCCTGTGTACCTGGCTAATGCATTGGAGTTGAAAGTGCTGTCCAGTATCTGGGATAGCTCCCGGAGGCCAATAATGTCGAATTGCATCTGCACTACCCCAAATTTGACCCAGCAAGGTCGATTTTAGCACTACTCCCCTTGCCAGGGAGGAGTACAGAAGTCGATTTTAAGAGCCCTTTAGGTCGATGGAACTGGGTTGGTTGTGACGACGCGGCTACATTCGACCTAACCCCGTAGTGTAGACCAGGGCTTAGTCTGATGCAAAATTTCATCAACTGCCACAGGGTTCCACAGAAACCAAAGGGTGTCTGCAGAATTTAGGCCCGTCTTGCTGCAGAATATACAGATCCCTGACCGAACTTACCTGGATAAAAGAAATTGGACTTAGAATGAAAATTATTGGCACCTTCCAGTTTAGGTTTATTTGACATATTATAAACAAATCCTTCTAAT